>OX451741.1:1313428935-1314628935 GCA_948472305.1 Vicia faba | reverse complement strand
TGTGGATACTTATGGTGTGCTTACTATCATGACATCATAACATTGCATACATCTTGCATTGGACTAACCTATTTCAAAGACAGGAGGGTTTCATCTTTGCTCTGTTTTGTAGGTCATCATGATGCCCATACGTAAGAATACTATCTGGATCAACTTTGTCCAAGTCCCTACCTTGCTTAAAGAGTTGGTTGCCAAGATGCCTGACACTACTTCCTTCATCAGGAGGCATGGTTCTCTTCTCAGTTTGGTCACCTCCAAATTGGACGAGCAGATGATGAGTGTCCTGGTCCAATTCTATGATCCGTTGTACCATTGTTTTACTTTCTAGGACTTCCAGCTGGTTCCTACCCTAGAAGAGTTCTCTAAGCTTCTCGGTATCTCTGTTCTGGAGCAGACCCCGTTTACTGGTTGGGAGAAGACCCTTAGGCCCGAAGAAATTGCTGCAGCCCTTCATTTGACTAAAGAGGAGGTAATGGCTAATTGGGAGACTAGGAGTGGAGCAAAAGGATTTCTGACTAAGTTCTTGGTTGGCAAGGCTAACTACTTCTGGGATAGCCTAGACTTTAAGGCGTTCGAGGATATTCTGGCTCTTCTGATTTATGGCTTGGTATTGTTTCTGAATCCTGACAATTTTGTTGATGTGAATGCGATAAAGATCTTCATCTCTCAGAACCCTGTACCCACTCTCTTGGGTGACATTCTTCATCATCTCTATGCTCGTACTGCCCAAAAGCGGGGAACCTTGATGTGTTGTGCTCCTTTATTGGCAAGGTGGTTTATTTCGCACCTTCCCAAGTCAGTGCTAAAGAACAAAGAAGGAATGGGTTGGGCTTATAGGGTGATGTCTCTTTCGCATAATGACATTGTCTGGAATCTCAAAGGTATGGATGAGGTGACTATCATTGATCGCTGAGGAGAGTATCCTAATGTTCCATTGATAGGAACGCACGGAGGAATTTCTTACAACCCATGCTTAGCTCTCTGTCAATTTGGAAGAGCCAGAAGAGAAGGACCTCATGAGATGTTAATGCCTCATATCATCTTTGATTTTCAAGGGGATAGCGACGAGTAGCATCGTAAATTCATAAGGGCTTGGGATAGAGTTCACCAATCTGATCCACATGAGCTGGGCCCAAAGACTTTTCTGCCAATGGAGCCATATCTCAGATGGGTCCGCATCCGTGCCCAGAAGCTAGGTATGCCATATGAAGTCGTCCGGCCTGTCACTCTTGAAGTTGCTAATGAAGAAGGGGTTCTTCCAACCATTCTTCATCCTTATATGCCCACTGACATTGGGGCACTGAAGAGATCTTGGATGCAACTGCGGGAAGAACGGGATTCTTATCGGGAGAAGTTCAACGAGCAGGAGCAGAAGATCCAGAGGTTGACTAGGCAGTTGGAGAACGAGCGGATTCTCAACGACTATGTCTGCACTGATAAGAAGAGACCATGGGAGCATTGATGGACCTTTGATGATTTCCTTTCCAGTTTTTTGTTTACTTTTCAGTATTTCCATTCTTGTAACGCCTTAAGGGCAATTTGTTGAACAATTTAAATTTTGAAGTTTAAATAAAATAAAGTGTGTTTCCTTTCTTGTTTACAAATTTGAATCCCGATTGTCTTTAAAATCATAAATCATACGCATTTCATCTCATGTACTTCATAAACAGGTACCCTTTACAGGTCTCTTATCTTCTTCGCTGTTAATTTCAGCGATCATCATGTCTACTGAACCTTCAACTGAGCAAGCTATCAAGGCCCTCCAGGCCCAGAATGCCCAATTTCAAGAGCTATTCATGAATCTAGCTAAGGGTCAGCAGGACCTGAAGACCTTGATTCTGAAAGAGAAGAAGAAGAAGAAGAGGACTATCCTGTTTAACACAGGACACAGGTTTGGGAACAGGCTACAGAATGAAGTTGATCTGACCACCTCATCTGGAGGGAAAGATAGTCCACAAGAAAGGAGGGCTCCTAGCCCTGTAGTCTCCGACAACGAGAAAGACTATGATGAAGAACAGTATCCTCCTGCTGAGGATAGATACAAGTAACTAGAGGACCGGCTAAGCGCCATGGAAATTCAGAAGGTGCCTGGTTTGGACTTCAGAGATCTAGGTCTATCATCTGGGGTGGTGATTCCCCACAAATTCAAGGCACCAGCCTTTGCTAAGTATGACGGAGTTTCTTGTCCGAAGCTGCACCTCCGGTCATATGTGAGGAAGATCCAGCCTTACAATGCTAATAAGAACCAATGGATCCACTTCTTCCAAGATAGTCTCTCAGGGACTCAGCTTGAGTGGTTCTATCAGTTGGACGGAGCCGGTATCCGCAGTTGGGAAGATTTAGCTACTGCATTCTACAGGTAGTATCAGTATAACTCCGACCTCGCTTCTACGCGTACCCAACTCCAGGGTATGTCAATGGGAACGGGTGAAGGATTTAAAGATTATGCTCAGAAGTGGAGCGACCTCGTCGGAAGAGTACAACCACCCTTAGCTGATCGGGAACTTGTTGATATGTTTCTGGGGACCCTGTCTGGTCCATTTTTCAACCACTTGATTGGAAGCTCTCCATCTGGGTTTACAAATCTTATTTTGACTGGTGAGAGGATTGAGGCTGGTATTAAGGCTGGGAAGATATAGAAGGGTGCCTCATCAAGCACCGAGAAGAAGCCGTTTAAGAAAGAGTCCAGTGTTGTCTACAGTTTGAGAAGACAGAATAGACATGAACACCGCCAAGCGGTCAATGTGGTTGTTATTTCAAAACCTGCTGGTGCTCCTCAGCACAATAATCAACAAAAGGACGAGAGGCCTCGAAGGCAATTCACTCGTCTCAACATGACTTTGTCTCAGATTCTTCCACAGTTACTGAAGAGTAATCTGGTGGTTCTAAAGGAAGCCCCGAAGAGTCCAAATACCACATCACCAAGGTATAACCCTAATGCCCGCTGTGCTTTTCACTCTGATAGCCCGGGGCACAATACGGACGATTGTTGGGTTTTAAAGAACAGGGTACAAGACTTAATTGATGCGAAGGAGATTGAGTTTGAGGCGCCCGAGAGGCCTGATGTTGCAACTGCTCCTATGCCCAAGCATGGAGTAAATGCTCTAGAAGAAGACTTGTTTGTGGTTTATGTGGATGATATTGTTACCCCTTTGATGACTGTAAAGAAGAACCTTTTGCTAGCCGGTTTATTTTCGGGCTGTGATGAAGGTTGCCATATGTGTTCTGTTTCATCTACCGATTGCCCATTCTGAAGTCAAGTATCCAAAACCTGATGGATAGTAAAGAGATCATGTTTGAGAAGACTGTTGTTCCGTCAGTTCATTCTGAAGAAGTTGCCATCATTACCATTTTCGACAATTCTTCCAAGGCTCCCTCGAGGAAGCCTGTTACATCTGTTCCGAGAATCGCACCTGTGATCATCACTGTTCCGGGGCCCATCCCCTACACCTCTGACAAAGCTGTCCCTTGGCACTATGGGGCTGATGTTTATTTTCATGGAGTTAAGCAAGAGTTGGATGCTGGTACTGACATCGGCAACATTACTAGACCTGCTAAAGTCACCCGCAGCAGAAGACTTTTCTCACCTGATATTGCTCCACCAACTGTCAGAAGACCTGTTGTCATTACACCTGCAAGTGCACCTGCCACTATTCCTGATCAAGTTCCTATTCTTACCCCTGTCGCCGAGTCATCTAACACTCGGGGCAAAGGGATCACCATTGATGTGCCTGCCCAGACGGAGGCACCGAAGAAAATTACTATTGAAGCTTCTAAGCAAGAGATGGAAGAGATCCTGAAGATCATTAAAAAGAGTGACTACAATGTAGTTGAACAGCTGGGGCAAACCCCGTCTAAGATTTCTATGTTGTCATTATTTCTGTGCTAAGAGGCCCATGCCAAGGCTCTGATTACCTTTTTGAAAACTGCCCACGTGCCACAAGAGACATCAGCTGATCAGTTTACAGACTGTGTGGCTAATTTGACTGCTGATAATGGGTTGGGTTTCTCGGACACCGACTTGACTGCTAAAGGGAAGAATCAAAATGATGCCCTGCATGTCTCCATTGAATGCAGGGGCACTACTCTTGCCCATGTATTGGTAGATATTGGTTCCTCGTTGAATGTTTTGCCGAAAAAAGCTCTAGACCGGTTGGATTATGAAGGGTTGGAGCTAAAACCAAGTAACATTGTTGTCAGTGCCTTTGATGGGTCTAAAAGGATGGTGTATGGAGAGGTTGATATCCCGATCAAGGTTGGTTCTCAGGTCTTCAACTCTGCGTTCTATGTGATGGACATTCAGCCATCTTATTCTTGTTTGTTGGGTCATCCATGGATCCACAAAGTTGGGGCCGTAACCTCAACGCTCCACCAGAAGTTGAAGTACCCGGTCAACGGGAAGATTGTGACAGTACAAGGGGAGGAAGAGTACATGGTCAGCCACCTCAACTCGTTCCGATATGTAGAAATGGATGGGGAGTTCATTGAGACCCCATTTCAGCACTTTGAAGAGGTTCCCCAGACACTAGCATCAGTTGAGACTGTGGTTGAAGATTCTCCTATGAAGATGGCTTCCTTAAAAGATGCACGGGCTGTTATTGAGAAGGGTGAGTGTGAAAATTGGGGCCGACTCCCTGATTTTACACAGAAAACTAACAAGTTTGGTTTGGGTTTCACTGCAGAAGCTCAAAGGGTTGTTCGAAGTGCAAGGATCGGAAGACCTCCCATGTTCATCAGTAACTCGGGAGTGAATGCCATTGAAGATGATGTGGAAGAGTCTGAATTCGACAGTTGGATCTATCCTATGACCGACGGTTGACCAAGCAATTGGACAGCAAAGGACTTCATCCCTATTACTTTTGTTACCCAGTAATGAAACTTTTTGTTTTGAATATGTAACAGACAATGTTTAAAACTTTACGGCCCGGTGTCTTACCCGGGGCACTGTGGCTTCATTTGTGAGGGCTTTATGTGTATCACTTTCATATATCACTAATAAAAGCATTGGACGTTCTTGCATTTCAAATTTTGCGCTCCTTGTTTTTCTTTATTATATATTGCAAACAGCTATTTACACACACTCACATATACAGGTCCACATCCACTCTGGATCTCATTGGTAACGACTTGGCTACTGCCAGTTATGACTTCGAAAATCCGATCAACTTAGCCAAAGACGAAGGTGAAGATGATTGCAAAGTGCCTGGTGAACTTGCAAGACTGTTACTCCAGGAAGAGAGGGCCATTCAGCCACACGAAGAGCCGCGGAATCAGTGAATCTGGGTACTGAGACAGACAAGAAGGAAGTCAAGATCGATGCAAATCTGGAGCTTAGTGTGAAACAACGGTTGGTTCAAATGCTGCGTGACTATGTTGAGATCTTTGCCTGGTCTTACGAAGATATGCCTGGTTTGGATACTGATATTGTGGTTCATCATCTGCCTACCAAGGAAGACTGTCCTCCAGTAAAACAGAAGGTTCGCCGTATGCGCCCAGAGATGTCTGAGAAAATCAAGGCTGAAGTTATAAAACAATTTGACGCTGGTTTTCTAGCAGTTACTTCTTACCCTCAGTGGGTGGCCAATGTGGTTCCAGTACCGAAGAAAGATGGTAAGGTCTGAATGTGTGTTGACTACAGGGATTTGAACAGGGCAAGCCCCAAGGATGATTTCCCTCTACCTCATATCGATGTTTTGGTTGACAACACCGCTCAGCACAAGGTCTTATCCTTCATGGATGGTTTCTCCGGTTATAATCAGATTAAAATGGCTCCCGAAGACATGGAGAAGACGACCTTTGTTACTCAGCGGGGTACCTTTTGCTACAAGGTCATGCCTTTTAGATTGAAAAATGTTGGGGCAACATATCAGCGTGCCATGATTTCTTTGTTTCATGACATGATCCATCATGAGATTTAAGTATACGTTGACGATATGATTGCAAGGTCCCAAACTGAGGAAGAACACCTGGACCATCTACAGAAACTGTTTGACAGGTTAAAGTTGTACAAGCTGAGGTTAATCCCGAATAAGTGCACCTTCGGGGTGAGATCTGGTAAGCTACTAGGCTTTGTCGTGATCGACAAAGGTATTTAAGTTGACCCTACAAAAGTGAAAACCATACAAGAGATTCCAGCTCCCAGAACAGAGAAAGAAGTTAGAGGCTTTCTGGGACGACTGAACTACATTGCCTGATTCATCTCGCACCTGACTCTACTTGTGAGCCAATCTTCAAGCTACTAAAGAAAGATCAAGTAGTACGTTGGAACGATGAATGCCATGCCGCTTTCGAAAGGATCAAAGAGTATCTCCAAGAGCCACCCATCCTGATGCCACCAGTTGAAGGGAGACATTTGATCTTATACTTGACAGTACTCGATAACTCAATGGGGTGTGTGATGGGGCAGCATGACGAGTCTGTCCGAAAAGAGCATGCAATTTACTACCTTAGCAAAAAGTTTACCGACTGTGAGACCCGATACTCCCTGCTCGATAAAACTTGCTGCGCTTTGGCATGGGCTACTCGCCGGTTGAGACAGTATATGCTGACTCACACTACTCTATTGATTTCAAAGATGGATCCAATCAAGTATATTTTCGAAAAGCCCGCCTTGTCCAGAAGAATAGCAAGATGGCAGATGATCTTGACTGAGTATTACATCCAATACACGACTCAAAAGGAAATTAAGGGAAGTGTATTGGCAGACCATTTGGCACATCACGCATGGGATGATTACCAGTCTATGAACTTTGAATTTCCGGATGAGAATATCATGTTGATAACTGATTGTGAGACACCTGGACCGGATGAAGGACCTGAGGAAGGATCCTGATGGTCTATGTACTTTGATGGAGCTTCTAATGCTTTGGGTAATGGCATTGGCGCCGTGATCATATCTCCTAAAGGCTCTCATACCCCGTTCACCGCCCGACTATGTTTCAACTGCACCAACAATATGGCAGAGTATGAAGCATGCATCATGGGTCTTCGAGCAGCAATTAACCTAAGGATTAAGTTTCTAAGTGTCTTCGGAGATTCCGCTCTCGTGATCAGTCAGATCAAAGGCGAGTGGGATACGAAACACCCAAATCTTATTCCCTACAAGGAGTATGTGTTGACATTGCTTCCCCACTTTAAGGAGATAACCTTTGAACAATTACCTAGAGAGGAGAATCAGTTGGTGGACGCGTTGGCTACGATGTCTTCTATGTTCAAAGTCAATTGGGACAACGAAGCTCCCCGGATCATTATTGAAAGATTAGATGAACCTGCACATTGTTGTGATCTTGAGACTAAAGAGGTAACAGAAAAGCCCTGGTATCATGAAGTGAAGAGGAATCTTGAAGCTCAGGAGTACCCCGAGGGTGCATCTGTTAATGACAAGAAATTTCTGAGAAGGTTCGCAGTGAAGTTCTTCATCAGCAATGGCATTCTTTACAAGAGAAATCATGATTCAACCTTACTGCGTTGTGTGGATAAGAATGATGCAGAAAGGATCATGATAGAATTACATGAAGGTACTTTCGGAACTCATTCCAGTGGACATACCATGGAAAAGAAAATCCTACGGGCAGGATACTATTGGTCCACAATGGAAGCTGACTGTTATCAGTATTCTCGGACATGTTACAAGTGCCAGGTCTATGCTGATAAGGTGCACATACCTCCAGTTCCTCTGAACGTCTTGACGGCACCTTGGCCTTTTGCAATGTGGGCATTGATATGATCAGCGAGATCATACCTACAGCATCTAACGGCCATCGTTTCATCCTGGTGGCTATTGATTACTTTATGAAGTGGGTCGAAGCAGCTTCCTTTGCTACTGTAACCAAGAACGTCGTGGCACGGTTCATTCGACACAATCTGATCTATCGATATGGTGTACCTGAGAGGATCATTATGGACAATGGTACCAATCTTAACAACAAGATGATCATTGAGCTCTGCGAGAAATTCAAGATACAGCATCACAACTCTTCTCCCTACCGGCCGAAGATGAATGGGGATGTAGAAGTGACTAATAAGAACATTAAGAAGATTGTGCAGAAGATGATAGTGACTTACAAAGACTGGCACGAGATATTACCGTTTGCTCTCCATGGATATCGTACCTCGGCTCGGACGTCAACAGGGGAAACACTATATTCCTTGGTTTATGGCATGGAGGCAGTCTTGCCTATTGAAGTTCAGATACCCTCTCTTCGGATCATGAAGGATGCCGGTTTGAGTGAAGATGACTAGATTCAGACCCGGCTTGATCAACTAAACCTAATCGACGAAAAGAGACTTACTGTTATTTGTCATGGTCAGACATACCAAAAACGGATGATCAAGGCATTTAACAAGAAAGTTAAACGAAAAGAGTATCAAGTTGGGGACCTGGTAATCAAGCGCATTATTCTACCTCAAGGTGATCCCAGGGGAAAATGGACCCCTACTTACGAAGGGCCATTTGTGGTTAA
Source organism: Vicia faba (assembly GCA_948472305.1). NCBI lineage: Eukaryota > Viridiplantae > Streptophyta > Magnoliopsida > Fabales > Fabaceae > Vicia > Vicia faba. The sequence goes on along the minus strand of OX451741.1, from coordinate 1,314,620,473 downwards.
GAACATTTTCTCAGGAGGAGCTATGATTCTAACCACCATGGATGGTGACGACCTTCCTCACCCCGTCAATGCAGACATAGTAAAAAGATACTACGCATAATCAAAGACCCGCTAGGTCGACTGGCCTAGGCAAAAATAAGGGCTTCCCAGCGAACTAAAAGGGTTCGGGAAAAAATAAGGGATGAAAATGAAAAATTTGTACACCCGGCAAGTTGAAAACCTGAAAAGGCGGCTTGGGCAAAAAAGGGTATCCCGGTGGACTGAAAACCCGAAAGTGCGGTCCAGGCAAAAGTTAGGGATCAAAGCGTAACACTATGTCTCATTGGATCACCTTGTATCCAGACTTCGGTATCGACTATCAAGCTCGGACGGCATTGATCAATCAGATTCATCTTCAACCAAGCAGCAAAGTGATGAGATGCTCGAGGATATAAAGGCAATAGCAAAGTTAGAACCCAGTGGGATTATTCACATAGCTATTTTGTTTTCTTTTCACAATTTGTGTAAATTCTATTATTCGGTGGCGTTCTCTTACTAGGACGTCCGCCTCTTGTACAAAAATGCTTATTTACAGGCCCAACTTCAAAATCAATACAATTCATTTTCAAAAAAATTCAAACTGTTTTTTCTTTATCTGTTTTGTTTTGCAAAGAACGTCCAAGGTTCATTTTTGATATATGCATTTGACATTAATTGCTACTCATAAATATTTACATGCGAAACGAAAGATGAATTACTGGTAATATCAGAAGCAGTGGAAATAAGAATTGTCCGAACTGTGTAGTAGCTTTGTCCACCAGGTACAAGGTAAATTCAGCTGAAGAATATGGCTAAAATACTTTCTCCCCGCAAAATAAGGCAGTAATGGTAGCTCTCTCTCAGTTAAGAATTGCAACTATGGACGAATCAGCAATACTCTCCCCAAGCAGAATTGGTCTACCATCAGCCCTAAAAAGGCTTGGTATCCCCAGAAGATCCTAATATTCCCCAGCGGAGTATAAGAATATTCTCCAGCAAGTATCAGAGTATCCCCGGCAGTCTTAATATTCCTCCACGGAGTATAAGAATGTTCCCCGACAGCACACAAGATACCCCCAGTGGAGTCAATTTTTTCCAGCACAGTCTAAAAAGCGTCCCCAACGGAGTTGAGGTATCATCCCCAGTAGACTTTGGAAGCTTATCCCCTGCAGAGCACAAATAAGTCTCCTCAGCCAAATTCAGAGGTTATCCCCCACAAGAATCTAACAGGGTTATCCCTAGCAAGTCACAACTGAAAGATCATCCCCAGCGAAGTTCTTTCTTTCCCTGAACAAGAATTCAATCCTCAACAAATTATGTATCACCAGCAATGGTAATCCCTCCCCAGCGGAGTCTATCATTGAAATCCCCAACAGAGTTTATCAGCAGAATTCCCAGCAGAGTTTATCGTTAAAATCTTCAACAACGCATCAATTCCCCACAGAGTAATTCCCCTCCGAGTAATCTCTTCATCACGTTTATTCCCTAACGGAGTTCTTTTCTCCTACAGGTTTATTCTCACAACCATCTTCGTTCATCATCCCCAGCGGAAACGAAGAACTCAACTCTATTCTCCAGCAGCTCCGGGATTTATTTTCCCCAGCTAGAAACATTACATTTTCATACATCATGATACATGCATATACGCATCATACCATACAATCTCATTTATGTTGAGAACATCATTGCTTGATCCATCTCATGCATTACATATTACTGACCTTTACCTTTCAGGAAAGATGCAGTTAAGTTCTCAGATTAGTCGAAGACCTGACCAGTTCTTAAATCTCAATTGAATTATCCTCGGTTGAATTTCAGATAAGGTTCTCAATCTCGACAGTTTCCCTACGTCATAGTGTGGACGATTGCTATAACCTCAATGGTATACTACGTTGAGCACTAGTTAGTTCCTAGATCTTGATGTTTTCCTCCGTCATAGTGTGGATGAGTTCTCTAACCTCAACGGTATACTACGTTGAGCACCAGACAGTTCCTAGATCTTGATGAAGATCTTTCCCTACGTCATAGTGTGGACGAGTGCTATAACCTCAACGGTATACCACGTCAATTGCTCAATGTCCTAATATGTTCTCAAGTTCATCCATGTCAAATTTCAAGCCTTGCAGAGGAAGTTTGGTCAGTCAATTGCTCAAGAGGCCCAAAAATCAATTGTGTTAGGGCAAAAGTCAATTGTGACCTGCAAATAGTCAAACCTCAAGATTTTTTGCAAACATTCTCATTTTGAAGGATAATTCATCATTTGATCAAGGGTTGATCATGATTCATCAAGGATTGCTCAAGATTCATCAAGATTCAAAAGTTGCTAAATTAGGGTTTTATAGGAAAAGTCAACTCAACTTTGACCAAGCATAACTTTCTCATACTTTATGTGAAATGACCCATCCAAAGCTCATTTTGAAGAGGATGCAATTTCCTACAATCCATCTTCACACCCCAAGATCAATAAATTCTCTCACAAGAAGTTACAAATTTGGACATTATAGGTCATTTTTTAAAGTAAAAAAAAAACACCTTTTTTGCCAAAGCTTATAACTTGAGCATGGAATATCAAAATGAGATGATACCAAAGGGGTTGTTTAGAGTACATCTCAAGGTTTCTAAAAAGTCCAAGAAAACTTCCAAAAATTTCAAAATTGAAGAAGTTATGCATTGTTGAAGTTGGGCATTTTTCTAAAAGTGCCAAAAGCCAACTATCCTCAAAACTCCAATTTTTAACAAAAGGGCCCACTTTTTTCCACTTGATTTGATTTTGTCACACCACACACGTGTCCTATCTTCAGTTTCATGTCCATTCATTTATTTTTCTATTTCATTTAATTTTTATTGAATTAATTCATTTTAAATCAATATTAATTCAAATAAAATCCAAAAATTGATGGAATAAGATTTTTTTTGATCATTACAGGTCTTAAATATCATGATACACCCAATCAAATTCGTTCCATGCCATATTGTGAACAAAATCTTGGATTTGGCATAATTTTGGAAGCTTTGTTAATGGAGATCAAATCAAATCTCAAATCTTCAATGCACATGGATTCAAGCCCAAAGATTTAACCTAATGCAATCCCTTATACATGTACAAGGTAGACACATCAAAAACACGACCTGAAAGTGACAGAAACGGCCAAACCAAAATTGAAAAAAGCTTGGAAAAAGTGGAAACTGAAATCATACTTAGAGCTCAATTCAAGGCAAAATCTCAACGTAGCTTCCTTGCCTGACGTTCACTGAAGCCAAAGCGATCAAAACCAAGCCTTGAGACCTCCTAAATCACGCTGTAAGTACTCAAGAACATAGCCCTGTACATGGAATCGTGAATCCATTTTCTTGCATCCTTTTGCCAATTTTTTTGTATAATCATGCTTGCCATTCAATTTCCAAGCATTATGCAATATTTGATTTCGTTTTCATGGCCTCTGATGTGATACCCGAACCTAGGGTTTCCATTCCTTGTTTTTAGGCATTTTTGATACAGGCAAAATCAAGGCAAACCATGGACATGGTTGTACTCAAGAAGGACAGACGAAGCGAACCATGACTTTGGATTGCATTTCTATAGCCTAGGGTTAATTTTAGAACGAACCTAGGGATTTTGCTGCGGATAAAAATCCGCAGGAAAAAGAACAGAGTTTGTTGAAGAAGACGAAGACGTGGCTTGTCTTCATTGGCCCGTTCAAATAAATTTAGCGCTTTTTTTTATTTCCAGTATATTATGCGTTTTTCCCTTATAATATTATTCATCTATTCTAATAACAAATAAACAGGTTAGTTGGATTGGTAAGCGCGCTAGTGAATTGTCTCATTGGACCTGGGTTCGAATCCCAGGTCCCCTAATACATTTGTTTCCTTTTTCTTCAGGTATTCCCATGCAATGCTCAAAGTATGGTCTACCGTGTGCATCCAATTTCCAAGCGCCAGATGGCCTGCAAATCAAATCCAATGGCCAAAGTTGAATATCCACCATAATCTTCAGTCAACATACACGTATGGAATGGCCAAAGTCAAAGCAGGCTGGAACATTTTGGGCCTCAAATTGCAAATCAAACCTCCCAGTCTGGGCCCAAACCCTCCCCAATGGGTTATTTCTTTTCCCTTTATATTTCTTTTTATTCAATTATTTTATTTATTTATTTATTATTATTATTTAAATTAACCAATTAACATTTTTTTTAATAAAATCAAAACCACAAAAATATTATTTTTATTAGTTTCATTATTTTATTTTGGTAAATAAATATTAATTAATTAACTTAGTTTTAAATAGGTGTAACATTTAATACTTTTTGCAATAAATTAAAATTAATTTAGAATATTAGGTTTTTAATAATTTTAATCAATCTTATTTTATTTCCTTAAATATAAAAACAAAAAAATATTTTTAATTGATTAATTTAATTATTAACTTAGATTTAATTTCCATAAATTCAAAAAATAACAAAAAATCTCTTTCTTTCAAAAAGGGTCAAAACCCTAAAAAATGCGCTGTTTTAATTTCTCGCACGCGAGCCATATTTCCAATATTGTAATTGCTTCCGGTATGTAATAGCTTTTAATTAGGACTTTAATTATTTATCGCTTTATTTTATTTTCCGCAATTTAAATTTCAAGGGTTGTTTTTGGCGATGCAAATACCCGACGCCTTGTAATAGTTTAGATTTAATTTCCGCAAATTTAATTTCCGCAACTATACAATGTTAGATGTTTGATAATAGGGTTACCGCTAAGGCGTCCTAACATTGCTTTAGTGACCACACGTCCCTTAATCGAATTGACCTGAAAACTCCAACGACGATGCTACCTACTCATCAATAGTGGGCTAGCATTGTCTAAAGGACATTTGCACAGTTTAATTCCCTTTTCGAGTAGGTAGATGGTTCTTAAGTACTTGCTCCTTTTTAAAACAAAACAAAACTTTTCGCACTTACACTCCTTTCAAACAAAAACTCTTTTCAAACCCACAAACACAAAGAAAAGCAAATTTTGAAAACACAATGAGCAAGTACCTTAGAGCCCGTGGATAACCACTGATAGAAAGGGTGCTAACACCTTCCCTTTCTATAATCTACCTCCCGAACCCGAGAAATATCTCGAAAAAGGAATTTTTCTGTGCTTTTTTCCTTTCCTTGTTGGATAAAATAAAAGATGGTGGCGACTCTTGCTCACCGCGACATTTTGCAAAAACAAACGCAAAACGCAAACCAGCATTCCAAAAACAGTCAGTTCTCTTTCCCACCGATCACACTAGGTATCTTGGCAAAACAAAACAAAACAAAACAAAACAAAAGATCATAGTCCCTCGATGATGTTATCTTGGTTTCTTATACAAATATGATCTAGTCCCTCAAAAAGTTTACTAAATATACTTGGCAACATTGTTATCATGGTCATACGATGACCCGCGCATGTCCCGTTTAACATCCAAAGATTAAGCTTGTTTACCAAATACAATGGTAAAACAACAATATCAAAGGGTTAAAAATGTGTAGGAAAGATCTTTGAGTTAGGGTAGACAACTCCTAGTTACTTGATCAATTTGCAAACATCCTTGCTAATTTCAAAACGCACAATTTCAAAACATTTTCCTAAAACAAACTTTCAAACATTGAAACATCTTCTCAAAAGACAAACACCTTTATATATATTCAAACAAGAATCATTACAAAGGTTTCCTAGACAAAGGCCTCTTTTCAAAATATTTTCAAAACCACACACGAAAGCATCATTTCAAACAATTGAAAAGCAAAAGCAAGTAATCTAAACGAGTAACTAAGAGCCCATGGAAAACCATGGATGAAAAAGGTGCTAGCACCTTCCCTTTTCATAATCTACCCCCCGAACCCAAGAAAACATCTCAAAGGTCTTTCCTGTGCTTTTTGACCTTTCCTTTGGATAAAATAAAAAGTCGGTGGTGACTCTTGCTAAACCGAAACATTTGCAAACACAAACGCAAAACCTCTAGTCAGTTCTCCCACCGTATCACAGAAGTCATGTTCTAAATATAAAATGTTGTGTTAACTGCCTCAACCCATAAATGATTTGCCATGTTAGTCTCGTTGATCATGGTTCTATCCATTTCTTGAAAAGTCCTATTCTTGCTCTCAGTAACTCTATTTTGCTGTAGAGTTCTAGGGCATGAGAAATCATGAGAGATGCCACTTTTAGCAAACAAAAAAAGTTTTTCGAAACTTATTTTCAAACTCACCCCCATGATCACTTCTGACTTTAAAAATTTTAGAGTCCATCTCATTTTGCACTGGAGAGCAGAAGGTAGAGAACACATAATGAAACTCATCCTTGTGTCTTAGAAATTTAACCCACATCCATCTGTTGTAGTCATCATCAATGACTAAACCATATTTCTTACCATTGACAGAAGCAGTTTTCATTGGTCCAAATAGGTCAATGTGTAAGAGTTCTAAAGTCCTAGAGTAGACACAACATTCTTTGGTTTTAAAGAAATTTTAGAAAACTTGCCTTTCTGAAATGCTTCACAAAGACCACCTGAAGTGAACTTCAGCTTAGGAAGGCCTTTAACTAAATCAAGCTTATTTAGATGAGAAATATTTCTCATGCTAACATATCCCAATCATCTATGTCATACCCATTTATCTTCATTAACAGACATGAGCCATTTAACATTTTGTTCTTTAAGATCGGAAAGTATAATCTTATAGATGTTGTTCTTCCTCTTGCCATTGAACAAAATGGAGTCATCCTTCTGACTGGCAGCTTTAGTGGACTTTTGATTAAAGATAAGATTGTAACCATTGTCATTTAATTGACTTGTGGATAACAAATTATGCATTAATCATTTAACAAGTAAAACATTAGTAATAGAAGGGAGATTGCCATTACCTACAGTTCCAGAGCCTATGAACCTCTGAAACCCATGAAGCCGCCAGGCTTAAGTTCCAGGCTTTGGAACATATGTCTTCTTTGTCACGAGCACCTAAAGTCCAGGTACCATGACTGGTGTTTCAACTTGACTGCAAAGGACATTTGCAACATACATTATATTTTCCTTTAGGTACCCACATTCTTTTGGGTCCTTTCTTGTTTGTACTCCCAGAGTTCTTAACAACTTTGGGTTTTTGAGCAGGTGATAACGAGAAATCGTATCATATAATTACTACACTTTTTACCGATTTTTATAACACATTGAGTCGTTTAACTCCCGATTGTTCCGAGGTTTTGTGTCTTTTCACAGGTACAACATTTGTCAACTCAAATCAATGAAAAAGGACCACATGAAGGAAGCTAACCAAGAAACATAAGAGAAAGAACCAAATCTGCAAAGTCTGCAGATTTTGTAACGGTGACGATCGTCACACCCTGTGATGATCGTAACGCCTCTACAACCAGAAGAACGCTCGTCACACATCATTGACGAGTGTAATGCGCTATTTAAGTGCATTACGACCGTCACCCCCTTGTGACGACCGTCACACGCTTAAAGGGCAATGTTATGAATTAGTGTAGACGTGGGCAACGTTGAGGGCAGAACTCTTCTCCTATATTTTCTCCACTCAGTAAGCATGCATCAGGGTCTCTCTCCACTCAAGCCTTTTCCAAGTTTTTCTCAACTGCAATATCTTCTTCTATATATATGTGGTAGTTCAATGGATGATGGTCGGAGAATTTTTCCCAGAGCAAAATTTCTATTATTTTCTTGCATTATTTTATTTTCTTACTTTTGAACCTTTTCTACACGTACTGTAATTTTTATTTCCAGCATTAGTTTTAGAGTGTTAATTCTTCATCTAAGAATTAACACAATTATTGATTTCGATTGAACTGCAAGGAGTTTGTAAGCATCCAAGATTACCATAGCAACATTATTTCCAGGTTTTTTATGCAATTAATATTTATTCATTCTTGTGTTATGTCATTTATTTTTATGGATTATATTTTAAGTTGTATAGTTACTAAATATATTATGTCCGGCTAAATTAATTTGTACCGGTATGTGACTCCTAAGTACTGAAAGAATTCAGTGATAACTTGGCTAAAAACATTTACAAATAATTTCTGGTTTCCAATTTCCATGTTTAATTTAACTACCCTTGTCACGAGAGTGAGAGGATAATTAACACCATTTTGCCACGAGAGTGGGAAATTAATTAAGGCAAGAACCTGCATGCGAGAGTTGGGGTTCGACCCAGATAGTGGTAATGAAACATTAATTTTTAAATACATGAGAGTGTTTTAAAAAATTAATTAAACTCAAATTGTTTTCAAAAAGTGTTATTAAATTTAAAGTGCATCCACTAGGTTTAGTAGCATGACTTATTTCATGAACACGAGAGTGTATGTCTCAGGTTTTTAAACAATTCGTTTTTACCGAAATACTTTATATGCCAAGCGATTCACCGAATTCCCAAAGTCCGACTATCACACACCGGTATAGCTATTATTATTATTTTTAATTAAACTATTTCCCCCCTAAAACCAAATATTCATCGCTTAGTTAAACAATTGTAGCATTAGATCGTATGTGATTGATCCTCAGTCTCTGTGGGTTCGATAATCATTTAAAACTAGAACGACTAAACTGTATACTTGCAGTTAGTATCCCAATAGACTCATAAAGTCCCGATCAAGTTTTTGGCACCGTTGTCGGGGACTTTGATTTAGTCACTAGTGCACTCGTAAAGTAGTACTGTATAGACTAAGGCAACTATTTATTTTTCCCTCTGTTGTATGCCAAATACTCGCTCCCAAAAGCGAGTCTTTGCATCTACAAATCTTGTCCCAATTACTATGTATCACCCAAAAAATTTCTACAACCCCCACTCTGAGTATTTTGAGGAATCACAAGAATCCCATAAATCCGACCTCGAAATACTATTGGAGAATTTCAATGCATCACAGACTCATTCTCACCCGAATTACCTTTCCAACCACCAATCCCAACATTTTGAGGAATCGCAAGAATATTATAATTCCAACCAAACTTATCCTCAACCAAATTTCCCCTACAATCACTACACCCAATATTTCGAGGAGACACAAGAACCCTATAAATCCGACCTCGAAATATTAATGGAAAATTTTAATGAAATATCAATGATGACAAAGTGCTTTGTGGAAACACAAAATGCGACTCTAACTCACTTTGAAGAATCAGAAGAATCGCATGATTTCAACTTTGAAACATCAATGGAGGATTCTAATGTGATGCTAATTCACTCTAGGTTAGAATCTCTGATGGAGCACTTTGTAGAGACACAAACTGTCCAGAACGAAGAGTTTAGAAAACAAAGTCTTCAAAATAGTGAAAACCTTAGGCAATTGACCATTGTGGTTGAGTCGCTCGCGACTCACAACATAGCCTTAGAGACTCAAATCTCCCAGCTTGAACAAAACCCTCTAGGACCCTTCCCTGAGGATAAATTGGATGTTGTAACAACCAATAGTGAAAAACAAGTTTAAAATCCTAAGGAGAGTGGTAATGAGGTTGAGGAGAGTGATGATTTGATTGAGGAAAGTTCAGATGAGAAAAGAGTAAAGATTGAGAAAAATCCTCCAACACCATCTAAAAGGGAGGTTGTATAAGAGGTAGAGAAGGGAGCACCTATTGTTATGCCTCATCCCTATACCCCACCATTTCCTTTCTCGAAAAGTTTTATGGAAGCTCAGATAGACTCCCAATCTAAAACATATGTGGAGGTATTGGAAAATATCCACACCAATGCACCCTTGTTTGAAGTCTTGCATAAAAAGAGAAAATTAGAGGACCATGAAACTGGGGATATTATTAGCGTTAAGAGGGTAAGGTTAACATGTGAGGTGGTGAATGAAATCACTAAGCCCAAACTTGAAAAGTTGATACTTAGGATAGATCCAGAACCACCACCACAAGTTCAGAAGAATGAACCACCCCACAGAAGAAAGAAAAGAAAAGGTGAGGGATATGTAAGATGGCTTGATAAGTGGCCATGGAAAATGACAACTACTAAAAGTTCAACCGAGGAGTCATTCTCGAGAGAACCACCATGAGTGCTTGCACTCCTGAGCCATCGAGCTATCGACATTAAAAATAGCGCTTAGTGGGAGGCAACCCATATTTTCTTTTAATTATTTTTGTTTTAATATGTTTTTAATTTCTTCTTTTATTTTAATCTTTAAAACTTTCATGTTGCATCCCTTACTCCTTCTTATTTTTATTTTTATTTTGTTTTTATTTTTCTTTTAAACTTTCTTTTTCTTTTTTATTTAACTTCGGCATTTTTAACCTGAAAATAATAACTTAGTTTTTCATGCATTTATTAAACATTTTCAGGGGTAGTTCTTTAGCTTTAATATTTAGCTCCATGGCACGAGTAAACTACATGAACATCACCTTGAGAAGTAGGCACCAGAAAAGACGCTTTGAGGATCTGGCTGAGCGTGAGATGTGTCCTACAATTTATGCTGATGACCATGCTATGACTGCTTTAGGCATTCGTGAGAGTGTCATGTATCTGCTACACCAGATAGGCTGGGACACTGCTCCTATTCGGAGACATTATTGTACTTACAGAAAGTTAACCCTTGAGTTCCTGAGCATACTGAGCTACCTACCGAATCATGGGTTAGGGTTCAACCGTGGGATGATCACTTTCAGGCTGTTTGACATGGACTACCGCTATAACCATAGGGAGTTTGCCAACCTGTTAGGATTCCCTTATGGCCCTGATGTTATTACTATGACCCAGGAAGACTTATTGCTTGATACCGACCTTGATTTCTTCTGGGGTAGCATTGTTGGCAATAACCATCCCGAGCCATCTGACCTTTATTATGAGTCCATCCACAACCCCGCTATCAAGTATTTTCATAAGATCATTGCCCACACCCTTTTTGGTAAAGAGCAAAATGTTACATCAGTGTCACGTGATGAGCTCTTCATCATGTACTGTGCTTCTCAGAGCCGTCCAGTAAACGGTGCCGCCTATATGCTAGCTAACATGGAACGTATTATACAGACACCAAATGCCCTAATCCTCTTAGGTGGTTTAGTCACTATGATCTCTAATGCCATTGGACTCCGAAGGCCTATGTTAGGATCAGCACCGCATTATGGAATCAAGCCAATGAACATTGAATTCTGCTTCAACACTAGTTTTATAGGAAATCTTAGGCCAGATGAATTCGAGCTGCTAATTAATCATGAGACTGTCCACCAGTTTGTGCTCCCGAACCCTATAACTAGTGTCCACAATAGAGCAAACTGGCTTTTTGACCTCCACCATCCTCCTACACCGCCTTCGTCTCCTTCCACTGTTGACATCTATGAAGTGCCTAATACCTCTCGCGATGCTGAAGATCCTGAAACACCACCGGAATACCACCAGTTTCCCGACCCGTGGGAGCAGCATGTAGCTTCTACTGAGACCACCTTCCAGGCTCCATAGATACCACCACCTCCTCCACCTACTGTCACCCTTAACTCTTTGCATGAATAAATTACTGAAATGTGGGGTGAGCTTACATCTCTACAAGTGGATTTCATCGCTTTCATGGATTAGGTGACAGGCCAGTTGGATTTCGTGCACCAGCATATGTTCCCTGCTCCTCGTGGCTAGAGTTTTCCGATGTTATACTGATTTGTTCTTCTCTTGCATTTGTACATACAGTGAGGTCACTGTTTAGTTTAGGTGTGGGGGAGGAATCTAGTTTGTTTTAGTACTTTATCATTTTTTATTATTATCTAAGATATTATTTAAGATATTATTTCCAAACAATTTTTACTCATTAATGAAATTTCAATTATTTAGTTTCAAGTTATATTGCCTTACTGCCGTTATTTCATTTCATACATGTTATTTCAATTTTCAGTATATTTTTCATTTTTATTTTACTGTTCATATTCTAAAATTTGGTCATGAAAAGAGTGTTGGAAAATATTATTATTGCTTACTATGCTAGAACTTTGAATTATAATATTAGAAAATTAAAAAAATGTCACGTTCTTTTCATTAATATAATGAAATTGAACGCGTGACGCTCGTAAGACCCTCATGAAGAGCGTAACACGCGTTTCACCGTGTTACGCCCGTCACAGCCTCGTGACGACCGTCACGCGCGCATTATATCAGAACCTGCTATTATAGAGTCGTTCCATCTTTGTTTCAAAACCTCCAAACCTCCATTGTTGAAAATTAACGGTAACATTACCCACACCATTTTTTTCAATTTCCAACATTCTAACACTAAAAACCCCATCAACCCACCATCAACCCACTACTCCATTCTCATTCCAAACATTTTTCAATCTGTTTTACAAACGCTATGGCCAACAATCAACAAGCTCCCGCTCTCACTTTTAGATCCGGCGAACAAGGCGAAACCCAACGGGTCAAGTTCCAGAAGTTTCAACGCCGCGGTCTCCAACCTACACGGTATGTTGATCTTGACTGTTTGAGGAATTTGGGACTACTTGACAGTGTCCGACAATTGTTGCAGAGTGTGGATTTATGGAACCTGTTCCCCGAACCGCGACCCATTTATGAAATTCTAACCCTTGATTTTCTGAGTTCCTTTGTATACATCACTCCCCCAGGTGCCATGAACCAACTGTTAGGCCTGGAAAAGTTTCGTATGTTGCGCATAGAGCACGAGCTGCCCCAAACCGACATAGCACAGCTTTTAGGCTTCTGTTCTGACGAAGGTGTCCATCTCCGGGTGCCGGATAATTTTGGGGAGGAAGCTTTTAACTTATGGCACAGTATGACGAACATCCGTGCCAGATCCTACGACCACCTCAACGCCACACACATCCATAATCCGGTTATCCGCTATTTCCACCGCATCCTCAGCAACACCATCTTCGCCCGTGACAGCAACCACAAGCTCAACTCTAAGGAGCTCTTCTTCATGCATTACACGTTCACTGGTGTTGTACCCCAAAATTTGCCCTCCCATTTCTCATTGATTTCTCACCACAAAGCCCTTGAAGCTCAAGATCCAGTTAGGGTTTCATCTGCTCAAGACTTCTCCTTGCACTGTTGACCCAAATTAGGGTTTGTGTTTGCACAAAGATGTTTTGACCTAAAATGCCTGAGATGACTTTCTTGCTTCATATTGGACTCCCAAGTTTATCCATATCAAGTTTCAAGTCTTGATCCCAAGTTTTGCCCAATCAATTGGACAGTTGACCTAGAAATCAACTGTATTGGGGAAAAAGTCAATTGTGGCCAATTGACAGTCAAACCTCATGAAAATTGACCCACACCAACATTATGAACTCATATGAACCATTTGATCAAGTTTGGATCACAATTCCACAAGAAACTTGATCAGATCACCAAAAGGGCAAAATGGTCATTTTTAGGGTTTTGACTGCACAAAGGCAATTTTTGACTGTTTGACCTAGCCAATGGCAAACCAAGCTCACATATGGACTCAAGGACCCCATGGAATTATCTTGACATGCTCAACAAACTCAAAAGATCCCAAGTACACAAGATTGACAGTTGAATTTCCCAGTCAATTGATCAATTTTGACTGTATACTGAAAAGTCAAACTTTGACTTTTCGGTCAAAATCAAGAGTCAAGATTCATTTTTCATCACAACATGCCAAATCATGAAACTTGTTCACCAAGAAATCAAAAAATGCAAATTAGGGTTAGAAATGAGAATTTTTCATAACTTAGAATTTTTCTAAGTTATGAAAAACCCTAATTTTTTCCCAACTTTGCCCCATTTTCTCACCAAGATTCATTTGGATTCAAACAAAAGTCAAAACATGAAAGTTGTAGCTTGTTGCATAATCTACAACTTTGATTCACAGAGTTTTCCCAAATGAGGCTTGTATCTCAAGTTACAATTTTTTGAATAAGGGTACTAAACCATTCTTAACTTAGTGAAATTTTAACCTATTTTGACAAGGTTTTCTACCCAACTTCAAGGCCATTTTCCATACACTTCCACTTGGAATTTCAATTTGCATTTCAAATATGGATTGTAGTACACATTCCAAGCTTTACAAAATGTCCAAGAACTCATCAAACAACCTCATAACTTGAGAGAATCGAATTTCACAATATGGCAAAAACTCACTTTTGAATTGGCTATTTTCCATGTTCATAATTTGTGCAAACTTCTCAAACCAGCATACCCCTTGATTACAGGTCCTTAAACCATCCAACACTCAATAATTTAATGCATGTTCATTTTGCTAAGGCCTTGTTTCATGAGTTCAAGCATTGCCTAAAGGATTAATCCCAAATTGGAAAAAGCATTATATCCATTTTTGCAAAAGTTTCACTTTATGTCATAATACAAATCCACAAGTACAGATGAAATCTAATTGGCACAAGATTATGAGCAAAACACTCTGATCAAGGAGAGATTATGCAGCACATTAGGGGGCCTCTACCTGCCTAGAACACAACTTGGGCATTTGTTGCTTAAAGTGTAAGTAACATTGCATTTTGTACAACAACTTTGATATCAGCTAACAAACCCTTAAGCAAACTTGTGAAAACACATTCAGGACATCCCAACTGAGCTAGTACACGACCCTAACATCCCTCATACACTCCCATTCCCAGAATCACCTTCAAACTGCAAGAACAGGGCAAGGCCTGCAGTTTGAGTGCCATCTCTCATTCCTCTCAAGCTTTCTTGCCCAAACCAGTTCACACACATTCCCTAGCCTCAATGCAAGCTAACCAAGACCTGAAACACGATCTGTAATTCCTCTAACAAGTTCCACCATTTTCACTTTCTCATTTTGCAGTTGAAGTTCCACAGCTCGATTCAAGGTGTCTCAAGGCAAAGTAAGTGTTGGAATAGCATCACTACACTTCAAGGAAGTTGTACAAGTCATCATCTTGTCCTGAAAGTTCCTCCATTGCAAGGCACGATTCCAACTGCACAGGTATATTCATGAAGTTCTATCTCTCTTATTAGGCATTGTTAGCTTTAGGTTTGTGAAGAGAATATGTCACAATCATAGCCCTGAACATGCCCATATAATTAGATTTCATTTATATTATGTGTGCTGCAAGAATTTTAAGTCTGAACATGGCATAAAAATTAGGTCAGGATTTGGGAGAGAAGAAATTCTCTCTCATTTCTGAGAGTTAGATTGACTTCTTTATATGTCTAGAATCGTGGCTTCAAGCTCTACAGGTTTCATGTTGGAAGATTTGGCAAAAGATCAAAGAATCAGGAGTTAGGGATTGGAGAAGAAGGGCGCGTATTTTTGAATTTTGTTTGGTCTGAAGGTTGAAGACAACAACTTTCTGGGCTGGGCCTGTTTGTTATTTCCTTTCACACCCTGTTTTTGCTTTCATACCCCCCAAGCCCATTTTGTGTATTTTTATGATTTTTTTGATTTTTCCTTTTTCATTCTGACTCATTTATTTTTTCTTATCATATTAAAAACATAAAAAATATTTTTTGCATCATTTTTATATTTTTTAGGCATTTATTTGATTATATTGATATTCATATACAAATAAGTAAATAATATATTATTTAGAATAAATAGAGAAAAATAATGTAAACACATTTTATTTTCATTTTTATTTTGTTTTATCTTCTTAAAATATTTTATACAAAACATACTCTTTTTTTTTCATAAATATTAATTATTATTATCTTATATATATGATATTTCTTTAGTAAATAATAAAGATATATATTATATATTAATACACTTAGGATAAAATACCAAAAATATACATATTTTTATTTTATTAATATTTAACACTAAAAATGCATTTTTACAAATATACTCCATTTTTATTTTATTTTTTGTATATAAATAGTAAATATTATATATATTAAATAATTAATACCCTTTTGATTAAAATTAGGGTTTTGCCCTAAATAGGTAAATACTCCAATAATACTTTTTATTTTATTTTATTTATTTGACATAAATAATACTTTTTCATACATATAAAAATTCTTTTTACATCTTGCATATTTATTTCATTTCTATTTAATTATACAATTATTTATCTTGTAAATATTCCAAATTGATGTAATAGCTAGGTTTAATTTCTTTGTCTAAATATCCCCCCATTTGAACATTTGTACCCCCCTCCCCATATTATTATGTTGTAATAGTGTAGGAATTTATTTTTCGCATTTTAACGTTTTCTAAATATACCATGCTAGAATTAGGGTTCTGTATGCAAATAAAACGAACAAAAATAGTTTAACCTAATTTCAAGATAATCAAGCATGAAAATGGACAACATATATCACACTTGCACCCCTAGGGTATTCCACTTGTTGCCTTCAAATAAATGGGTCATATTGCATGTTAGGTCTCTTTGGGCAAAACAAATACAATTCAAATGATCATAAGTCCCTCAATGACGCTTTCGAAAAGTTGCCTAAAATGATCAAGTCCCTTTCAAAGAAAAATTGCCCAAAGACATTTAACACTATTGTAATTATGGTCTAAACGATGACCCGCGCCCGTCCCTTTCACCTGCTAATGCAAGATTGTCCACCAAATGCAATGGTGGAACAAAATTGTCAAAAGGTTTAAAACATAACAAGAATCTTTGAGAAAACTTTAGGGTAGATAACTCTTAGGTACTTGTCAATTTGCAAAGAAAACACTTGCCTATTTTCAAACCACACTTCACAAACACTTTCAAAACAAACTTTCAAAAAACCTTGAAACATCTTTTCAAAAGACAAAACACCTTTTGTAAAACATTCGAGTAAAGAATTGTTACAAGGGAAGCCTATACAAGGCATCTTTTCCAAACATTTTCAAAAACCACACACCGAGCACCATTTCAAACAATTGAAAACCAAGGCAAGTTGGTCTAAGCAAGTACCTAAGATCCCATGGATAACCATGGATAGAAAGGGTGCTAATACCTTCCCTTTCTATAATCTACTCCCCGAACCCAAGAAAAATCTCAAAGGTTTTTGCTGTGCTTTTTAAACCTTTCCTTATGATAAAATAAAAAGTCGGTGGCGACTCTTGCTCAACCGAAACATTTGCGAAAACAAACGCAAAACCCATAGTCAGTTCTCCCACCGTATCACAGAACTGGCGACTCTGCTAGGGAGAATTTAAAAGTGGAGTAACCTTAGGGCTTAGATCACCCTCTTGCATGACAAATTGTTTGAATTGTTTGCTTTATATCTTGTCTCTATTGTTTGGGTTTACAATCCTACACCCGGATTTTGGGAAACATTCATAGATAGCAATACGTTGTGGAAACTGTGCAGGGTATACCGACACGGTCGAAGCAATAGCTATATTAGTGCGACATATTTGTGAGTACCGGTAACCCTTGAGTTCAATCAAGGAGAGTACAGGGCCGCTGAGTGATGTCACTAAGCACTAATGACCTAGAACCTTACTTGACCATCTTGGCCTTTTATTAGGGGTAGTGAGATGACCGGCTTTGGTGCAGTCCGAAGTTGGTAGATACTCGATACTACACTCATTGAGGGTTGTTTTCTTGGAATATTTTGGTCGCTAGTTAAGTGGCTAAACCAAAACAATGAACAATGAAAACAATCCCGTGATATTGAGCTCCTTAGAACCCGGTTACTAGTTATAGGACAGGTTTTTAAACCAACTACACTCAAGAGGGTACTTACCTATGAAACCCAATGCAAGCCTGAAACTAGGGTTTGGTGTGAATTGCTTGTACATATGTTTTGTGCATACATCATAAACATCATATGCATACACTAACCATTTCAAGGGTTTGGATCTTCATCTTTGTTCTTGTTTTGTAGGTCATGGAAATTCCTCGCAGAAACACCATTCAAGTCAACCTTGTGAGAATCTCTCCTCAACTCAAGGAGATCACTTCAAGAATTCCGGAAAATTCATCCTTCAGTGAAAGACACGGTAGACTGCTCAGCCTGGTCAACACCAACATTGAAGAAGACATGATGAAAGTGCTATTCCAGTTCTTTGACCCTCTTCACCACTGTTTCACTTTCCCTGATTATCAGTTGGTACCCACTTTGGAGGAGTTTTCTCAACTCCTGAGAATTCCTATCCTTAATCAACTACCCTTCAACGGTACGGAAAAGGAACCAAAGCCGGAAGATGTTGCTCGAGCATTACATCTACAACCATCCGACATCAAGGGGCATTGGGAAACCAGAAGCGGCATCAAGGGATTCTTAGCAAAATTCTTGTTTGAGAAGGCGCAAGAATGTTGGAATTCATTGGACCTACAAGCCTTCGAAGAGATTATGGCACTCCTTATCTATGGGTTGGTCTTGTTCCCAAATCCTGAACAATTGGTAGATGTCAACGCCATCAAAATCTTCTTGTCCAGAAATCCAATACCAACATTGCTTGGGGACATCCTTCACTCATTTTACACACGAACAATGAGAAAGAGGGGTGTTCTCATGTGTTGTACTCCTCTCCTTGCAAGGTGGTTTATTTCACACCTTCCACAATCTGTCTTGAAGAATGACCAAGGTTCAAGGTGGTCCCAACGGTTGATGACTCTTACTCATTCTGATGTGCATTGGTGTTCTCGGTCCAGAGAAAATGTCATCATTGTCGATCGTTGCAGAGAATTTCCTAATGTTCCTTTACTTGGAATCAGGGGAGGTATCACCTACAACCCTTGCCTGGCTTTGAGGCAATTTGGATATGCACGGAGGGATGGCCCTCATGACATGTTGATTCCTGACCTAGTTTTTGACTTTGACAACGATGCGCAAGGACTTCGCCAAAGATTCATCAGAGCTTGGGGAAAACTCAACAAGGTTGATAGCAAGACTCTGGGACACAAGAACTCCATCCCTCTTGAGCCCTATCTCAAGTGGGTACGAGCCCGAGCCCAAAGTCTAATGATGCCTTATCCTCATATACTCCCAGTGATTAAAGAGCCCGTCAATGAAGGAGAGGTTCCCTACACCGTCCTACATCCAGACATGCCTACATCGTGGGAGGAAATGCAGAAAAGTTGGATTCAGCTCAAGGAGGAACGGAATACTTTTGAAGCTAGCTTCTACGCCAGTGAGAAGAAGGTTCTAGAGCTTACCCGCCGACTCCATGAGCAAGAGGCCCTCAACACCTACATCGCACCAAAGAGGATGCGCAATGTCTTTTTTCCTTGAGAAGTCATTTTGTAATATTTGGCCCATGGGGCATTTATGTACTAACAAATTTCTTCTTATTAATATGACGTGCGTTCTTCATTGTATGAAACAATTTTGAATGTCCTAAATCCTTGAATGCATTGCATACATAAGCATATCATCCATCATGTGCATAAGCAGGTCTCTTCAACAGGTTTCCTTATCTGTCTGCTGTTTATTTCAGTAGGATGGATCTCGAGCAAACAGTCAAAGACCTGCAAGCTCAAAATGCACAGTTCCAGCAACTCCTGATGACCTTGGCTAAGGGTCAGGAGGATATCAAGACCCAATTGGGGAACAAAGACCCAGTGAAGAAGAAGAAAAGGAGAGTCGGAGTGGCTACTTTGGGGAGAAGATTTGACGGAGAAGCTCGGAGAGTGCTTGAATTCCCTCCTACTTCTGATGAAGGGACCAGTAAAAGAGATGGAGCTGCGGTGCCTTCCGAGTCTGATGCGGAAGAAGAAGAGGTCGAAGAGGATGAAGATTATTCTGACCAGCAATACCCTCCAGCTGATGATAAATACAAAGGGCTAGAAGACAGATTGGCCGCCATGGAATTACAAAGAGTACCGGGTTTGGATTTTGAAGACTTGGGTTTGGTTGCCGGGATCGTGATTCCCCCAAAATTCAAAGTGCCAGTGTTTGTGAGGTATGATGGGCTGTCCTGTCCAAAAATGCATCTCAGGTCCTACGTGAGAAAGATTCAACCCTATACGGCAGATAAAAAACTTTGGATTCATTTCTTTCAAGACAGCCTTTCGGGAGCTCAGTTGGAGTGGTTTTATCAGCTAGAAGGAACCAGTGTCAGAAATTGGGAAGATTTGGCCACCGCTTTCTACAAACAATACCAGTATAATTCTGACCTTGCTCTTACTCGTACCCAACTTCAGGGTATGTCGCTAGGAACAGGCGAGGGATTCAAAGAATATGCACAAAAATGGAGGGATTTGGCTGGCAGGGTGCAGCCTCCTTTAACCGACCGTGAACTTGTTGATATGTTTCTAGGTACCCTATCTGGGCCATTTTTCAATCATCTAATTGGTAACTCTTCCGCGGGGTTTACCGATTTGATCTTAACAGGCGAAAGAATAGAAGCTGGCATCAAATCAGGAAAGATTCAGAAGGGTGTTGCTGCAAGTGTTGAGAAGAAGCCTTTTAAGAAGGAGACAGCTATGGTATATTCTCAGAGAAGAGCAGGGAAGACGGAGCGTCGGCCAACTGTGGGGGCCGTAATGATTCAAAACACTCCAAGCGAGCAGCCTCGTTATAACCAGTCCAGACCAAATCAACAACGGGTGGAACGGCCACAACGGCAGTTCACCCGCATTAATATGACTCCAGCGCAAGTGCTTCCCCATCTACTGAAGTTGAATCTCGCCACCATCAAGGAGGCACCAAAGAATGTGAATACGTCCTCTCCACATTATCATGCTAATGCTAAATGCGCCTACCATTCAGACAGTGTTGGACACGACACCAATGATTGTTGGGCACTCAAGCATAAAATCCAAGACCTGATAGAGGCGAAGGAGGTGGAGTTTGATGCTCCGGAGAAGCCTAGTGTGATATCTGCACCCATGCCAAAACACGGCCGAAATGTCAATGCCATTGAAGAAGATTTGTATGTCGCTGATGTCAATGATCTGACTACCCCATTGCTAACCATTAATTTGAATTTGTTAAGGGCCGGGATCTTCCCGGGATGTAAGGAAGACTGCTATTGTTGTTACTCTCTGCAGTTTGATTGTCCGTTACTGAAGAAAGGCATCCAAGGCCTTATGGATAGTCGACAAATTTTGTTTGAAAAAGTTTATGTTGTTCCAGTTCATACTGAAGATGTCTCAATCATAACCATTCACGCCAATCTTTCCAAGGCCGTCAAAAAGCCTGTTAAGATTACACCAGCTACGAAATCTGTTCCTTTGAAGATAACAATGCCAGGGCATGTCCCCTATGTCTCTGAGAAGTCCATACCATGGAACTATGGTGGTGACGTCTACTACCATGTTATCAAACAAATCGAGATAATTGAAGAAAGTCCGGATGATGAAGAAGCCAGCATTAGTAACATTGCGGACACTAGCAAAATCACCAGGAGCGGGAGAATATTTTCTCCAGAGATTGCCCCTCCAAGGGCAATCTTTGGACCCTCATCAGCTGACAAGGTCGTCCCTGCACCAATAAAACTTTCTGCTAGAACTCCTTTGATTGAAGATGTTGTTGTTCCTAGTACTGTCTCTCCTACCGCTGCTGACAAAGGTAAGGGAATCCAAGATGAGCCCGTCAGGACGAGGGCTCAACCCTTGGTTATCCCGGAAACCTCCAAGAAGGAAATGGATGAGATTTTGAGGATAATCAAAAGAAGTGATTACGATGTAGTAGAACAGCTGGGGCAAACCCCCTCCAAAATCTCCATGTTGGCACTACTACTTTGCTCAGAAGCGCACGCTAAAGCCCTGATAAAATTCCTGAAGGCAGCCCATGTGCCCCAGGAAACCTCTGCAGGTCAGTTTCAGAATTGCGTGGCTAGCCTTACTGCGGACAATGGATTAGGTTTTTCTGATGCCGACCTAACTCCTAAAGGTAGAAACCACAATGATGCTTTGCACATTTCGGTCGAGTGTCGAGGAACTACTCTCGCGCACGTCTTGGTCGACACTGGTTCGTCGCTGAATGTTTTGCCTAAGAAGGCCTTGGACCGACTAGATTGTGAAGGGTTGGAATTGAAGCCAAGTGATATTGTTGTCAGAGCTTTCGATGGTTCGAAGAGAATGGTCCATGGAGAGGTTGAAATTCCCATCAAGATAGGCACTGAGGTGTTTAAATCCACTTTCTATGTGATGGACATCCGTCCATCATACTCTTTCCTGCTGGGTAGACCTTGGATACACCATGCTGGGGCAGTCACCTCCTCCTTACATCAGATGTTGAAGTATCCTGTCAAGGGAAAGATCATCACTGTCCATGGCGAATAAGAGTACATGATTAGCCACTTAAATTCTTTCCGATATGTGGAGGTTGAAGGGGAATTCATTGAAACCCCTTTTCAGCATTTCGAAGAAGTCCTTCCTGAAATAGCAGTAGCAAAGTTGGCAGCTGAGACACCGAGACAGGTGGCCAGGATGGCATCTCTGGAGGACGCAAGGGCCGCAATAAAAGAAGGGAAGAATTCAGCATGGGGGCAGTTACCTGACATTCCACATAAGACAGACAAATTTGGATTAGGGTTCACTACCGCAGGCCAAAAAGCTATGCGCCGGTCGAAGATTGAAAGAGCTCCAGTCAAAATTTCTCCCTACGGAATCAACGCTTTGGAGGATGAAGACAAAGAGAGCAACATTGAAGAGTGGATCTATCCAACTGTCAAAGGAGGATTGAGCAACTGGGAGGTAAAAGACTTTGTCCCCATCACTTTTATTCATCAGTAATTTATCTGTTAAACATTTCTTATTTGGTCTGTAATATTTACTTTCAAACAATCCGTACACTATCTTTTCACCTCCTGCCTTACCCGGGGCAGGTAGGTCCACTTGTAAGGGTTTTGGTTATTTTTCATATCCATATGCCATGTTTAATGATTCATTGGACGTTTTTCATTTGATAAACTGCTTGTGTTCATTTTCTTTCCTTTTGCATTTTTTGTTTAAGGATGGCTATCCCTTACACACACCCACACTCACCAATGCAGGTACCCATCCACTCCGGATTCCATGGGTGACTATTCTGCTATATCTTTCAATAACTCTGAAGATCTGGTCAATCTAGCCGAGTATGAAGATGACGAAGGTTGTGAAGTACCCGGGGAACTAGCCAGACTTCTGCAACAAGAGGAAAGGGCCATCTTACCGCATGAAGAGTCATTAGAAACTGTCAACTTAGGGACCGAGGAAGACCGGAAGGAGGTACAAGTGGGTGCCAATCTGGAACTAAGAGTCAAGGAGCGCCTGGTACAGTTGTTGAATGAGTATGTTGAAATCTTCGCTTGGTCTTATGAAGACATGCCGGGTTTAGACACAGACATCGTGGTTCACCGCCTCCCCACAAGAGAGGATTGTCCACCGATCAAGCAAAAGGTTCGCCGAATGAGGCCTGACATGTCTGAAAAGATCAAAGCAGAAGTAATGAAGCAATTTGACGCTGGCTTTCTGGCTGTTATGTCATATCCTCAATGGGTCGCTAACATTGTGCCAGTACCTAAGAAAGATGGCAAAGTCAGGATGTGTGTGGACTACCGGGATTTGAATAGGGCCAGCCCCAAAGATGATTTCCCGCTACCTCATATTGACATCTTGATCGATAATACAGCTCAGCACAAAGTGTTTTCCTTCATGGATGGATTCTCGGGCTACAATCAAATCAAAATGGCCCCCGAGGACATGGAGAAAACTACTTTCGTCACACAATGGGGCACTTTTTGTTACAAAGTGATGTCGTTCGGGCTGAAGAACGCAGGGGCAACTTATCAACGCGCCATGGTAGCTTTATTTCATGATATGATACATCATGAGATTGAAGTTTACGTAGATGATATGATAGCTCGGTCACAAACAGAGGAAGAACACCTTGAACATCTGGAGAAGCTGTTTGCCAGGTTGAAAGAATACAAGCTCAGGCTGAATCCAAGTAAATGCACTTTTGGAGTTAGGTCTGGTAAACTCCTGGGATTCATTGTAAGCAACAAAGGCATTGAAGTCGATCCGGCAAAAGTAAAAGAAATACAAAAGATGCCTGCTCCCCGTACTGAGAAGGAGGTTAGAGGATTCTTGGGGCGCTTGAACTATATTGCCAGATTCATCTCTCATCTGACTTCTACCTGTGAGCCAATTTTCAAACTCTTGAAGAAAGATCAGGTAGTCGAATGGAACGACGATTGCCAAGCTGCTTTTGATATAATCAAGGAGTATTTGCTAGAACCTCCTATTCTGATGCCACCCGTCGAAGGAAGACCATTGATCATGTATTTGACCGTCTTGGATAACTCAATGGGGTGTGTCTTGGGCCAGCATGACGAGTCTGGTCGAAAAGAGCATGCTATTTATTACCTTAGCAAAAAGTTTACCGATTGTGAGACTCGCTACTCATTGCTCGAGAAAACTTGATGCGCTTTGGTATGGGCTGCTCGCCGACTAAGACAGTATATGTTGACCCATACTACCTTGTTGATTTCCAAAATGGATCCTATTAAGTATATCTTCGAAAAGCCCGCTTTATCTGGAAGAATAGCTAGATGGCAAATGATTCTAACTGAGTATGACATCCAGTACACCACCCAAAAAGCTATAAAAGGGAGTGTACTAGCTGACCATCTGGCTCATCAGGCTATCGAAGATTATCAACCCATGAGATTTGATTTCCCGGACGAGGACATCATGAATTTGGACAACATTGAAGGTAACGGACCGTATGACGGACCCAAAAAGGGATCCCGATGGACCCTGTACTTTGATGGTGCTTCAAATGCACTTGGAAATGGTATCGGCGCAGTACTCATTTCTCCGGAAGGTTGTCACACTCCTTTCATGGCCCGACTTTGCTTCAGCTGCACAAACAACATGGCTGAGTATGAAGCTTGCATCTTTGGTCTCAAGGCTGCTATAGACTTGGGGATCAAATCTTTGATCGTATTTGGGGACTCGGCTTTGGTTATCAGTCAAATCAAAGGAGAGTGGGATACCAAACATCCTAATCTTATCCCGTACAAAGAACATGTCCTGACATTGTTGCCTCATTTCGAGCAAATCACCTTCGAACATTTCCCGCGAGAAGAGAATCAGCTAGCAGATGCTCTAGCCACAATGTCCTCCATGTTTAAACTCAACTGGGATAACGAGGCTCCCCAAATCACCATCGAGCGAATGGATGAACCTGCGCATTGTCACGAGATTAATACCGAAGAAGTAGTGGAACAACCTTGGTTCCATGAAATCAAAAGGTATCTCAAGACCAGAGATTATCCTGAAGGAGCTTCCGTAAATGACAAGAAGTTCTTAAGGAAATTCGCTGCTAAGTTCTTCCTGAGCAACGGCATCCTTTACAAACGAAGCCATGATTGTGTATTACTCCGATGTGTAGACAAAGCTGAAGCAGAGTTGATCATGACCGATATACACAGCGGCACATTTGGCACTCACTTGAGCGGGCATACAATGGCTAAGAAGATCCTAAGGGCAGGCTATTACTGGTCTACCATGGAAGCTGACTGCCATCAACACTCCCGTACTTGCCACAAGTGTCAAGTCTATGCTGATAAAGTTCATATCCCTCCGGTTCCGCTCAACGTCCTGACTGCTCCTTGGCCCTTTGCAATGTGGGGCATTGATATGATTGGAGAGATCAAGCCCACGGCTTCAAATGGACATCGCTTCATCCTGGTTGCCATTGACTATTTCACCAAATGGGTCGAAGCAGCTTCCTTCGCCTCTGTTACTAAAAATGTGGTTGCCCGCTTTATCAAGCAAAATCTCATATGTCGGTATGGTGTTCCAGACAGGATCATCACAGACAACGGTACAAATCTAAATAACACGATGATCACTGCATTGTGCGAACAGTTCAAGATTTATCATCACAATTCATCTCCCTATCGGCCTAAGATGAACGGTGCTGTTGAAGCTGCGAACAAAAACATTAAGAAGATCATTCAGAAAATGACAGTCACTTACAAAGACTGGCATGAGATGTTACCGTTTGCTCTACATGGATACCGTACGACGACACGTACTTCAACTGGGGCAACCCCATTTTCTTTGGTTTATGGCATGGAAGCTGTTTTGCCTATGGAAGTCCAAATCCCTTCTCTAAGGATTATGAAGGATGCAGGTTTGAATGAAGATGATTGGATGCAGACCCGACTTGATCAACTCAATCTGATCGACGAAAAGCGACTTGCTGCTATATGCCATGGTCAGACGTATCAAAAGCGGATGATCAAGGCCTTCAATAAGAAAGTCAGACGGCAAGTGTATCAAGTCGAAGATCTCGTAATCAAGCGGATTATCTTGCCGCAAAGTGATCCCAGGGGCAAATGGACTCCTACATATGAAGGACCATTTGTGATCAAGAGCATATTTTCTGGTGGGGCAATGATTCTGACCACCATGGACAGCAACGATTTGCCGCACCCTGCGAACGCAGACATAGTCAAAAGATACTACGCATAAGATAACCCGACAAGTCGAAAACCCGAAAGGGCGGCTTGGGAAAAAATGGACATCCCGGTGAACCGAAAACCCGAAAGGGCAGTTCAGGCAAAAATTAGGGATAAAAACAAAAAATCTGTACACCCGGCAAGTCGAAAACCCGAAAGGGAGGCTTGGGCAAAAATGGGTTTCCCGGTGGATCGAAAACCCGAAAGGGAGATTCAGGCAAAAGTTAGGGAATTAAAGCGTATGACTATGTCTCGTCGGATCACTTCAAAGACAATCTCTTCATCAACCGGTTCCAGGCTTCTGATCAATCCAGTCATCGGCCAACGAAGCATTGAATGGACAGATATTCAGAGTTGTGAAAGCTATAGCGGAATGGAATCCCATGGAATTATTTCACATAGCCATCTTTATTTTGTATAAATCTTTCAATATTTACGACAAAATCCTCTTACTAGGTTGATTGTCTCCTTTGTACAAATATACTCATAGAAATTAAATTAAAATACTTTTCCCAGAAATTTGTGCCATTTCCTTTCCTTTTCTCTTGCACTATTTGTTTTATTTTGAGAAACGTCCAATGTTTTGTTAAATAGGCATATGCATTTGAACATAATCATTTCCTTATGAACCAAGAAAGAGGATTACTGATAAGTCAAAGGTACGATTGGATATCTTGATACCCCGTCAAAGGAAACTCCCAGGAGATTTGGAATCCATATCCCTAGTAAGTCTTGAAGCTTATCCCCAGTAGATTCTGGAAGCTTATCCCCTACAGAGTACGGACGTCTCTCCCGAGTTTTATTCAAAGTTATTCCTCACAAGGGCTTATAACTGGGTTATCCTCAGCTTATTGCCACGGAAGATCGCACTCGCCAAAATTCCTCCTATCCCCAGCGGAGTTCATCAAGATTCCCCAACGTAACTTATCTTTACAATCCCCCAGCCTGAGGATCCTCTGGAATTCAATTCCCCTCAGAGTTTAAGTTTCAGAATCCCCAGCGAAGCCAGACTAACGAACCTTCTCCCCACAGAGTTTTAGGAGAACAAATCTTGAGTTCCCCAGTGAAGTCGCCAGAGATGCTTCCCGCCAAACTGAAGATTCTCAGTCTGGCATCCCCAGCATGAGTCTACTAGATTGGTACTCCCCAGTAGAAGTCATCAGGAATTCCCCAGAGGCTTGGTATACAACCCAAGCTCCTTGTTCCCCCAGCAACAGCCAAGGAATTGTTCTTCCCGGCAGCAGTCAAAATGCTTTTATCTTCGGCCATCCAGGATTCGTCTATCCCCAGCAAGACAGCTCATCAGCTTACATGCGCATTCATTACATTCATATCATAAACATTGATATAACATATATTGCATCATACATTTCATGCAACATAATTTTGTGTTTAAGCTAACATTTTGTCCTTTTCAGGATAAGAATAAAAAGCTATCATTAACAGTTGCAGATGCAGTTTTACACGGACTCATCATCAAGCAACCCTACACCGGTTCCTCCTCAAATTCCAAGATTTCTGAAAATAGTTCACGGGTTCTCCAAGTAACGGATGTTAACCTATCGCTTGTTCAGACTTTTCTCACCTTTGAAAACAGTTTACGGGCGCTTCCCAACAACGGATGATGCTCTATTACTTATTCAACTCCAAGACTTCTGAAAACAGTTTATGGATTCTTCCCAACAACGGATGTTAATCTATCACTTGTTCAGATGCAACCTTTGAAAACAGTTTACGGACGCTTCCCAACAACATATGCTGCTCTATTGCTTATTCAACTCCAAGATTTCTGAAAACAGTTCACGGGTTCTCCAAGTAACGGATGTTAACCTATCTCTTGTTCAGACTCTTCTCACCTTTGAAAACAGTTTACGGGCGCTTCCCAACAACGGATGATGCTCTATTGCTTATTCAACTCCAAGACTTCTGAAAACAGTTTATGGATTCTTCCCAACAACGGATGTTAATCTATCACTTGTTCAGATGCAACCTTTGAAAACAGTTTACGGATTCCTCCCAACAACGGATGTCAATCTATTGCTTATTCAGACCCCCAGTTCGAAGATGGTCCAAAGCATGGACGCCTTCCTGATACTCCTTCCAGATGGCATCTGCAAGCCCATCCCCGACAAGTTGTTGTCACCCCTCAAGATGGCATCTCTAAGCCCATCTCCAAATGGCATCTCTAAGCCCATTCCAGCATCCATTGCTTTGACGAGTGCAAATTTCCGGGCACTCTAGTGTCCAATCTCCTTTTATCCTCGAGTCACGAAAGGCAAGCTTGCCAATCTAACTCTTCGGATTCAAGAAGATTGAACAGGGGCAACTGTTGTACCCCAAAATTTTCCCTCCCATTTCTCATTGATTTCTCACCACAAAGCCCTTGAAGCTCAAGATCCAGTTAGGGTTTCATCTGCTCAAGACTTCTCCTTGCACTGTTGACCCAAATTAGGGTTTGTGTTTGCACAAAGATGTTTTGACCTCAAATGCCTGAGATGACTTTCTTGCTTCATATTGGACTCCCAAGTTTATCCATATCAAGTTTCAAGTCTTGATCCCAAGTTTTGCCCAGTCAATTGGACAGTTGACCTAGAAATCAACTGTATTGGGAAAAAGTCAATTGTGGCCAATTGACAGTCAAACCTCATGAAAATTGACCCACACCAACATTATGAACTCATATGAACCATTTGATCAAGTTTGGATCACAATTCCACAAGAAACTTGATCAGATCACCAAAAGGGCAAAATGGTCATTTTTAGGGTTTTGACTGCACAAAGGCAATTTTTGACTGTTTGACCTAGCCAATGGCAAACCAAGCTCACATATGGACTCAAGGACCCCATGGAATTATCTTGACATGCTCAACAAACTCAAAAGATCCCAAGTACACAAGATTGACAGTTGAATTTCCCAGTCAATTGATCAATTTTGACTGTATACTGAAAAGTCAAACTTTGACTTTTCGGTCAAAATCAAGAGTCAATATTCATTTTTCATCACAACATGACAAATCATGAAACTTGTTCACCAAGAAATCAAAAAATGCAAATTAGGGTTAGAAATGAGAATTTTTAATAACTTAGAATTTTTCTAAGTTATGAAAAACCCTAATTTTTTCCCAACTTTGCCCCACTTTCTCACCAAGATTCATTTGGATTCAAACAAAAGTCAAAACATGAAATTTGTAGCTTGTTGCATAATCTACAACTTTGATTCACAAAGTTTTCCCAAATGAGTCTTGTATCTCAAGTTACAATTTTTTGAATAAGGGTACTAAACCATTCTTAACTTAGTGAAATTTTAACCTATTTTGACAAGGTTTTCTACCCAACTTCAAGGCCATTTTCCATACACTTCCACTTGGAATTTCAATTTTCATTTCAAATATGGATTGTAGTACACATTCCAAGCTTTCCAAAATGTCCAAGAACTCATCAAACAACCTCATAACTTGAGAGAATCGAATTTCACAATATGGCAAAAACTCACTTTTGAATTGGCTATTTTCCATGTTCATAATTTGTGCAAACTTCTCAAACCAGCATGCCCCTTGATTACAGGTCCTTAAACCATCCAACACTCAATAATTTAATTCATGTTCATTGTGCTAAGGCCTTGTTTCATGAGTTCAAGCATTGCCTAAAGGATTAATCCCAAATTGGAAAAAGCATTATATCCATTTTTGCAAAAGTTTCACTTTATGTCATAATACAAATCCACAAGTACAGATGAAATCTAATTGGCGCAAGATTATGAGAAAAACACTCTGATCAAGGAGAGATTATGCAGCACATTAGGGGGCCTCTACCTGCCTAGAACACAACTTGGGCATTTGTTGCTTAAAGTGTAAGTAACATTGCATTTTGTACAACAACTTTGATATCAGCTAACAAACCCTTAAGCAAACTTGTGAAAACACATTCAGGACATCCCAACTGAGCTAGTACACGACCCTAACATCCCTCATACACTCCCATTCCCAGAATCACCTTCAAACTGCAAGAACAGGGCAAGGCCTGCAGTTTGAGTGCCATCTCTCATTCCTCTCAAGCTTTCTTGCCCAAACCAGTTCACACACATTCCCTAGCCTCAATGCAAGCTAACCAAGACCTGAAACACGATCTGTAATTCCTCTAACAAGTTCCACCATTTTCACTTTCTCATTTTGCAGTTGAAGTTCCACAGCTCGATTCAAGGTGTCTCAAGGCAAAGTAAGTGTTGGAATAGCATCACTACACTTCAAGGAAGTTGTACAAGTCATCATCTTGTCCTGAAAGTTCCTCCATTGCAAGGCACGATTCCAACTGCACAGGTATATTCATGAAGTTCTATCTCTCTTATTAGGCATTGTTAGCTTTAGGTTTGTGAAGAGAATATGTCACAATCATAGCCCTGAACATGCCCATATAATTAGATTTCATTTATATTATGTGTGCTGCAAGAATTTTAAGTCTGAACATGGCATAAAAATTAGGTCAGGATTTGGGAGAGAAGAAATTCTCTCTCATTTCTGAGAGCTAGATTGACTTCTTTATATGTCTAGAATCGTGGCTTCAAGCTCTACAGGTTTCATGTTGGAAGATTTGGCAAAAGATCAAAGAATCGGGAGTTAGGGATTGGAGAAGAAGGGCGCGTATTTTTGAATTTTGTTTGGTCTGAAGGTTGAAGACAACAACTTTCTGGGCTGGGCCTGTTTGTTATTTCCTTTCACACCCTGTTTTTGCTTTCATACCCCCCAAGCCCATTTTGTGTATTTTTATAATTTTTTTGATTTTTCCTTTTTCATTCTGACTCATTTATTTTTTCTTATCATATTAAAAACATAAAAAATATTTTTTGCATCATTTTTATATTTTTTAGGCATTTATTTGATTATATTGATATTCATATACAAATAAGTAAATAATATATTATTTAGAATAAATAGAGAAAAATAATATAAACACATTTTATTTTCATTTTTATTTTGTTTTATCTTCTTAAAATATTTTATACAAAACATACTTCTTTTTTTTTCATAAATATTAATTATTATTATGTTATATATATGATATTTCTTTAGTAAATAATAAAGATATATATATATATATATATATATATATATTAATACACTTAGGATAAAATACCAAAAATATACATATTTTTATTTTATTAATATTTAACACTAAAAATGCATTTTTACAAATATACTCCATTTTTATTTTATTTTTTGTATATAAATAGTAAATATTATATATATTAAATAATTAATACCCTTTTGATTAAAATTAGGGTTTTGCCCTAAATAGGTAAATACTCCAATAATACTTTTTATTTTATTTTATTTATTTGACATAAATAATACTTTTTCATACATATAAAAATTCTTTTTACATCTTGCATATTTATTTCATTTCTATTTAATTATGCAATTATTTATCTTGTAAATATTCCAAATTGATGTAATAGCTAGGTTTAATTTCTTTGTCTAAATATCCCCCCAGTTGAACATTTGTACCCCCCCTCCCCATATTATTGTGTTGTAATAGTGTAGGAATTTATTTTTCGCATTTTAACGCTTTCTAAATATACCATGCTAGAATTAGGGTTCTGTATGCAAATAAAACGAACAAAAATAGTTTGACCTAATTTCAAGATAATCAAGCATGAAAATGGACAACACATATCACACTTGCACCCCTAGGGTATTCCACTTGTTGCCTTCAAATAAATGGGCCATATTGCATGTTAGGTCTCTTTGGGCAAAACAAATACAATTCAAATGATCATAAGTCCCTCAATGACGCTTTCGAAAAGTTGCCTAAAATGATCAAGTCCCTTTCAAAGAAAAATTGCCCAAAGACATTTAACACTATTGTAATTATGGTCTAAACGATGACCCACGCCCGTCCCTTTCACCTCCTAATGCAAGATTGTCCACCAAATGCAATGGTGGAAC
This sequence comes from Vicia faba, assembly GCA_948472305.1. Lineage (NCBI taxonomy): Eukaryota > Viridiplantae > Streptophyta > Magnoliopsida > Fabales > Fabaceae > Vicia > Vicia faba. The sequence goes on along the minus strand of OX451741.1, from coordinate 1,314,588,257 downwards.
AAAATTGTCAAAAGGTTTAAAACATAACAAGAATCTTTGAGAAAACTTTAGGGTAGATAACTCTTAGGTACTTTTCAATTTGCAAAGAAAACACTTGCCTATTTTCAAACCACACTTCACAAACACTTTCAAAACAAACTTTCAAAAAACCTTGAAACATCTTTTCAAAAGACAAAACACCTTTTGTAAAACATTCGAGTAAAGAATTGTTACAAGGGTAGCCTATACAAGGCATCTTTTCCAAACATTTTCAAAAACCACACACCGAGCACCATTTCAAACAATTGAAAACCAAGGCAAGTTGGTCTAAGCAAGTACCTAAGAGCCCATGGATAACCATGGATAGAAAGGGTGCTAATACCTTCCCTTTCTATAATCTACTCCCCGAACCCAAGAAAAATCTCAAAGTTTTTTGCTGTGCTTTTTAAACCTTTCCTTAGGATAAAATAAAAAGTCGGTGGCGACTCTTGCTCAACCGAAACATTTGCGAAAACAAATGCAAAACCCATAGTCAGTTCTCCCACCGTATCACAACCGGGAAAAAGATCAACGCCGCCCCATTCTTACTGGCTCATATCCATTCTATTTGTGCTAGAGGCGGAAAACCCTTTTATTTCGGAGGGCTGGTCACTTCACTTGCCATAGCTCTGAACTATGGTGCTGCTCTCGTGGATATGCCTTCTATGGCACCGGCTTTGTTGACTTTGGATCACTGCAAGGTCGCACATCTCATTTATGAGCGGGAGGATGGTTGATTCCACCCTGTGATCAGAAACACTGTTTATCGTAACATCACTTTGCCTTGCAGGGACCGAATCGATCCACGAAACCGAGCTAACTGGTTGTTCGATCCTGCAGCTCCCGCGGGGCATGCTCCTACTCATGAAGACCAGCCTGCAGCCCCCGTAGACGAAATGCAAGAAGAGCTGGACAGTGCTCCCCCCGTCCACGACATTCCAGGACCTTCATATGCACCACCTCCTATTAATCTTGAAGACGTTCTTTGCGCCATTCATATGCAAAATCAAATGAGCGCAGTGCTTGAAAGAAGACAACAAGAACAATATGAGTATATATGCGCTCAAAACACTCAGATCTTGACTGGACAGCGGAGCATGCATGAGAGGTTGGACGAGGCCCTGTCAGAACTCAACGCCTTAAGGCTGGACGTCAGCACCCTTGGTTACCAGGATACTGACACAGAAGCCACTCCTACCAGACGCTCTCGCACCAGGAGTAGAGGACGTGGTCACCAGTAGTTTTTTTTATTTTCTATGTAGTTTACTTTTTTCTGTTTCATTTCTTTTCTGTTTGTCTTTGTAATTGTACTTCCCCGCCTATATACCGCAACATTGAGGACAATGTCAGATTTAGTGTGAGAGAGGTACCTTTCCATCTTCTATAAACTAGTAAATTTTTATGATATGTCTCGATTCAAATTCTTTGCTTTATTTAGCCATACCGAAAAAAATTTATCTTCGCATTAGCCCGACATACCTATTTTAACGAAATCCCAGTTGAGGAAGCCGAAAACGACATAACAAGATCGATACGGTTATGACACCGTAGACTTCCTACTTACGTGATCTGCTTCAATAACCATTATACTGATATCTTGAGTTTTAGTTCTAAAAGTAACCCCTAGTAGTTTATACTAACAGTCAGCACCGTCTTGACACAAACCACGTGGAGAATCGATGAATATAAGTGTTTGATGCCTGATCATAGAAATATCCTTCTTATCTCGCTGCTAAAAGAAAAGAAATTTTGTGCACCAAAATATACGGTCACATATAAGAGTTGAGCAAATAATGAAGGGATCCACTGTTGGTTGGTTCAGAGGTATCTGGTTCTGAACTCGGTAGGGCGTGCTACGGCTCGATCCCCCACAACCTCCAATTTGGATAAAATATGTAGGGTTGCCACATTAGTGTACCAGACCCCATGCTAAAAGGATCAAAGTCACTAACCGGTTACTCCACTACGTGCGTGCTAAGACAAAGGGCTTAATGTGATTGCGCCAGAACGAAACCGGGTGAAATAGATACGAGGAACTCCGGGCAGAATTATAACGGAACTGTTGGATAGTTCGTTTGAAATGGAAGCCTACGACTAAGCTTATTGCTTGTGTCATTAGCGTATCTTTAGTGTTTCACTCAAGTATTGGCCGAACTGACGAGGATTTCCCGAAATTGCTTTATAAATCGAAGGTATGTCATGCATATGCGCTTGACAAAACTTGTCCGATCTTTCGAATGACTATTTGCTTGAGGACAAGCAAAGGTTTAAGTATGGGGGAATTTGATAACGAGAAATCGTATCATATAATTACTACACTTTTTACCGATTTTTATAACACATTGAGTTATTTAACTCCCGATTGTTCCGAGTTTTTGTGTCTTTTCACAGGTACAATATTTGTCAACTCAAATACATGAAAAAGGACCACATGAAGGAAGCTAACCAAGAAACAGAAGAGAAAGAACCAAATCTGCAAAGTCTGCAGATTTTGTAACGGTGACGACCGTCACACCCTGTGACGACCGTAATGCCTCCACAACCAGAAGAACGCTCGTCACACATCATTGACGAGCATAATGCGCTATTTAAGCGCATTACGACCGTCACCCCCTTGTGACGACCGTCACACGCTTAAAGGGCAACGTTATGAATTAGTGGAGACGTGGGCAACGTTGAGGGCAGAACTCTTCTCCTATATTTCCTCCACTCAGTAACCATGTATCGGGGTCTCTCTCCACTCAAGCCTTTTCCAAGTTTTTCTCAACTGCAATATCTTCTTCTATATATATGTGGTAGTTCAATGGATGATGGTCGAAGAATTTTTCCCAGAGCAAAATTTCTATTATTTTCTTGCATTATTCTATTTTCTTGCTTTTGAACCTTTTCTACACGTACTGTAATTTTTATTTCCAGTATTAGTTTTAGAGTGTTAATTATTCATCTAAGAATTAACACAATTATTGATTTCGATTGAACTGCAAGGAGTTTGTAAGCATCCAAGATTACAATAGCAACATTATTTCCAGGTTTTTTATGCAATTAATATTTATTCATTCTTGTGTTATGTCATTTATTTTTATGGATTATATTTTAAGTTGTATAGTTACTAAATATATTATGTCCGGCTAAATTAATTTGTACCGGTATGTGACTCCTAAGTACCGAAATAGTTCAGTGATAACTTGGCTAAAATCATTTACAAATAATTTCTGGTTTCCAATTTCCATGTTTAATTTAACTACCCTTGTCACGAGAGTGAGAGGATAATTAACACGATTTTGCCACGAGAGTGGGAAATTAATTAAGGCAAGAACCTGCATGCGAGAGCTGGGGTTCGACCCAGATAGTGGTAACAAAATATTAATTTTTAAATACATGAAAGTGTTTTAATAAATTAATTAAACTCAAATTGTTTTCAAAAAGTGTTATTAAATTTAAAGTGCATCCACTAGGTTTAGTAGCATGACTTATTTCATGAACACGAGAGTGTATGTCTCTGGTTTTTAAACAATTCGTTTTTACCGAAATACTTTATATGCCAAGCGATTCACCGAATTCCCGAAGTCCGACTATCACATACCGGTATAGCTATTATTATTATTATTATTATTAATTAAACTATTTCCCCCCTAAAACCAAATATTCATCGCTTAGTTAAACAATTGTAGCATTAGATCGTATGCGATTGATCCTCAGTCTCTGTGGGTTCGATAATCATTTAAAACTAGAATGACTAAACTGTTTACTTGCAGTTAGTATCCCAATAGACTCATAAAGTCCCGATCAGCAGGATAAACATATTTATATGAACAATGAAAATATTGAGGTGTAGCATTTGATTTTGCCTTATTTTTTGAAATGGATTTTTCTTTAGGCATAGAACCACCAGGTACAAAGTGAGACTTCAGAGTGTTTGGTTTTTCATTTTCTTCAGAAGTATATTCTTCATCAGAATCATAACCAATTTCTCTAGTTTCGTTTCTGCTAACACTATAGATCATAGAAGCCATTATGCTTCTATCTAAGCTTCTGGATAAAAACTTTAGAAAAAAATTCCCATACTTCTTTATGACATCATCAGAACTTATAGAAGTTGATGAAAGAATTTCTTCTTCAAGTTTAGAAATCTTGCTTTTGAGAGCAGAGTTATCATTTTTTAGAATAAAATTTTCTTTATTTAAAATGGTGAATTCTTTCTTAAGCTTGTTGTACGCCTCATATTCAGATGCATGGACTTGTTTCAAATCCTTGTATTTGTTTTGAAGATCCTGATATTTATCCAGAATCTCACCTAAAAAAATTCTAATCCAGAACGAGGGAGTTTAAAAACACCTCTTTAGAATCTTATTCAGATTCTGATTCTAGCTCTGACTGAATCTTCTCATTAGAATCTTTGATACTTGCCATCAATGACATGTTTGTTGGTTCTTCATCAGACTCGTCTTCTAAAGAATTTGTGTCATCCCATGTAGGCATCAGGCCTTTCTTCTTCCCTTTGAATACTTTATGCTTTGGCTTGTCTTTTCTGATCTTGGGACACTCATTTTTTTAAATGGCATGACTCCTTGCATTCAAAGCACGTGGTGTCTTTGTTTGTATCTGACTTCTTTGTCTAAAAGTTGATTTGAAGCAACCACCTATCCTTCTGAATCCTCTTCCTTTTCCTTGTATTTTCCTCCAAAATTGATTAACTCTTCTAGAGAGAAGAGACAACTCGTCTTCATCTTCTGAATCTTCTTCAGATTATTCTTCTTCTTCAGCTTGAAGATCTCTAGTCTTTTCATACTTTTCAAAATAATTCAAAGCCGCTGATTTTTCCTATTTTCTGAGGCTCATCTTCTTCAATCTCTATCTCATTGACTTCTCAAAGAGCTAACTATTTCTTCTAGAGAAGTGTTGTTCAGATCCTTGGCCAGCTTCAGTGCAGTTACCATGGGCCTCCATTTCTTGGGAAGGCTTATGATAACCTTCTTCACTTTATCTACCATAGAATACCCTTTGTTTGGAACTTTCAATATTGCAATAAGAGTTTGAAACCTTGAGAACATGTTCTCACAGTTTCATCATCTTCCATCTTGAATGCTTCATATTTATGAATCAAGGCAAGCACCTTTGTCTCTTTAACTTGGACATTTCCTTCTTGAGTCATTCTAAAAGAATCAAATATAGACTTCATAGTGTATCTATTTATTATATTTCATACTCAGTTTAAGAAATAACATTCACCATAATAGTTCTCACTTTGTGATGATTCTTGTAGTCTTTCTTCTGTTGCTCATTCATCACTCTTCTTTCTAACTTGATTCCACTAGCATCAATAGGATGTTCATAGACATCTACTATCATATCCCATAGATCAACATTGTGACCAAGAAAGAAACTTTATATTATGTCTTTCTGGTAATCAAATCTCTCTCCATCAAAGACTGGAGGTTTGCCGTTATAGTTGTCTCTTTCATTTGTAGTGGATCCAACTAGTGGTGGAATCTTTGCCATAGTGTTTCATAAATAATTTGTATTTTTATCTGACATAGTTAAGTGTTTGATAATAATTAATACCAGAACCAGAGCTCTTATGTCAATTGAAGGTTTGAGAAACACTAGAAATGAGGGGGTTGAATTGAGTTTCTAGATTTAAAAATTTTGAACTTCCCAAACAAACAAGAATGAAACAAGAACAAAAATAAATGAACACAATTATTTTTATCCTAATTCACTGTTAACAAAGTTAATCCACTCTACCCACCAAGGTGATTTTCCTCTTTCAACGAGGACTTGATCCACTATAATCGAAATAATTACAGCCACAAACAAAGACTACTTGTCAATGTCTATAAACCACAAAGACTAACCATCAATGTCTTCTTGAGAAATTCTGACTATACTCTAGTTTCTCAAGGAACTATCAACTTCAAGGTTGAAACATAAAGTGTGTATTTACAAGGATGCTTCTTAGAAAGCATATTACACATATTGAAATACAAAGAAATAACACAATGTTAATAGCAAGTTGAATGAACAAAATTTCATTTCTTATAAGTTAATGAACAAAATTTCCTTGCTTTACAAAACTTTACGTAAGATACTTCAGTAGAAAGTTGAGCAGCATTTCAGCAAATTGTTTAGCATAAAATTTCTTCTTTTTCAATTATTCCAAGTCTTCCTTTTATAGCCAAAAAGAATTTCGTTGGAGGGTAGAATAGAAATACTTAATTCTAGTTGTCTTCTTGTGTAACGGTCAGTGAGAGTGGTAGACAACATCGTACCATAGTATAATCATTGCATTACAAAATCATAGTAGTGAAAACATTTAATCTTGTACCATGTATTATTCACTCACGTAAAACTTTTTGATCTTATCTTCTAATTCTTAAGAGGCTTCAGAATGTGTGTTGATGAAACATGCTTAGAAGGAACAAAACATCAAAGAGAATCTCCAGAACTCATGTCTTCAGAGTCTTCAAAACTTGCTATTTCCATAACCTTGTCTTCAGAGTCTTCAGAACTTTGGTCTTCGGAATCTTTAAACTTGGAAGCGCAAAATCTTCAGAGCTTGAGAAGTCTTCAGAAGCTCTTCGATAAGAGTCACAACACAGAGGCTTTAGACTAACATTCATTAAAATCGTTGTCTAGAGATATTCCATAACTTGACTAGATCTTAGTAACACGTACTAGAAGCTTTCCAGAGTCAGAGTTTGTTGATTCATAAATTGATAATGTCACACGCCCTTCTATCAGAGTCAGAACCTTTTAGCAAAAGCTACACACTAGAGAAAACCGTTAGGATACAAAATTATTCTCTAAGAAACAATATATTGTTATCATCAAAACTAATGGCGGGATGCAGAACCAAATTTTGTTCTTATAGGATCCTCCCACTTTGGTTGTAGCTTTCTTTTCTCTTATATCTATGTACAGATTTTAAAGAGAGGGGGCCCCTCCTTCATTCTGCTCCCATTTATAAGAAAAAGTTGACTTTTTAAATACATTAAATAAATAATATTTTAATGATAGATATAGGAGGAGACCCTCTAGACTAATATATCTCATATGATGAAGCACATGTTAATACAACAAGAACCTTAAGTGCTTCGTCCCTCTGGGCCTCACGCTTGGGGGACTATATACATCTCAGCAATCAGGATCATAGCATCTGAGACATCTAAGTTCAAATGTATCTCAAATATGGTTCACCTTTGGTTCAGGAGAGTAAAATGGAACGTCGGGAATGGAGATGTCCACGAATTATGAGGCTCATGCAAGAGCAGAATCTGTGACATTATTCAGTATCATATCTCGGATTAAACCATAAACCATGTCTGACACAGGCAACCGACAGCCCAGAAGACAACCGCATTTATATCTTTCAATCCCCATTAATGACCATTACCTAACATTGGTGTATTTCCTTAGGCTTTGTTTGGGAGTTTGGAGAGGAATGAAGGGGAGAACTTTGAAAAATGAGAAGGATTGGGTGAAAAGAATAGAACTATTTTGGTTGGGAGGTTTTGGAGGGTTTGTTTTTGCTTCATAACACCAAAAATCCCCTAATTTGGGGAACTTAAAATTTGTATTAAATAAGTGTTTTGAGGGCTTAGATAAATTTTCCAAATATCTTTTATGTTGTTATAGTATTCTAAAAATTAAAATTATAATAATAATAAACACTATTATATGGTTCTATACAAAATCATTTTTCAAAAAATGTCAAATATTTTTCATTTTTTTTTTTTTAAATTCGTTTTCGAAAGTCTTCCTCTCTCCTCTAAACTCGCAAACAAAGCCTCAATGACAGATCTTAGACCATTAAGATGATTAATGGTTCCTCATTATTCCATCAACTGAGAGACACTATAAAAGAGTAATCTTTTGGAGAAGAAAAAGATCCACAATTTTACATAAAAATATGTAGAAAGTGTGACCTCTTATGACTAGTATCGAGAGGTTATCAAGTGTGATATGTATGTGTGTGTGGAGCATATTAAATTGGAGACTTTTTTATAATGAGAGATGAGATGAACAAATATCAATCACTAAATTAATAAAATAATATTTATTAAAATATTAGTGTAGCTATTAATTTCTTTCTCTTGATTAATCAAACAGTTGATAACAGACTTAATTTAATTATTTGTGCAAAATTATGCATATATAAATAACAGACTTAATTTGAGAAAACCATTTTTTATTGAATACTCAGAGTAAGACAAGGCAATGATAAAATAAATTATAAACCAATTAGTAGATATTTATATTAAATAAAAGGTTTAGTTAAACATAAATTTATGCAAGAATTTTTTATATATTATATTTTATTTCAAAGCAAGATTTTTGAAAACTATTTATTAAAAATTAGCAGTCATTAAATCATTTAATACCAAAATTATTAAAATGACTATTATCATTAAATCATTAAATCTCTTACAAAAATTAACCTTAAAATCATTTAATACCAAAATTATTAAAATGACTATTATCATCAATTCAAAAGCAGTAGAATGAAAAATAATGGAAAGATTTAAATTTAATTAATTAAAATATTCAAAAATTAATAACAGAGAATCAAATAATTAATTTAGAAATATTTTGATTTTAATTGACAAATGAGAATTAAGTAAAAATAAATAAAATTGAATTTATTAATTAAAAAATATTTTTAATTATAATTATTATTTTGTTAAATAACTAATAACTATAACATATAGAACTCACTGACATGTCACTATGTGACTATTGTAGTATTATATTTTACAAATAACATTGCCTATAAAGATATCTTTTCACCCTTTAAATTTTTTCACCTATAGAAAAGAAGTGTAGGATAAGATATGTTTTAGATGAAGAGAAAGTTATAGTCGTTAATTATTCACGTCTCATTTGAGAATAAAGATTTAATTGTCCATCTTTTAATTAAATAGACCGCGATCTTTTTTTAGAAAAACCTTAGCTATCAAAAACTTTTATAAGACCACCTCCAACGGTGATTTTTCAGATTGGTTTGTCAATTTGACATTGAAATTGTCAATAAAAAAGTTGTTTCAACTGGTGAACGGTACAAATATAAGCAACGGTTCTTCATATTTTTTTATTATTAAAATAATTAATTAAAATTGTGGAACCTAATATAAAATTTAGTATGAATAAAATATTAATATACAATGTAAAATTGTCGGATCCAATATAAGTTCTTTTAAAATTACACTATTAGAGTGAAAAATAGAGTGAACTGTTTCAAGATAATGTGGTTTAATGAGTCCCACAAAAAACCCAAAAAACTCAAATATAAGTAGCACCATTGAAGATGCTCTAATATTCCTCAAAAGAGAGAGGGATCTCCAAAATTATACATGCTCACTACTACCCTCTTTCTACTCACAGCGTTTTGTTCCTAATAGCCTTCATCATTTAAGTACTTCTTTAAGTTTTGTTCCTAATAGCCTTCATCATTTAAGTACTTTTTTAAGTTTGGAGATTGGAGAGTGGTCTTTTAAATGTATATTTGTTTATATTTTTTTATTTAGAGTTAATAGTTATTTTGTCTATGTTAGATAGACAAGTTTTAGAAAATCCCTTGTAAAAAAAAATTTCAAAAATAAATAATATGCTAAAGAGATTTTTTTTAAATCGCCAATTTCACAAGGGATTTTTCAAAAAATCATCAGTTTGAAAAGAGCAAATTATGTATAAATCTTTTAAAACAGAAAGAAAATCACATAAATTTAATAGATTATTGATGGATAAACATCTTAAAGAGGACAACAAGAAAATCTTCATGATAGAAATTTTTGAAACTTTTTTTTACAGGGAATTTTTCAAAATTCATCTATATAACATAGGACAAAATAACTATTAAATCTTTTATTTATTTTGAAAAATATGTAAATATATTTAAAAAAATAACACAACTCAAACACATTAAGGTAGATTCAAAATAGAAGTTGCGTGAGATTAAAAAAACATAAACAAGAAACCTAATTACTCCATGGAAATCATGCATTGATTCTTTGTTACGAAAGTAAATTGCATTATGTAAATTGGTTAATAATAATTGAGAAAAGGGAAGGTATAATAATTTAGAAAATAGATGCTGCACTTACACATGACAATCATGTATTCCACCAAATCAAACAGTAAATTTTGACACTTTTAAATATATTTTAATTAGATGTATGTGTAATACTTCTTTACACCCACACTCATAATAACAGTGTACTACCATTAAACTCATAATAATTTGGAAAGAAATTTAGGTTTTGTGAACTTTTGGAGGTAGAACTTAGGGGATAGACTTCCTCTTATTTGTGTAGTAATAATTCCAGTATTGTGAATTTGCCCAATTTTTAAGGAGGCCTTTAACAGCAATCCATTATTTTCCTCTTATAATTAATCCAATATTTTCCTATCCTGTTCGGCCAATGTTTCATGTTGGAGAAAGCTGCAGTTAGCTCTGATTTGGAAAATATGATGACAGATGCAGCAAGTTTTGATGGTTTTTTAAAGAATATTATGCAGCATCTCAGCCAGTCTCAGTAGGTGGTTTTTGCCCTGATTAATCAGATCACAATAAGAAACTTAAGTTATTGAAGAATATTAGGGAAATTGCACTGCATGCCTCACCAAAAATAAATTATCATTTTCTAGTCAGAGCCTCAGAAGTGCATCAGCAGCACCCAACTATGCTTCCAATTTACTCCATATTCCAGAACTAGTTGGTCAACATGTCTTTTACATTTTAGTGTCAGATTACCTATCTTTTTTTCTTTTGCCTTCACTTTACCTTTTACCCTTTTTTTTAACTTTGTTCTCACCCCATCTTTTTGGACCAGGACTGCCTGGAGGGAACAAATCCAAACTGTTAAATGCAAATTGGGTAACTCATATTATATGGTTGGTAAATCAATCTCAATCAACTACACAACTTTATCAGGGAATGCAATTCCCATCTTTTTCGGCGTATATGCTTTCTCTATGGATTCCGATACTCTACAGCCAAAGCACAGTGCGGAAGGCTGTAAATGATCCCTACACTATCTTCAACAAGAGGACATCACACTATCCACAACCATTTACCGTTATATTCACAACAAAACCCGTTTCAGAACAAAATAATGTATCAAATGATGCGATGATAATTAATTTTGTTCCCAAGTTATTGGTATCTAAATTACTACTAACAGCACATATGAGCACATCACTATCTGGGACATGTGTAAGTGCAGCATCTATGTTAGGAATAATGGTAGTAATAATAATAGTAACTTGGAAAATAAGCACCTAACAATTTAAATCACAAGCATAATATTCTCTTCCCTTATATTACTTGTCCAAATAGTGTTTCTCTGTTCGCACATCACTAACCCGGCACAATATATGAAATGGCAAATACATATAGATACATACATTTTTCAAATTCTTCATCTAAAAGGTTGCTATGGGATATATAGAAAGAAACCTTGTACAGGAATGAATCTCATTCCCAAGTGTCAAGAGACGTGAAGAAGCTTGTTAACAGCCGAGTCCAGAACATCTACATGTCTTCTCAGGATTTTTCTTCAAATTATTAAGGATTTCAACTGAAAACTAAGATCAAAGAAGGAAAATGTAAAACACCAAACTGTTCCTAATCAAATAATTCAGTTCATACATACAATATAATATACAACAACACCCAAGCCTTTTTCCTCTAAGTAGGGCTGACTATATATAATATACAACGACAATCAAACCTTTTTCCACTAAGTAGGGTCGACTATATGGATCAAACTACACCATAATGTTCTAGAAGAAACCATACTTCTATCCAACTCATTTATCTCAAGATCTTTCTCACTAGTTTCTCTTATTATTTTTCTAGGTCTTTCCCTACTTCTATCGGTTTGACTACCCTTCATATGGTGTATTCTCCTTAATACATAATTTATGTCTTCTCTCTCTATCTACATGCCCAAATCACCTAAGTCTAGCAACCTCCATATTTTCTACTATAACTGCTACCCCAACACTCTTTCTAAATAATATTTTCATTTCTATTCTTATCTCGTATAGTCTTGCCACATATCCAACGCAACATCTTATATCTGCTAGAGTATACAATATACATGATAACAAACAACAAACCTAGCAAAATACTAGCCTAAAAAATAAAAATGGATGAACATTGTTGCAACTTGCAAGTGAGATCAATGCTTAACCTTTCAAGCAGCATAAACAAAAACGGCAAAACAAATTAAGCTAACAACTAGCAAAGATCAAAGTGAATGGATACAATTGGGATGCTAGACTATCAACGCCCTTCATTTCCTCATTCAATCTGCAGCATTTAACATTAAACTTCATCCATTTCATTCAACTTTCTCATCAAATTTTGAAAAATTAAAAAAAAAAAACATATAAAAACTTACTTGAGACACGAATTTATATATCGATTCCCCTTAGTTGCTGCATCAAGCACTGAAACCAAACCACAAACAAATCATGATTATTATTATTATTCTGAATCTGAGTATTATATTAGAGAGAAAAAAAAGGGGAATGAGTACCGGATTCTTGAAGATGACCGGCGGCGTCGGAGAAGCATTGAATGTGATGGATTGAGGCGTCGGTGGATTGAGAGAGGGACAATCGGAGTGCTTCGAAGACGGAAGTGAAGCTCTGAGCAATGGCGAGGGAATCTCGTTCGACAACTTCAATTGCTTTCAATATTTCTCTCTGATTGTTGGTATTGAAGGACGTACCGTCTAATTTTAGGGTTTCTGTTTCTGATTCAGATTCTGGATTGGGATTAGGATTAGGGTTGGAATTCTCTAATGAATTGCTTTCTTCCACCGTATCTCCCATTTTCACTTTCTTTGTCAAATCGTTCCCACAAGCAATAACGATTTCGATTTCCCTAATTTTCTGATGCTTAATCAGGCCGCTTCACCAATCAATTACTCAATTGCTTGCTTTTTGGTTTAACCACCGAGATAATTGATTCTTTAAAATTAATTCCGACTAAAAATATATTGTAACTAATCCAAAAATTTAAAGGTAAATCACACAAAATCAACACAAAAATCAATATAAAAATCAACACAAAATCACACAAAATCAATTTTAAAGGTAAAAATCACACAAAATCAATTTTAAAGGTAAAAGTTATAAATTATAATTTTAACTAAAACTAATTTTAAAGGCTAAAATAAATTTTATTTTTATTTAGCCAAATATTTTAAAATCATCTAAAATCAATTATACGCATCTAAAATTATTTTTGGTCCTTCTTTAATAATTGTTTTTTTTTAAATGGAATTAAACATAACTTTTTTCTTCATATTAAACTTACTTCTTTAATAATAAATTAGTATGATACTCGTGCGTTCCCACGAATATTAGTATGGTACGCGTATTTGTTTCTAAAGTATATTTTTTTATATAAATATTATTTTTGTTTTAAAATTATTGTTAAAAATATTTAAATCAATAGTAAAATTGTTTTATTATTATTAAATATTTTGATCAGTAATTTAATATTCTCGTTATTATTCAATATTTTGATAAGTAATTTCATGTTTCTGTTATTATTAAATATTTTGATCAGTATATTTTCGTTATTATTAAATATTTTGATCAATAACTTTATGTTCTCATTATTTAATATTTTTATCAATAATTTAATATTTTTATTATTTTATTATATTATATAAACTAACTATAATTTTTAATTTAGTTAAAGAAAAGCTATTATTATATCATCCAAATTCTAAATGATCTTAATTAAGGAAGTGCAAATTTTGATGTTGAGAAAAGTCACACAAAAAAAAAAGCATTTGAGTTCATTATACTAATTACATTATTATCATGTGATTACTATTTGTTGTCATGAGATTAATATTTTAAGTTGATGATAATGATAAATAAAAGGCTATAATATTTTCAAAGCTAATCGTGTGATTTCATAACTATAGCCAATAAATTAAAATATAAATATTTTAGAATGATTTTATTGAATAATTTAATGTCAATCAAAAGTGATGAATTGTCTGAGTTGCTTTTAATATTAAATTAATTTAAATAAATTTTTGTTCTATGGTATCTTACAAAATTAAATATTAATAGACACCTATTTATCAATTTTCATGATCTTCATTCTACAAATAAAAAATTAAATTTTTGAAATGATTTTTAAATCTCTATGTTTAAAAAAACACATTTGTCATATTCAAATAGAGTTCGTTGACAACCATTAATCGATAATATTAATATAATCAAATAATCATAAATTTTAGAAAAATATAGTAATTAATTTAGTTGAATAAATGTGATTGATTTAGTAAAAAAAAATGTGATTGTAGTTCTCTTTTTTTTTTATTAAATATTTTTTATTTTTTCATCAATAAAATTTATTTTTAATGCTTAAAAATATATTAATTTTATTTTGAAAAAATAAATTATTTAATTTTTTCCATCCTACCGAAGACAACTATCTTTTTTTTTTAATCATATAAATAGTTTAATAACCTTAATTTATATAGTAATAAAAAAATAATAATCATATAAATAATTTAATAACCTTTATTAATATACTAATAGACCTCTTGTTCTTTTGTAACTTTTTGATACCTACTGTTTCATGCATGTGTATAACATTCTTGCTTTGAACCAATTCCTAGAATTATTATCAACAAAACCTTTGTATTATTTAGTTAAATTTTATTTGGTACAAGTTTCTATCACATTCTTTCCCTTAAACTATTTAAACAACTCAAAATCATTTTAAAATATCTAAAATGATTATATCAAAATTTCAAATTGAGAAACTTTTTTAAATAAAGTGTATTTAAAAGGTAATTTTATGATCCTTACAAGTTAAATTCTTATTTTTGAACTTCTTTTAAACCTCGGAACTTGATCTGTTGATCTTGTTTATTACATTCCTGACCATCATCAAATTTCATCTTTCATATCAAGAATTAGTGTCTCAGCATATGAAAAAGTGAGTCATGTCTCTAGGTTGATTCTAAAAGTAGATAATATGAATTTGCTTTCAAGTTTTTTCATATAAAAACTACATATAACTTTATGAAGTATCTTGATTCACATCCTATGCAGGGGAGCCAGTAAAAGATCGCTAGAGAATCACATCATTGATTGAAAGCAATTCAGAAAGAAACAATAAAGTGACAAAAAATGAGGCATCAAGTTTACTACTGCCTCATCATCAATCAAAGTTTTATTTACTTCAACATTCTCCACTTTGGCCCTTATAAATAAAGGCTTCAAGTGATTCTTCATCCCATGATATGTCCTTTCAAAGAATGCATTATGTTATTTGATACAACCTTTGTTCATTACAAAATAGCACACATGTTTGTGCCTTTCCATTTCCTCTTCATCATAATCTATTGGCTCTGACACTTCTATAACACAGTCGTATTCGATGGGAAGCACTGAAATTACATTACATATGACATTAAAATCACACTCAAATCCTGAGTCAAAGTTGTCTGTCACCATTTCTTCGTCCTTAAATGGTGGCACTTCTTTGCTTTTCCCTTCACCTTGACTGGCATAGGTGAAAATAACTGCCTTCCCACGGGCTTCTTAACTTGATCACTAACTTGTGATTAATATATTTTATTGCTACTCGATTCAGCCATCTCCTTCTCAACTTTTTTATTTCTTTGGAATATCCTCCACTGTGTCCTTGACATTTGGTTCTTCCCTTTATAATTGTTGGGCCCATAAGTACACTTTTATGACACTTGGAATTTCACACGATAGGTTAGTGAGGAACCTCCCCCCATTTCAAAGCTTCTTCATTTCTGGTTATTAGGTTCTTTTTTTCAAGTTGGTCAAACCCACTTCCCCTGAGGAGCATTAGAAGTCAGAACATAAGTGTTAGGTTTGTTCCTATGTTGAGTCAGGAACTACTGATTCTTCTGGGGAACTCCCCTCTTGTCGAAATAGAACTGAGGTTTTTTGTTTCGTTGTTTTTGTTTCTCTTGTCGAGCATTTTCCACTTCCTTGACAACTTTCTTGTTAAAGGTTGAGCTACATTTAGGGCACAACATCACCTTCGATTCCCTCGCCTTGCATTGGTAAAGAAAGTTGACTAGACCATCATCAGCTTTGGGATAGACAACATTCCTCTTATTCTCGCTGCTCTCTCCAACCTCTTCAGCCTTTATGTCGAAATCCTTAGTGATTTCGACCATATTGATTTCCACTGGTTCAACATAGTGAGTTTCCTCAACCTGAAGCGGATCATTCATAAGCTTTTAAGTATTGAACGATTGAGGTTTTTCAAACTTGATAAATTTGTTGTTTTTCACTGTTAGTGATTGAAGGGATTTGAGGAGGACCTCATACCTAGGTGTGTCTTAGGTAGAAGTATAGCACGGGTAGTGATTAAGTGATTATATCGTAAACTGGTTATTTACTGAGGGTCTATAAATTGATACTATTTAGTTGACTTGTCCCTGGCTTGGTAGCCCCCAGAGTAGGTGTTGTTGTACACCGAACTGGGTTAACAATCCCTTGTGTTTTTACTACTTTCAATATTGTTGCATTTTATATTGTCCTCAGATATTTGTGGTGTGACATCTACTTCGACATCACATATCTGATAAAAGAATTTCAATTGGTATCAGAGCATGCATCCTGCTCTATATCTGGGTGAGATATAGGGAAGATACTTTCTGGTACTATGGACAAGGAAGGAGGATTTATGAACAGACCACCCATTCTAGATGGAAGCAATTATGATTATTGGAAACCACGTATGGTGGCCTTTCTAAAATCTCTGGAGAGCAGGGCTTGGAAAGTTGTCTTAAAAGGATGGAAACACCCTGTAAAATTGGGAGAATATGGAGAACCTACTTCTATGTTAAAGCCAGAAGAAGATTGGTATAAAGAAGAGGATGAAATTACACTTGGAAATTCTAAATCCTCTAATGCTATATTCGGTGGAATTGACAAGAACATTTTCAAATTAGTAAACACATGTGAAGTTGCTAAGGATGCATGGGGGATTCTTCAATCTACCCATGAAGGCACATCCAAAGTTAAGATGTCAATACTTCAGTTGCTCACTGTTGTACCCCAAAATTTTCCCTCTCATTTTATCAAGATTTCTCCTCACAAGACTCTTTGGACTCAAGACCAAATTAGGGTTTTGCACTGCTCAAGACTTTTCCTTGCACTGATGACCTAAATTAGGGTTTGAGTTTGCACAGGGATTTTTAGACTTTCAATGCTCAAAGTGACTTTCATACTCCATTTTAGACTTATAATATTTCCTCTACCAAGTTTCAAGCTTTGAATCAAATTTTTGCCCAGTCAATTGGACAGTTGACCTAGAAATCAACTGTATTGGGGAAAAAGTCAATTGTGGCCAATTTACAGTCAAACCTCACAATTTTTGATCCACTTCAACATTATAGGCTCATATGAACCATTTTTGATCAAGTTTGGACCACAACTCCTCAAGAAATTTGATCAGATCATCAAAAGGGCAAAATGGTCATTTTTAGGGTTTTGACTGCACAAGGGCAATTTCTGATTTTTTAACCTAGCCAATGGCAAATTAGGTTCAAGCATAGATTCAAGGACTCAATGGCATCATCTTGACCTATTCACAAGGTTCAAAAGATCTCAGTTGCATTGGATTGATAGATGAATTTTTCAGTCAACTGATCAAAATTTGATTGTACACTGAAAAGTCAAACTTTGACTTTTTGGTAAAAGTCAAGTGCCAAGGGTCATTTTTCATCAATATGTGTCAAAATATGAAACTTGTTCATCAAGAAACCCAATTTTGCAAATTAGGGTTTAAGTTTGAAAATTTTCATAACTTAGAATTTTTCTAAGTTATGAAATTTTCTTAATTTTTCCCAACTTTGCCCAACATTTTCACCATGATGCAATTGGATTCAAACAAAACTTCCAACATGAAAGTTGTATTTCTCCATAAAATCTACAACTTTTATCCACAAAGTTTTCTCAAAAGAATCTTGTATCTCAAGTTATGATTTTTGGAATAAGGGTCCATGAAACTTTTACCTTAGTGAAATTTTGCCATAGTTTAGGCATGATTTTGACCTATCTTCATGACCATTTTTCACATAGTTCCACTTGGAATCTCAAAATTCATTTCAAATATGGATTGTAGAGCATGTTACAAGATTTCCAAAATGTCCAAGAAATCTCCAAAATCATTTGTGGGTAGGGAGAATCGAAGGCTTGAAGTTGGCAAAAACTCACTTTTGATCCATGGCATTTTCTTAGTGATACAAGTTGCAAACTCTAATCAGCCTTGTTTGTACTTGATTACAGGTCCCAAAACCCTTTCATACTCAATAATTAAATTCAAATCCATTGGTTTGAAGCTTTATTCTGGTCATTAGAGGATTATACAATAGATTAATCCAAAAATAGTAAAAGGCAACATTGCCATTTTTGTCAAAATCTTGCTTTATGTCAAATTGCATCCTTGAGCCTTGAACCATATCTTGTGCAGCAAACAATATCCACAAACTTGAGGGGCCAAGAGCATAGAGTGCAAGCTGGTAGATAGCCTGTACAGGCATGTCTTACATCATTTCTCACTTTTGCTTAAAATACAAGAAACTTGTCAAATACACCACAACTTGAACATCTGAGAGAACCAACCCTTGTAAGCTTTTGAAACAAGTTTTGTGCATTCCCTTGAGCTAGAAAAACGAGCCATTGAGCCCTCAAACCTTCCAAAACACAAAATCACCTCCCTCTTGCAAAACAGGGCAGCTTTTGCACTTTGAGTTCTATCTCACAAGTTGCTCGTGTGTTTTGCCCCAAACTTGTTCCAATACATTCCATATAACCTATCTAAGCTATCCCAACCCTTAGATACTGATTGTAACTCCATTTGTAAGCTTCACCATTTCTGTTTTTAGCTTGTGCAGGTTGAGTTCTACAAGCTTGTTCAAGCACATTCAAAGCAAACTAGGCATTGGGGAAGGTCAGAGGAAGTTCAAGCAAGCTCTCAAACATCTCAGGCCTCACTGAAAAGCTCCACATTGCCATACACGAGTTCAACTGAAACAGGTTTTTGTCAACTTCCTATCTCTCTATTTAGGAATCATTAGGCTTAGGTTTGTGAATAAAAAATGTAGTACTCATAGCCATGAAGCTGTACATATGTTCAGTTTTCATTTAAGTTAAACGTGTTAAGAGAATTTGATTCATGAACATCCTGAAAAGTTAGGTTAAAAATTAGGGCCACAGAAATTCTCTCTGGTCTTTGAGAGTTAGATTAAGTTTCTTATATGGTTGAATTTGTCTTGAAAAATGCTACAACTTTGATGTTATGAGTTTTTGCATTAGAGCACGTATGTAGGATCTGGACATTTGTACATGGCGCACGTTTTTGTTTTGACAAAGGTTGAAGATGAAGTTCAATGGGCTGGGCTTGGTTCTGGCTCACTTTTTGCACCCCCTGCCTTGCTAACTGCACCCCCCTGGCCCATTTTCTTTATATTTTTATATTTTTCATTTTATTTTTCATTTCTTATTTTATTTTATATTTTCTAAACATAAAAAACACAAAAAATATTTTTATAAATTTTCACATTTATTTTTGTATTTTTATTTTATTTTTCTAACATGAAAATAATTTTTAATTAGTATATATTTTTATTTCTCTTTAATAAAAACAAATAAATATTTTAGAGATATTATATATTTTTATTTTATTATTTATACATATAAAATAATATTTTTCCACATGTTTTTATTTCTTAAATATCTATATATATATTTATATTTTTTTTCTTGTATATAAAATAATTAATATAATATATATTATCTTAAAACAAAAACTAGGGTTCCCATCCTTATTAAAAAAACAATATTTTTCTAATATATTTTTATTTTTTGAAATTTGTATATATTTCATTTATTTTTATTTTATTGTATATAATTAATATTATATATATATATATATATATATATATATATATATATATATATATATATATATATATATATATATATATATATATATATATATATATATATATATATATATATATATATATATATATATATATATATATATATATATATATATATATATATATATATATATATATATATATATATATATATATATATATTCTTAAAAGAAAATTAGGGTTTTTACCCTTAATAAAAATAATAACTTTTTTTTATTTCTTTTTTAATTCATCAAATATTTTATTTTTACATACATAAAAATAAACAAAAACATTTTTGCATATTCATAATATTTTGCATATTTATTCAATTGACCATTTAAATACTTGCCTATTTACTTATTTGTACCATTTATTCAATTTGGATGTAATAGTAAATATTAGGGTTTTAATTTCTTGCAAAATAATCCCCATTCAAAAATTGTATCCCCCTCCCCATATCAATGTTGTAATAGTGTAGATTTATTTTGCGCACTTTATGCTTTAAAAATATGCCATTAGGGTTTGTATGCAAAAATCCAAAATCAAACAAATAGCTTGACTAATACAAAGACAAAGAAGCATGAAAATTGACAACACAATGCACACATGCACCCCTAGGGTTTCATCCACTTATTGCCTTTAAAATGGTCATGTTATGCATGTTGAGTATCTTGGCAAAACAAAAATAAAACAAAAAATCATAGTCCCTCGATGACGCTATCTTGGTTGCCTATACAAAATGATCTATTCCCTCAAAAAATTGTTAAAGATACTTGGCAATATTTCTATCGTGGTCAATACGATGACCCGCGCCTGTCCCGTTTAACATCCAAGTACAAGGTTGTTTTACCAAATGCAATGGTAAAACAACACTGTCAAAGGGTTAAAAATGTGTAGGAAAAGATATTTGAGTAAAATAGGGTAGACAACTCTTAGTTACTTGATCAAAACTTGCAAAAATATCCTTGCTATTTTCAAACACACCTCACAACACAATTTCAAAACATTCCCCAAAAACAAACTTTCAAACATTCAAACATTGAAACATCTTTTCAAAAGACAATACACCTTTTTATATATTCAAACAAGAATCATTACAAAGGTTGCCACAACGATGGCCTCTTTTCAAAACATATTTCAAAACCACACACAAAGCACCATTTCAAACAATTGAAAAGCAAAAGCAAGTGATCTAAACAAGTAACTAAGAGCCCATGGATAACCATGGATGAAAAGGGTGCTTGCACCTTCCCTTTTCATAATCTACCCCCTGAACCTAAGAAAACATCTCAAAGGTCTTTCCTGTGCTTTTTGACCTTTCCTTTGGATAAAATAAAAAGTCGGCGGTGACTCTTGCTAAACCGAAACATTTGCGAACACAAACGCAAAATCCCAAGTCAGTTCTCCCACCTATCACAGAACTGGCGACTCTGCTGGGGATATATCTTAAAAGTGGAGTAACCTTAGGGTTTAGATCACCTTTACATGCTTATCTTGTTTGCTTTGATTGCTTTACATTTTGTTCTCTTGTTTGGGTTTGAATCCTCCACCCGGATTTTTGGGAAACATTCATAGGTAAATAGCAATACATTCTGGAAACTGTGTGGGGTATACGGACATGGTTGAAGCAATAGCTATATTAGTGTGACATATTTGTGGGTACCGGTAGCCTTTGAGTCAATCAAAGAGAATACGGGGCCGTTGAGTGATGTCATAAAGCACTAATGGACTTTTAGAACCTTTACTTGACCATCTTGGCCTTATTAGGGGTAGTGAGATGACCGGCTTTGGTGCAGTCCGAAGTTGGTAGATACTCGATACTACACTCATTGAGGGTTGTTTTCTTGGAATATTTTGCTCGCCAGTTAAGTGGCTAAACTGAAACAATGAACACAAAATAATCCAGTGATATTGAGCTCCTTAGAACCCGGTTACTATTTATAGGACATGTTGAGCCAACTAACTTCAAGAGGGTACTTACCTATGAAACCCCATGCAAGCCTGAAACTAAGATCTTGTGTGACTTGTTTGTACATATATACTTGTGCATACATCATGAACATCATGAAGCATCATTTGCATCCACTAACCATTTCAAGGGTTTGGATCTTCATCTTTGTTCCTATTTTATAGGTTATGGAATCACTCTGCAGAAAAACAATTTAGGTCAACCTTATGATATTTCCTCCTCAACTCAAGGAGCTTACTTTCAAGATTCCAGAGAATTCTCCTTTCAGTGAAAGACATGGTAGACTTCTCAACTTGGTCAACTCCAACATTGAAGAAGACATGGTGAAAGTTCTCTTCCAGTTCTTTGACCCCCTACACTATTGCTTTGCATTTCCTGATTACCAACTAGTACCTACTTTGGAGGAATTTTCTCAACTCCTGAGGATTCCTATTCTCCATCAACTACCCTACAATGGTACGGAAAGAGAACCAAAGCTTAAAGATGTTGCTCAAGCCCTACACTTGCAACCATCTGATATCAAAGGTTATTGGGAAACCAGAAGTGGTGTCAACGGTTTCTTGGCAAAGTTTCTGTTTGAGAAGGCACAAGACTGCTGGAATTCTATAGATCTGTAAGCTTTTGAGGAGATTGTAGCACTTCTCATCTATGAGTTGGTCTTGTTCCCAAACCTTGATCAGCTTATAGATGTGAATGCTGTCAAGATTTTCATATCTCGGAATCCTATGCCTACATTTCTTGGGGACATCCTTCACTCATTTTACACACGAACAATGAGGAAAAGAGGTGTTCTCATGTGTTGTACTCCTCTTCTAGCAAGGTGGTTTATTTCTCACCTTCCCCAGTCAGTCTTGAAGAATGAACAAGGCTTGAGGTGGTCACAACGATTGATGACCCTTACACATTCTGATGTTCATTGGTGTTCTCGGTCCAGAGAAAATGTCATCATCATTGATCGTTGTGGGGAATTCCCTAATGTCCCACTACTTGGCATTAGGGGAGGCATTACCTACAACCCATGTTTGGCTCTGAGACAGTTTGGGTATGCCCGAAGGGATGGCCCTCACGACATGCTGATTCCAGACTTGGTTTTTGACTTCGACAACGACGCTCAAGGACTTCGACAAAGGTTTATCCAAGCTTGGAGGATACCTAACAAGGTGGAAAGTAAGACACTGGGACACAAGAATTCCATCCCCCTTGAGCCTTACCTCAAGTGGGTATGAACCCGCGCCCAGAGTCTTATGATGCCTTACCCCTACATTTTGCCTATGATCAAAGAGCCTACTATGAAAGGAGAGGTTCCATACACCCTCCTACATCCTGACATGCCAACATCATTGGAAGAATTGCAAAAGAGTTGGATACAGCTCAAGGAAGAACATAACACTTTTGAAGCCAGCTTCTACGCCAGTGAGAAGAAGGTTTTGGAACTTATCCGTCGACTCCATGAAGAGCAGACTCTCAACACCTACATAGCACCAAAGAGGATGTGCAACGTCTTTTTACATTAGAATTTTGTAATATTTTGCCCATGGGGCATTTATGTACTAACAAATTTCTTCTTATTAATATGACGTGTGTTCTTTTTGTTTGCAACAACTTTGAATTTCTGAATTCTTGAATGCATTACATGAATACATACCATTCATCATATGCATAAACATGTCTTCACACCAGGTTTCCTTATCTCTCTGCTGTTTATTTCAGCAAGATGGATATAGAGCAGACGGTCAAAGATCTACAAGCACAGAATTCGCAGTTCCAACAACTCCTCGTGACCTTGGCAAAGGGTCAAGAGGACCTTAAAACACTGTTAGAGAAGGAAAAGGAAAAAGAAAAGGAGAAAAAGAAAAAGAAAAGAGTTGGTGTGGTCACTATGGAAAGAAGATTTGAGAATCAAGCTAGAAGAGTCCTGGATTTCCCCTCGACGTCTGATGAAGGGGTTGGTAAAGGAAAGGGAGTTGCAGTACCCTTCTGAGGAAGAGGAAGAAGAAGAAGAGGATGGAGATTACTCTGAGCAACAGTACCCTCCTGCGGACGACAAGTATAAGAATCTGGAAGATCGGCTGGCAGCCATGGAGGTACAAAGAGTGCCTGGGCTGGATTTCGAAGAACTAGGGCTGGTTGCTGGGATTGTGATTCCCCCTAAATTCAAGGTGCCTACATTTGCTAAATACAATGGTTTGTCTTGTCCGAAAATGCATCTGCAATCTTACGTCAGAAAGATCCAACCTCATTCTTCTGATAAGGATCTATGGGTCCACTTTTTTCAAGATAGTTTGTCGGGTACGCAATTGGATTGGTTCTACCAACTTGAAAGATCTGATGTATATAACTGGGAGGATTTGGCTGCTTCCTTCTACCGACAATATCAATATAATGCAAACTTAGCACCTACTCGTACTCAATTACAGAGTATGAGTATGGTCTCTAATGAGGGCTTTAAGGAGTATGCCCAGAAATGGCGGGACTTGGCTGGAAGGGTGCAACCACCATTGTCTGAGAGAGAGAGAGAGAGAGAGAGAGAGAGAGAGCTTGTTGATATGTTTTTGGGGACCCTGTCAGGTCCATTCTTTAATCACTTGATCGAGAGCTCGTCTGCAGGGTTCACCGAGCTAATTCTGACTGATGAAAGAGTCGAAGTTGGCATTAAGAGTGGTAAAATTCAAAAGGATACCTCTGCTTCCACTGATATCAAGAAAACTTTTCCAGCCAAGAAAGAGGTCTCAGTTGTTTACTCCCAGAGAAATCAAGGAAGATTAGAGCGTAGACCAGCGGTGGGGGCTGTGATGATTCAGAATTCCACAATCGACCAACCTCGAAGCAGTCAACCCAGAACCAATCAAGCCAGGGTGGAAAGGCCTGCACGGCAGTTCACCCGGATCAATATGACACCTGCTCAGGTTCTCCCTCATCTGTTGAAGCTAAACCTTACCAGCTTGAAAGAAGCGCCAAAGAATCTGAATACCTCTTCTCCCTATTACCATTCAAATGCAAAGTGTGCCTATCATTCGGACAACGTGGGGCATGACACCAATAATTGTTGGGCCCTTAAAAACAAGATCCAGGATTTAATAGATGCCAAAGAGGTGGAGTTTGACGCGCCTGAAAAACCTAATGTGATATCCGCTCCAATGCCAAAACATGGTCACAATGTCCATGCTATTGTAGAAGATCTTTATGTTACTACTATCAATGACTTAATGACTCCATTGCCAATGATCAAGATGAATTTGTTGAAGGCCAGAATTTTCCCGGGCTGTGGAAAAGATTGTTACCTTTGTTCGACCTTGCAATCCGATTGTCCGCTATTGAAGTCAGGCATCCAACGCCTGATGGATAATCAAGAAATCCTCTTCAAGAAAACTCTTGTTACTCCTGTTACTCCAATTAATGATGTTGCTATAATCACCATTTCCGACAATCTTTCAAGGTCTCCAAAAGACCTGTTAAGATTACACCCGATCCAAAGTTTGTACCTCTGAAGATGACATTGCCGGGGCATATCCCATACAAGTCTAATAAGACAATACCATGGAATTATGGAGGAGAGATCTTCTACCACGGTGTTAAGCAGATCGAATCAGTTGAAGAAAGTTCTAATGAAGAGACTCCTGATGTAGGAAATATTGCGGGGACAAGTAAGATCACCCGCAGCGGAAGAATCTTCTCTCCAAAGATTGCTCCTCCAAGGGCAATCTTCGGACCCTCAAGTGCTCCTGTGCCAGTCAAGATATATGTGTGAAGTCCAGTGATTGAAGAAATTGTTACTCCCGAAGTTGTACCCTCTGCTGTTACTGCTGATAAAGGTAAGAGGATCCAAGAAGCGCCCGTCAGGACGAGGGCTCAGCCTTTGGTCATCCCCGAGACCACTCAAAAGGAAATGGAGGAGATTTTAAAAATAATTAAGAAAAGCGACTATGATGTCGTAGATCACCTGGGGCAAACCCCTTCAAAAATCTCCATGCTGGCCCTATTACTTTGTTCTGAGGCTTATGCCAAAGCCTTGATCAAATTCCTAAAGACGGCGCACGTGCCTCAAGAAACTTCTGCGGATCAGTTTCAAGAGTGTGTAGCTAGCCTTATAGCCGACAATGGTCTTGGCTTCTCTGATGTCGATCTAACATCTAAGGGAAGAAAGCATAATGATGTGCTGCATGTCTCTGTGGAATGCAGAGGGACCACACTTGCTCACGTTCTGGTTGATATCGAGTCGTCTTTAAATGTCCTACCAAAGAAAGCATTGGACAGATTGGACTGTGAAGGTTTGACCTTAAAGCCCAGTAATATCATTGTAAGAGCCTTTGATGGTTCTAAGCGGATGGTCCACGGGGAGGTGGACATCCCAATTAAAGTGGGTACCGAAACTTTCCACTCCATATTTTATGTCATGGATATTCGTCCCTCCTACTCTTGCTTGTTAGGAAGACCATGGATTCATCATGCTGGGGCCGTTACGTCCACTCTGCATCAGAAGCTTAAATACCCAGTCCAGGGGAAAATTCTGACAGTTCGTGGCGAGGAGGAGTATATGATAAGCCACCTTAACTCTTTCCGCTATGTGGAGTTAGATGGTGAATTCATAGAAACACCTTTCCAACACTTTGAAGAGGTTTCTCCTGAAGTTGCGGCAGCTAAGACGATGACTTTTGTGCCCATCATTACCAGGCATGTGTCCCGGATGTCATCCCTTAAAGATGCGAAGGATGTGATCGAGGAAGGAGGAAGTACAGTGTGGGGTCAGCTACCAGATTTTACTTACAAGACAGACAAGTTCGGCTTGGGTTTCACTGCTGCTAGTCAGAAGGCTGTGTGTCGCTCCTGGGCTGGAGGACCACCATTAAAGACCACTCATCATGGAATTCATGCTTTAGAGGATGATGGAGAAGAAAGCAATTTCGAAGACTGGATCTTTCCAACTATTGAAGGAGGACTGAACAACTGGGAGGCGAAAGACTTCGAGGAAAAGGTGTTATGATTGAGCTTGTCCGGATGAAGGCTCAGTCATTGACTATCCCTGAGACTTCCAAGAAAGAAATGGAGGAGATCCTAAAAATTATAAAGAGGAGAGACTATGATGTAGTTGAACAACTGGGGCAAACTCCCTCTAAAATTTCTATGATGGCATTACTACTATGTTCCGAGGCATATGCAAAAGCCTTGGTGAAGTTCTTAAAAACCGCCCATGTGCCTCAAGAGACATCTGCCGATCAGTTTCAAGACTGCGTAGCCAGCCTAACTAAGGACAATGGTTTAGGTTTTTCAGATGCTGATCTGACGCTGAGGGGAAGAAAGCATAATGAGGCATTGCATGTCTCAGTGGAATGTAGGGGCACAACTCTAGCTCACGTGTTGGTGGACACTGGCTCATTTCTGAATGTATTACCCAAAAAAGCTCTTGAGAGACTTGACTGTGAGGGATTGACTTTGAAGCCAAGCAACATAGTGGTAAGGGCTTTTGACGGTTCGAAGAGGATGGTGCACGGGGAGGTAGACATTCCCATAAAGGTTGGAACCCAAACTTTCAATTTAACTTTTTATGTGATGGACATCCGCCCTTCATACTCCTGCCTGCTAGGCCGACCATGGATCCACAATGTTGGCGCTGTTACTTCTACGCTGCACCAAATGTTGAAGTATCCAGTTCAAGGGAAGATTATCACCGTTCATGGAGAGGAAGAATACATGACCAGCCATCTCAATTCCTTCAGATATGTGGAATTGGATGGTGAATTCATCGAAACTCCATTTCAACACTTTGAAGAGGTCCCCCAAGATGTGGCAGTGACCAAGGCTGTTCCCAAGATTACAAGGCCTCCACTCCAGATGTCGTCACTGAAAGATGCTAAAGCAGTGGTGGAAGAAGGTGGATACACTATCTGGGGGCAACTCCCAGATATCCCATATAAGTTTGACAAGTTTGGCCTAGGTTTCACTTCAAATGCTTAAAAGGTTGTACGTCGTGCCCGTGCTGGAGGGCCACCCTTGAAGATTAGCAACCGTGAGGTCAACACGGTAGAAGATGGTGAAGATGGTTGCAACCTGGAGGAATGGATCTTCCCGACTGTCAATGGAGGGCTTAGCAATTGGGAGGCTAGAGACTTCGTCCCAATCACTTTCATCCCTCAGTAATTTGTCTTTACATTTTGTTGGATCTGTAATATTCAAAACAATTCTCACTCTTAAAACCTTGTGTCTTACCCGAGGCACAATGGTCCATTTGTAAGGGTTATTATCTCATTTTTCATATGACATCAATGAATCATGGACGTTTTCGCATACAAACTTTTGTGCTCATTGTTTTTCTTTTACATTTTACTTTCTTTCAAATATAGCTATACCCTTACACACACCCACACTCACAATGCAGGTATGCATCCATTCAGGATCCCTTGGGTAACGATACTACTATGGCCTTTTGTGACTCTGAGAATCTAATCTACCAAGCCGAGGACAAAGGTGAGGAAGATTGTGAAGTACCAGGGGAACTTGCCAGACTGCTACAACAAGAAGAGAGAACCATTCAGCCTCACGAGGAACCCGTGGATACGATCAACCTAGGTATCGAAGAAGATAAAAAAGAGGTCAAAGTAGGTGCCAATCTGGAACCCAGTATCAAGAAGCGTCTGATTCAGTTATTGCATGATTATGTCAAAGTCTTTGCATGGTCGTATGAAGACATGCTAGGACTTGATGAAGATATTGTGGTACATCGTCTGCCTACAAGAGAGGATTGTCTGCCAGTAAAACAAAAAGTTCGCCGCATGAGGCCTGATATGTCCGAAAAGATTAAAGTAGAGGTCATGAAGCAATTCAACGCTGATTCTTGGCTGTCACCTCTTACCCTCAATGGGTTGCCAATGTTGTTCCAGTGCCAAAAAAGGACGGCAAGGTGCGAATGTGTGTGTACTACAGAGATTTGAATAGGGCAAGCCATAAGGATGACTTTCCACTCCCCCACATTGATATCCTAGTTGACAATACGGCACAACACAAAGTGTCTTCCTTCATGGACAGATTCTCAGGTTACAACCAAATCAAAATGGCGCCTGAGAACATAGAGAAAACAACATTTGTCACATAGTGGGGCACTTTCTACTATAAGGTGATGCCATTCAGACTAAAGAACGTTGGGGCAACCTATCAGTGTGCCATGGTAGCTCTATTTCACGACATGATACATCACGAAATAAAAGTCTACGTGGAAGATATGATAGCCAGATCTCAAATAGAAGAAGAGCATCTTGATCACTTACAGAAACTGTTTGATAGACTGAAGAAGTACAAGTTGAGGTTGAATCCAAACAAGTGCACATTTGGGGTACGATCTGGTAAACTCTTAGGCTTTATCGTCAGCAACAAAGGTATCGAGGTCAATCCTGCTAAAGTTAAAGCAATACAAGAGACGCCTTCTCCTCGCACTGAAAAGGAAGTCAGAGGATTCTTGGGACATTTGAACTATATTTCCATATTCATTTCCCATCTGACAGCTACTTGTGAGCCAATCTTCAAACTATTGAAGAAAGATCAAGTAGTCAAATGGAATGACGAGTGCCAAGTTTATTTTGACAAAATCAAATAATACTTATAAGAGCCTCCCGTGTTGATGCCACCAGTCGAGGGAAGACCATTGATCATGTATCTGACTGTTTTAGAAAATCCAATGGGGTGTGTATTGGGGCAGCATGACGAGTCTGGCCGAAAAGAGCATGCTATTTACTACTTGAGCAAAAAGTTTACCGATTGTGAAACCAGATATTCACTGCTCGAGAAAACTTGCTGCACTCTGGCATGGGCTGCTCACCGGCTAAGACAGTATATGTTGACTCATACTACCTTGTTGATATCTAAAATGGATCTGATAAAATACATTTTCAAGAAGCCTGCTCTTTCTGGGAGAATAGTGAGATGGAAGATGATCCTGACAGAATATGACATACAATATACTACCCAAAAATAAATAAAGGGTAGTGTACTAGCCGATCACCTTGCTCACTAAGCTGTGGAAGACTACCAGTCCACGAAGTTCGAATTTCCGGATGAAGACATCATGACATTAGACAACTGCGAAGAAATCAGTCCATATGACGGACCTGAACTAGGATCCCGATGGACCCTGTTCTTTGATGGAGCCTCCAATGCACTCGGCAATAGTATTGGTGTTGTGCTCATATCTCCGGAAGGGTGTTGTGATCGGTGGATCTGGAACTGACTGTTTTAAAGCTGGTTCGCGAAATGTCGCGGTAAGCAAGAGTCGCCACCGTCTTTTATTTTCTCCAAATGGAAAGGACAAAAGCACAGAAAAATTCCTTTTAAGAGATCGCTCTCGGTTCGGGAGGTAGGTTATAGAAAGGGAAGGTGTTAGCACCCTTTCTATCCATGGTTATCCATGGGCTCTTAGGTACTTGCTCAATGTGTTTTCAAAAATGTTTGCTTGCTTTTCAATGTGGGTTTCAAAAATATTCTTTGAAAAGTTTCAGTTCAACTCGTACGTCAGAGTGTTTGAAAAGTTTGTTTTGAAAGTTTTTTGAAAGTGTGTCGGTGTGAAAAGATGTTTTGATTTTGTTTTGAAATTAGAGCAAGTACCCTTGAGAACCTACCTACCCTAAGGAATTAGTCTGTGTAAATGTCCTTTAAGGTAGTGCCATCCCACCATTGAGAGGTAGGTAGCACCACCGTTGGAGGTGTTCGGGTCAATTCGAGTTTAGGGACGTGGTGATCACCGGAGCAATGGGAAGACACCTTAGAAGCTACCCTCATGCCAGGTTCCCGGACCATGAGGACTTACTAAGACGTTTTCTACTCGACGACCACCTTTCGAAAGGCAACAGTGAGGCGTACCCTAGGGGTGGTGTGTGCGAATTGTGTGTCATTTTCAGTTCATTGTTTGTCTTGTCATGCATTGGTGATCTAACGATTCAATTTTATTTTCGGGCATTCATTCTTTCATGCATATTTATTAACAGTTATACTTGCGAGAAAATAAATCTAAACTATTACAACCGGCGCGGGTCCACATCGCCAAAAAAACCGAACCCGATTTGACTGAAAATAAATAAAGCGAATAAATAAAAAGTGCAAGAAATAAATCTAAACTTATTACAAGGCTTTGGGGCATATACAGAGGTATTTAAACAATATAAAATAAATGCGCGAAATAAAGACTAAACAAAAATAGGGCATTGGACCCTTTAACAGATAATTAAAATAATCAAGGAATTTTAAAATTAAAAATTAAATGAAAAATAATGTTTTTGTGTTTTTTAGGTTTAAAAGAAAAAAGAGAAAAGTTAATTAAAATTAAAATCCTAGTTCTATCATTTTTTAAGTTTATTATGAAAAAGATTTAATTTCTAACCTAATTAAATTCTAAATCAATTTATATACAATTTTTGATTTATAGAAAATAAATAATAAATAATAATATTGTGAGAAAAAAGGAGAAAATTAAAAAAGATGTAAAAAATTAATAATCAACCTAATTCTACATTTTTTGGATTTTTTATTATGAAAAAAAGAATTAAAATTAACATTAAAACCTAATTAAACTAAATGAATTACATTTTAATTTATTAAAAAAAGAATCAAAATTAATCATATATTTTTTGTCCTTTTCTGTATTTTTAGTGTTTTTTATATTTTTGTAAGAATTAATTAAATAAAACAATAAAACATGACAATTGAAATAATAAATAAAAAGATAAAAAATAAAAAAAAATAATCAAAGTATGCAAACCAGGGTGAGGGAACCCCAATTTGGAGGGTGTTAATTAGAAAGGCCTGGCCCATTTTTGTGAGAATTTGTTGACTTTCTGGATTGTGTGTGACGGGTTTGACTGGCCTCCACCATAGGCCCTCGTTCTGGACCCTTTGATAAGTTTCCTGGGACACGTGGATGAGTTGATGCTGAAGCGCATGGTGAGTCTTAATGTGAGGCCTGCATGGGAATTAGAAATGAAAAATAATATTGGAAATGTGTGAGACCTGGGGTTTGAACCCAGGTCATTAGAGTCCCTAGTGCGCGTCCCTGCCAGCTGAGCCAATTGATTTCATTTAACATATTATAGTTAATAAACAATATAAAATAAAACCAACGCATATGGACTAACACGCGCGCGAATTTTGAATGGACGAGTCACAGCGTGCCACATCTTCATCTTCTTCACGTCCCTGTAAACAAAATTCATTGGCAACGGTTTTTGAAGCGCTGCATTAGGCCACATTTGAAAAAATAGCGAATAGAGCTGTGTGCATCAGAAATTAATCGCGAGGGTCAAGATGTTTTCGTCTTGAGGCACTGAATTCAGCCATGGTGCTTCTGAGTTCTAATTTTTCTTATACTCAAAATCCCCAATTTAAGAACACTGGAACCCTAGAATTCGAAAATGGCAAATTCATATTTATGGCACAAAAATGAAATTAAATGCATTGGTCAGTTTGGAAACCTTATGAGGAACATGAATGTATAATTAAAAATGCAAGAGGATGCGTAGAATCAAGAATACGAATTCAAAATTTCTCTGTACAGTTTCACTTGCAGAGACTAGTTCAAGGAGCTTTTGATTGAGGTTATGGATTGAAATGCGTTCAGTGATGGTCCAGGATGCTAATGGTATAAAAATTGAGGCTTCAAAAGATCCCTAGCATTGATTTCAGATTTGCAATATATGTCCAAATTTTTAAATGTCCAAATGCCTTTTCAGCGTGCTTTGTGCTATGTTCTAGGTAGGGTTTGACTCAATGATCATTATGGAATAGACTTGGCTTGCTATCTCTCCTTAATCCATGCTTGAGAAAGAATTGGCATTAGGGTTTGTCCATTAACCATTTTTTCCTAATTTCTAGCCAAAACCTAGACCTAGTGTGTAAATGAATCTTGGCCTGATTTTTGAGTTGGTTCATGATGTATAGAACTTGTCCAAATTCATTTGACACCATTTCATTGATTTTTAAATTTTATTTGAATTTTCAATGAATTAAAATGAATTAAATCATCAAAAATCAAATAAAATAAAAAAAGTCAACATTTGGTCTTGAAATCAACCATGGGCCACGTGTGTGGCATGACAAGGATGGACAAAGTGAGAAAAATGGGGCCCTTTTGTCAAAATTGGATTTTCAAGGACAGTTGACTTTTGCCATTTCACAAAATTTTCCCAACTTCTACAAGGCATAACTTGCTCAATTTTTAAGCTTTTCACATGTTCTTGGACATTTTGGAAAGGTCTTTGAGTCCTTTAACCAATGCCTTTGGTCCCATGTCATTTTGATTTACCAATCTCAAGTTATGGTCTTTGACTTAAAGTCCCTTTTTGTTGACTTTTGAAAATGACCTATAATGTTGAAATTGATAACTTTTTGTGAGAGCATTTCTTGGACTTGAAGTATGAAGATGAGTTGTAGGAAATGTCTTTCTCTTCAAAATGAGCTTTGGATGGAATTTTTCTGATAATCCATGTGAAAGTTATGCCCTGGTCAATTTCAGTTGACTTTTTCAGCTGTCCAAATATAGCAACTTTTGCATCTCTGATGATTTCTGAGCCAAATTTTGAGAATCATGATCAAGCATTGATCAAATGATGTTTGTGGCTTCAAAATGATATATTGACCAAAAATTTGAACTTTTGACTGTCAAATGACCATTTTGCCCCTACAGTTGACTGTAGTGCAATTTAGGGTTTTGACTGTGCAATCTTGAGCTGAATGCCTTGAAACTTGATATGAGGATGCTTGACTATGTTTGTAAGCATATGAGACTTGATTGGGCCTTTGAAAACCTCCTTTCCTTGATCAGACTCAAAACCCTAATTTGGACTGTTTAGGAGACTGTTGCACTGCACAACCCTTGGGGAATTTTCTATCTTGGCTTGGCAATTTCTTGAAGAATATGGGAGGGCAAATTTTGGGGTATAACAGTTGCCCCTGTTCAATCTTCTTAGACCTGAGGATGTAGATTGGCTGACGCGCCTTTCGTAATCCGAGGGTAAAAGACGATTGGACACTAGAGTGCCCGGAAATTTGCGCTCACATGTTGGCAATGATGGGGATGGGCTTATAGATGCCATCTGGATGTTTGATTGCGTAGGAGATTCCTTAGCGAGAACCTGCATACCTGCAAAATAGAAAATGAGTACCTGACACGTTGCAGGGATGATTACTTCCTTAGCATGAATGGTAAGAGAGCCTTGAGTGACTTTAACTTCAACAACGCTTGTTGAGAAAAATCTGGGGTGTCTTCTACTGGGATAAGAATCAGGGAGATCTTAAGGTCGATCTGACTGAACCAGAGAGGCCTTTGACTGGGTAAGAATCAGAAAAATCTTAGGATGATTTAACTGAACCGGTCTAGGTCTTGAAATGTCTTCAACTGGATAAGCAATCAGGAAAATCTTGGGACGATTTAACTGAACCAGAGAAGGCCTTTGACTGGATAAGCAATCAGGAAAATCTTGGGACGATTTAACTGAACCGGTCTAGGTCTTGAAATGTCTTCAAAGGGATAAGCATCAGGAAAATCTTGGGACGATTTAACTGAACCAGAGAAGGCCTTTGACTGAACCAGTCTAGGTCTTGAAATGTCTTCCACTGGATAAGCAATCAGGAAAATCTTGGGACGATTTAACTGAACCAGAGGAGGCCTTTGACTGGATAAGCAATCAGGAAAATCTTGGGACGATTTAACTGAACCGGTCTAGGTCTTGAAATGTCTTCCACTGGATAAGCAATCAGGAAAATCTTGGGACGATTTAACTGAACCAGAGGAGGCCTTTGACTGAACCAGTCTAGGTCTTGAAATGTCTTCAAAGGGATAAGCATCAGGAAAATCTTGGGACGATTTAACTGAACCAGAGAAGGCCTTTGACTGAACCAGTCTAGGTCTTGAAATGTCTTCCACTGGATAAGCAATCAGGAAAATCTTGGGACGATTTAACTGAACCAGAGGAGGCCTTTGACTGGATAAGCAATCAGGAAAATCTTGGGACGATTTAACTGAACCGGTCTAGGTCTTGAAATGTCTTCCACTGGATAAGCAATCAGGAAAATCTTGGGACGATTTAACTGAACCAGAGAAGGCCTTTGACTGAATAAGTCTAGGTCTTGAAATGTCTTCAAAGGGATAAGCATCAGGAAAATCTTGGGACGATTTAACTGAACCAGAGAAGGCCTTTGACTGAACCAGTCTAGGTCTTGAAATGTAGCTTGAGAACTTAACTGAATTTTTCCTGAAAGATAAAAGTCAGTCATGTGCAATGCATGATATGGATCAAGCAATGATGTTCTCAACATGAATGAGATTTGTATGATGCAGTGCGTTATGCATGCTATAATGATGTATGTGATGTTTTATGTATGTTTTCGTCCAGGAAAATGAATCCTTGACGGCCGGGAAGTCGTATCCCGGGCTGATGTCGAAGAATAGATTTTGCTTCCGCTGGGGATGATAACTGCAAGGATACCGGTAGGAGAAGGTGACTCTGTTGCGGAATAAACTTGGCGAATGGAAGATTCTGCGGGGAGAAAAGATACTCTAACGATCATGCTGGAAAGCAATACTCTGTGGGAAGAGTGATGCCTTGCTGAATGTTGATAGTAACTCCGTTGGGGATACCATTGTTGTATTGGAAGTGTGAATAGACTTCGCTGGGGATAGGAAAGAACTACGTTGACGACGACTTTCCCTTGGCTTTTGGCTGAGGATAACCCAGTTATATCCTGTTAAGGAAATAACTCTTTGAATTAAGCCGGACGACGCGTTCGTACTCTGCTAGGGGATGAGCTTCCAGAATATACTGGGGATAAGCTTACTGCTTGGGGAGAAGAATTCCATCTTTCCTGGGGAACTTGGATGGGACTCTCCTGGGGAAATTTTGATATGCTGGGGAAGAATGCACTGACTTGCTGTCTCACTCCCTGGGGAACTTAAGATGCCTGGTTAGGTTCTTTAACTGAACTTACCTTGGTACCTTAGAGGATAGAACAATTAGACTGCCCAGACAACTCTTCATTGCCCCTGTTTCTGGTGTCACCTGCAATTAGTTCTTTGTCTCGTATGCAAATATTTATGAGCTAGCAAATTATTATCAATGCGTATATCACAAATTGAGCCTTGGACGTTTTTCGCAAAACCAAAATAGAAAAAGAAAAAACAGTTGGTACGTTTAACTGAAAAGTATATTTGTATTGATTTTGAATAGCCTATGAATATGCGTTTTGTGTACAAGAGGCTGACGTCCTAGTAAGAGGAACGTCGCCGAACAAGAGAGTTTATACAAGTTTTGTACAAAAGAAATTAAAACAGCTGTGTGAAATATGAATGATCCACTGGGTTTCCACTCTGCTATCGCCTTTATAACTCTGAGCGTCTCATCACTTGGTGACCTTGGTTGAAAGTGAAGCTGACTGATCGATGCCGTCTTGATGTAGATACCGGATTCTGGATGCAAAGTGATCCAATGAGACATAGTATTACGCTTTTATCCCTAATTTTTGCCTGGACATGCCCTTTCGGGTTTTCAGTCCACCGGGATACCCATTTTTGCCCAAGCCGCCTTTTCAGGTTTTCGACTTGTCGGGTGTACAGATTTTTTTATTTTCACCCCTTCATTTTGCCCGAACCCTTTTGGTTCGACGGGAAGCCCTAATTTTTGCCTAGGCATGTCAGCCTAGCGGGTCATTTTTCATGCGTAGTATTTTTTAACTATGTCTGCATTGGCGGGGTGAGGAAGGTCGTCACCATCCATGTTGGTTAATATCATTGCTCCTCCTGAGAACACATGCTTAACCACAAATGGCCCTTCGTACGTAGGGGTCCATTTGCCCCTTGGATCACTCTGAGGAAGGATGATTCGCTTGATCACCAGATCCCCGACTTGATATTCCTGTGGTCTGACCTTTTTGTTAAATGCCCTGATCATTCGCTTCTGATACGTCTGACCATGGCAGATAGCAGCAAGTCTCTTTTCGTCAATAAGGTTGAGTTGATCAAGTCGTGTCTGGATCCAATCATCTTCGTTCAGATTTGCATCCTTCATTATCCGGAGAGAAGGAATTTGTACTTCGATCGGCAAGACTGCCTCCATGCCATAAACCAGAGAGAAAGGAGTTGCCCCGGTTGACGTCCTAGCTGAAGTACGATACCCATGCAGAGCGAACGGTAACATCTCGTGCCAATCTTTATACGTTACTGTCATCTTCTGCACAATCTTCTTGATGTTTTTATTAGCTGCTTCTACAGCCCCATTCATCTTCGGTCTGTAAGGAGAAGAATTGTGGTGCTGTATCTTGAACTGTTCGCAAAGTTCGGTGATCATCTTATTGTTCAGATTGGTACCGTTATCTGTAATAATCCGCTCAGGGACACCGTACCGACAGATCAGGTTGTGCCGAATGAACCGTGCCACAACAGTCTTGGTTACCGTAGCATAGGATGCTGCCTCAACCCACTTCGTGAAATAATCAATTGCCACTAGGATGAAGCGATGTCCATTGGATGCCGTAGGTTTTATCTCACCGATCATGTCTATGCCCCACATTGCAAATGGCCAAGGCGCAGTCAGAACATTCAGGGGAACCGGAGGAACATGCACCTTGTCTGCGTAGATCTGGCATTTATGGCATGTCCTAGAGTGTTGGTAGCAATCAGCTTCCATGGTGGACCAGTAATACCCTGCCCGTAGGATCTTCTTAGCCATAGTGTGACCGCTGGAGTGTGTACCAAAGGTCCCTTCATGTAGCTCTTCCATGATTCTATCTGCTTCAGTCTTATCTACACAACGCAGTAGGGTTGAATCCTGGTTTCGCTTGTACAAGATGCCGTTGCTAAGAAAGAACTTGGCTGCAAATCTCCTCAGGAATTTCTTATCATTGACAGATGCTCCCTCAGGGTATTCCTGTGCTTCCAAATATCTCTTTACTTCGTGGTACCAAGGCTTCTCAGTTACCAATTCAGTTTCGAGATCACAACAGTATGCCGGTTCGTCCAGTTTCCAGATGATGATCCGGGGAGCTTCATTATCCCATTTAACTTTGAACATTGAAGACATTGTAGCTAACGCGTCCGCCAACTGATTCTCTTCTCTTGGAAAGTGCTCAAATGTTATCTCTGTGAAGTGGGGGATCAGGGCCAACACACATTCTCTGTAAGGAATCAAGTTTGGATGTTTCGTATCCCACTCTCCTTTGATCTGATTGATCACAAGAGCGGAATCTCCGAAGACACTTAGAAATTTGATCCTCAGGTCAATCGCAGCTTGAAGACCCATAATACACGCTTCATACTCCGCCATGTTGTTGGTACAGTTGAAACACAGCCGTGCGGTGAGTGGAGTATGAGTACCTTGTGGAGATACGATTATGGCGCCTATACCATTTCCCAAAGCGTTGGATGCTCCGTCAAAGTGCATAGACCATCGGGATCCTGGTTCAGGTCCTTCATCCGGTCCGGGCATTTCACAGTCAGTTACTATCATAATGCTTTCGTCTGGAAACTCGAAGTTCATTGATTGGTAGTCATCCACAGCTTGATGTGCTAGGTGGTCTGCCAATACACTTCCCTTGATGGCTTTTTGGGTCGTGTACTGAATGTCGTATTCCGTCAAGATCATCTGCCATCTTGCAATTCTCCCAGACAGAGCAGGCTTTTCGAATATGTACTTTATAGGATCCATTTTTGAAATCAACAAGGTAGTGTGAGTCAGCATATACTGTCTCAGCCGGCGAGCAGCCCATACCAAAGCGCAGCAAGTTTTCTCAAGCAGTGAGTATCGGGTCTCACAGTCGGTAAACTTTTTGCTAAGGTAATAAATGGCGTGCTCTTTTCGGCCAGACTCGTCATGCTGCCCCAGCACACACCCCATTGCATTATCAAGCACTGTCAGGTAAAGTATCAAAGGTCTCCCTTCCACTGGTGGCATAAGGATGGGTGGTTCTTGGAGATATTCTTTGATCCTGTCAAAAGCAGCCTGGCATTCATCATTCCAACGTACTACCTGATCTTTCTTCAGCAGCTTGAAGATTGGTTCACAGGTAGCAGTTAAATGTGAGATGAACCGAGCAATGTAATTCAGGCGTCCTAGAAAGCCTCTGACTTCCTTCTCTGTCTTGGGAACTGGCATCTCTTGAATGGCTTTGACCTTAGCTGGGTCCACTTGAATACCTTTGTCACTGACCACGAAGCCTAGCAACTTCCCAGATCTTACCCCGAAGGTGCACTTGTTCGGGTTCAATCTTAGCTTGTACAATTTCAACCGGTCAAACAACTTCTGCAGATGAACTAGATGCTCTTCCTCAGTTTGGGACCTAGCGATCATGTCGTCCACATACACTTCGATCTCATGATGGATCATATCATGAAATAAGGTAACCATGGCACGTTGGTAGGTTGCCCCAGCATTCTTTAACCCGAACGGCATGACCTTGTAACAGAAGGTGCCCCACTGAGTAACAAAGGTAGTCTTTTCCATGTCTTCAGGTGCCATCTTGATCTGATTGTAGCCTGAAAAACCATCCATGAAAGAGAACACTTTATGCTGAGCTGTATTATCAACAAGGACATCAATGTGGGGTAGAGGGAAGTCATCCTTGGGGCTGGCCCTGTTCAGATCCCTGTAATCAACACACATCCTGACCTTGCCGTCCTTCTTAGGTACCGGCACCACATTAGCAACCCACTGAGGGTAAGAAGTTACTGCAAGAAACCCGGCATCAAACTGCTTCATAACCTCGGCTTTAATTTTCTCAGACATCTCTGGACGCATACGACGGACCTTTTGCTTAACCGGAGGGAAATCTTCTTTAGTAGGTAAGTGATGGACCACAATGTCGGTATCTAATCCGGGCATATCTTCGTAGGACCAGGCAAAGATTTCTTTATAATCATGCAGCATCTGAGTCAACCGTTGCTTCACGCTGAGTTCTAGGTTAGCACCAATCTTCACCTCTTTCTTGTCTTCCTCCGTACCCAAGTTTATTATTTCCACTGGCTCTTCATGGGGTTGAATTGCCCTCTCTTCCTGTTGTAACAGTCTTGCAAGTTCACCAGGCACTTCGCAATCATCTTCACCTTCGTCGGCGGCTAAGTTGATCGGATTTTCGAAGTCATAACTGGCAGTAGCAGAGTCGTTACCAGTGAGATCCAGAGTGGATTGAAACCTGTACGAGTGAGTGTGTGTGTAAATACAGCTGTTTTGCAATATGTAAAGAAAGGAAAGAAAAGGAGCGCAAAATTTGAATTGTGAAAAACGTCCAATGCTTTTATTCATGATATATGATAGTGACAAACAAAAAGCCCTCATAAATAAAACCACGGTGCCCCGGGTAAGACACCGGGCCATATAGTCTCAAATTATTGTTTATTACAAATCAAAAACAAAGAAATTCATTACTGGGGAACAAAAGTTATTGGTGTAAAATCTTTAGCAGTCCAATTGGTCAATCCACCGTCGGCCGTCGGGTAGATCCAGCTATCGAACTTTGACTCTTCTATTTCATCTTCCTCTCCAACAGCATTCACTCCATGCTGAGTGATGAGCAACGGAGGTCTTCCAATTCTTGCCTTGCGCACCGCTTTCTGAGCTTCCGTGGTGAAACCCAGCCCAAACTTGTTAGTCTTAGGAGTAAGATCAGGGAGCTTGCCCCAGTTTGCACATTCGCCTTTTTCGATCACGGCCCGGGCGTCCTTTAAGGAGGCCATCTTCATAGGAGAAACCTCTTCATCTTCTGCTGTTGCCAAGGTTTGTGGTACTTCCTCAAAATGTTGAAAGGGGGTTTCAATGAACTCCCCATCCATTTCCACGTATCTGAAAGAGTTGAGGTGGCTGACCATGTATTCCTCCTCCCCTTGCACTGTTACGATCCTCCCCCTGACCGGGTACTTGAGCTTCTGATGCAATGTGGAGGTCACCGCTCCAGCCTTGTGGATCCATGGGCGACCCAGCAAACAAGAATAGGACGGATGGATGTCCATCACATAAAATTTTGAATCAAATACTTGTGACCCAACCCTGATTGGGATGTCCACTTCACCATGCACCATTCTTTTGGACCCGTCAAAGGCCCGGACAACAATGCTACTTGGTTTGAGCTCCAGACTCTCACAATCCAGCCTATCCAGAGCCTTCTTAGGCAGCACATTTAATGAGGAACCTGTATCAACCAGCACATGAGCAAGAGTAGTGCCCCTGCATTCAATGGAGACATGCAGGGCATCATTATGGTTCTTCCCCTTTGCTGTCAGATCGGCATCAGAGAAACCCAGGCCATTATCAGCAGTTAGGTTGGCCACACAATCGGTGAACTGGTCAGCAGTCGTATCTTGGGGTACATGGGCAGTCTTTAAGAAAGCAATCAGAGCCTTTGCATGGGCCTCTGAACACAGCAGCAGTGACAACATGGAGATTTTAGAGGGGGTGTGCCCCAGCTGTTCCACAACATTGAAATCACTTTTCTTTATTATCTTGAGAATTTCTTCCATTTCCTGCTTGGAAGCCTCAACAATGGTCTTTGGTGCCTCCGTCCTGGCAGGCACATCAGCAGCAATTCCCTTGCCCCGAGTATCAGATGACTCAGCAGCAGGGGTGGATACTTGGTCAGAAGGAGAAACAGGCACTCTGGCAGGTGTGAAGATCAAAGGCCTATGAATTGCCGGAGGAGCAATGTCTGGCGAGAACAGTCTTCCACTACGAGTGACCTTAGCAGGCCCGGTGATGTTGGAGACACCAGCATCAATGTTGCACTCTTGTTTCACACCCAGAACATAAACATCCGCCCCATAGTGCCATGGGACAGCCTTATCAGATTTGTAGGGTATAGGCCCCGGAACAGTAATGGTGATGGGAACATTCTTGTGAACTGACAAAACTTGTATAGGCTTCTTTGAAGGAGCC
The DNA here is from genome assembly GCA_948472305.1 of Vicia faba. Classification (NCBI taxonomy): domain Eukaryota; kingdom Viridiplantae; phylum Streptophyta; class Magnoliopsida; order Fabales; family Fabaceae; genus Vicia; species Vicia faba. The sequence continues at coordinate 1,314,546,426 of OX451741.1, read as the reverse complement.
TCGGAATAGTTGTTGAAGATGGTAACGATTGACACTTCTTCAACAGGAGCAGCAGGAACAACAGTCTTTTCAAACAAAATCTCTCTATTATCTATCAGGTTTTGGATGCCTGACTTCAACAGAGAACAACCAACAGGGGAAGCAACACATAGAGGGCAACTTTCGCTACATCCCGGAAATAAACCGGCTAGCAACAGATTCCTCTTGACCATCAGCAACGGAGTAGCAACATCATCCACCGAAGCTACATACAAATTCTCCTCAACAGCGTTCACTCCATGCTGGGGCATGGGAGCATTTACAATATTCGGCCCCTCGGGCGCCTCAAACTGTATCTCCTTTGCATCAATGAGGTCTTGAACTTTGTTCCTTAGGGCCCAACAGTCATCTGTGTTATGCCCCGGGCTATCAGAGTGATAAGCACAGCGAGCATTTGGATTGAACTTGGGAGATGCAGTGTTGGGAAACTTTGGAGCCTCCTTGACAGTCACTAAATTGGTGGATAGCAACTGTGGCAGAATCTGTGATAAGGTCATGCTTAACCGGGTAAACTCCCTCCGGGGTCTCTCAAACTTTTGAGGATTAGTTGGCCGAGGAGCGGCAGCAGGTTTGGCAATCATTACTGCGTTGACAGATTGGCGGTGTTCAGGTCGCTCTGTTCTCCGGGAGTTATATACAGCACTAGCCTCCTTTTTGAAGGGCTTCTTCTCAGTATTGGAGGAGGCAACTTTTTGTATCTTCCCTGATTTTATACCGGCCTCAATCCTTTCACCAGTCAGGATTAGATCGGTAAACCCAGCAGAGGAATTACCAATGAGATGATTGAAAAATGGACCAGATAGGGTCCCCAAGAACATATCTACTAGCTCCTGATCCGTCAATGGTGGCTGCACCCTGCCAACCAAGTCTCTCCATTTCTGAGCATACTCCTTAAAACCTTCACCCGACCCTAGCGACATACCCTGGAGTTGGGTACGCGTAGGAGCGAGGTCGGCATTATACTGATACTGCTTGTAAAAAGCAGTGGCCAGATCCTCCCAGTTACGAATGCTGATTCCATCTAGCTGATAGAACCAATCGAGGTGAGTCCCTGAAAGACTCTCCTGGAAGAAGTGGATCCAAAGGTTCTTGTCTGCTGTGTAAGGCTGGATCTTCCTTACATAAGAACGGAGGTGCATCTTGGGACAGGAAGCCCCATCATACTTCACGAAGGCAGGTGTTTTGAACTTGTGCGGGATCACCACTCCAGTAGATAACCCCAAGTCTCCGAAATCCAATCCAGGTACCCGTTGAACTTCCACAGCCTTTAATCTGTCTTCCAGCTGTTTGTACCGGTCTTCAGCAGGAGGGTACTGGTCGTCATTGAAGTCTGTTTCAGTATCAGAGCCCACAGGAGTAGTGACTTCCCTTTCATGATGACTACCTTCCGTCACAGATGGAGGAGTCCTTTCAGCTTCAACAACCAAAGTGTTCCCGAGTCTGCGCCCAGTGTTAAATAGCACAGTCCTCCTCTTCTTCTTGGTCTTCTTCAACAGCATGGTCTTTAACTCTTGTTGACCCTGAGACAAGCCCTTGATCAGCTCCTGAAATTGGGCGTTTTGCGCCTGAAACTGGGCGTTCTGCGCCTGAAGAGCCTTGATAGCCGTATCGGTTGATGATTCAGGAAGGTTCATGATGCTGAAATAAACAGCGAAGAACGGTAAACAACCTGAAAAGAAGAGTATTTATGATGCACATGATGAATGATATGTGTTTATGCAATGCATTCAAGAGTTCGAAAATTCAAATTTGTTGTAGACCAAAAGGAACACACTTTATTATTAAGAAAATCATTGTTTTACTACATCAAAGCCTCATGGGCAAAAATACAAAAAGATCAAGTCACATCCAAAATATGTTGCGCATCTTCTCTGGAGCTATGTAAGTGTTGAGATTCCTTTCCTCGTGCAACAGGCGAGTGAGCTCCAAAACCTTCTTTTCACTGGCATGCAAACTAGTCTCAAGAGAATTCCTCTCTTCTTTAAGCTGGATCCAACTCTTCTGCATCTCTTCCCAGGATGTGGGCATATCAGGGTGCTGAATAACATGAGACACCTCTCCCTCCAAGGCAGGTTCTTTGATTACTGGAAGCATGTGAGGATAAGGCATTACTAACTTCTGAGAGCGGGCTCGTACCCATTTGAGGTAAGGCTCCAAAGGGATGGAGTTCCTGTGCCCCAGTGTCTTGCTGTTTATCCTACTAGGCATCCTCCAAGCTCTGATAAATCTCTGGCGAAGTCCTTGAGTATCATTGTCGAAGTCAAAAACTATGTCAGGAATCAACATGTCATGAGGACCATCCCTCCGAGCATAACCAAACTGTCTCCAAGCCAGGCATGGACTATAAGTAATACCCCCTCTGATTCCAAGTAAAGGAACATTAGGATACTCTCCGCAACGATCAATGATAGTGACATCTTCTCTGGACCTAGGGCACCAATGTATATCTGCATGTGTAAGAGTCATCAACCGTTGTGACCATCTCAAACCCCGCTCGTTCTTCAGGACTGATTGTGGAAGGTGCGAAATAAACCACTTTCCCAGAAGAGGAGTGCAACACATAAGGACACCTCTTTTTCTCATGGTTCGAGTGTAACATGAGTGAAGGAGGTCCCCCAGCAACGTAGGTATAGGATTCCTGGACATAAAGATCTGGACAGCACTGATATCAATGAGATGATCTGGGTTAGGGAATAACACCAAACCATAAACAAGGAGGGCCACAACCTCTTCAAAAGCTTGCAAGTCAAGGGAGTTCCAACAATCATAGGCCTTTTCAAACAGAAACCTGGCTAAGAACCCTTTGATACCACTTCTAACTTCCCAATGTCCCTTGAGGTCAGATGACTGCAGGTGCAAGGCTTTAGCAATCTCTTCAAGCTTAGGTTCCTTTTCTGTACCGTTGAAGGGTAGCTGATCAAGGATAGGGATCTTCAGGAGTCGGGAGAACTCCTCCAATGTAGGTACCAACTGATAGTCCAAGAAAGTGAAACAGTGATGCAGAGGGTCAAAGAATTGGAACAGGACTTTTATCATATCTTCCTCAATGTTGGTGTTGACCAAGCTGATGAGGCTTCCATGCCTTTCACTGAAAGAAGAGTTCTCGGGAATCCTGGATATAAGCTCCTTAAGCTGAGGAGAGATCTTTACAAGACTGATTGGAATTGTCTTTCTACGAATAGTTTCCATGTCCTACAAAACAGGAACAAAGATGAAAATTCGAACCCCTGAAACGGTTAGTTAATGCATATGATGCTGGATGATGTCATGATGCTATGATTAAACACAGATATTTACAAAGACAAACATGTAAGGCACACAAGGCACACAAGACAGGGCCTTAAGGTTTAAGGCCAGCATGGGGTCTGGGTAGTACCCTCTTGAAGTTGGTGGGTTCATCCTGTCCTAATCAAAGTAACCGGGTTCTAAGGTTCCCAATATCACGGGATTACTTTCATTGTTCATCGTTTCGATTTAGCCACTGAACTGGCGACCGAAATATTCCAGGAAAGCAACCCTCAATTGAGTGTAGTATCGAGTATCAACCAACCTCGGACTGCACCAAAGTCAGTTATCTCACTACCCTAAAGAGGCCAAGATGGTTCAATTAAGGTTCCTAAGGTCTGTTGATGCTTCATGACACCACATGGAGGCCCCGTACTCTCCTTGACTGACTCAAGGGTTACCGGTACACACCAAAATGCCACATCAACGTAGCAGACTGTTTCAACCATGTCGGTATACCCCGCACAGTTCCCTCACAGCCTTGTTGCTACTTTCTAAGAAGGTATTCCCCAGATCCGGGTTTGGATCTATAGAACTCCCAAGCAACCCACAATTTTAAAGCATACAAGGAAAGCAATTGAAAACACAATGATCTTAGTCCTAAGGTACACCTCACTTTAAGTTGTCCCCAGCAGACTCGCCAGTTCTGTGATCGGTGGATCTGGAACTGACTGTTTTAAAGCTGGTTCGCGAAATGTCGCGGTAAGCAAGAGTCGCCACCGTCTTTTATTTTCTCCAAATGGAAAGGACAAAAGCACAGAAAAATTCCTTTTAAGAGATCGCTCTCGGTTCGGGAGGTAGGTTATAGAAAGGGAAGGTGTTAGCACCCTTTCTATCCATGGTTATCCATGGGCTCTTAGGTACTTGCTCAATGTGTTTTCAAAAATGTTTGCTTGCTTTTCAATGTGGGTTTCAAAAATATTCTTTGAAAAGTTTCAGTTCAACTCGTACGTCAGAGTGTTTGAAAAGTTTGTTTTGAAAGTTTTTTGAAAGTGTGTCGGTGTGAAAAGATGTTTTGATTTTGTTTTGAAATTAGAGCAAGTACCCTTGAGAACCTACCTACCCTAAGGAATTAGTCTGTGTAAATGTCCTTTAAGGTAGTGCCATCCCACCATTGAGAGGTAGGTAGCACCACCGTTGGAGGTGTTCGGGTCAATTCGAGTTTAGGGACGTGGTGATCACCGGAGCAATGGGAAGACACCTTAGAAGCTACCCTCATGCCAGGTTCCCGGACCATGAGGACTTACTAAGACGTTTTCTACTCGACGACCACCTTTCGAAAGGCAACAGTGAGGCGTACCCTAGGGGTGGTGTGTGCGAATTGTGTGTCATTTTCAGTTCATTGTTTGTCTTGTCATGCATTGGTGATCTAACGATTCAATTTTATTTTCGGGCATTCATTCTTTCATGCATATTTATTAACAGTTATACTTGCGAGAAAATAAATCTAAACTATTACAACCGGCGCGGGTCCACATCGCCAAAAAAACCGAACCCGATTTGACTGAAAATAAATAAAGCGAATAAATAAAAAGTGCAAGAAATAAATCTAAACTTATTACAAGGCTTTGGGGCATATACAGAGGTATTTAAACAATATAAAATAAATGCGCGAAATAAAGACTAAACAAAAATAGGGCATTGGACCCTTTAACAGATAATTAAAATAATCAAGGAATTTTAAAATTAAAAATTAAATGAAAAATAATGTTTTTGTGTTTTTTAGGTTTAAAAGAAAAAAGAGAAAAGTTAATTAAAATTAAAATCCTAGTTCTATCATTTTTTAAGTTTATTATGAAAAAGATTTAATTTCTAACCTAATTAAATTCTAAATCAATTTATATACAATTTTTGATTTATAGAAAATAAATAATAAATAATAATATTGTGAGAAAAAAGGAGAAAATTAAAAAAGATGTAAAAAATTAATAATCAACCTAATTCTACATTTTTTGGATTTTTTATTATGAAAAAAAGAATTAAAATTAACATTAAAACCTAATTAAACTAAATGAATTACATTTTAATTTATTAAAAAAAGAATCAAAATTAATCATATATTTTTTGTCCTTTTCTGTATTTTTAGTGTTTTTTATATTTTTGTAAGAATTAATTAAATAAAACAATAAAACATGACAATTGAAATAATAAATAAAAAGATAAAAAATAAAAAAAAATAATCAAAGTATGCAAACCAGGGTGAGGGAACCCCAATTTGGAGGGTGTTAATTAGAAAGGCCTGGCCCATTTTTGTGAGAATTTGTTGACTTTCTGGATTGTGTGTGACGGGTTTGACTGGCCTCCACCATAGGCCCTCGTTCTGGACCCTTTGATAAGTTTCCTGGGACACGTGGATGAGTTGATGCTGAAGCGCATGGTGAGTCTTAATGTGAGGCCTGCATGGGAATTAGAAATGAAAAATAATATTGGAAATGTGTGAGACCTGGGGTTTGAACCCAGGTCATTAGAGTCCCTAGTGCGCGTCCCTGCCAGCTGAGCCAATTGATTTCATTTAACATATTATAGTTAATAAACAATATAAAATAAAACCAACGCATATGGACTAACACGCGCGCGAATTTTGAATGGACGAGTCACAGCGTGCCACATCTTCATCTTCTTCACGTCCCTGTAAACAAAATTCATTGGCAACGGTTTTTGAAGCGCTGCATTAGGCCACATTTGAAAAAATAGCGAATAGAGCTGTGTGCATCAGAAATTAATCGCGAGGGTCAAGATGTTTTCGTCTTGAGGCACTGAATTCAGCCATGGTGCTTCTGAGTTCTAATTTTTCTTATACTCAAAATCCCCAATTTAAGAACACTGGAACCCTAGAATTCGAAAATGGCAAATTCATATTTATGGCACAAAAATGAAATTAAATGCATTGGTCAGTTTGGAAACCTTATGAGGAACATGAATGTATAATTAAAAATGCAAGAGGATGCGTAGAATCAAGAATACGAATTCAAAATTTCTCTGTACAGTTTCACTTGCAGAGACTAGTTCAAGGAGCTTTTGATTGAGGTTATGGATTGAAATGCGTTCAGTGATGGTCCAGGATGCTAATGGTATAAAAATTGAGGCTTCAAAAGATCCCTAGCATTGATTTCAGATTTGCAATATATGTCCAAATTTTTAAATGTCCAAATGCCTTTTCAGCGTGCTTTGTGCTATGTTCTAGGTAGGGTTTGACTCAATGATCATTATGGAATAGACTTGGCTTGCTATCTCTCCTTAATCCATGCTTGAGAAAGAATTGGCATTAGGGTTTGTCCATTAACCATTTTTTCCTAATTTCTAGCCAAAACCTAGACCTAGTGTGTAAATGAATCTTGGCCTGATTTTTGAGTTGGTTCATGATGTATAGAACTTGTCCAAATTCATTTGACACCATTTCATTGATTTTTAAATTTTATTTGAATTTTCAATGAATTAAAATGAATTAAATCATCAAAAATCAAATAAAATAAAAAAAGTCAACATTTGGTCTTGAAATCAACCATGGGCCACGTGTGTGGCATGACAAGGATGGACAAAGTGAGAAAAATGGGGCCCTTTTGTCAAAATTGGATTTTCAAGGACAGTTGACTTTTGCCATTTCACAAAATTTTCCCAACTTCTACAAGGCATAACTTGCTCAATTTTTAAGCTTTTCACATGTTCTTGGACATTTTGGAAAGGTCTTTGAGTCCTTTAACCAATGCCTTTGGTCCCATGTCATTTTGATTTACCAATCTCAAGTTATGGTCTTTGACTTAAAGTCCCTTTTTGTTGACTTTTGAAAATGACCTATAATGTTGAAATTGATAACTTTTTGTGAGAGCATTTCTTGGACTTGAAGTATGAAGATGAGTTGTAGGAAATGTCTTTCTCTTCAAAATGAGCTTTGGATGGAATTTTTCTGATAATCCATGTGAAAGTTATGCCCTGGTCAATTTCAGTTGACTTTTTCAGCTGTCCAAATATAGCAACTTTTGCATCTCTGATGATTTCTGAGCCAAATTTTGAGAATCATGATCAAGCATTGATCAAATGATGTTTGTGGCTTCAAAATGATATATTGACCAAAAATTTGAACTTTTGACTGTCAAATGACCATTTTGCCCCTACAGTTGACTGTAGTGCAATTTAGGGTTTTGACTGTGCAATCTTGAGCTGAATGCCTTGAAACTTGATATGAGGATGCTTGACTATGTTTGTAAGCATATGAGACTTGATTGGGCCTTTGAAAACCTCCTTTCCTTGATCAGACTTAAAACCCTAATTTGGACTGTTTAGGAGACTGTTGCACTGCACAACCCTTGGGGAATTTTCTATCTTGGCTTGGCAATTTCTTGAAGAATATGGGAGGGCAAATTTTGGGGTATAACAGGTGTCATACTCCCTTTACTGCCAGACTTTGCTTCAACTGTACAAACAACATGGCAGAATACGAAGCATGCATCTTTGGTCTCAGAGCTGCCATAGATTTGGGAATCAAATCCTTGGATGTATTTGGAGATTCAGCTTTGGTCATCAGTCAGATCAAAGGGGAATGAGACACCAAACACCTTAACCTTATCCCTTATAAAGAACGTGTTTTGACATTGCTACCACATTTTGAGAAGATTACCTTCAAGCATTTCCCGCGAGAAGAAAATCAGTTGGCAAACGCTCTAGCCACAATGTCATCTATGTTTAAACTTAACTGGGATAATGAGGCTCCCCAGATCACCATTGAACGAATAGATGAACCAGCACACTGTCACGAGATTAATACTGAAGAAGTAGTGGACCAACCTTGGTTTCACGTAGTCAAGAGGTATCTCGAGGCTCAAGAATATCCAGAAGGAACTTCAATCAATGATAAAAAAGTTCTTAAGGAGATTCTCTGCTAAGTTCTTCCTTAGTAACGACATCTTATATAAACGTAATCATGACTCTCTGTTACTTCGGTGCGTAGATAAGGTTGAAGCTGAAAGGGTCATGGTTGAATTACACGAAGGCACTTTTGGTACCCATTCCAGTGGGCATACGATGGCAAAGAAAATCCTACGGGGAGGCTATTACTGGTCTACCATGGAAGATGATTGTTATCAACACTCTCGAACCTGCCATAAGTGTCAAATTTATGCTGACAAATTACATGTACCTCCGGTTCCTCTAAATGTCTTGACAACTCCTTGGCCCTTTGCTATGTGGGGGATTGATATGATTGGGGAAATCAAGCTGACGGCCTCCAATAGACACCGCTTTATCCTAGTGGCCATTGACTATTTTACAAAGTGGGTGGAGGCAGCTTCTTTCGCTTTCGTTACCAAGAATGTTGTTGCCCACTTCATCAAGCAAAATCTCATTTGTCGGTACGGTATCCTGGAAAGGATCATCACTGACAATGGTACAAATCTCAACAACACTATGATCATCGCACTGTGCAAGAAATTCAAGATTAAGCATCACAATTCTTCTCCCTATCGGCCAAAGATGAATGGTGTTGTCGAAGCTGCAAATAAAAACATTAAAAAGATCATACAGAAAATAACTGTCATATACAAAGACTGGCATGAGATGTTACCATTCGCTCTCCACGGGTATCGTACTACTGCTTGCACATCAACTGGGGAAACACCTTATTCTCTGGTTTATGGCATGGAAGTTGTCTTGCTTATCGAGGTCCAGATCCCCTCTCTAAGGATTATGAAGGATGCAGGTCTGAACAAAGACGACTAGATCCAGACTCAACTTGATCAACTGAACTTGATTGATGAAAAGATATTTGCTGCTGTTTGCCATGGTCAAATGTATCAAAAATGGATGATCAAGGCTTTCAACAAGAAAGTTAAGCGCCAAGTGTATCAAGTTGGAGATTTAGTGATCAAACGCATCATACTACCACAAGGTGATCCTAGGGGCAAGTGGACTCCTACCTATGAAGGACCATTTTTAATCAAAAACATTTTTTCTAGTGGGGCAATGATCTTGACCACCATGGATGGTGACGACCTGCCGCATCCTGCGAACGCGGACATAATCAAAAGATACTACCCATAAGAGACCCGTTGGGTTGACATACCTAGGCAAAACAAGGGCATCCCGATGAACCAAAAAGGGTTCGGGCAAAAATTAGGGATAAAACAAAAAAAATATGTACACCCAGAAAGTTGAAAACCCGAAAGGGAGACTTGGGCAAAAAAGGGTTTCCCAGTGGACTGAAAACCTGAAAGGGCGGTCCAGGCAAAAGTTAGGGAATTAAGGCGTATGACTATGTCCCGTTGGATCACTTTATGGACAAACTTTGGCTTCCACTAACAAATTCAACGTTTCTGATCAATTCAATCATCTTCGGGCGAGGAAACAAATAGACAAGATGCTCAGAGATAGGAAGGCTATAGCAGAATGGAAACCCCATGGGATTTTTTGTACACATAGCTATCTTTTCTTTGTATCAAAATTTTTTTTTACGACATCATTCTCTTACTAGAATGTTTATCTCCCTGTACAAAAAAAATCTTACTCAAAGTCAATACAAAAATATTCCTTTAAAGGTGCAAAACTATCTGTTTTTCTTTACTCTTGTGTTTTGTTTACAAAAACGTCCAATGATTCATTGTTGAACATATGCATTTGAACATAATTATTGTTACAAATAAACAAAATAAAAGACAATTATCGATGGCTTTAAGAGATAGGGAAATATCTCTAGGCTATTCCATAAGAAATTCCCCGCAATATGTCGTTTAATCCCCATCGGAATAAAGCTTCCAATTATCAATCCCCAATAGAAATCATCCAATTTCTCCAAACATATTTTAAGCAACACATGGCATTTCCCTTACAACAGAGTTTATTTCTCTAAACGGAAATTCATTAATACTTCGACTTCAAGACATGAAGACTTACATATCCTCAGCAACATTCAAGGATTTATTTTCCCCAATCCAATAGCAGTGCAGCAGATTAGTTCGCATATGCATGCATCACATCCATATATCATAAACATTGATTACACAAATGCATTATATCATACATTTCATACAACATGACTTTGCATTTTAGCTAACATTTTACCCTTTTCAGGATAAGATTAACAACTATCATTAATAATGTTCAGAGCTTTCAGATACAGTACATATACGCTCTAGACACGGATGCCATTCTGATACTCATTCAGAGCCTCTTTCAGATACAGTACAAATACGCTGCCATTCTGATACTAATTCAGATTCAACCTTTTAATACAATTCAGATACGCTCCAGACACGGATGCCATTCTGATACTCATTCAGATTAAATTTTCCAACACCATTCAGATACGCTCCAGACACGGATGCCATTCTAATACTCATCCAGATTTAACCTTTTGATACAGTTCAGATATGCTCCAGACACAGACGCCATTCTGATACTCATTCAGATTCAATTTTCCAACACTGTTCAGATACGCTCCAGACACGGACGCCATTCTGATACTCATTCAAATTCAATTTTCCAACACCGTTCAGATATGCTCCACACATGGATGCCATTCTGATAACTCATTCAGAATCAACTTTCAGATACAGTTCAGATACGCTCCAGACACAAACGCAATTCTGATACTCATTCTTTTAGCTTACAAATTACAATTCAACAATCACTCTCGGATGGAATCTTTATGCCCATCTCCTACAACTTTCTATCACCTCTCCAAATGGCATCTATAAGCCCATTCCTTCTATCATTGTATCACCGAGTGCAAAATTCTGGGCACTTTAGTGTCCAATCATCTTCCACCTTCGAGTCACTAATGACAAAACTCGCCAGTCTAACTCTTCAGGTTTAAGAAGATTGAACAGGGGCAGCTGTTGTACCCTAAAATTTTCCCTCTCACTTATCAAGAATTTCCTCACAAGATCTCTTTGACTCAAGACTGCATTAGGGTTTGACCAGCTCAAGACATCTCCTCATGCACTAATGACCAAAATTAGGGTTTGAGTTTGCACAAGGATTTTTGTACTATAAATGTTTCATATGACTTTAAAGGATCATTATGGACCCCTAAGATTACTCATGTCAAGTTTCAAGCCTTGAATCACACTTTTGATCAGTCAATTGGACAATTGACCTAAAAATTAGCCGTATTGGGGAAAAAGTCAACCATGGCCAATTTACAGTCAAACTTCATAATTTTTGATCCACATCAACATCTTAGACTCATATGTATCATTTGATCAAGTTTGGACCACAACTCCTCAAGAAATTTGAGCAAATCATCAAAAGGGCTAAATGGTCAAAATTAGGGTTTTGACTGGGAATGGGCAATTTCTGATTTTTGACCTAGAAAATGATCAATTGGTTTGAAGCATGATTTCAAGAGTTCAATTGCATCATTTTGACCTAATAACATGATTCAAAACATTACAAATCCATTGGATTGACAGATGAATTTTTCAGTCAACTGATCAAAAGTCAACTGTACACTGAAAAGTCAAACTTTGACTTTTGGGTCAAAATCAAGTGCTAAAGATCATAATTCATCAAAACATGTCAAAATGTGAAACTTGTTCATCAAGAAATCAAGGATTCAAGATTTTGTTTTGAAAAGTTGAAATTTCTTAACTTAGAAATTTTTCTAAGTATAGAAAATTTCTTATTTTTTCTCAATTTTGAGCCAAATTTTCACCATGATGCAAGATGATTCAAAGGAAACTTCCAACATGAAAGTTGTATATCTCCATGAAATCTACAACTTTGCTTCACACAATTTCTCCTAAAAATGCTTGGATCTCAAGATATAATTTTGTGAATACATGCTCATGAACTAAAATAACTTAGTGAGATTTTGCCCTAGTTAGGCAGATTTTTGACCTAACTTCATGGCAATTTTTCACATAGTTCCAAAGGGAATTTTCAAAATAAATTCAAAGATGAGTTATAAATCACATTGCAAGCTTTCCAAAATGTCAGAGAACTCCTTGAGACCATTCTTGAGTAGGGAGAATCGAAGAGATGAAGTTGGTGATTTATCATTTTAATTTCAAGTCATTTCATGATGAACAAAAATCAAATCCAAGCCTAGGCTGCATAATATTTGCTTTGCAGGCCTCAAACTTGTTTCTCACTCCATAATTAAATGTTTATACAGCTGCTAGAGCTTTAATCCAAACAATTGAGACTTTATCCAAGTTACAATTCCATTTATGGCACAAAGTTGTCATTTCCATTTTGATAAAGCATTACTTTTGCCTTTGTCAACTTCTTGAGCCTCTCAATTATTTTCTCTGCACACAAGCAAAGTAAAAACCAAAAGCAACTTATCTAAGGCCTCTACCAACTCAGATCATGCTTGTACAACACTTAGAGACTTATCTCTTCACTTTTCTTCAAAAGCAAATTATAGAGCCAAAAGGCTATAACTCAGAAACCTTGAGTGAAGTTGATCTATAACCTTTTCCATACATATACACAAGTGTATTGCAACATAACACAGGAATGCCAAGACTCCAAAACACTTGCAAACACTTTGCAATTGAAAATCTGCCATAGCTTGACAGTTTTGAACCTTACACAGCCATCTCCAAATCCACTCGTGCATATTGAGTTTTAACCACCCAAACACTTAATATACCTCATATCTAAGTGATCCAGACCCCTGTTCCCTCAATGTAACTCCTCTTACACCATCCACCATTTTCAAATATCAAGCTTGCAGGTTGACTTGAGTAGGGAGATTCAGGGACTTTCAAGACAAAGTAAGGATTGGAATACACTCAGGGAGGTCCAGGCAAGCTAAACAGATCCTCAGGCCTTCTCAAAACTTGTTCAAACTCCATTCACAATCCCAGCTGCAAGAGGTAAAAACTCAAACTTCTATCTCTTCATACAAACATCATTTGGTCCTGATTTATGAAAGCAAAATATAGATATCCTTACTCTAAAGTTAACCATGTTCATAGTTTTCATTTATATTAACTGTGCATAGAGAATTTTGGATTTGAAATTTCTGCAAAAATTAGGTTTCAAATTAGGGCCAGTAAAATTAGATCTTATCTTTGACTTTTAGTATACATAAATTATATGGTTGAACTCGTGGAAAGAAACACTATAACTTTCATGTTTGAACTTTCCATTTTTATGGAGAAATGAAAAAGATACAGGTGATCCAACCATGGCTCAAGGTTGAAGATGAAGTTGCCTTCAGGGGGCATTTTCTAATATATATTTATGTTTGTGTTTATATAAACGGATGTACAACCACCCTAGTGGTAAGGCAGCGTACATAAATGCTAGAGGTCACGGGTTTGAGCCTCAACGTGCTGCCTTTTGCATTTTCTCACATTTTTTCATTTTTTTGTCCCTTTGCAGCGCTGGGCCTCCAATTCTTGGGCTTTTTTTTGCTAACATGCTGCATCCCATTTGCTTATGACACCCCTGGCCCATATCATTTTATTTATTCATTTCATTTTTATTTTATTTCCTTAAATATATTTTTTCTTAATATTAAAAATCATAAAAATATAAAAAATGATAGACTTATATTTTGGCTTGTTTTATTTTATTTTTCTCACATAAAATATTTTTATTTTAGTTATATATTATCTATTTTTGTTAAATAAACTTTGTAAATAAAATTATAACTAGTTTAATATTTTTATTTCTTTATATCCATTAAATATTTATTTTAATATAAAAAAGGACCAAAAATACCTCATAATGTCATATATTATTTTCAAGACAAAAAATACAAAAAAATACTTTTTTTCATAAAGAAACTTATTTTCTTTTAATCAAATAGAATTAGGGTTTATTTAAAAACCTTTTCTTAAATAATTCCTTTCCTTAATTAATTGAAGTTAATCTTGATTTACTTATTTTCTAATTAGGTTTTAGGTTAAAGCTTTTCCATATAAAAAAACCAAACAAAAATCTTATTTGCATTTACACATCTTTGCATATTTAATTCATCTTGTACATTATTTATTCTAATATTTGTACATATTCAATTTGGTTGTAATAGATTAATTAGGTTTATATTATTGCAATCCCCATTCTTAAATTGTATACCCCTCCCACAAATGTTGTAATAGCGTAGCAACTTCAAATTCCGCAATTTATCGCTTTTACATAATATGCTAGTAATTAGGGTTTGTATGGGAAGATAAAAATTAATCAAATAGAAAACCCTAATTCAAGACAAAATCAAGCATGAAAATGACACACTTGCACACAAACACCCCTAGGGTTACTCCACTTGGTTGCCTTATACAAAATGGCCATATTACGCATGTAAGGTGTCTTAGCAAAAACAAACAAATACAAGATCATAGTCCCTCGATGACGCTATTCAAAGTTGCCTTACAAAAATGATCTTAGTCCCTCAAAAAATGTTAAGATACTTTGCAACATTGCTAATCATGGCTATACGATGACCCACGCCCGTCCCGTTTATATCCAAAGATAAGGTTGCTTACTAAATCAATGGTAAGACAACAATGTCAAAGGGAAAGAAAATGAACATGAAAGACATTTTGGGTAGGTAGATTGCTCTTAATTACTTGCTCCATTTCAAAACAAATATCCTTGCTATTTTCAAAACAAACACACACATTTCCCAACTTCTTACAAACATTGAAAACATTTTCAAAAAGATCAACATCTTTGTATACATTCTTACGAACGAGAATCATTACAAAGATTGCCTAAACAATGGCCTCTTGTACAAAAACACTTTCAAAAACCACACAAAACACAATTTCAAACAAAAGCAAGTGATCTAGCAAGTAACTAAGAGCCCATGGAAAACCATGGATGAAAAGGAGGCTAGTACATTCCCTTTTCATAATCTATACCCCGAACTCAAGAAACAATCTCAAAGGTCTTTCCTGTGCTTTTTCACCTTTCCTTTTGGATAAAAGAAAAGTCGGTGACGACTCTTGCTAACCGCAATATTTGCGATCAAACGCAAAAACTATAAGTCAGTTCTCCCACCATATCACAACAGTGGTCGAAGAACTTAAAATAAATGCAGAAAAATAGTTTAATGTAAAATGCTTTGCATTAATAAAAGACGAGGTTTGCATATATACATTGCACTCGATCAAACTCTTTTGTCACTTCGCTCGTATACTTTAAGTATTTTGAGTTTTGCAGTAATTTCAACACACTAAAATATAATAACAGGAATCCTTATTTATACTGAAAAACTAAATATAACTGTATCGAACGATCCTTGCTCTAGGAATTGACACGTCTTTGTTTGTATGTGTTTAGTCTTTAACTTGCTTGCTTCCACATGTCCCTCAGATGTAGATAAGTCCTAAATGTCGTTGTACATAGGATTTTGACATATCCTCTTCGAATAATCATGTCGAAAAACTCTTCCAACTTGCATATAAAAAATCATCAATGAAATCATCCATATTCTGTTAAGTGTTTCTTTAAATCCCTTCTTGATATGTTAAAGTTTGAGGTTGTTTACAGTGATTTCTGGTAAACAACCGCTAGTCCTCCAAACTATCAAATAATCTTAATGACTGTTATTTAATCTCTCTGGTAACTTGCAGGATCGACTAGATTGATCCTAGGATGTATTGGTCATTTGGATAATTCTCACTATAGAACTGATATTCATGGTTGGTATTTAGAATGTTGTGTATGTGTTTAACTTACTTCGATTACTCTATTAAAGATCTAATGACATGATTAAGTAAATGCGTGCGAAACTAAATTGCATGAACAAAGTTCAATTGTAAAGACATGTAAAACTGCAGAAAAGACAAGTAAATGACTTCGAAGCATAAAAACATGTAAGGTAAAAGATTCTCTGGAATGTAAAAGACTCGAAATATAAAGAAAGCGTTTAAATGCAAGAAATCAGTAAAATGACTTTAAATGAAAAAGGTATTCGAATGATAAAAGCATGAAGATAAAGACATGAAATATACAAAAGTTTCTGAAATGTAAAGGATTTGAAATGGAAAGAAAACATTTAAATGTAAGACATCAGTAAAAAGACTTCGAATGAAAATACTTTAATGTAAAGGCTTTTGAATGATATTGACATGAAGATAAATGAAAGAACTGGAAATGATAAAGAGTTTTATTGAATCATAAACACTTGGTGTTATCATACGTACATTGTTCGTGCATTCGTTTCCCTAGCCATGTGGTATTTTGAATGTTTACTGAATTTTTGTACAATAGATATGACACACGAAATCCTAATGCTAAGACTTCTATTTATACTACTTCGACCATAACGGTCTTGCTATAAGATTCTACCACGTTCAGAACATGCAAAGCAATACCCCTCTCTAGCTTCCACGCGTCTTCGAATGCTCCAGCGCATATATTTTAAATTTCGAACATCCCGCTTGCGTTTGAATTTCAAATATTTTGGCACTCTTCGTTTCGAACTCATTTCTTGGACACAACCTTGTTATCATTTCGAGACTTCTTTGAATATATTCCCATAACTGTCACTCGAAGCTCAGAGTTTTGACATGCCCATTCGAAGCACTGCTTCTACCATTTCGAAACATGACATCTTGCTTTATTCCAATCGAAACATCCAACTTGCTTCGCTTCGAACAATATCATCAAAATCTTCAGCCAACAGAGGTACGTCGAAAATCTCAACTAACAGATATCAAAATAAAAAATTGATCGACTTACAGAAATCAAAAGACTATTTAAACATAAAGTTGAAAAATATTAATGTACGGTGGCCATATGTGTATCTCTAAATTTTGGTAACAAGAATAATTAATTTTGGAAAAAATAGAAATGTGATTTTAATTGCTTCTGGATATAATAAATATATGCACATCTTAGGTGGAAAAAGTAATCTCATTTTTTTTCTTCTAAAGTTTGAAATTTATAATTTATGAATAAGGATAAATAAATAAGTGTTGAAAATATGATAACTTTTTCTCCGTCATAAAAGAGTACAGGACAATCTTTTCCAAATTAAGAATTAAGAAGAGGCCGGCGGGAATGTTAAAAAAGAAATGACTAATTTCAAAATCATCATAAATAAAAAATCAAACAAACATTAATCACTGTTTTTTAATATACTCCCAATATTTAAAACAGCAGATAACAAACACAAAGAAGTCACTATCAAGTAGTAAGAATTAAGAAATAAACACAGTACTTTTCTTTCAATATTTTTAAAAATAAATTAAATGAAAGCGAATGACAGCATTTAAAGTAAATTAAATTTGAATTAACAACGAGTTAAAGATTCAAATATCTTAATTTAGCTTGTAATCCAATTCGACCCAGCCTTTACCAAATTTCCAAAATTCCTGGTCCTGCCCTCACGCTTTCTCAATTTTCAAAACAAAACAAACACCCATTGCTCAAACTTCACCTTTTTTCTTTCTTGGATTTTCTTCACATTCATCACCAACTCTCACACACTCTCTCTCAATCTCGATTCTCTCACCTAATTTTCCTTCTTCTTTCCACTAATTTCTCTGCAATTCGTTTCGATCCGTAACCGCGTTCTTCCATTTCTGTTGCAATTTCAACATTTTCGGTTTTTTTCCCTCTTTCTTTCAAGGTTTGCATTCTCCTCCATCACCTTCTTCCCACATTGCTCCTCTCACGCAGGTTCGCTCCGATCTGCTCCTCACCGTTCTTTTTCTTTTCTCTTTCTCTTTATTTTTGTTATTTTTTCTTGATATTGGTTATTAATTCATAATTTATAATTTTGGTGAGCTTATAATGTTATAATGTAGACGCAATTTGGAATTTAATTTTTATTTTAGTTTATTTTTTTATGAAATTGATTTCTTCATTTGCTTTGCCGAAATTGCAGTTTCTGAGAAAGGAGCATGCAGTGGGAACCGGAGGGAGGTGGAAAAGTTGCCGGACTTGCGGGTGGCCGGCTTGTGTCTTTCATTAAGTGGATAAATGCCGAGCTTCCCGACTTTAATCTGCCTTTAGAAACTTCGGAAGAGGAATTGAGGCTATGCTTGAGTGATGGATTGGTATTGTGTAGCATTTTGGACAAGCTGGTTCCTGGTTCACTCCAGGTAGTGGGAATGGGATATCTTGCATTGTGTTGTATTACATTAACATTCACTGTTTTTTAATTCAGCTGAAATTAAGTTAGAGCTTTTTTTTGGTATATTATTTTGGTCCTATTTTTTCTAAGTAATGTGTTTTTAAATTCAGGGAAGTGGTTCTTTGAATGAGGTGACGGATGTTGAAAGGTTTTTGGTAGCCTTGGATGAATTGGGATTGCCAGGATTTGAATTGTCAGACTTGGAGCAGGTATAACAAGTTCATTATGAGCGATGCAATTTGAAAACATGATGAGATATGTCTTTGGCTGTGTTTTGTAATTGGTTGTGGTTGTCCTTGATTGGAGAGTCGGCTAGGTAAATATACCTCATTTTTCTGTAGGTTTGAAATAGATGGTTTAGTTTCACCTTTTGCCACACAATGAAGGAGAGCCACTGTATGATTTAATTGAGGTGTTTAGTATTTTATTATTGTGAGATTAATATTTACTTCAGTTGGATTAGTACTGAGCTGGATTAATAGAATTAGGCTTGTAGATTATGTGGTAAGGAGAGTCGATCAGATGTAGAGAAGTCAAACAACTAGAGGAAGAGGAAAACCTAGAAAGATTATAAGAGAAGCTATTAAGAAAGATCAGGAGATTAACGTTTTGGATAGAAACATGGTCCTAGATAGAACATTATGGCGAAAGTTGATCCATGTAGCTGACCCCACTTAGTGCAGTAAGACTTGATTGTTGTTGTTGTTGGATTAGTACTCATCTTTATACGAGCTCAGGCTGGGTGTACTGTGAATATTGATAGAAACGGAATGGCTCTGTCTAAACATGACTCTGGGATTCCATTTTTCTCTATCGCACTATTTAAGTTTTGTACTAACTATTTAATTTTGTAGGGATTGATGGTGCCCGTGTTGCAGTGCCTTGAGAATCTGAAAGCTCACTTTGTATATAATGCTGCACGTGAAAATGTCCAAAGTTATTCTAGAAAGAGATGGGACCAGCCAGACCTAACATCCCTAGCTGAAACTGATAGTTGCCTCAAGGATGCTTCAAATTTCCAACATGCTATTGATGACTCTGTTGTATCAGGTATATGATCCATTGTAAAATACCACGATTTACATTCATTTACATGATCAGTGTATCTCGATCCTGCCTAATATGATAAGGCTCAGCTGTAGTTGCTGATTAATTATGCTGTTTCTTTTCCCATTCAAACATTTTTATGCTATTTATTACATTGTAGCTTTTTTTTCTCTCTATCCAGATGGAATTGCTTCCATTGATCATATTGGATTCAAGTCTAATGAACTGTTGCAGTTGAAACAAGGACTACACGTGGATCTTTCAGATGCCAAACTTAATGAACTATTGAAATCAAACAATTTGGACGTAAGTAATAATATTCTTAACCTGTTTGTCTCTATCAATGTTCCTTTTTTTGTTCCTTCTCTTGTCATTAGATAATTCTTTTGACTTTTATATGTATATGCATTTGATTTGTTTCCATTAGCTCATTTATAACCCTAATATATTAGTTACATCTTTTTATGCAGAGTATCTCATCTCGATTTCTTTTTAACATACTAAATAGGATCCTAAGTGATATCTTTGAAAGGAAGAATGGAGATATACCTCAAGTAAGTGGGCTAAATGCTTTTGCAATAAATAAATACCCACTGTTACTACATTACTTTGTTTAGCACAATGAAATTTGATTGGGTCACTGTGCAGTTGTTCAATTTCCCATTTATTTATATGTTTCTAGGCTCAGCGTGCAGCATGCCTGTTGAGAAAGATTCTGCAAGTAATTGAGTTACGCTTTTCAAATCAAGCAGAAAGCATGAAAAATGTAAGTTCATAATTCTTTATACCTTTGTTTTGCCAAAAAGTATTTGTTTAATAAGTTCTATTGAATAATGACTAATTTAACGTGTTGCATTCCTGAAGCAAAACAATATTTTCAAGGCTCGTGAGGGAAAGTATCAAACAAAACTAAATGCGGTTGAAACCTTGGCGGTAGGGACAACTGAAGAGAATGAGGTATTTTCTTTGTTGATGCATCTGGATTCCTGTTTTATACTATTATGGTCTACTTATTTAAATTTTAAAAGTTTTCTTCGCTTTCTACAGCTTGTGACAGGTTGGGTTCAGAAGTTGAAGGTACAAACCTATCTTAATTTCCATCTTTGAGTTTAAGATAATGGATGAGATTATCAAATTTAGATCCTTAGTTCTGGTAAATATATTCTTATTTTCATTGTCGTTGTCATGGTTTATTTGTGTTGCATCTCTAAGTAATGTCCTTGAATTTAGGGAATAACTAATAAATACTGTGATTAAATAATTTAACACTGTTGAATAATGAGAGAACAAGAGGAAGGTTGGATTGAATCCGTGTGTGTGAATTACACATCGGAGTTCATTATATATAATAGGAGGCATAAATGCCATAGTAATTACATTTTATAATAATTACATAGTATTCTATTTCCTATTTACATGATATCCTAATTACTTATAAAATATTCTATTTACATAATATGGAATATTCCGATATCTAACACTCCCCCTCAAGCTGGAGCATATATGTCATATGCACCAAGCTTGTTACAAATATAATTAATTCGAGGACCTCTCAAAGGCTTAGTGAAAACATCAGCTAACTGATCATTTGAATTGACAAAACTAGTGCTGACATCTCTAGATAAAATCTTCTCTCTGATGAAATGACAATCAATCTCAATGTGTTTGGTTCTCTCATGGAACACTGGATTTGATGCAATATGCAGAGCTGCCTGATTGTCACAAATAAGTGTCATTTGTGAAACATCCCCGAATCTCAGGTCGTGAAGCAATTGTTTAAGCCATATAACCTCACAGGTTGTTATTGCCATGGCTCGATATTCTGCTTCCGCACTTGACCTTGCCACTACACTTTGTTTCTTACTCTTCCAGGAAATTAAGTTACCACCCAAGAAAACACAATAACCTGAGGTAGATCTCCTATTAGAAGGAGAACCTGCCCAATCTGCATCTGAGTCTCCTACAACTCGAGTGTGTCCCTTGTCTTCATAGAGTAAGCCTTTTCCTGGAGCTCCTTTAATATATTTCAAGATGCGAATCACAACTTCCCAATGTCCTTCACAAGGAGAGTTAAGAAATTGACTTACCACACTAACAGGAAATGAAATATCTGGACGAGTAACAG
Organism: Vicia faba; assembly: GCA_948472305.1. Classification (NCBI taxonomy): domain Eukaryota; kingdom Viridiplantae; phylum Streptophyta; class Magnoliopsida; order Fabales; family Fabaceae; genus Vicia; species Vicia faba. The sequence continues at coordinate 1,314,524,896 of OX451741.1, read as the reverse complement.
TGAGGTAATTCAGTTTTCCAACTAATCTTCTATATTTTCCAGGATCGGAGAGTGGCTCCCCCTGAGCTTGCATAAGTTTAGCATTGGGATCCATCAGAGTGTCAACTGGCTTGGAATTTAACAGTCTTGTCTCCTCCAAAATATCCATAGCATACTTCCTTTGTGAAATCACAATTCCCCGTTTGGATTGGGCAATCTCTATGCCCAAGAAATAACGAAGTCTGCCAAGGTCTTTTGTCTGGAAATGATGACAAAAGTGTTGTTTTACCTGTGTGATTCCATGATGATCATTACCTGTAATGACAATGTCGTCCACATACACAATTAAGTAAATACACCCAACAACTGAGTGACGATAAAACACTGAATGATCAGCTTCACATCGCGTCATACCAAACTCTTGAATAACAGTGCTAAATCTCTCAAACCAAGCCCTAGGAGATTGCTTAAGTCCATACAAAGACTTATGAAGACGACAAACTAGTCCAGAAGACTCCCCCTGAGCAACAAACCCAGGAGGTTGCTCCATATAAACTTCCTCACACAAATCACCATGGAGGAATGCGTTCTTGATGTCAAGCTGGTAAAGGGGCCAGTGGCGAATAGCTGCCATAGAGAGAGAAATAATTGAACCGAGGCCATTTTAGTCATGGGAGAGAAGGTGTCACCATAATCTAGGCCAAACAGCTGTGTATAACCTTTGGCCACTAAACGTGCCTTGAGACGATCAACTTGTCCATCAGGCCCAACTTTGACTGTGAAAATCCACCTGCAACCTACAACAGATTTTCCAAGAGGAAGAGGAACAAGGTCCCACGTGCCACTGTTCTGAAGAGCGCACATCTCATCAAGCATAGCTTGTTTTCAGCCAGGGTGAGATAAAGCATCACCTACAGTCTTGGGAATAGACACAGAAGACAAAGAGGAAATACAAGCATAATGCAAAGAAGACAAGCGATGATAAGACAAATTAACATAATGAGGAGATGGATTACGAGTGAAACGTATACCTTTGCGAAGTGCAATTGGGAGATCAGTCTCAGGGGGCAGGACCAGAGGGGACGAAGGAGTTGGATCCGGAGGGGAGTCTATGGTGATTTCTGCATTAGTTGATGGTAGTGGAGGTGACCGTGGTCGACGCCGATAAACCTACAAAGGAGCTAATGGGGGTGGATTGGCTGGCAAAGGAGACATAATTACATTTGGTGGGGCAGTAGTGGGAGATGAAGAAAACATGGGTGATAGGGACTCAGACCCTGTAGACGTCCCAAAGTAAGGGACTGACTCAAAGAATGTGACATCAACAGAGACGAAATATCGACGAAGAGACGAGGAGTAACATTTATATCCTTTTTGGGATCTTGTATAGCCTAAGAACACACACTTATGATAATGAGCTGAGAGTTTGTCTAGCCCAGGACTAACATTATGGACAAAACAAGACCCAAAGACTCTAGGCTGTAATGGGTAAAGAGACCGGTGAGGAAATAGAATAGAGTGAGGGGTCTGATTGTTGAGGACAGATAATGGCATCCTATTTATGAGATAACAAGCCGTAAGGACAACATCACCCCAAAAATGTTGAGGAACATTATTGTGAAGTAAGAGTGTCCTAGTGGTTTCAACTAGGTGTCTCTTTTTACGTTCAGCGACTCCGTTTTGTTGTGGTGTGTGAGCACAAGACGTTTGATGAAGCATACCGTTAGTAGCCATGAAAGTTTGAAATTGAGTAGATAAATATTCTCGAGCATTGTCACTGTGCAAAGTACTAATGGATATACTAAACTGATTTTTGATTTCATTATAAAATGTTTGAAAAATAGCAAATAACTCCGATCGATTTTCCATTAAAAATAACCAAGTACATCGAGAATAATCATCAATGAAGGTAACAAAATACTTAGACCCTAAAGTGGAAACAATGCGACTAGGACCCCAAACATCCGAATGAACTAGAGTAAACGGAGACTTAGAACGACGATTGACACGACTCGGAAAAGAACTACGAACATGTTTTCCTAATTGACAAGACTCACAAGACAACATAGATAACTTGGAAAGGTTGGGCACCAACTTTTGTAACTTTGCAAGACTTGGATGTCCTAACTGAGCATGAACCAGGAGGGGAGAATCCACCACGGAACCAACATGTGCAGATGGTTGAAGAAGATAAAGACCATTAGACTCACATCCGGTGCCAATCATCCGTCTCGAACTCCGGTCCTGCAAGAAAAAAGAATCTTTGGTGAATGAGATAGTACAATCAAGAGATCGAGTCAAACGACTTAGAGACAATAAGTTAAACGTAGATCCGGGTACATAAAGAACATTAGTAATGGAGAGCGAGGTAAAAAGGTGGATAGTACCGGTACCCTGAGATTGAGTTTGGGAGCCATTTGCTAATGTGACAAAGGGTAATAAACCAGAAGTAGAGAATGAAGAAAAGAAATTTATTACCAGTAATGTGATCAGTGGCGCCTGAATCAAGGATCCATGGGCCAAGAGATGTGGAGTGAGAAAGACCAGCAAAAGAATTACCCGTGTGCTCAACAGAGGCAGTGGAACTAGCGGCCTGACGCTCCTCATACCACTTGATAAAGTCGTTGAAGATAGTAGGTGAGGTGGCAGAATCAGTCGGAGTAGCAGCCTGTGGAGGTGGAGCGGTCTGGGCAACGTGGGCAGTCCGAGGAGAGGGACGTCCATGTAAAGCATAACACCGATCAATAGTGTGGCCAAGCTTATGACAATGATCACACTTAGGACGAGGCTTTCCTGTCTTCTGAAAGTGACCACGATCACCACCCGGAGGACGATTACCTCCTTGAGAAACCAAAGCAGATGAATCAACTGGTGTGGGTGGAACTCCGCCGTCAGATGATGGTTTTGCTGGGACACGCAGCAAAGTAGACCATGCAGTATCCAGAGTGGGGATTGTAGGAGACCCCAATATCTGATCGCGAACAGACGAGTACTCTGGAGGTAGGCCATACAGAGCTAGAAGCATGAAGAAGGATCGACGTTGTTCAAGTTCCTTAACAGTGGTAGCAGCTGGGGGCAATAATGCATTGAAATCATGAAGAAGACCTTGAACACGGCCCAAGTATTCAACCATAGAACCATCGAGGTGACGAGGGGAAATAATATTCTGCAAATTTTGACACACTCCATATAAGCGTTGTGTATCATTGGTATAAAGGATCTTAGCTTGTGCCCAAACAGATTCGTAAGTCTCATGAGAACGAAAGATCTATTTCAAGGATGGACTAATGATCGACTTTATGAGACTGGAGAGTTGAGCATCAATTTTCTTCCAACGAACACTATCAGTGGTAGCCACCGAGTCAGCCTTCGTAGTGAGGTGATCTTCATAGGCCTGTCCCCGGAGCCATAACTTGACGTCGGAAGCCCAAGAATCATAGTTAGTACCGTCCAATTTGTCAACGGCAAGAGGAGTAGTGATATAACTTGTGAAAATAGGGGCCTCAGCCCTTGGAGGGGGAACGGCGGCCATGGATTCCAAAAACGGTGAGAGAAGTGACAAAAAAAAATGGAGGATCTGAGAAGGAATATCGGAAACCGGAGATGAAGCACGGTTACCGAAAAAAAAAATTGGCGCCGATAGATAGTGGATCTACCGTGAAAGCACGGATTAGGGTTGCCTCTTGTTAGGCTCTAGATACCATGTTGAATAATGAGAGAACAAGAAGAAGGTTGGATTGAATCCGTGTGTGTGAATTACACATCGGAGCTCATTATATATAATAGGAGGCATAAATGCCATAGTAATTACATAATATTCTATTTCCTATTTACATGATATCCTAATTACTTATAGAATATTCTATTTACATAATATGGAATATTCCGATATCTAACAAACATGATAGGAAGTCACTTGTATTGCATGGGTCTTATGCAGTAAAGCATGTATTGGCATAAAACTAGTTTTATGTAAACTGGTTATACAAATTAAAATGTTATATTATTACCTTGATAAAAAATGAGATGCTTGTATGTTAAAGAGGCGTTCCTTTTTAACATTGTCTAAAATTTTATTCAAAGTGGTTGATTTATATTTAGTGTATATTTAGATTTTAAAAATTACAAATCTGGTACTTTTTCTTAGTTTCAATGTGATTACTGTTAACTAACTTGCTACAATCATTTGTATCTTTAGTTTTCTTTGCAGCTTGAACAAACTAAATTTGAGGAAAAGAAGAAACTCGAAGAGCAGGATTTTTCCCAATTAAAGAAAGACAAAGTTCGCAGTGATATTGAAATTGCTGCATTGAAACAAGATTTGCAAGTGGCAAAAAGATCACATGAAGAACATGTTTTGCAGTTAGAATTGCAAGCTTCTGAATCTAGAGCTGAATATGAGAAAAGGATACAAGAACTTAAATTTCATCTTGCTGATGCGAGAAAGCAAGTGAAGGAACTGGAGGCATTTTCGGAATCCAGATATTTGAATTGGAAGAATAAAGAGCATACCTATCAAAGTTTCTTAAATCAACAATTTGGAGCTTTTAAGGTTTGTTTCTTTGTTGTGCTGTTTGCATGGTTGGTAATTTTCACGTTATGCTATGTACTATCTAGTTTGATTCTTTATAGGAACTGAAAGCTGTCATGAAATCTGTCAAAGATGAAGTGATAAAAACAAAAAGAAGCTACTCGGAGGAATACAAGTACTTTGGTGCGATACAAAGTTGAAATTCTTGTGATTTTAACAACCATTGTTTATTTATGATGAATTTGATGTACTAACAGTAATTTCTTATGCAGGAATCAAGCTCAAAGGTCTAGCCGAGGCTGCTGATAATTATCACGTTCTTTTAACAGAAAATAGGAAATTATATAACGAAGTTCAAGATTTGAAAGGTACGTAGTATTCAATGTTAAGGTTAAATGTGAGCCCTTTTCTTGCTTGCTAACCTGATTTATTATTTCCTTTTGTTCTGAACCATTAATGAATAGGAAATATCAGGGTATATTGTCGAATTAGACCATTTCTTTCTGGGCAAAGTCAGAAACATACAACAGTTGAGTTTATTGGTGAAAACGGAGAACTAATTATTAACAATCCTCTTAAACAAGGAAAAGAAAGCCGCAAGCCTTTTAAATTTAATAAAGTTTTTGGTCCAGCAGCGCGTCAAGGTGCTGCATTTTTTTCTTTTCTTTGTCGTATGAGTATTATTATTAGTATTCTTATTTCATAGATGTTATAAATAGTAATGTTCAACTTATGAATCAAAATTTTCTTTGTAGAGGAAGTATTCTTGGACACTCGACCGCTAATTCGTTCTGTTCTTGATGGGTTCAATGTTTGTATATTCGCTTACGGTCAAACTGGCTCAGGAAAGACTTATACCATGGTAACATTTTGCATGCTTAATATTTTGTTTATATCACGAGCGGATATGTGGTTTTAAATGTTTACTTAACAATTGTTTTTCTTCTAGAGTGGACCTAACCTATCATCAAAATCAGATTGGGGAGTCAACTATAGAGCACTTCATGATCTTTTCCATATCTCCCAGAGTAGGGAAAATTCAATTGTTTACGAAATTGGAGTTCAAATGGTTGAGATTTATAATGAACAAGTTCGTGATTTACTATCAAGCAACGGTCCTCAGAAGAGATATCCTTTTCCATTTTTATTCCCAGACCCCACAATCCTTTTTATTATAAATTATGCAACTATTCATTCATACTTAAGTTTTCATTCTTATTCAGTTATGTATTGTCATACAACTATGCATATAAACTCACATTACATGTATCAAAGACTTGGCATATAATATTGGCAATTGATTGATTCCTACTTTTTTGCTATCCGTTTATTTTGATGCAGCTGTTTTTACCATCCATTTACTTTGTTTAAAAATAAAATATATGAAGTTTCATTTCCTTGACTTGCACACACTTGGGATTTGGAATACTACCCAACCAAATGGGTTGGCTGTTCCTGATGCGAGTATGCATTCTGTGAAGTCTATGAAAGATGTCCTTGAGTTGATGAACACCGGGTTGACGAATCGGGCTACTAGTGCTACAGCCCTAAACGAAAGAAGTAGTAGATCACACAGGTTACATTTCCACTCTTTTAGATTTTCCTATATTCTAACTTTCTAATTATGGAGACACAAAACTCATTTTATTTTATGATCATATGATAGTGTTCTCTCTATTCATGTTCGAGGAACGGAAGTGAAGACCAACACTCTGTTGCGTGGATGTCTGCATCTTGTAGATCTTGCGGGAAGTGAAAGAGTGGATCGTTCTGAAGCAACTGGAGATAGGCTTAAGGAGGCTCAGCATATAAACAAATCACTATCTGCACTTGGAGATGTAATAAATGCTCTGTCTCAAAAGAGCCAACATGTGCCATATAGAAATAGCAAATTGACTCAACTCCTTCAGAGTTCGTTAGGTAATTGTTGCTTTTATTGAAATCAACTTGCCATTTTACTATATTTGGTTCCATTAGTTTTTGTTTTGATTTTAGTAGCTTTACTGAGTTTTAATAGCTGGATTACTCATATTTTACAGGCGGTCAAGCAAAAACCCTTATGTTTGTACAGCTTAATCCGGATGTTGCTTCATACTCTGAAACTATAAGCACTTTGAAGTTTGCTGAAAGAGTTTCTGGTGTTGAGTTAGGCGCGGCTCGAAGCAACAAAGAGGGAAGGGATGTGAGAGAACTAATGGAACAGGTTATTTTTATTTTTGATTGTATTCTAAATAGATAATGTATCTGTACATATGGGTCATCTTGAAGTGCTGAATTGAAAAATTATATCCAGTTGTGCTTTGTTAGATTGTTCAGATCAGGAAGTTCTGCTGGGGAAATAGAACTAGAAAAAGCCAATATGATTAATGTTGTCATGAGAGAAAAAGTAGAGGTGGCTCTTATTGTAGAAAAGACTAGAATCTTGTCTCAAGTGGTTTGAGCTTGTGTGGAGAAGACCCATCCATATAAGTATTGGTTAGGAGGGTTAGATAAAATGGACAATGGAGGATAGTCCAATCTTTAGATATAATTCATTACAAGACATTACCGCGATGTTTGATGTGTGCACCCAACTTCACATGGTGGAAACAAATTGGGTTGTTATCTTGTGGTTAGCTGGGATTTTGGGTGTCCTAGTCATGCATGATACTTGTAAAATGAAAACAGCTGGTTTAACTGGTATTGATGTAGTATCATTTCCTAGTGCATACTGACTTGTATGTTCTTGCAGATGACATCTCTCAAGGAAGTTATGGCAAGGAAGGATGAAGAGATTGAGCGGTTGCAGTTGCTCAAGTCTAATCATAATGGTGCAAAACTTGGAATGATCTCACCAAGACACCTGCCATCATCCCCAAGGAGACATTCCGTAGGGACTCCCCACAACAGCACAAGACTTTCCGGCACAAGGAGCCTGGGGGTCAATGAAAAAACAGCTTCTGACATGGATAACGGCTCAGAGTACAGTGATAAGCATTCGGAAGCTGGTTCTCATCAATCAATGGATGATTTCAGGAACAAGCCCAGTTCCCTTCGGTTGAAATTAGCTCGAGAAGACGCTGATCAAAATTTCAACGAGGACATTGAACTCTTAAGATTCGGAGATGCTGATTCGGAGGAGAGATTAAGTGACATATCTGACGGTGGTCTTTCAATGGGAACAGAAACTGATGGTTCAATCAGCAGTATTGTGGAGTACACTCTTTTCCCTGACCTTGACATGGCAGCTGAAACTCCACCAGCTAAGGATATGACATCCAACAAACTTCCATCTCAGAGTGCGGAAAAGTGAGTTATCTCTTTTTAAATAAACTTTTCAAGGCTATATTCTATTATTCTAAGCATACCATGCTTTTTCATGTCAAACTCTAGTTATTTGTGCATAGTTTTTACCAAGTCATCTTTGAAATCAGACCTTATATCTATGTATTTTTCATGGAATGCAGGTCCAATATGCCATCAAGAATTCCCAAAGCTCCGCAAGTCCAACCAAAACTGCCGACAAAAACTTCTAGGCTATCGTTAAACAAAAGCACTTCAAAGGTTTCATCAAGTACGTATCCTTTTGTTCTGTTATCTTATGTCTCCATATTATATCTCCCTCGGCTGTTCTTCTTCTCATTTCTTTTCTCAAATGCAGGTATTAAAAAACCGACAGTCGGTAGCTCTTCTGCAGCTTCGGCAAGATCCTCTAAACGATGGCAATAGTTAGGATACCACATGGATGTTGTAGAGTGTTTGTAGAGATAACCTATAGGAACTTTTTATTCACGTTAGGTGCTAATTACAATATTATACTGTACTCAAGGCTCAAGAGTTATAGCTGATTTCAGCTTCAATATGTTATTGAATGAAGCAATTGCAAACTCTAGCTTTGTAACTAGTTTGTATGTAAGCTTTATGCTTGTCTATTATAATTTATTAAAACAGAAACGCAGGTCACATTATTGACATCTCATCAAATTATATGTCATGTTTCCAAATCAGAATATTTCCACCGTAGAATTTCTCAAATCATTCCATATTCCGTATAAGTTTGTATACTATCATGAGAATGTATTCTACTCTACCATTTCCTAACTGTTACTATCCATTATCTATCATTATTTAATTATATTATATCAATGGTAATTTAGTAACCTCCAATTGTGCATTTATTTTCTTTATTTTCCGTTGCTATCTATTCTTGAAAGTATAACATTCATATAAACATAAAAAGAAATTCATGTTTGTTCAGTTATACTTTTCTCCATGGAATTTCACCACAAAGTGATCTTTCCTTTTTATCGTCTCTGCATATTGAGTGTGTTGTGTTTGCTTCTACAAGCATATTATTGCTGCCGGTGGAAAATGTTTTTATATTGTTATTAATCCTGAAAATTAGTAAACAACGCTAGTATCTTGTTAATGGTTGTTTTGTGAGATCGATTAGTGAATCTCAGAATAATGCTTCAATTTCAAAGTGTTTTTGAAATGAGATGTAATAAATGATTTCGGCACGGTGTGAAATATACTTGTTTTGTAAAATGATAATGATGTTGGTTAAAAAATGGAAAGGTTTGAATGATAAAGTAAATTTGCAAGACTTAAATAAAGTTGAAAGTAAATTTGCTTGATATTAAAATGGAAAAAAATCGGTGATTCAAACATACATTGTCATTGCTCAACTCATTTCACTAGCTTGAGTACTCTGAGTGTTTGCGTAAGGTTTGAATAAGTTTGAATCCCCTTAAAACTATTTATAATGTCTTATTTATAGTACGGAAACTAACAACTTTTTTGTGTTGGGGTTGATTGAAAATATACATGTTGAAGAAATTCTACATCGCTTAATTTTGTAAAGGAAGAGGGTGTCTAAGACTATATATAGAATTAAAGTTTTTCCAAGTCCCACATCGCTTAATTTAGTGAATGAAGAGGGAGTCCAAGACTATATATAGGATTCAAGTTTTTCTTTACAAGAGGCACCAGTCAAAATCACTTTAAGCTTATATTTGACTTTCTTTATTCTCTTATTTTCTTGTATTAAAGTGTTGTGAGATGTAGTTAAATATTTGTTTTGGAGGGTGTTGATGTAATGAGGATCTCAATTAGTTGAGGGTATATTATGTGTTGTAAAAATTTTTACATTGTTATTTGATGGTTGTCATTTGACAACGGTCGTGGTTATTTCTCCCGTTTTGGAGTTTCCACATTATATCCTTGTGTTATTATTGTGTTCCTATTTTTTTTCTATGGTTTATTTTTTTTCCAACAACTGGTATCAGAGCTTCTGGTTCTATCCAGAGATAGGAGTTCTTAGTATGCTTTGTGGTTGCAACTATGTCTAATCTTTCACATCAGAAAAGAAGGATATTATTGTGAAAGAGTTGTTGAGCTGTAGTCACAAATTCTGCCGTGCAGTTTTGACTAGAGAAAATTGATGGAAGAATTGTTTTTGACTTGTGGAAAGTTCAAGTTAAAGACGTGTTGATACAATCAACATTATACAAGGTGCAAGATTATGTCGATGGTTGAAGAGCTTCTTACTAACATAGAAGTTGCACCATAAAGTTTCAACCTGATTTTTGGCATGTGAAAATTCTTGAAGTGATTTACCTTCAAGTGAAGTATACTTTTCTTTAGGTGGAGTATGATAGTTTTAAAAAATATGATTGTAAGTGAAGACAATGTGAAAATTCTTGGAGTGATGTAGCTTCAAGTGACTATACTCTTTATGGTGGAGTATGATTATCGGTGAAGACAATGAAAGTTAATGTATTATTTTCAATCAAGGTGGAGATTGTTGGGGTTGGTTGAAAATATACATGTCGAAGAAGTCCCACATCGCTTAATTTTGTAAAGAAAGAGGGAGTCCAAGACTATATATAGGATTAAAGTTTTTTCAAGTCCCACATTGCTTAGTTTAGTGAATGAAGAGGGAGTCCAAAACTATATATATGATTCAAGTTTTTCTTTACAAGAGGCATCAGTCAAAAGCACTTTAAGCTTGTATTTGACTTTCTTTGTTCTCTCATGCTCTTGTATTAGAGTGTTGTGAGATGTAGTTAAATATTTGTTTTGGAGGGTGTTGATGTATTGGGAGTTTGGGTTAGTTAAGAGTATATTATATGTTATAACAATTTTCATATAATGTTATTTTATGGTTGTCATCTGACGTTGACAGTGGTTTTTTCTCTGGTTTTGGAGTTTCCACGTTATATTCTTGTGTTGTTATTATGTTCCTATTTTTTTTCTTCTATGGTTTGTTTTTTCCCAACACTTTAGTTGGCTTCTTTTCTCCAGGCGTCATGTATCTTCCAGTTTCTCTCTTTTCTTTTGCACGTTTCCACGTTCTCAAGCCCACTAGCGAACAACCTTTCTCTCATATTCGCCTTTTCCCAACTGCCTGCCACAAACATGATCATCATATCACCGTTGTGCCTTCTGTCGACTTGACCCTCTTTCTTCTCAGAAAATTATTCTAAACCCACATTCCTGATCAACCTCTCTCTTACACTCTTCGTGTCGTCTTCGTCCATATTATTTTTCTTAGCTAGATTTTGCCTTTGTCAAAATCCTAGCTAACAAATTTCCCCCCAAAATACCTCTTTCGACTGGTAATGAGAGAGGGACATTTTTGCCTTCTCCTATTTAGCATCATGTAATGACGTCATTGTCATCATGACATTCCTCTCAAAGGTGATTAGACACAACGTACAGACTTAGAAGCAAATCCATGTAAGACGCTCAAATAGAAGAAGTTCTGATGTTATAACTTTTGAAGCACCAATGTTGCAAGTAAAAATCATGATACTCTGATAAGTGAAATTTTGGAAGAACAAAAGAAGTCTCAACGCACTCATCTATATAAAAGTTCTAAAGATTCAAGACTTAAGCTCAAGCTATACTCTAATAAGTAAGTATTATGATAAATGCAAAGAAGCTTCAACGTGTCTGTCTCATCCAAGTTCTAATCATCAAGAAACTCCGAGGTTCTAAAGTCTCAATGATAATATTCTCATAAGATCTCAAAGAAGTAAAGTTATGATGCATTACAACTCATTCATTTCAAATCAAAGAGTAACGCTAGAAAAAAACAAGATCTGTATTTTTGGAAAGTGCATAAACAACTCTTTATAAGCTTTCAAAATTTATCTTCTCATGTCTCATATGCCTCGCCTATTGTGACACGGTTGCAGAACCGACTGCTAATACTAGTTTGCGTTTTTTGTTCGCAAATGTCGCGGTAAACAAGAGTCGCCACCGGCTTTTCTTTTATCCAAGAAAGGAAAGGGTGAAAAGAACAGAAAAAGACCTTTTTCGAGATTTTCTAAGGGGGGTAGATTATGAAAAGGGAAGGTGTTAGCACCCTTTTCATTCGTGGTTTTGAAAACTGTTTGTGTTTATGTGTTTTGAAAGATTTTTGTTTGCTTTATGGTAACTCTTGTATCAGTCCTCAAGAGTGTGATAAAGCGTTTTTTGAAAATAGTTTTTGAAAAGTGTGTAAGTGTGAAAAATTCAGATTTGAACAAGTACTTAAGAATAATCTACCTACTCGAAAAAAGATGTTTTTTTCCTCCTTTCCTTTAGATAGTGCTATCCTACTATTAGTGAGTAGGTAGCCCTATCATCGGATGTTGAGGGACTATCAAAAGGGACGTTTATGGTCATTGAAGGCAACATGTAAGGATATCTTAGCATTTCGAAGGGACTATCATTATATAGGCAACATCGAGGGATAAGATCATTTCTCGTAGGAAACTCGAGGGACGTTAGGGACCATGATCTTTTTGATGACTTTAGTACCGAGGGTCTTTGCTAAGATATCCCTATGTTCAAGGGACATGACCATTATTTTCCGAGGTAACCAAATGAGGAATACCCTAAGGATGCAAGTGTGATAAGTGTGTTTTTTCAGTTGTATTATCTCGAGGTTAGTGATCTAACGATTAATTGACTTTATCTTGTCATGCACGCCTAAGTTACTAACAATTACATACAAGCATATAAGAAATGTAAAAGCGAGAAATAAAGTCCTACAACTATTACAGGGCTTCGGGATAGTTACATAAAAAAGTGCAAAAATGAAGTGTGGAATTTTAAATCTAGACTATTACATCCCACAATCAGTCACATTATTATATAAAATGCGAGAATAAAAATAATACGCGTCAAATGAAATATTACGTCTAAAAAATCCTAAGAATGAAAGTCTTTTTTGGTTTTTTTTTAAAGAAAAAATAATTCTAAATTTAATTAAGAAAAAAAATAAATACTAAATGGAAGAATTAATCTAGGTTATAAAAGAAAAACTAATCCTAATATATTTTTGTATTTTTTATTAAAAAAATATTGAAACATAAATTAGATCTAATTAATTAATTAAAAGAAAGAGAAAATTATTAATTAAAAATTATTCTAACTTATCCTAATTTTTTTTTGCAATTTTTATTATGAAAATAAAATGATTAAAACATAAGTTAAATCCTAAATTCCAACTCATTTTTAAATTAAAGAAAAAAATTAAAGTTGAATTAATAATTAATTTCGAAAAATAGTTTAATTAAAAAAGAAACTAACCTATTATTTTTATGATTTTTTTATATTATTTGTTAAATTAAATAACGAAAATAAAAGAAATTAAAACAAAACAAAAAGAAATGCTAAATGGGCCTAGGGGTTATTCAGTAGAACAATGGGTGCTAAGTTGAATTTGCGTTAGGCCCAGGATGTGAAGGCCCAAACCAGTGCTTAATCATGTGTGGGCACGTCTGGAAAGTCCATGATGGGGACTACTTGTTGGAGGCACTGGATCCAGGTTGAGTATGATCTGATGGTGCTAATGGTAAGGTGCATGGTGAACCCGTGGCTAATGCATGCACCAAATCTGCATTTGATAATTGTTAGAAAAACAAAACATCAGACCTAGGTATCGAACCCAGGTCCTTTCCAATGCACGCGTCTCCCCTTACCAACTGAGCTGCCAATTCATTCGTTACATAAAAATAGAATAATAATGTAATATAATAAAAATGGCCAGATATATTATAATAAAAAAATGCACGCTTTATTTGAACTAGCCAATGGGACACTGCCATACTTCGTTCCCTTCCTCCATCCGTCATCTTAGACATTGAGACTATAGTGATAGTTTTGGTCTGTCACTATAGCACCCACAACTTATAATACTCGTAATACGCAACAAAAATGAACTTTGAGGCCATGGATAAATTGTGTTCAACCTCCTAAGTACAGTAGTGCCCCTGGTTTGGGCTGATTTTGGCTAATTTGGAAACCCCATTTTGAAGGTTCAAACCCTAGAAATGGCAACACTTGATTCATGCATCAAAAACTCAATCCAACTGTACAAATAGCTTACAAATTCTCAAATGATCAATAATACATAATCAAAATGTACTTGAATGGCATGAATTGAGCATAACGAAAATGGAAAATAAGGCAAACCGTATAAACTCACTGATGCATTTTGTGAGGTTTCAGGACTTGGTGATGATCACAAATGCTTCAGGGAACCTCCAGGAGCAAGTTTGGGATTAAAGCAGGCTGGAGACTAAAATTTGAATTTGACAAATTTGGTGTTTTCTTGCAAAATTTTCAAGGGTTCCCCGGGCTCTGTGTATCAGTCTTTGATGCTTGCTAATGCCTTCTTTATATAGAGTGGAGTGAGGAGACATGAAAAGTAATGCTTGTGTAACACGGTGGGAGAACTGACCTGGTTGTTTTGCGTTTGATTGCAAATGTTGCAGTCAGTAAGAGTCACCACCGACTTTTATTTTATCCAAAAGGAAAGGCTGAAAAGAACAGGAAAGACCTTTGAGATGTTTTCTTGAGTTCGGGGGGTAGATTATGAAAAATGAAGGTATTAGCAACCTTTTCATCCATGGTTTTCCGTGGGCTCTTAGTTACTTGCTAGATCACTTGCTTTTGTTTGAAAATATGCTTTGTGTGGTTTTTGAAAGTATTTTGAAAAGGCGCCATCGTTTAGGAAAACTTTGTAATGATTCTCGTTCGTAAGAATATATACAAGATGTTGGTCTTTTGAAAATGTTTTCAAGTTTGAAAGATGCTTGTGAAAGTGTTAGTGTTTGCTTTGAAAATAACAAGGATATTTTGGTTTTGAAATTGAGCAAGTAACTAGGAATAATCTACCTACTCAAAAGTCTTTCATGTTTATTTCCTATTTCCTTTGACATTGTTATCTTACCATTGATTTGGTAAGAAACCCTATCTTTGGATGTAAAAGGGACGGGAAAGGGTCATCGTATAGCCATGATTAGCAATGTTGGAAGATATCTTAGTATTTTCTTTAGGGACTAAGATCATTTTGAAAGGCAACATGGATAGCGTCATCGAGGGACTATGATCTTGTATTTTGTTTGTTTTTGCTAAGATACCTCACATGCATAATATGACCATTTTTGTAAGGCAACAAAGTGGGTTTACCCTAAGAGTGTAAGTGTGCAAGTGTATTGATTTACATGCTTGATTTGTCTTGATTAGGGTTTGCTATTTGTTGATTTTATCTTTCCATACAAATACTAATTATTAGCATTTGTATATAAATCATTAAATTGTGGAAAATAAAAATACTATGCTATTACATCATTTAAGGGAGGGGGTATACAAATTTAAAAATGGAGAATTGCAAGAAAATTAAATCTAAATGATTATTACAACCATATTGAATATTGTACAAAAATGAAGATAAAGATGCAAGAATATGAATGTGAAAAGAAATGTGATTTTTGTATTAAAGATTTTGACCTAATTAAAAGAAAATAACCAACTAAAATAAGAAAATTAAAATTAAGTTAATAAAAGAAATTAATTTATTAAAGAAAACAAGTTTTTGTTTTTTAGGGTTTTTGTGATTTAATTAAACTAGTAAATAAATAAAATTAATTAAATAAAAGTATTAAGTTCTAAATTGACTAAAATAAAATAAATTTAGATCTAATGTTAATTAATTTAATAAAAGAGATTAAATTATAATAAGAAAATGTTTTTGTCCTTTTTTTTTTATTTTTATAAAGAAATTAAAATATAAGTATATTAAATGAACAAAAAATATATTTTTCTTGGATTTTTTATTAATAAAACAAATAATAATAATATTAGTAATAATGTAAATAAAGAAATATGAAAAATAAAAATAAACAAAAGAAGTCAGGGGGTGAAATTTTGATTGGGGATGATAAGTGAAACTGGTTTTAGAAAATGCTAAGCCCAAAATAAATATTTTTGGAATCAAAAGAAAAGAAAAAAAATGCATGGGCTGGAGGAGTTTGGCCCAACAAAATTGTTATTTTTGTAATACAAGTAAAAAGGGGTGTGCTGAAAGGAATAAAGAGATTGGGCCTGAAACTTGTTTTGGTTACGAGCCCGGCTGTTTCTAACAAAACAACAAAACATGGCTTGTTGTCTCATTTGATCAGAAAACACTTCTCTCTCTTATTTTACTTCTCTCTCGTTTTCTCTGAAGCTTCCTTCGCCGAAGACGAAGAAAACGGACGCGCTAGAAATTGCCTCACGGCAGCGACGGCGGTGGCGTACTCCCGATCATGAATTTTTTTACCTTTTATGATTCGCCTTGTTCTTCTCTTTGCTAATCCGTGGTTGATTTTTGCAGACGGTGATCGGTTTTACGCAAATATTAATGGAAAGGAACGAAACCCTAGGGTTGGATTTGACGGAAACAACTTTATCTAGGTGAGTTCGTTCCTTTTCTGTCTCTTTTCCGAATTTCTAAAGGGTGGTTTGGGAAGACGATGATAAAAAAAACGATTAGGGTTTTCGTTTTTGTTCTTTCTATGGTTTTTGTATATCTCTCTGTGAAAATGGTTTTTGAAGGGACATTGTTTTTGTTGCTGAAAGATGAAATGAGGGTTTTGAGTTGTTTGTTGCGATTTGTGGTTCTGTTTGTTTATTTGGGTATATTTTTATGAAGGGAGCTTGAAAATGATGTTAGGATTTATGTGGTTGCTACAGTTTTTTTGTCCCCTGTATATTTTGGACCAAAAACCCTCCTCATGCTGTGAATCATGGCTCTGCTTCTTATACTATGGCTTGCCTATTCAATTCTCTTTATTTTTCTATAATAACATTGGTGCTGACTTTGCTTTGGTTCAATTCTGACTTGATGGTTCAACTTTGTACTTGTTTGCTTGTTGAATTTTTGTATAAGTTATTTGTGATGAAAGCTGATTTTTGTACTGGTGTTGTACTTTTGATAAATCAGTTTGTTGTCCTTTTGTTGGTTGACTTTGCTTGCTTACTTTTGGGGCTTTTACCAGGCTAGCTTGCTGATTTTGTACCTTGTACTTTTCTGGTTTTTTGACTTGCTTTTTGTACTGTGATGAATACTTTATGAGTTTTCTTTCTCTTTTTTGTGAACAAAAGAATTTGTCTTTTAGATTTTGCAGTAAAGTCATCTTGGCCTATGATTTGATTTTTCAGTTGAGTTTTTCTTGACATGAAGCAACATGAGACTTGTTGTTTTTTTCTTTGCGTGAAATGATGACAAATCTGATTTCTCTTGATTTCTTCTTTATCTCCTGTGAAGCAACTTGGTGATTTGCAAAAGATTGACTCTTTTGAAATTCTAGTTTGTCTTGTTTGCGAACCAAGCTTGTACTTGTGATTTGCAAATGGCAAATTCCTAGGCCAGTGATTAAACAAGAATTTGTATGAGGCTTTTAATTGTTTAACTCATGTTGGACTGAATTCTGTTGGGCTTGAAATTCAGTTTGCACCTTTCCCTCTATTGTGAACCAAAACACTTTGTGATTTGCAATAGTATCGGCCCATGATAGAAACTAATTGTTTGAGGCCTTAGCACATAAAAACACCCTATTTTCCGATTCTTAAAAACCACCATAATGATGAGTTTAGAAATTTTTCAATTCTTTATTCACTTTTAATTTCTTTGATATACTAACTCTTTTTCCTTTTTGTTTCATGTTTTATGAGTTTGGAAAGGTGATGAAGGAAGACTTGAAGAATGTGGAATACTTGAAGGAGCAAGAATAATGAAGAATTCCTTTTTCTTTGTATAGGAAAGAAATAGGAAAATTGTAATTTGTTTTAATTTTTGTAGTTGAACATGTATGACTTTGTCATTCTTTGAAACTATTTTAGGATTTGTAAATAGATTCGGAAATTTGGAATAAAACATGAAGTCTTGTAATCTTTTCCTTTGGTAATACAATTAATAAATCTTTAGACCACTTTGAACAAGTATGAAACTTTATAGTCATTTAAGATCTATTAATGTCAAATGGAAACTTTTCATCTTTGAATTTTGATTCTAAATAGATATGGCCACTTGCATGAAGAATATGATTTGGTTGCTTGAATTTGAAGTAATAAGTCAAGCTTTGAGATGAAAAGGGAAACTCCAGATTTGTAATTGAAAAAGAAACAAAATCGAATCCTTGCCCACTTGCACCAAGTCTAAAACTCTTTTGTTTTTTTTCCAAATTTGAGTTCAAAAAAAATCTTGATGTCCATTATGCGATTGAATTTTATTACTTCTACTTTTCAAACGAACATTTGATGCCCACTCAAAGTGATGACGCCTTAAATAATTGTCAACAAAAACAAAACAAAAGATGAGCAAACCCCAACCCCAAATCTAAATTTGGTTGAATTTCTTCATGAATAAACAATGTAGTATCAAAGAATCATCAAACTCAACACCATGAATCAAAACCCTTATTCAAGACACACTCAAATATAGACCTTAATATTGCGCAACCATTGAAACACAAACCTTGATCTCAACAGGCGTCACACCTTCAAAAGTCAAAACCCTAGCCCAAAACCAAAGGACTAGGAGAAATTTGAAACACTTGCAGACTTAAACCCTTAATGGATCAATTTACATGTCTCGAAGCCTGAGGAGCCTTAAATAGTTGAAAAACCCTCGAAGAATATCTTAAAGAAAAGGGAGGGAAAATTTAGGGGTACAACAGCTTGTAACAGCCATAGACAAACATTTGAATGCCATGAATACTAATATGTAACCTTGGCTAAAAGTGTGGTATCTTGTCCATTTTTCAAACTTCCATGAATGTGGGCATGTTGGCCTTGCTGTACACGAAAATTGGGACCCCTCCATGCATTAAAACAAGATTTAACCATATTGATCCATATAATTTGTAATTATTTTAATTTATTTGATTTTTAATTAAATAAAATTAATATAAAATGCAAATAAAATCAAGACTATGCAAAAACGGTTTTAAGAGTCCTCTATACTCTTAGGAAGATGTTTGAAGTCCAAAAAAATGAGCCATTGCCTTAAAAGCTCAAATTTACTCAATGCATATTTCTTGAAATTTCCCAAATTTCCCAAATTTTCCCAAATTTCCCAAATTTTGACTGGAATGGAAATCAGAAGAATCTTAGGATTGATTCAACTGAACCAGACAAAAGATAAAATGTCCACCATAAATAATTAGGATAGATCATTGAGAAATTTAAACTGAACCAACAGAGGTCTTGGATGAGCATAAGAATAATATTCATAAATGAATTGTATCTAACTTGTATTTGAGAGATGTACTGAATGAGAGTCAGAATGACATCCATATCTGGATCGTATCTGGACTGTATTTAGAAGAGAATCTAGAGTAAGTATCATAATGATATCCGTATTTGGACCATATTTGAATGAGTGATAAAATTAAATCCGAATCTGGATCGTATCTGGACTGTATTTAGAAGAGAATCTGGAGTAAGTATCAGAATGTCAGCCATATCTGGATCACATCTGAACTGTCTCTAGGAGGAATATGGAATAAGTGTCAGAATGTCAGCCATATCTGGATCGCATCTGAATGTGTCTAGAAGGAATCTGGAATAAGTGTCAGAATGTCAGTCGTATCTAGATCGCATTTGAACTGTTTAAGAATGAGTGACATAATGATATCGGAATCTGGATCGTATCTGGACTGTATTTTGAATGAGTGATAGAATGACATCTGAATCTGGACTATATTTTGAAGGAATCTGAATGAATATCAGAATGGAATCCGTATCAGGAGCATATCTGAACTGTATCTGAAAGCTGAATCTGAATGAGTATCAGAATGGCATTCGTATCCGGAGCGTATCTGAACTGTATCTGAAAGAGTGTATGAGAAGGAGCCCGTGTTGGATTGCTTCAGCTGGTTGTGTAGATAATTGTCCTGGCTTGTTTCAGGTATTAATCTCTGACCTTTTGAAGATTATTGACAATAGCCATCTATTGATTAAATTTATCCTGAAAAAGGTAAAACGTTAGCTGTATGCAATGTCATAATGCATGGTGCAATGATGTTCTCAAAATAAATGAGATTGTGTCGTGTGAAATTTGTCATGTATGAAATGTGAAATGTTTATGGAAGTGTATCCTTTTCTGAAAAATAAATCCTTGACAAATGTTGGGGAGTCATTAAATCCCGGACTGCTGTTGAAGAGTATGCGTGTCTCCAAGCTTTGCTTAGAATGTTTCCACTGGGGATTCCTGTTTTGTTGTTTTGAGGAGAGATACGTTGGGGAATATTTAAAACTCTATGGAGAGTGTTGATTCTTGCTTGGGGAAAAATAGTTCAGGAACCTCATTTGTTTGTTGCTCTACTGGGAACTCGAAGTTGAACTGATATCTGGTCGGGTCCAGGCTTTACAGTAACTTATTGGGGATTGTAGAGTAGTCTAATGGGGAAGAGGAGTTGTGGTCCTTTTATTTGTAGTAGTCGGAGAGGCAAAACTCAAACTGGGGGAATCTGTAGTTTGTTGGGGAAATAAACCCTGTTGTCGGTCTGTTGGAGAGGTGTCTTCTTCACTGGGGAAAATCCTCGAGGGTTCTTGAGGTCGACTCAGCTGGTGAGAAGTTTTCAGAGATTGAAACTCTGGCTGGGAGTCATCCTATGAGAAGGATCTTAGGGAGATTTGTCACCGCCCCTAGCAGTAAGTGTTGTAGTAATTCCAGAAAATGTTTGCTTGGTCGCACATGACCTTTTATGTGGGAGCCTGTTTGCCCCTAAAGTTAATCTGGCGCACCTCGACGCTTGAGATTTTGATCACATTTCCGGTAGACCAGAATTTACTAGAGATATTTTCTAATACTGTTGTGGAAGAAACCAAAGACATGATACTGACACCATCTGATACTATTGGTACAGACAAGCAATTTGATGGTACCAGAAGTCTTCATAGTGGATATTATTCAAACCCATGATCAACATAACTTTGCCCCTTGAGTGACTCAGATGGAGCTTTGCCCCTGGTTATTCAACAATTCTTTGATAGATTCTTTGAATCTTGAATTGACTGCCCCAGATGTGTTGGACAAAAGTCATGTCGTGCCCCTTGATTATGAGAGATTTGTCATTGGAAGCGTCTTTCCATTTGAAGTGATTTTGTTTACTGAGAGAGCTTTCGTTCACTGGATATCTGTTGTGTGAATTTCTTTGCTGTCAAACAAATAGCCATATGCAAACAGCGATATTCAAGTAATGCAAAGTTTATGTTTGTCTTGAAATTCTGAAAATGCGTTTTAGCAAATAAATAACTTTTGTAAGAAAATTCAAACTCAGGATTTAGGGTAAAGCCTTACAGGAGTCAGGATAACTTTTGTAACAGTATGCTTTCGAACTAACCTATGCTTCAATTATGACTTTTGAAGGGTTGTAGCGTGGCTTGGTTCACGGTTTAAGAAACAAAGGATAAAGGCTCAAAGTGTGTTTGTACCCACCCGCTCTTCGTGATGTTCTTTAGTCCTAAACTCAGTTAATTATGCGTTTGAACTCCAATTGAGTCTGGAATAACGTTTTGGTGATGGTTCAGACAAGTTAAGTTTGTCGGAAGGCAGTCATTTTTTGCAACATTTTTCATGTTGTTGGGAATTTGTAGTGACCTCTTTCTTTTGATTTATTATCCCTGGTTTTTGTCTGACTGTTCTTGTTTTTGAGATTACAGTCAGCGGGACGCCCCAGTTTTCTTTAAGTCTCCTTCGTAGGTTTTGACTTAATGGTCTTTTCTTTTGAGAGATAATGACTGCCCATTTGATAGGGAACCATCACCATCTTTTGGTTCAGAAGGAATGCTTTTGATGTCATTCATTGTGTACTGAACGCGCGTTTGAACTAACTGAGAGACTACCCTGCCCCATGTTTTGATTAAAGGTTCTAATTTGTGTAAAAAAGAAAACTTCTACTTCTTTGGATCGAAGGGGTTGACTAGGGGTTATCCTCCTTATAACTGCAATGTTTAGGAATTGAAAGAATGCTTGTACATCGTCAGCAAGGTCTGTTCAAAAGCATACTGTATGAGATTATGGCATTATTTTTGTCATCCTCCCTCTAAAGGCTTGTATGATACGGTGGCAGAACTGACAGTTTAATATTGGTTTGCATTTTGTATTCGTAAATGTCGCGGTAAGCAAGAGTCACCACCGACTTTTATTTCATCCAACAAAGGAAAAGGAAAAAGAACAGAAAAAACCTTTTTCGAGATGTTTCCGAGTACGGGGGGGGGGGGGGGGGGGGGGTAGATTATAGAAAGGGAAGGTGTTAGCACCCTTTCTATCCATGGTTTTCCATGGGATCTTAGGTACTTGCTCATTTGAAATTGCTTGTGTATGTTTTGAAAAAAATTTTGTTTAACTTCGTGATAACCCTTGTATCTGTCCTCAAGAGTGTGACGAAGTTATTTTGAAAACTGTTTTGAAAAGTGTTTGTGTGAAAGAGTTTTTGTTTTGAGCAAGTACCTAGGAACTATCTACCTACTCGAAAAAAGTCTATTTGTTTTCCTTTAGACAGTGATATCCTACTATTAAGGAGTAGGTAGCTCTGTCGTTGGAATTTTAAGGGACGTTCGAAAGGGACGAGTACGATCACATAAGCAATGTTTAGGAAACTTTAGTAATTACCCTAAAATCCTAAAGATCTTTCCAAGGCAACATTCAAACGAGTCATTTATGATCTTTTGGGACTAGAGGGCAACCACTAAAATTCCCTGTGCTTCATGACCGTTTACTGAAGGCAACTGAAGTGGGGCAAACCCTAGGAGTGAGCATGTGCAAGTGTTTGATTTCAGTTTCATTTATCTTGCGCATTTAGGGTTATCTACCATTTTAAATTGTTATCTTGCCATTCAATCCTATTATCCATACATCTAGGCAGTTTATAATTGCGGAAAGTAAAGTGCGAGAAATTAAAACCCTAGCTATTACAAAGCTTTGGGGAGGGGGATTATATAATCAAAAACCGGGGAAAATAATAAATGCAAAATAGTAAACCTAATTAACTATTAAAAACTCGGGGCAGTTACAATAATTAATAAAATAGGGGAAAAAGAATGCGCGCGACAAAATTAAATACGGGGAATTAATGTCAAGTTTAGAAACAATTAATTTGCGAATAAAGAAAAGATATTTTTTTGGATTTTTTGTGAAAAAAAATTAACTTTTCAAATTAACCTAATTTCTATTAAATTCTAATTATGAAAAAAAAGTATTTAAGTTAACCTAATTTCTATTAAATTTTAATTACAAAAAAGTATTTAAGTTAACCTAATTAAACTAATTAATTAATGCAAATAAATATTTTATGAAAAAAACTAAACCAAATATTTTTTTGTAATTTTCTGATTTTCTGATTTAATAATAAAAAAATGATTTTGTAAAAAATATCATTAAGACAAATAATAAAATAAAAGAAATAAAAAAGAATTGGAATTGGGCCGGATTGTGAGAAGCAATTTGGGGGTGTGCTGCCTGAATGTGCAAAGGCCGATTTGTTGGCCCAAATGTTCTGCGCCTGATCCCATGGATTTCCTTCTGATGGTTCATGGTGGACCCTCAAGGCTGGGGCGTTGGATCTACATGATGATGGATCCCAAGGATGAGATCTGGGGCGTATGGTGGACACCGGATGCTGAAGCATATAGAACCTGCAAAGTATTTGAAAGAAAAATGACAAATGTTTGAGGCAGGGGTCGAACCCCTGACCTCTCACTTATAGCGCCTTAACAGCCTTCCTGCACGCCACTGGGCCAGTTGGCCTTTTGTTAATATCAATACACTAAATAATATATAATGGAAACATGCATAGTGCCCAGAAAAAACGCGCTAATACTCAAATGGTCCAATGAGACATTGCCATGCAGTCTTCTTCTTCCTCAGCTCCGTCGTATTAAGTAAAGGCTTTTACCTACAGTTTAATGCCTGTAACTAAAACCTGTTCATCTAAAAAAAATCTCAAACAAACAAGATAAATGAAATCCAAGTATACCAATCAACCAAGCTTGATCTCGTGAGCATGATGATGCCCATATTTTGCCCTGATTTTACCTGTATCACAAAGCCCTAAAATGCAAGCATAAACCCTAATAATGGCAATTATCCATATATACATCAAAACTTATAATTAAGCATACCAATACGTTCCAAATGACAGTATAAACATGAAGGTATGCTTAAAAAATGTTAACCATGCGCAAATAATCAAAATCGAATTCAAGAAATATGGCAAACCGTGAGAGATGTAGAGGCTGATTCTGGGCGTCTTAATGCGTGCAAATGGTTGGAAAAGCTTCTGTAGGTGTCCAGGAACGTGTTGCAATCCTTAAATCTCCTTGAGGATGGCTCTAATATGGAATTCGTCTTGAGACTTTTTGGCAAAAAGTGGCAACTTGTCTTGGCAGCTTCACGCGGCCAATCCTCCTTTTTGTGCCTGGGAATTGTTCTCTCTCTCTATATATTGGACTGAATTAGGTCACTAAAAAGTGATCCTATCTTGGAAAATTATGAAGATTGGATTTGATTTCCTCTTTGCATTATTTCTTTCTAGATCAAGCCAAATCATGCCATTCTCACCCCAATCACCCTTTGCACGATTTGATTTTGTTTGACATCATAATTGGATTGTGATTCTATTCAGAATCAGATCAAAAACAAATCTTTATTAATTTATATCATTTATTTGATTTAGTTTGATTTTTAAATGATTAAAATCAAAATAAATTAAATAAATAAATCCAATAATATGTGGGAGAGTGTTTGGGTCGTGGACCATGTTAGAAGTAAGACGCAAGCATAAAACGTTAGGCCCATTTGACAAAAAATTGCAATTTTGGGCATTGTTGACTTTGTGCAAATTTCCAAAAATGGCCAACTTTGAAAATGCATTTCTCCTTCAATTTAAACCCTAAGAGGGTGTTCTTGGACTTTTTAGAAAGCTTAGTATGTCCCCTAAGCAACCCTTTTGGTTTCATATCAATTGGATATTCCATGTTCATGTGAGAAGCTTTGACCCAAAAGGTGTTTTTGTTGACTTTTGAAAAGGACCTATAATGTCTGAATTTATATCTTTTCATGAGTGCATTTCTTGAACTTGAGGGCTGAATATGAGTTGTAGGGAATTTTATTATATTCAAAATTAGCCTTGGATGAGAAATTTCTGATAAAGTATGAGAAAGTTATGCTTGGTCAAACTTTAGTTGACTTTTCCTGAGAAACCCTAATTTAGCAACTTTTGAGTTTTGATGAATTAGGAGCATTCCTTGGGGAATCATGATAAACCCTTGATAACATGATGGATATCACTTTAAAATGTTGATGTTGACCAAAAATCTTGAATTTTGACTGTATGTGGGCCACAGTTGACTTTTGACCTAATACAATTGATTTTCAAGCATCTGAGCAGTTGACTGAGCAAACTTCTTGTGAAAGGCAAGAAACTTGACATGGATGGTCTTGAGAATATATTAGGACTATGGAGAGCATATGAGGCCTTTGGAGCTCACCCATCTTGATGAAAATGGAAACCCTAGTTGGAGGTTCATTGCTTTAGGAGAGAGTTTGTCTGGTCAACTCTTGGGCATTCTTAAGCAAGTTGAGGATCTCAATGAGCATGTGTTGAGAGGGAAAATTTTGGGGTACAAAAGCTTGTAACTTTTATCAAGAGTTGAATGTTATAAAGAGAGTAAAAAGTATAGTTTAAATATAGTGAAAACAAATGGATGAATTTAAGACAAACATATGCAATGCATTAGTGAAATAAAGTTTGGCATTAATAGATAAGTGTTTGAATAACAAAAGAGATTACAACTTGAAAATTCAAATGAAAAAAATATTTCAATGATTTGGCATAGGAGCAGTGATCACGTTTGGAGTCTCTGGAGGGTCAAACTCCATCTCCTTGGCATCAATCATGTCTTGGACCTTGTTCTTAAGCGCCCAACAGTTGTTTGTGTCGTGTCCCAGACTATCATATAGGTATGCACACCTTTCATTGGGATGATAGTTAGGAGCGGAAGTGTTGGGGGTTCTGGAGAGGAGCCTTTAACGTTATCAGGTCTTCCTTCAACATGTGTTATAGTGCTTGAGCCAGTGACATGTTGATCTTAGTGAATTGTCTTTTAGGCGCGACCTCCTTACACTGATGCCCCTGTCTTTGTTGAACAGGCGTAGGATTAGAGATCAAGATTGCTCATACGTGTTGGTCATGATGTCTCTTTTGACCGTACACAACATTGGACTCTTTCTTCCCGTTGTATGGCTTTTTCTGAGCATCAGAAGGTGTAGCTCCTTGGATCTTTCCACTTTTGATGCCAGCTTCGACTCTTTCGCCAGTCAGTTTAGCTCGGTCAACCCGGCCGAGGAACTTCCGATTAGGTGTTTGAAGAAAGGTCCTGTCAAAGTTCCCATGAAGATGTCAATCATCTCCCTATCAGTTAAAGGGGGTTTCACCCTACCAACCAGATCTCTCCACTTTTGGGCGTATCCTTTGAAGCTCTCGTTGGAACCCATGGTCATGTTCTATAATTGCACACGAGTTGGTGCAAGATCAACATTGTACTGGTACTGCTTATAGAAAGCAGCAGCTAAATCCTACCAGGTGTGGATTCTAGAACTCTCCAATTGATAGAACCATTCAAGTTGAGTCCCTACTAGGCTCTCTTGGAAGAAATGGATCCAAAGCTTCGGATCAGTTGTGTATGGTTGAATCTTGCGGACATAAGACTTTAGGTGCATCTTAGGGCAAGAGACTCCATCGTACATGAAAAAGGTAGGGATTTTGAACTTTGGCGGGATGACCACTCCAGAAACCAAACCCATGTCTCCTAAATCCAAGCCAGGTATCTGCTGAATTTCCATAGCAATGAGGCGATCCTCTAACTGTTTTTTTCTTGTCATCAGCGGGAGGATATTTTTCCTCAGAGTAGTCAGCTTCGACTTCATCAATCTCCATACTGTTGTCTTCTTCATGACTATCCCCCATGTTGGATGGAGTTGGAAGATCTAGAGCCCCCTTGACTGGTCCTTTAAGTCTTCTTCCCAAGTTCAGGACGCCTACTGACTTCTTGGACTTTTTCTTCTTGCCTTTGAGAAGAATAGTCTTCAGGTCCTATTTCCTCTAATCCAAAGCCATAAACATTTGTTGGGATTGAGCATTTTGAGCCTGAAGGTCTTTGATTGTTTGTTCAAGAGACATTACTGAAATAAACAGTGGAGAAGATGAGAAACCTGCTATGAAACCTGTTTATACAATGATATGTATTGTTGTACCCCAAAATTTGCCCTCTCATTTCATCAACATTTCTCATCACAAGGATCTTGGAAGTCAAGGTCAAGCTAGGGTTTGCTCTGCTCAAGACACCTCCTTGCACTGTTGACCTAAATTAGGGTTTGAGTTTGCACAGTGATGTTTTGACCTACAATGCCCAAAGTGACTTTCATACTTCATGTTGGACTCACAAGTTTGTCCATACCAAGTTTCAAGCCTTGATTCAAATTTTTGCCCAGTCAATTGGACAGTTGACCTAGAAATCAGCTATATTGAGGAAAAAGTCAACTGTGGCCAATTGACAGTCAAACCTCATGAATTTTGACCCACATCAAAATTATGAACTCATATGAACCATTTTACCAAGTTTGGATCACAATTCCACAAGAAATTTGATCAGATCACCAAAAGGGCAAAATGGTCATTTTTAGGGTTTTGACTGTACAAAGGAAATTTTTGACTGTTTGACCTAGCCAATGGAAAATAAAGCTCAACCATGGACTCAAGGACTCAATGAAATTGTCTTGACCCATTCAACAAGTTCAAAAGATCTCAAATGCATAGGATTGACAAATGAATTTTTCAGTCAACTGATCAAAATTTAACTGTATACTGAAAAGTCAAACTTTGACTTTTTGGTCAAAATCAAGTTCCAAAGGTAATTTTTCATCAAGACATGTAAAATTATGAAACTTGTTCATCAAGAAACCCAAAAATGCAAATTAGGGTTTAAAATGGAAAAATTTCATAACTTAGAAATTTTCTAAGTTATAAAATTTTCTTATTTTTTCCTAACTTTGTCCCATTTTTTCACCAAGATGAAAATGGATTCAAACAAAACTTGAAACATGAAAGTTGTAGTACATCACAAAGTATAAAACTTTGATCACAAAGTTTTCTAAAAAGAAGCTTGTATCTCAAGTTATAATTTTTGGAACAAGGGTACCTAAAACTTTTAACTTAGAAAATTTTTGCCTTAGTTTAGGCAGGATTTTGACCCATCTTCTTGGCCATTTTTCACATAGTTACACTTGGAGTTTCAAGTTGCATTTCAAATATGGATTGTATTACACGTTGCAAGCTTTCCAAATTATCCAATAACTCCTCAAACACCTTTGTGGTTAGGGAGAATCGAATGCTTGAAGTTGGAAAAAACTCACTTTGATCCATGGCCAATACATGTTCATACAACTTGCATTTTCAAATCAGCATGCTTTGTACTAGCTTGAAGGCCTCTAAACCATTTTACACTCCTTAATTGAATGCAAATCCACTGATCTAATGCATTATCTTGGCCATTTGTACATTGCACACAAAACTAATCCCTATTTGGAAAAAGGTATATTGCCATTTTTGAAAAGCTATACTTTATGTCAAACCAAGATCTTTGAATCATGGGGCCATATCTCTGAGGCAAGATCAAGTCCACAAATTGCAAGTATCAAGAAAGAAGGATGCAACATACAAGATAGGGATTACAGGCATGTATTGACAAGTTACACATTCTTGCTTCAAGAAGAAGAAATTTGTCCAAATTCTTCAAAACTCAAGAACCATCCATAGTCAGCTTACACAAACATTGCAAACACATTTCACACAACCCTTTGAGTCATAAACACGAGCCCTTCACCACTCAAACCTCCTTTAACACAAAACCACTATTTTTCTGCAAAACAGGGCAAGCCATGCAGAACCACCTCCATCTCCACTTTCCCTCGTGCGTTTTGCCTCAAATTTGTTCCAATACCTTCCATTCAACTCACCTGAACTATTCCAGACCTCCATTGCTAGCTGTAACACCATTAACACACATTGCTATTTTTGTTTCAAAGCTTTGCAGGTTGAGTTCTGTAGCACGATTCAGGCTACTTCAAAACAAGCCAAGCATTGGGAAAGCTTCATTGGACCTCAGGAAAGCTCAAAAGAACCTCAAGCACCCTTGGAAGTTGCTACATTGTCCAGCTTGAAGTCAACTGAAAGAGGTATTTCATGAACTTCTATCTCTCTATTTAGGAATAGTTAGGCTTAGGTTTGTGAATGAAAGATGTTGTATTCATAGCCCTGAAACCATACATGTGCTTAGTTTTCATTTATATTAATCGTGCTAGGAGAATTTTGTTCGTGAACTTTCTGAAAAAACTAGGTTAAGATTTAGGGCCAGAGAAATTCTCTCTGGTCTTTGAGAGTTAGCTTAAGTTTTTTATATGGTTAGATTCGTTGTTTGATGCTCTACAAGTTTCATGTTATGAGTTTTGTCAAAAAAGCAAGAAATCAGGAGATAGCATTTGTGTACAGAAGCGCGCGTATTTCTGTTCAAAGGAAGAAGATGAAGTTGGTTTGGGCTGGGCCTGTACAGGCTTGCTTTTGGCACCCCCCTCTTTTCTTTTTACACCCCCTGGCCCATTTCATGTACATTTGTCATTTTTGCATTTTTGTTTCATTTCTGATTTTGATATTTTATTTTCTAACATAAAAAATACTTAAAAATTATTTTCATAAATATTTGTATTTATTTGGAATTTATTTTGATTATTACTAGTATAAAAATGTTTAAATGCTTTATATTCTTTTTATTAAAACCTAAAAATAATGTAAAAAATATGTTTATTTTCATTTATTATTTTTATTCACATTTGAAAATATTTTCTTGAAATATATACATTTTTGTAAATAATTTATTTTATTTTTATACACTTAATATATTTAATACATATATATACATATATAATATGTTTTATTAAATAATTAGGACATAAAAAAACACAAAAATAATACATTTTCATTTTTATTAATATATTATACTAAAAATACCATTTTTTTTCAATATACTTATATTTTTGTACAAATTAATACATTATTGTATGTAAATAATAAATAATACTATTTATTTAAGAAATTAGGGTTTTGCCCTAAAAAACAAAATAATTAAAATTGACTTTTTTATTATTATTTACACTTCACATTTAAAAATACTTTTTACATACATAAAAATCTTTTTTGCATAACATATTTTATCTAACATTTATTTATTGTATTTTATTTAATTATTGTACATTTAAATATTGTATCTTGTACATTCAATTTGATTGTAATAATTTAGTATTTAATTTCTTGCAAAATAATCCCCAATTCAAATTTGTACCCCCCTCCCTATATCATGTTGTAATAGTGTAGAATTTAAATTCCCGCACCTTTAAATGCTTTCAATGATGCCATGATTAGACCTAGGGTTTGTATGCAAAATAAAATCAACAATTAGCTTGACCTAATCCAAGATAACAATGCATGAAAAAACAAACACAATGCACACTAGCACCCCTAGGGTTACAATCCACTTGTTGCCTTAAAAAATGGGCTATGGTATGCATGTCAAGTACTTTTGCAAAACAAAAACAAACAAAAGATCATAGTCCCTCGATGACGCTATCTGAGTTGCCTAAACAAAATGATTAAGTCCCTCAAGAAAATTGCCAAAAATACTTGACACCATTGCTATCATGGTCTATACGATGACCCACACTTGTCCCGTTTAACATCCTAACACAAGGTTGTTCACCAAATACAATGGTGAAACAACACTGTTAAAGGGGTTAAAAACATAAGAAAGATCTTTGAGTAAAATAGGGTAGACAAACTCTTAGTTACTTGATCAAAACTTGCAAAAACATCCTTGCTATCTTCAAAACACACTTCACCACACAATTTCAAAACCCTACTTTCAAACATTGAAAACTTTTCAAAAGACAAAAACACCTTTGTATACATTCAAACAAGAATCATTACAAAGGTTGCCACCACGATGGCCTCTTTTCAAAACATCTTTCAAAATCACACACAAAGCACCATTTCAAACAAATAGCACCATTTCAAACAATTGAAAAGCAAAGCAAGTGATCTAAGCAAGTAACTAAGAGCCCATGGATAACCATGGATAGAAAGGGTGCTAATACCTTCCCTTTCTATAATCTACTCCCCGAACCCAAGAAAACATCTCAAAGGTCTTTCCTGTGCTTTTTGACCTTTCCTTAGGATAAAATAAAAGTCGGTGGCGACTCTTGCTAAACCGAAACATTTGCGAACATAAACGCAAAATCCCAAGTCAGTTCTCCCACCGTATCACAGAACTGGCGACTCTGCTGGGGAAAATTCTAAAAGTGGAGTAACCTTAGGGCTTAGATCACCCTTTGCATGATTATATTGTTTGCCTTGTTTGCTTTACATTTGGTTCTCTTGTTTGGGCTTGAAATCCTCCACACGGATTTGGGAAACATTCATAGGTAAATAGCAATACATTGTGGAAACTGTGCGGGGTATACCGACATGGTTGAAGCAATAGCTATATTAGTGCGACATATTTGTGAGTTTCGGTATCCTTTGAGTCAATCTAAGAGAATACAGGGCCGCTGAGTGATGTCATGAAGCACTAATGAACTCTTAGAACCTTACTTGACCATCTTGGCCTTTTATTAGAGGTAGTGAGATGACCGGCTTTGGTGCAGTCCGAAGTTGGTAGATACTCGATACTACACTCATTGAGGGTTGTTTTCTTGGAATATTTTGGTCGCTAGTTAAGTGGCTAAACCAAAACAATGAACATAGAAAACAATCCAGTGATATTAAGCTCCTTAGAACCCGGTTACCATTTATAGGACAGGTTTGTGCCAACTAAACTCAAGAGGTTACTTACCTATGAAACCTCATGCAAGCCTGAAACTAGGGTTTTGTGTGACTTGCTTGTACATATGTTTGTGCATACATTATGAACATCATAAAGCATCATATGCATCCACTAACCATTTCAAGGGTTTGGATCTTCATCTTTGTTCTTGTTTTGTAGGTCATGGAATCTCTTCGCAGGAAAACAATTCAAGTCAACCTTGTGAGAATCCCTCCTCAACTCAAGGAGCTTACTTCCAGAATTCCAGAGAATTCTCTCTTTAGTGAAAGACATGGTAGACTCCTCAACTTGGTCAACACCAACATTGAAGAAGACATGGTGAAAGTTCTCTTCCAGTTCTTTGACCCCCTCCACCACTGTTTCACATTCCCTGATTATCAATTGGTGCCTACTTTGGAGGAATTTTCTCAACTCCTGAGAATTCCTATTCTTCATCAACTACCCTACAACGGTACAGAAAAAGAACCAAAGCCTGAAGATGTTGCTCAAGCATTACACTTGCAACCATCTGATATCAAGGGGAATTGGGAAATCAGAAGTGGTGTCAATGGCTTCTTGGCAAAGTTTCTGTTTGAGAAGGCACAAGACTGCTGGAATTCTCTTGATCTGCAAGCCTTTGAAGAAATTGTGGCACTCCTTATCTATGGGTTGGTCTTATTCCCAAACCCTGACCAACTTATAGATGTGAATGCTGTCAAGATTTTCATATCCAGAAATCCCATACCTACATTGCTTGGGGACATCCTACACTCATTTTACACACGAACAATGAGGAAAAGAGGTGTTCTCATGTGCTGTACTCCTCTCCTATCAAGGTGGTTTATTTATCACCTTCCACAATCAGCTTTGAAGAATGAGCAAGGCTTGAGGTGGTCGCAACGATTGATGACTCTTACACACTCTGATGTACATTGGTGTTCTCGGTCCAGAGAAAATGTCACCATCATTGATCGTTGTGGGGAATTCCCTAATGTCCCACTACTTGGAATTAGGGGAGGCATTACCTACAACCCTTGTCTAGCTTTGAGACAATTTGGATATGCTCGGAGGGATGGCCCTCATGACATGCTGATTCCTGACTTAGTTTTTGACTTCGACAACGATGCGCAAGGACTTCGACAAAGGTTCATCAGAGCTTGGAGGATTCCCAACAAAGTGGATAGTAAGACATTGGGGCACAAGAATTCCATCCCCCTTAAGCCTTATCTCAAGTGGGTATAAACCCGCTCCCAGAATCTTATGATGTCATACCCTCACATTCTCCCCTTTATCAAAGAGCCTGTTATGGAAGGAGAGGTTCCATACACCATCCTACATCCTGACATGCCAACATCATGGGAAGAAATGCAAAAGAGTTGGATCCAACTCAAGGAAGAACGGGATAATTTTGAAGCCAACTTCTATGCCAGTGAGAAGAAGGTTTTTGAGCTTACCCGCCGACTTCATGAGGAGGGAACTCTCAACACTTACATCGCACCAAAGAGGATGCGCAATGTCTTTTTACATTAAGAATTTTGTAATATTTTGCCCATGAGGCACTTATGTACTAACAATTTCTTCTTAATATAACGTGCGTTCCTTTTTGTTTACAACAAATTTGAATTTCTGAATCCTTGAATGCATTACATGAATAACATACCATTCATCATATGCATAAACAGGCCTTCACACCAGGTTTCCTTATCTTTCTGCTGTTTATTTCAGCAAGATGGATTTGGAGCAGACGGTAAAGGATCTGCAGGCACAAAATTCACAATTCCAGCAACTCCTCATGACCTTGGCAAAGGGTCAAGAGGACCTCAAAGCTTTGTTGGAGAAGAATAGGGAGAAAAAGAAAAAGAGACCTGGGGTGGCCACTTTTGGAAGAAGGTTTGAGAGCAATGCCAGAAAGGTTCTTGAATTCCCCTCAACGTCTGACGAAGGGGCCGGTAAAGGGAAAGGGGCTGCTGTACCTTCTGAATCTGAGGTTGAAGAGGAAGAAGAGGAAGAAGACGAAGACTACTCTGAACAACAGTATCCTCCAGCGGATGATAAATATAAGAATCTTGAGGATAGACTGGCAGCCATGGAGTTGCAGAGGGTCCCTGGTTTGGACTTTGAAGAACTAGGGCTGGTAGTTGGGATTGTTATCCCTCCCAAGTTCAAGGTGCCAACATTTGCTAAGTACGACGATCTGTCTTGCCCAAAGATGCACCTAAGATCGTATGTCAGGAAGATCCAACCCCACTCATCCGATAAAGACCTCTGGGTACACTTTTTCCAAGACAGTTTGTCTGGCACACAACTAGATTGGTTCTATCAACTCGAGAGATCAGAGGTTCACAATTAGGAAGACTTAGCTGCCGCTTTTTATCGTCAATATCAATACAATGCTGATTTGGCGCCCACTCGTACTCAGTTACAAAGTATGGGGATGGCTTCCAATGAAGGGTTTAAAGAGTACGCCCAGAAGTGGTGTGATCTGGCTGGAAGGGTGCAGCCACCGTTGTCAGATAGGGAGTTAGTTGACATGTTTCTAGGGACCCTGTCTGGCCCCTTCTTCAACCATCTAATCGGGAGTTCTTCCGCGGGATTTACTGAACTAATTTTGACCGGCAAAAGGGTCGAGGCCGATATTAAGAGTGGAAAGATTCAGAAGGATGCTTCCACATCCACAACTGTTAAGAAACCCTTCCCAGCCAAGAAGGAAGCATCTACTGTGTATTCTCAGAAGGGTCAGGGAAGAATCGAGCGCCGGTCGACTGTAGGGGATGTGATGATTCAAAACTCGTCAAATGATCAACCTCGTAACAATCAGTCAAGACCTAATCAACAACGGGTAGAAAGGCCACAACGGCAGTTCACCCGCATCAACATGACGCCCGCTCAGGTACTCCCTCATTTGTTGAAGCTGAATCTTACCAGTTTGAAGGAAGCGCCAAAGAACCCTAACACCGCCTCTCTATACTACCACTCCAATGCCAAATGTGCTTACCATTCTGACAGTGTTTGGCACGATACCAATAATTGCTGGGAGCTTAAGAACAAAATCTAGGATCTGATTGATGCTAAAGAAGTAGAATTTGATGCTCCTGAGAAGCCCAATGTTATATCTGCTCCGATGCCCAAGCACGGTGTGATCGGTGGATCTGGAACTGACTGTTTAACGCTGGTTCGCGAAATGTCGCGGAAGCAAGAGTCGCCACCCGCCTTTTATTTTCTCCAAATGGAAAGGACAAAAGCACAGAAAAATTCCTTAAAGAGATTGCTCTCGGTTCGGGAGGTAGGTTATAGAAAGGGAAGGTGTTAGCACCCTTTCTATCCATGGTTATCCATGGGCTCTTAGATACTTGCTCATTTGTGTTTTCAAAATTGTTTGCTTACTTTTCAATGTGGGTTTAAAAGTTTCTTTGAAAAATTTCAGATCGACTCATACGTCAGAGTGTTTGAAAAGTTTGTTTTGAAAGCTTTTGAAAAGTGTCAGTGTGAAAAGTCTTTTTGAGTTTGTTTTTGAAATTAGAGCAAGTATCCTTGAGAACCTACCTACCCTAAGGAATTCGTCTGTGTAAATGTCCTTTAAGGTAGTGCCATCCCACCATTGAGAGGTAGGTAGCACCACCGTTGGAGGTGTTCGGGTCAATTCGAGTTTTAGGGACGTGGTGATCACCGGAGCAATGGGAAGACACCTTAGAAGCTACCCTCATGCCAGGTTCCCGGATCATGAGGACTTACTAAGACGTCCTCTACTCGACGATCACCTTTCGAAAGGCAACAGTGAGGCGTACCCTAGGGGTGGTGTGTGCGATTTGTGTGTCATGTTTCAGTTATTTGTCTTGTCATGTTTGTTGTGTTCTACGCTTGATTTTAATTAGGGCATTCATTCTTGCATGTTTTTTAACAGTGATAAGTTGCGGGAAAATAAATCTAAGGCTATTACAAATGGCGCGGGTCCACATCGCCAAAATTAAACCGGACCCGATTTAGCGAAAAAAATAAATAATGCGAAGTAAATAAAAGTGCGAAAAGTAAAGTTACATGGCTTTGGGGGAGATACAAAATTATAATAAATGACATAACATAAATGCGCAAAATAAAATAATTAAAAACAATGGGCGTTGGACCCTTTTTGCAAAAAGATTAAAGTTAATGAATTAATTAAGGAGGAATTAAAATTAAAGATTTAAAAGGAATGTTTTTTGGTATTTTATGTTTTTTAGATTTAAGGAGAAAAAGAAAAATTAATTAAAATTGAAATGAGATGCTAAACCCTAGTTCTAATGTTTTTTAAGTTTATTGCAAAAAGTATTGAAATTTGACCTAATTTAAATCTAATTTATTTATGTACAAATTTAATTATAAAAAATAAATAAATAAATAATTATTGCTGTGGAAAAAAGGGAAAAATATGAAAAGGAATCAAAATTGCTAATTAACCTAATTCTATATTTTTGGATTTTTAATTGTTAAAAAGAATGAAATTATAACCTAATTAAAACTAAGTTTATTTACATATAAAATTTAGTTATAAAAAATAAATAAAATAAATATTATTTAAAAAAAAAGAAAGTAAGAAGAATAAAAATTAAACCTAATTCTATTTTTGGATTTTTAGTGATTAAAAGGAATTAAAGTTAAAAAACCTAATTAAACTAAATAATTTACATACGATTTATTTATGGAAATAATAAAAATTATATTTTTTGGTCTTTTCTGAATTTTTGTGATATTTTTATATTTTGTAGAAAAATAATCAATTAATTAAAACAAATAAAAATAGATAATATAATAATTAAAAAGAATAAAATATGAAAAGAAAAGCAAACCAGGGGGGGGGGGGGGGGTAGCCCCAAAATTGGAGGTAAGGCCTTAGCACTTCAGGCCCAATAATATTCAGAATTTGTTGACTTTCTGGATCATGTATGATGCGTTTGACCAGATGTAGCGTATTCCTCAAATCTAAGCCTTTAGTCTGATCTCCAGGGGGACGTGTCAAGGCTTGGTCCTGGGTATATGGTGCGTCTTCGTTCCAGCATTGCATGGGATTTATTTGTGAAAAATAATATTGAGGTTTTACACAGACCTGGGGTTCGAACCCAGGTCTTGGACTTTGCAAAGTGAGGTGCCTGCCAGCTGAGCTGCTTGGATCAATTGATATATTATGGTAAACAAATAATAAAAAGCAAAATCAGCGCATAGAAATTAAAAACGCGCGCAATTCAAACTGGCGAATCACGCTTCGCCACGATACCTTCGTCTTCACGTCCCCTGTAACAAAACATATAAGGCAACGGTTTTTATTGCGTTTCCTTAAGCTAGCTACAAGAAAATAACGATTAGCCTATTTCCAAACATAAATTAGGCGCGAGGGTCAAGATATCTTCGTCTTGAGGTACTGAATCCAACCATGGCATTCATGAGTCCTAATTTTTCCTCTACGCAAAAGCCCTAATTCCAGAAACCTGCAACCCTAGAATTCTCGCATGGCAGATTCATATATATGGCACAAAAATGCAATTAAATGTATCAGTTAGTTTTGAAATCATGTCAGGAATAAGAATTAATCAATGAAATGTCATGAAAACGCGTAAAATATAGAATACGATTTTGGAATTTCCATGGAATGTCTTGAGTTCTGTACCCCAATTCTTTGAGCTTTTGTGGTTGATATTGATTGGAACACCTTCAGGGATGCTTAAGGATGCTGATAGAACAAAAATTGAAGCTTGGATCGACCTTGAGACTAGTTTTCAGTATTGACTTTTTTATGGAAAATTTCAAGTTTGTAATAGCCTTCTATGCGCAGCTTTGTGTGTTTTTGCATTAGGGTTCTGTTCTAGTACTTGTATGGAACGATTTAGGTCAAAAAAATTGAATAAAATCCATGGCCATAATGGTTTTTGAATATTTGATTTCAATGATCTTTTCATATCTTTTTTTCATGGTTTTTGGTTCAATCATGCTCAAATCTCATCAAAACTTGCCTAATTGGGATATGCACGTGATATTGAGAATAAACATGCATGAAAAGATTTTTTTTTTAGGTCAAATTTATATTTTTCACATATTTAAATAATTTAATTGAATTAATATTAATATAAATTCAAATAAATAATTAAAAAATGAGAAAATACTTCCCTTTGGGCCTAGTGGTCGTGCATAGGCTTGGCATGAAGAAACTTGGAAGAAAAATGGGCCCATTTGCATTTTTGGATCATTTGAAATAAAGTTGACTTTCAAAAATTTCCAAAAATTTCCCAACTTCCACAAGGCATAACTTGCTCAATTTTTAAGCTTTTCACATGTTCTTGGACATTTTGGAAAGGTCTTTGAGTCCTTTAACCAATGCCTTTGGTCCCATGTCAGTTTGATTTACCAATATCAAGTTATGGCCTTTGACTTAAAGTCCCTTTTTGTTGACTTTTGAAAATGACCTATAATGTTGAAATTGATAACTTTTTGTGAGAGCATTTCTTGGACTTGGAATATGAAGATGAGTTGTAGGAAATGTCTTTCTCTTCAAAATGAGCTTTGGATGGAATTTTTCTGATAATCCATGTGAAAGTTATGCCCTGGTCAATTTCAGTTGACTTTTTCAGCTGTCCAAATATAGCAACTCTTGCATCTTTGATGATTTCTGAGCCAAATTTTGAGAATCATGATCAAGCATTGATCAAATGATGTTTGTGGCTTCAAAATGATATATTGACCAAAAATTTGAACTTTTGACTGTCAAATGACCATTTTGCCCCTACAGTTGACTGTAGTGCAATCTAGGGTTTTAACTGTGCAATTTTGAGCTGAATGCCTTGAAACTTGATATGAAGATACT
Organism: Vicia faba; assembly: GCA_948472305.1. Lineage (NCBI taxonomy): Eukaryota > Viridiplantae > Streptophyta > Magnoliopsida > Fabales > Fabaceae > Vicia > Vicia faba. The sequence goes on along the minus strand of OX451741.1, from coordinate 1,314,486,344 downwards.
TGACCACATTTGTAGGCATATGAGACTTGATTGAACCTTTGAAAACTTTCAATTCTTGATCAGAACACAAACCCTAGTTTTGACTGTATAGGAGACAGTTTGACTGTGCAACCCTTGGGGAATTTTGTGACCTTGACTTGACAAATCTTGGAGAATATGGGAGGGCAAATTTTGGGGTGCAACAGTTGCCCCTGTTCAATCTTCTTAGACCTGAGGATGCAGATTGGCTGACGTGCCTTTCGTAATCCGAGGGTAGAAGATGATTGGACACTAAAGTGCCCAGAAATTTGCGCTCACATAGTAACAGTGATGATGGGGGAATGGGCTTATAGATGCCATTTGGAGGTTGCTGGATAGGGTGATGGGCTTATAGATGCCATCTGAATGTTGATCGCGTAGGAGATTCCTTCGCTAGAACCTGTATACCTGCAAAAGAACAAATGAATACCCGACACATTGCAGGAGTTGATTTTAGATGCTTGGTATAGATATGTCCTGACTGGTTACAGGAGCTGAGTCTGGAGCTTCAAACGCTGATGAATGAACCAGGGATGGTTACTACCTTAGCATGAATGGTAAGAGAACCTCGGGCGACTTTAACTTCAACAACGCTCGCTGAGAAAAATCTTGGGTGTCTTTAACTTCAACAACGCTTGTTGAGCAAAATCTTGGGTGTCTTCTACTGGAATAAGAATCAGGGAGATCTTAGGGTCGATCTGACTGAACCAGAGAGGCCTTTGACTGGGTAGGAATCAGGAAAATCTTAGGGTCGATTTAACTGAACCGGACAAGGTCTTGGGATATCTTCAACTGGATAAGCATCAGGGAGATCTTAGGGTCGATCTGACTGAACCAAGAGAAGGCCTTTGACTGGATAAGCATCAGGAAAATCTTAGGGTCGATTTAACTGAACCGGTCTAGGTCTTGAAACATCTTCAACTGGATAAGCATCAGGGAGATCTTAGGGTCGATCTGACTGAACCAGAGAAGGCCTTGGACTGGGTAAGAATCAGGAAAATCTTAGGGTCGATTTAACTGAACCGGTCTAGGTCTTGAAATGTGATTGAGACTTTAAACTGCATCTTTCCTGAAAGGTAAGGGTCAGTTATATACAATGCATGATATGAATCAAGCAATGATGTTTTCAATATAAAGGAGACTTGTATGATGCAATGCGTTATGCATGCTATGATGATGTATGTGAAGTTTTATGTATGTTTTCGTCTAGGAAAGTGAATCCTTGACGGGTGCCGGGAAGTCGTATCCTGGGCTGACGTTGACGAATAGATTTTGCTTCCGCTGGGGATGATAGTTGCAAGTATACCGGTAGGAGAAGATAACTCCGTTGAGGAATAAACTTGGCAAATGAAGAGTCTACGGGGAGAAAAGATACTCTAGCGACCATGCTGGGAAGCAATACTCTGTGGGAAGAGGGATGCTTTGCTGAGTGTCGATAACTTGCTGGGGATATCCTTGTTGTGCTGGCAGTATTGATAGTAATTCGCTGGGGATAAGAAGGCTTTGTCGAGGACGCTCTTTCCGTGGCTTTTGGCTGAGGATAACCCAGTTATATCCTGTTAAGGAAATAACTCTTTGAATAAAGCCGGGAGACGCGTTCGTGCTTTGCGAAGGATAAGCTTCCAGAATTTTCTGGGGATAAGCTTACTGCTTGGGGAGATGAATTCCAACTTTCCTGGGGAAACTGGGTTGGACTGGACTCTTTGGGGAAGTTTTGAGCTGCGGAGGAGGTGATTCCTTTGAATGTTGAGATACCACCGGGGAACAATCTTTAGACCAAGACTGCCGGGGATGCTTGTTAAGAATATATGTATTGCTGCTGGGGAATGTTGATATCTGCTGGAGGATACCCAACTTCCTTGAGATTTGATGATTTTGCTTGGAGAGAGTGTACTGACTTGCTTACTCTCTGGGGAATTCAGGTATACTGGTCATGTTCTTTAGCTGAACTTATCTTGGTACCTTGGAGGATAGAACAATTGGATTGTTTAGACAACTCTTTATTGCCCCTGTTTCTAGTGTCACCTGCGATGAATTCCTTTGTTTCGTATGCAAATATTTATGAGTTAGCAAATTATTGTCAATGCATATATCACAAATTGAACCTTGGACGTTCTTCGCAACACAAAACAGAAAAAAGAAAAACACTTGGCACGTTTAACTGAAACATATATTTGTATTGATTTTTGAATGGCCTGAATAGGCGTTTTGTGTACAAGAGGCTGACGTCCTAGTAAGAGGTACGCCGCCGATCAAAAGAGTTTATACAAGTTTTGTACAAATGAAAATAAAACAGTTGTGTGAAAGATGAACGATCCACTGGGTTTCAACTCTGCTATTGCCTTTATAACTCCGAGCGTCTCATCACTTGATGACCTTGGTTGAAGGTGAAGCTGACTGATCGATGCCGTTTGAGCTTGATGCAGATACCGGATTCTGGATGCAAAGTGATCCAATGAGACATAGTGTTACGCTTTTATCCCTGACTTTTGCCTGGACCGCCCTTTCGGGTTTTCAGTCCACCGGGATACCCATTTTTGCCCAAGCCGCCTTTTCAGGTTTTCGACTTGCCGGGTGTACAGATTTTTCATTTTCATCCCTTCATTTTGCCCGAACCCTTTTGGTTCGACGGGAAGCCCTAATTTTTGCCTAGGCATGTCAGCCTAGCGGGTCTTTTTTCATGCGTAGTATTTTTTAACTATGTCTGCATTGGCGGGGTGAGGAAGGTCGTCACCATCCATGTTGGTTAATATCATTGCTCCTCCTGAGAACACATGCTTAACCACAAATGGCCCTTCATACGTAGGGGTCCATTTGCCCCTTGGATCACTCTGAGGAAGGATGATTCTCTTGATCACCAGATCCCCAACTTGATATTCCTGTGGTCTGACCTTCTTGTTAAATGCCCTGATCATTCGTTTCTGATACGTCTGACCATGACAGATAGCAGCAAGTCTCTTCTCGTCAATGAGGTTGAGTTGATCAAGTCGTGTCTGGATCCAATCATCTTCGTTCAGATTTGCATCCTTCATTATCCGGAGAGAGGGAATTTGCACTTCAATCGGCAAGACTGCCTCCATGCCATAAACCAGAGAGAAGGGAGTTGCCCCGGTTGACGTCCTTGCTGAGGTACGGTACCCATGCAGAGTGAACGGTAACATCTCGTGCCAATCTTTGTACGTTACTGTCATCTTTTGCACGATCTTTTTGATGTTCTTGTTAGCTGCTTCTACAGCCCCATTCATCTTCGGTCTGTAAGGAGAAGAATTGTGGTGCTGTATCTTGAACTGTTCGCAAAGCTCAGCAATCATCTTATTGTTCAGATTGGTACCGTTGTCTGTAATAATCCGTTCAGGGACGCCGTATCGACAAATCAGGTTATGCCGAATGAACCGTGCCACAACAGCCTTGGTTACTGTAGCATAGGATGCTGCCTCAACCCACTTTGTGAAATAATCAATCGCCACTAGGATGAAGCGATGTCCATTAGATGCCGTAGGTTTTATCTCGCCGATCATGTCTATGCCCCACATCGCAAACGGCCAAGGCGCAGTCAGAACATTCAGGGGAACCGGAGGAACATGCACCTTGTCTGCATAGATCTGACACTTGTGGCATGTCCTGGAATGTTGGTAGCAGTCAGCTTCCATTGTGGACCAATAATATCCTGCCCGTAGGATTTTTTTAGCCATAGTATGTCCACTGGAATGCGTACCAAAGGTCCCTTCATGTAGCTCTTCCATGATTCTTTCTGCTTCAGTCTTATCCACACAACGCAGTAAGGTTGAATCGTGGTTTCGCTTGTACAAGATGCCGTTGCTTAGGAAGAACTTGGCTGCAAACCTCCTCAGGAATTTCTTATCATTGACAGAGGCACCTTCCGGGTATTCCTGAGCTTCCAGATATCTCTTCACTTCGTGGTACCAAGGCTTCTCAATTACCAATTCAGTTTCGAGATCACAACAGTATGCCGGTTCGTCCAGTTTCCAGATGATGATCCGGGGAGCTTCATTATCCCATTTGACCTTGAACATTGAAGACATTGTAGCTAACGCGTCCGCTAACTGATTCTCTTCTCTTGGAAAGTGTTCAAAGGTTATCTCTATGAAGTGGGGAATCAGGGTCAACACACATTCTTTGTAAGGAATCAAGTTTGGATGTTTCGTATCCCACTCTCCTTTGATCTGATTGATCACAAGAGCGGAATCTCCGAAAACACTTAGGAACTTGATCCTTAGGTCGATCGCAGCTTGAAGACCCATGATACACGCCTCATACTCCGCCATGTTGTTGGTACAGTTGAAACATAGCCGGGCAGTGAGTGGAGTATGAGTACCTTGTGGAGATATGATGATGGCGCCGATACCATTTCCCAAAGCATTGGAAGCTCCGTTAAAGTGCATAGACCATCGGGATCCTGGTTCAGGTCCTTCATCCGGTCCAGGTACCTCACAATCAGTTACTATCATGATGCTTTCATCCGGAAACTCGAAGTTCATTGATTGGTAGTCATCTACAGCTTGATGAGCTAAGTGGTCTGCCAGTACACTTCCCTTGATGGCTTTCTGGGTTGTGTACTGAATGTCGTATTCCGTCAAGATCATTTGCCATCTTGCAATTCTCCCAGACAGAGCAGGCTTTTCGAATATGTATTTTATAGGATCCATTTTTGAGATCAACAAAGTAGTGTGAGTCAACATATACTGTCTCAGCCGGCGAGCAGCCCATACCAAAGCGCAGCAAGTTTTCTCAAGCAGTGAGTATCGGGTCTCACAGTCGGTAAACTTTTTGCTAAGGTAATAAATAGCATGCTCTTTTCGGCCAGACTCGTCATGCTGCCCCAGCACGCACCCCATCGAATTGTCCAGCACTGTCAGATATAGTATCAGAGGTCTCCCTTCAACCGGTGGCATAAGGATAGGTGGTTCTTGGAGATACTCTTTGATTCTGTCGAAGGCAGCCTGACATTCATCGTTCCAACGTACTACCTGATCTTTCTTCAGCAGCTTGAAGATTGGCTCACAGGTAGCAGTCAAATGAGAGATGAATCGAGCGATGTAATTCAGGCGTCCTAAAAAGCCTCTGACTTCCTTCTCTGTCTTAGGAGCTGGCATCTCTTGAATAGCTTTGACCTTAGCAGGGTCCGCTTGAATACCTTTATCACTGACCACGAAGCCTAGCAGTTTTCCCGATCTTACCCCGAAGGTGCACTTGTTCGGGTTCAATCTCAGCTTGTATAGTTTCAACCGGTCAAACAACTTTTGCAGGTGATCTAGATGCTCTTCCTCAGTCTGGGACCTAGCGATCATGTCGTCCACATACACTTCGATCTCGTGATGGATCATGTCATGAAATAAGGCAACCATAGCACGTTGGTAGGTTGCCCCAGCATTCTTTAATCCAAAAGGCATGACCTTGTAGCAGAAGGTGCCCCACTGAGTAACAAACGTAGTCTTTTCCATGTCTTCAGGTGCCATCTTGATTTGATTGTAGCCTGAAAAGCCATCCATGAAAGAGAACACTTTGTGCTGAGCAGTATTATCAACAAGGACATCAATGTGAGGTAAGGGAAAGTCATCTTTGGGGCTGGCCCTGTTCAGATCCCTGTAGTCGACACACATTCTGACCTTACCGTCCTTTTTAGGTACCGGCACCACATTAGCAACCCACTGAGGGTAAGAAGTTACTGCAAGGAACCCTGCATCAAACTGTTTCATGACCTCGGCTTTAATCTTCTCGGACATCTCTGGACGCATCCGACGAACCTTTTGTTTAATTGGAGGGCAGTCTTCCCTAGTCGGCAAGTGATGAACGACAATATCGGTATCCAACCCTGGCATGTCTTCGTAGGACCAGGCAAAGATCTCCATATAGTCATGTAACATCTTGGTTAACCGTTGCTTCACGCTGAGCTCTAGGTTGGCACCAATCTTTACCTCTTTCCTGTCTGCTTCAGTACCCAGGTTTATGGTTTCCACTGGCTCTTCATGGGGTTGAATTGCCCGCTCTTCCTGAAGCAGCAGTCTAGCAAGCTCGCCAGGCACTTCGCAATCATCTTCACCTTCGTCTTCGGCTAAGTTGATCGGATTTTCGAAGTCATAATTGGCAGTAGCAGAGCTGTTATCAGTAAGATCCAGAGTGGATTGGAACCTGTATGAGTGAGTGTGTGTGTAAATACAGCTGTTTTTGAAAATTATGTAAAGGAAAAGAAAGACAGAAAAGGAACACAATATTTGCAATGCGAAAAGTACGTCCAAGATTTTCATTCATGATGTATAAAATGACAGTTTGTATGCCCTCACAAATAGAACCACGGTGCCTCGGGTAAGACACCGGGCCATAGAGTTTATCATTGTTTATTACAAAATATAACGAAAACAAAGAAATTTATTACTGCGTCACAAAGGTAACAGGGGTATGGTCCTTTGCACTCCAATTGTTCAATCCGTCTTCGGCCGTCGGATAAATCCAGCTGTTGAATTCGGCTTCATCCACTTCCTGGTCCTCCCCAACAGCATTCACCTCTGAGCTTTTAATAAATACCGGAGGTCTTCCGATCTTTGCTTTCCTCATAGCTCTCTGACCTTCTGAGGTGAAACCCAGCCCAAGTTTATCAGTCTTCTGGGTGAAGTCTGGAAGTCTGCCCCAGTCGGCACATTCACCCTTCTGCACCACAGCCCTGGCATCCTTCAGGGAAGCCATCTTCAAAGGACCACTTGCTTCTGTTACTTCTGCTGCAATTGGAAACACCTCCTCGAAATGCTGAAAGGGGGTCTCAATGAACTCCCCATCCATCTCAATGTATCTGAACGAGTTTAGGTGGCTCACCATGTATTCTTCCTCTCCTTGCACGGTGACAATCTTCCCTCTGACGGGGTACTTCAGCTTTTGATGCAAGGTAGAGGTCACTGCCCCAGCCTTATGTATCCAGGGGCGACCCAGCAGACAAGAGTAAGATGGACGGATATCCATCACATAAAAAGTGGAGTCGAACACCTGAGAACCCACACGAATCGGAATGTCAACCTCCCCGTGGACCATCCTCTTCGAACCGTCAAAGGCCCTGACAATGATGTTGCTGGGTTTCAAATCCAGGCCTTCACAATCTAGACGATCCAGAGCCTTCTTGGGTAGCACATTCAAAGATGACCCAGTATCAACCAACACATGTGCCAAGGTGGTGCCCCTGCATTCGATTGAGACATGCAGAGCATCATTATGGTCTCTCCCCTTTGCGGTCAAATCAGCATCCGAGAAACCCAAGCCATTATCTGCCGTTAGGCTTGCCACGCAATCAGTGAATTGGACTGCAGAGGTTTCATGTGGCACGTGGGCTGTCTTGAGGAATGAGATGAGGGCCTTTGCATGGGCCTCAGAGCACAGCAGTAAAGAGAGCATGGAGATCTTGGAGGGTGTATGCCCCAATTGTTCCACAACATTAAAATCGCTCTTCTTTATAATTTTCAAAATCTCCTCCATCTCTTGTGGGGAGGCCTCAGCAGCTATGGGTATGGGCGCCTCCATCTGGGCAGGCTCAGTTTCAATTCCCTTGCCCCGAGCATTGGATGACTCGGCAGCAGGAGAGACAATCGGATCAGCAGCAGGAACAACAACTTGATCAGCAACGGGAGTAGGTGTACTTGCAGGAATTATCAGGAGCGGTCTTCGGGCAGCAGGTGGCGCAATGTCAGGCGAGAAGAGCCTGCCACTGCGGGTAACTTTGGCCGGGCCAGTAATGTCACAGATGCTGGCGCCAGCGTTGAGCTCTTGTTTAACTCCGTTTATATATACATCTGCCCCATAGTGCCAAGGGACAGCTTTGTTAGATACATAGGGCAGGGGCCCAGGAACAGTGATAGTAATAGGTGCCACGGTCAGAATTTGGACAGGCTTCTTCTGGAGAGCCGGGATCGGATTGTTGAAGATAGTCACCACAGAAACTTCTTCCATTGGAACCAAACGAACAACAGACTTCTTGAATAGAATCTCCTTGCTATCCATTAAGCTTTGGATGCCTAACTTTAGCAAGGGACAACCGGATGGGGACACAACACAGAACAGGCAACCCTCACTACAACCCGGAAATAAACCGGCCTGCAGTAGGTTCTTCTTAACGATCTTTAGAGGAGTGGCTAGATCATCCACAGAAACAGCATAAACATCTTCATCAACAGCATTTACCCCGTGCTGAGGCATAGGGGCAGTAACTACATTCGGCTTTGCAGGCGCCTCGAATTGTATCTCCTTTGCATCGATAAGGTCTTGCACCTTATTCTTCAATGCCCAGCAGTCATCAGTAGAGTGCCCCGGGCTATCTGAATGGTAAGCACAACGAGCATTCGGGTTGTTCTTGGGGGACGCAGTATTGGGGAACTTTGGCGCCTCCCTGACAGTCACTAAATTAGTTGAGAGTAACTGTGGCAGGATCTGCGACAAAGTCATGTTTAAACGGGAGAATTCTCTCCGGGGTCTTTCCACCTTCTGAGTATTGTTTGGCCGGGGAGCGGCAGCAGGCTTAGCAATCATTACCGCACTGACAGATTGGCGGTGTTCATTTCTCTCTGATCTCCTGGAACCATATACGGCACTAGACTCTTTTTTAAACGGTTTCTTTTCTGAACTAGATGATGCAGCCTTTGCAATCTTCCCAGATTTCAACCCAGCTTCAATCCTTTCTCCAGTCAAGATCAAATCAGTGAAACCAGCAGAAGAATTCCCAATGAGATGGCTGAAGAATGGCCCAGATAGGGTCCCCAAGAACATGTCAACCAACTCCCGATCAGTCAATGGTGGCTGCACCCTGCCAGCCAGGTCTCTCCACTTCTGAGCGTACTCCTTAAAACCTTCGCTTGCGCCTAACGCCATACCCTGGAGTTGGGTACGTGTGGGGGCAAGGTCGGCATTATACTGATACTGCTTGTAGAAAGCAGTAGCCAGCTCCTCCCAGTTACGAACTTTGGTCCCATCCAGCTGATAGAACCATTCGAGATGAGTCCCTGAAAGACTCTCCTGGAAGAAGTGGATCCATAGATTCTTGTCCGCAGAGTACGGCTGAATTTTCCGAACATAGGACCTTAAGTGCAGCTTGGGACAAGACGCCCCGTCATACTTTGAGAAGGATGGTGCTTTTAATTTATGCGGGATAATCACACCGGTCGACAAACCCAGATCTCCGAAATCCAGCCCAGGTGCCTGTTGCACCTCCATAGCCTTCAACCTGTCCTCCAGTTGTTTGTATCTGTCATCTGAAGGAGGGTACTGTTCCTCATCAAAATCTGTCTCGTTGTCGGAGACCACTGGAGTAGGAACCTTTACTTCTGCCTGAGAAGGACTCCTGCCAACAGAAGAACCAGCCTCTTCATGCTGTAGAGTATTACCCAACCTTCGGCCCGAGTTGAACAGAACAGTTCTTCTCTTCTTCTTCTTCTCCTTCTTCAGGAGCATAGTCTTTAGTTCTTCTTGGCCTTTAGCTAGACCCATGATTAGTTCTTGAAACTGCGCATTCTGCGCCTGGAGAGCCTTGATTGATGTCTCTGTTGATTCAGATCCGGGATTCATGATGCTGAAATAAACAGCGAAGAACTGTAAGCAACCTGAAAAGGGGAAAAACCTGCTATGCACATGATGTATGAAATGCGTATGCAATGCATTCAAGGGTTCGAAAGTTCAAATTTGTTGTAGACAAAAAGGAACACACGTTATCATTAAAGAAATCATTGTTTAATACATCAAGGCCTCATGGGCAAAAGTACAAAAATCAAGTCAATCCCAAAATACACTGCGCATCCTCTTCGGAGCTATGTAGGTGTTGAGATTCCTCTCTTCATGCAACAGACGGATGAGCTCCAAGACTTTCTTTTCACTGGCATGCAGACTAGTCTCAAGAGAATTCCTTTCCTCCTTAAGCTGGATCCAGCTCTTCTGCATCTCTTCCCAGGATGTGGGCATATCAGGGTACTGAATAACATGAGACACTTCCCCTTCCAAGACAGGTTCTTTGATTACTGGAAGCATGTGAGGATAAGGCATGACTAACTTCTGAGAGCGAGCGCGTACCCACTTGAGATAAGGCTCCAAAGGGATGGAGTTCCTGTGCCCCAGTGTTTTGCTGTCTATCCTATTGGGCATCCTCCAAGCTCTGATAAATTTCTGACGAAGTCCTTGAGTATCATTGTCGAAGTCAAAAACTATGTCAGGAATTAGCATGTCATGAGGACCGTCCCTCCGAGCATAACCAAACTGTCTCCAAGCCAGGCATGGGCTATAAGTAATACCTCCTCTGATTCCAAGTAAAGGAACATTAGGGTACTCCCCACAACGATCAATGATAGTGACATCTCCTCTGGATCTAGGACACCAATGTATATCTGCATGTGTAAGAGTCATCAATCGTTGTGACCATCTCAAACCCCGCTCATTCTTCAGGACTGATTGGGGAAGGTGCGAAATAAACCACCTTCCCAGGAGAGGAGTGCAACACATAAGGACACCTCTTTTTCTCATGGTTCGAGTGTAACATGAGTGAAGGATGTCCCCCAGCAATGTAGGTATAGGATTCCTGGACATAAAGATCTGAACAGCACTGATATCAATGAGCTGATCTGGGTTAGGGAACAACACCAAACCATAAACAAGGAGGGCCACAACCTCTTCAAAAGCTTGCAAGTCAAGGGAGTTCCAACATTCATGAGCTTTCTCAAACAGAAATTTGGCTAAGAACCCTTTGATACCACTTCTGACTTCCCAATGTCCCTTGAGGTCAGATGACTGTAGGTGCAAGGCTTTAGCAATCTCCTCAAGCTTAGGTTCCTTTTCTGTACCGTTGAAGGGTAGCTGATCAAGGATAGGGATCTTCAGGAGCCGGGAGAACTCCTCCAATGTAGGTACCAACTGATAGTCCAAGAAGGTAAAACAGTGATGCAGAGGGTCAAAGAATTGGAACAAGACCTTTATCATATCTTCCTCAATGTTGGTGTTGACCAAGCTGATGAGGCTTCCATGCCTTTCACTGAATGAAGAGTTCTCGGGAATCCTGGATATAAGCTCCTTAAGCTGAGGAGGGATCCTTACAAGATTGACCTGAATTGTCTTTCTACGAGCAGTTTCCATGTCCTACAAAACAAGAACAAAGATGAAAATTCGAACCCCTGAAATGGTTAGTCAATGCGTATGATGCTGGATGATGTCATGATGCTATGATTAAACACACCACAGATATTTACAAAGACAAACATGTAAGGCACACAAGGCACACAAGACAAGCCCTTAAGGTTTAAGGCCAGCATGGGGTCTGGGTAGTACCCTCTTGAAGTTGGTGGGTTCAACCTGTCCTAATCAAAGTAACCGGGTTCTAAGGTTCCCAATATCACAGGATTGCTTTCATTGTTCATTGTTTCGATTTAGCCACTGAACTGGCGACCGAAATATTCCAGGAAAGCAACCCTCAATTGAGTGTAGTATCGAGTATCAACCAACCTCGGACTGCACCAAAGTCAGTTATCTCACTACCCTAAAGAGGCCAAGATAGTTCAATTAAGGTTCCTAAGGTCTGTTGATGCTTCACGACACCACGCGGAGGCCCCGTACTCTCCTTGACTGAACTCAAGGGTTACCGGTACACACCAAAGTGCCACATCAACGTAGCAGACTGTTTCAACCATGTCGGTATACCCCGCACAGTTCCCTCACAGCCTTGTTGCTACTTTCTAAGAAAGGTATCCCCCAGATCCGGGTTTAGGATCTATAGAACTCCCAAGCAACCCACAATTTAAAGCACACGAGGAAAACAATTGAAAACATAGTTATGAGCTAGCCCTAAGGTACACCTCACTTTAAGATAGTTCCCCAGCAGAGTCGCCAGTTCTGTGATCGGTGGATCTGGAACTGACTGTTTAACGCTGGTTCGCGAAATGTCGCGGAAGCAAGAGTCGCCACCGCCTTTTATTTTCTCCAAATGGAAAGGACAAAAGCACAGAAAAATTCCTTAAAGAGATTGCTCTCGGTTCGGGAGGTAGGTTATAGAAAGGGAAGGTGTTAGCACCCTTTCTATCCATGGTTATCCATGGGCTCTTAGATACTTGCTCATTTGTGTTTTCAAAATTGTTTGCTTACTTTTCAATGTGGGTTTAAAAGTTTCTTTGAAAAATTTCAGATCGACTCATACGTCAGAGTGTTTGAAAAGTTTGTTTTGAAAGCTTTTGAAAAGTGTCAGTGTGAAAATTCTTTTTGAGTTTGTTTTTGAAATTAGAGCAAGTATCCTTGAGAACCTACCTACCCTAAGGAATTCGTCTGTGTAAATGTCCTTTAAGGTAGTGCCATCCCACCATTGAGAGGTAGGTAGCACCACCGTTGGAGGTGTTCGGGTCAATTCGAGTTTTAGGGACGTGGTGATCACCGGAGCAATGGGAAGACACCTTAGAAGCTACCCTCATGCCAGGTTCCCGGATCATGAGGACTTACTAAGACGTCCTCTACTCGACGATCACCTTTCGAAAGGCAACAGTGAGGCGTACCCTAGGGGTGGTGTGTGCGATTTGTGTGTCATGTTTCAGTTATTTGTCTTGTCATGTTTGTTGTGTTCTACGCTTGATTTTAATTAGGGCATTCATTCTTGCATGTTTTTTAACAGTGATAAGTTGCGGGAAAATAAATCTAAGGCTATTACAAATGGCGCGGGTCCACATCGCCAAAATTAAACCGGACCCGATTTAGCGAAAAAAATAAATAATGCGAAGTAAATAAAAGTGCGAAAAGTAAAGTTACATGGCTTTGGGGGAGATACAAAATTATAATAAATGACATAACATAAATGCGCAAAATAAAATAATTAAAAACAATGGGCGTTGGACCCTTTTTGCAAAAAGATTAAAGTTAATGAATTAATTAAGGAGGAATTAAAATTAAAGATTTAAAAGGAATGTTTTTTGGTATTTTATGTTTTTTAGATTTAAGGAGAAAAAGAAAAATTAATTAAAATTGAAATGAGATGCTAAACCCTAGTTCTAATGTTTTTTAAGTTTATTGCAAAAAGTATTGAAATTTGACCTAATTTAAATCTAATTTATTTATGTACAAATTTAATTATAAAAAATAAATAAATAAATAATTATTGCTGTGGAAAAAAGGGAAAAATATGAAAAGGAATCAAAATTGCTAATTAACCTAATTCTATATTTTTGGATTTTTAATTGTTAAAAAGAATGAAATTATAACCTAATTAAAACTAAGTTTATTTACATATAAAATTTAGTTATAAAAAATAAATAAAATAAATATTATTTAAAAAAAAAGAAAGTAAGAAGAATAAAAATTAAACCTAATTCTATTTTTGGATTTTTAGTGATTAAAAGGAATTAAAGTTAAAAAACCTAATTAAACTAAATAATTTACATACGATTTATTTATGGAAATAATAAAAATTATATTTTTTGGTCTTTTCTGAATTTTTGTGATATTTTTATATTTTGTAGAAAAATAATCAATTAATTAAAACAAATAAAAATAGATAATATAATAATTAAAAAGAATAAAATATGAAAAGAAAAGCAAACCAGGGGGGGGGGGGGGGTAGCCCCAAAATTGGAGGTAAGGCCTTAGCACTTCAGGCCCAATAATATTCAGAATTTGTTGACTTTCTGGATCATGTATGATGCGTTTGACCAGATGTAGCGTATTCCTCAAATCTAAGCCTTTAGTCTGATCTCCAGGGGGACGTGTCAAGGCTTGGTCCTGGGTATATGGTGCGTCTTCGTTCCAGCATTGCATGGGATTTATTTGTGAAAAATAATATTGAGGTTTTACACAGACCTGGGGTTCGAACCCAGGTCTTGGACTTTGCAAAGTGAGGTGCCTGCCAGCTGAGCTGCTTGGATCAATTGATATATTATGGTAAACAAATAATAAAAAGCAAAATCAGCGCATAGAAATTAAAAACGCGCGCAATTCAAACTGGCGAATCACGCTTCGCCACGATACCTTCGTCTTCACGTCCCCTGTAACAAAACATATAAGGCAACGGTTTTTATTGCGTTTCCTTAAGCTAGCTACAAGAAAATAACGATTAGCCTATTTCCAAACATAAATTAGGCGCGAGGGTCAAGATATCTTCGTCTTGAGGTACTGAATCCAACCATGGCATTCATGAGTCCTAATTTTTCCTCTACGCAAAAGCCCTAATTCCAGAAACCTGCAACCCTAGAATTCTCGCATGGCAGATTCATATATATGGCACAAAAATGCAATTAAATGTATCAGTTAGTTTTGAAATCATGTCAGGAATAAGAATTAATCAATGAAATGTCATGAAAACGCGTAAAATATAGAATACGATTTTGGAATTTCCATGGAATGTCTTGAGTTCTGTACCCCAATTCTTTGAGCTTTTGTGGTTGATATTGATTGGAACACCTTCAGGGATGCTTAAGGATGCTGATAGAACAAAAATTGAAGCTTGGATCGACCTTGAGACTAGTTTTCAGTATTGACTTTTTTATGGAAAATTTCAAGTTTGTAATAGCCTTCTATGCGCAACTTTGTGTGTTTTTGCATTAGGGTTCTGTTCTAGTACTTGTATGGAACGATTTAGGTCAAAAAAATTGAATAAAATCCATGGCCATAATGGTTTTTGAATATTTGATTTCAATGATCTTTTCATATCTTTTTTTCATGGTTTTTGGTTCAATCATGCTCAAATCTCATCAAAACTTGCCTAATTGGGATATGCACGTGATATTGAGAATAAACATGCATGAAAAGATTTTTTTTTTTAGGTCAAATATATATTTTTCACATATTTAAATAATTTAATTGAATTAATATTAATATAAATTCAAATAAATAATTAAAAAATGAGAAAATACTTCCCTTTGGGCCTAGTGGTCGTGCATAGGCTTGGCATGAAGAAACTTGGAAGAAAAATGGGCCCATTTGCATTTTTGGATCATTTGAAATAAAGTTGACTTTCAAAAATTTCCAAAAATTTCCCAACTTCCACAAGGCATAACATGCTCAATTTTTAAGCTTTTCACATGTTCTTGGACATTTTGGAAAGGTATTTGAGTCCTTTAACCAATGCCTTTGGTCCCATGTCATTTTGATTTACCAATCTCAAGTTATGGCCTTTGACTTAAAGTCCCTTTTTGTTGACTTTTGAAAATGACCTATAATGTTGAAATTGATAACTTTTTGTGAGAGCATTTCTTGGACTTGGAATATGAAGATGAGTTGTAGGAAATGTCTTTCTCTTCAAAATGAGATTTGGATGGAATTTTTCTGATAATCCATGTGAAAGTTATGCCTTGGTCAATTTCAGTTGACTTTTTCAGCTGTCCAAATATAGCAACTCTTGCATCTTTGATGATTTCTGAGCCAAATTTTGAGAATCATGATCAAGCATTGATCAAATGATGTTTGTGGCTTCAAAATGATATATTGACCAAAAATTTGAACTTTTGACTGTCAAATGACCATTTTGCCCCTACAGTTGACTGTAGTGCAATCTAGGGTTTTAACTGTGCAATTTTGAGCTGAATGCCTTGAAACTTGATATGAAGATACTTGACCACATTTGTAGGCATATGAGACTTGATTGAACCTTTGAAAACTTTCAATTCTTGATCAGAACACAAACCCTAGTTTTGACTGTATAGGAGACAGTTTGACTGTGCAACCCTTGGGGAATTTTGTGACCTTGACTTGACAAATCTTGGAGAATATGGGAGGGCAAATTTTGGGGTGCAACACACGGCCACAATGTTCATGCCGTTATAGAAGACCTCCATGTTACTGATGTTGCCGAACTATTGACTCCATTGTTAGTGATTAAAGAGAAGTTGATGAGAGCCGGGATATTCCCAGGCTACGGGAAGGACTGTTATTTTTGTTTGAACATACGAGCTGATTGCTCAATGTTGAAATCAGGTGTCCAACGCCTGATGGATACTCAAGAGATACTTTTCCAGAAAACCCCTGTTGATACCTTCAATCCTGTTACTCCTGTTACTTTTTCTACTTCAACCAACGATATTGCAATCATAACCATTTCTGATAATCCTCCCAAGGCTTGCAAAAGTCCTGTCAGGATTACACCCAACTCTGAATGTGTACCATTAAAGATCACCATGTCGGGACGTGTCCCGTACCAATCCAACAAAACGATACCATGGAACTATGGGGGAGAAATCTTCTACCATGGTATCAAACAAATCGAAACAGTCCAAGAGATTTCTAAAGAAGAAAGCCCTGATATAGGGAACATTGCGAGTACAAGCAAGATAACCCGCAGCGGCCGGATCTTTTCTCCGGAGATTGCTCCCCCTCGAGCAGTTTTAGGACCCTTGAAAGCTTTTGTACCTGTTGGACCATCTGTGCAAGGCCCAGTGATTGAATAATTGGATACTCCTGAAGAAAGACCATCTGTTGATACTACCGATAAGGGTAAGGGGATACTAGAAGTGCATGTCAGGACAAAGGCTCATGCTGTGGTTATCCCCGAAACCACTTAGAAAGAAATGGATGAAATCTTGAAAATAATTAGAAAAAGTGACTACGACGTTGTGGAACAGCTAGGGCAGACCCCTTCTAAAATTTCAATGTTGGCTCTTTTGCTCTGTTCTGAGGCCCATGCTAAGGCCCTAATCAAATTCTTGAAGGCGACACATGTACCCCAAGAGACTTCGGCTGACCAATTTCAGGAGTGTGTGGCCAGTCTTACTGCTGATAATGGCCTGGGCTTTTCCGATGCTGACTTGACTCCCAAAGGAAGGAAACACAACAACGTGCTACATGTCTCAGTTGAATGCAGGGGAACCACCCTCGCCCATGTCTTAGTGGATACTGGTTCTTCCTTGAATGTGCTTCCGAAGAAAGCCTTAGACCGTTTGGACTGCGAAGGATTAACCCTCAAGCCTAGTAACACCGTTGTTAGGGATTTTGATGGATCCAAGAGAATGGTTCATGGAGAGGTTGATATTCCTATCAAAGTAGGCACAAAAGTTTTCAACTCCACCTTTTAGGTGATGGACATCCGTCCGTCATATTCGTGTTTGTTAGGAAGACCATGGATCCATTATGCTGGGGCAGTTACCTCCTCTTTGCACCAAATGCTGAAATATCCTGTTAAGGGTAAGATTATAACAGTGCACGGCGAGGAAGAGTACATGATAAGTCATCTTAATTCCTTCCGCTATGTGGAGTTGGATGGCGAGTTCATCGAAACGCCTTTCCAACATTTTGAGGAAGTTTCCCCTGAGGTAGCAGTTGCGAAGACAATGGTTGAGGTGCCTGTCGTTCCCAAGCATGTATCTAGGATGGCATCTCTCAAGGACGCAGAGGCTGTAATTAAAGAAGGGAAGAGTACAGTATAGGGGCAATTGCCTGATTTTCTCCATAAAATGGACAAGTTTGGATTAGGGTTCACTGCTGCAGGACAAAAGGCTATGCGTCGCTCCAAGGCTGGAGGACCACCTGTCAAGATCTCTCACCATGGAATCAATGCTGTAGAAGATGAAGATAAAGAGATCCACTTTGAATATTGGATCTTTTCGACCGTCGAAGGGGGTTTAAGCAACTGGGAAGCAAAGGATTTTGTTCCCATCACCTTTATCAACCAGTAATTTTATCTTTGAACAATTTCCCATTTTATGGTCTGTAATAACTAAACAATTTGCACACTATTTTCACCTCATGCTTTGCCCGGGGCGTGTAGGTCCATTTGTAAGGGCTTGATTTTCTTCATAATCATATGCCATGTTTTAATGAATCATTGGACGTTTTTCATCTATAAACTGTCGTGTTCATTTTCTTTCCTTTTGCATTTTTGTTTGTTTAAGGATGGCTATCCCTTACACACACCCACACTCACAAATGCAGGTACCCATCCACTCCGGATTCCATGGGTGACTATTCTGCTTTAGCCTTTGATAACTCTGAAGATTTGGTCAATCATGCTGAGTACGAAGTTGACGAAGATTGTGAAGTGCCGGGAGAGTTAGCCAGACTTTTGCAACAAGAAGAGAGGGCTATTCTGCCTCATGAAGAGTTGCTAGAAACCATCAACTTGGGGACAAAGGAAGACAGGAAAGAGGTAAAAGTGGATGCCAACCTGGAACGAGTGTCAAAGAGCGCTTGGTGCAGTTGTTGAACGAAAATGTTGAAATCTTTGCCTGGTCTTATGAAGACATGCCAGGGTTAGACACAGATATCATGGTTCACCGTCTCCCTACAAGAGAAGACTGTCCACCGATCAAGCAAAAGGTCTGCCGAATGAGGCCTGACATGTCTGAGAAGATTAAGGCTGAGGTAATGAAGCAATTCAACGCTGGCTTTCTGGCAGTTACTTCCTATCCATAATGGGTTGCTAACATTGTGCCCGTGCCTAAAAAGGACGACAAAGTTAGAATGTGTGTAGACTATCGGGATTTGAACAGGGCTAGCCCCAAGGATGATTTTCCGATGCCACATATCGACATCTTGGTTGACAATACAGCTCAACACAAGGTTTTTTCCTTCATGGATAGATTCTCGGGATACAACTAGATCAAAATGGCCCACGAAGACATGGAGAAAACAACCTTTGTCACGCAATGGGGTACCTTCTGGTACAAAGTGATGCCATTCGGACTGAAGAATGCAGAGGCAACCTATCAACGCGCCATGGTAGCTTTGTTTCATGATATGATACATCATGAGATTGAAGTTTACGTAGACGACATGATAGCTCGATCACAGACAGAAGAAGAACACCTTGATCATTTGCAAAAGCTGTTTTCCAGGTTGAAGGAGTATAAGCTCAGACTGAACCCAAGCAAGTGCACTTTTGGGGTTAGGTCTGGTAAACTTTTGAGATTTATTGTCAGCAACAAAGGCATTGAGGTTGATCCAGCTAAAGTAAAGGCTATACAAGAAATGCCTGCCCCCCACACTGAAAAGGAGGTTAGAGGATTCTCGGGACGCTTAAACTATATCGCCAGGTTCATCTCTCACCTGACATCTACCTGTGAGCCAATCTTCAAGCTGTTGAAGAAAGATCAGGTAGTTAAATGGAATAATGATTGTCAAGTTGCTTTTGATAAGATCAAGGAGTACTTACTAGAACTTCCTATTCTGATGCCACCCGTCGAAGGAAGGCCGTTAATCATGTATCTAACTGTTTTGGATAACTCAATGGGGTGCGTGCTGGGCCAACATGAAGAGTCTGGCCGAAAAGAGAATGCCATTTATTACCTTAGCAAAAAGTTTACCGACTGTGAGACTCGCTACTCACTGCTCGAGAAAACTTGTTACGCTTTGGTATGGGCTGCTCGCCGGCTAAGGCAGTATATGTTGACTTACACCACTTTGCTGATTTCCAAAATGGATCCGATCAAGTATATCTTCGAGAAGCCTGCTTTATCTGGAAGAATCGCTAGATGGCAAATGATCCTGACTGAGTATGATATCCAGTATACTACCCAAAAAGATATAAAAGGGAGTGTATTAGCTGACCATCTAGCTCATCAAGCCGTCGAAGATTACCAATCTATGAGATTCGACTTCCCTGACGAGGACATCATGACATTGGACAACATTAAAGGTAACAGACTGTATGACGGACCTGAACAAGGATCCCGATGGACCCTGTACTTTGATGGTGCTTCAAATGCACTTGGTAACAATATCAGTGCGGTACTCATTTCTCTGGAAGGTTGCCATACACCCTTCACTGCCCGACTTTGCTTCAACTGTACCAACAACATGGCTGAATATGAAGCTTGCATCTTTGGTCTCAAGGCTGCTATAGACTTGGGAATCAAATCTTTGGTCGTATTTGGGGACTCGGCTTTGGTTATCAGTCAAGTCAAAGGAGAGTGGGACACTAAACATCCTAATCTTATCCCATACAAGGAACATGTCTTGACGTTGTTGCCTCATTTCGAGCAGATTACTTTCGAGCACTTCCCGCGAGAAGAAAATCAGCTAGCAGATGCTCTGGATACAATGTCTTCCATGTTTAAACTCAACTGGGATAATGAGGCTCCCCGAATCACCATCGAGCGAATGGACGAACCTGCGCACTGTCATGAGATTAATACCGGAGAAGTAGTGGAACAACCCTGGTTTCATGAAATCAAAAGGTATCTCCAGACTAGAGAATACCCTGAAAGAGCTTCCGTCAATGACAAAAAGTTCTTAAGGAGATTTGCTGCCAAATTCTTCCTAAGCAATGGCATCCTTTATAAGCGCATCCATGATTGTGTTCTACTTCGTTGTGTGGACAAGGTTGAAGCTGAGTTGATTATGACCGAGATACATAGTGGCACCTTTGGAACCCACTTGAGCGGACATACGATGGCTAAGAAGATCCTAAGGGCAGACTACTACTGGTCTACCATGGAAGCTGATTGCCATCAACATTCCCGTACTTGCCACAAATGCCAAGTCTATGCTGACAACGTTCTGACAGCTCCTTGGCCATTCGCAATATGGGGCATTGACATGATTGGAGAGATCAAGCCTACGACATCCAATGGACATCGCTTCATCCTGGTGGCTATTGACTATTTTACCAAGTGGGTCGAGGCAGCTTCTTATGCCTCAGTTACAAAGAATGTGGTTGCCCGCTTCATCAAGCAAAAACTCATATGCCGGTACGGTGTCCCCGACAGGATCATCACAGACAATAATACAAATTTGAACAACACTATGATCACCGCTTTATGCGAACAGTTCAAGATTTATCATCACAATTCATCTCCCTATCGGCCAAAGATGAACGGTGTTATTGAAGCCGCGAACAAAAACATCAAGAAGATTATTCAAAAGATGACGGTCACCTACAAGGACTGGCATGAAATGTTGCCGTTTGCTCTGCATGGATATCGTACCACGGCACGTACTTCAACAGGGGCAACCCCATTTTCTTTGGTATATGGCATGGAAGCTGTTCTACCCATGGAAGTTCAGATTCCTTCCTTAAGGATTATGAAGGACGCTGGTTTGAGTGAAGATGATTGGATTCAAACCCAGCTTGATCAACTTAATTTGATCGACGAGAAGCGACTTACTGCTGTTTGTCATGGTCAGACGTATCAAAAACGGATGATCAAGGCTTTCAACAAGAAAGTCAGACGTCAGGTATATCAAGTCGGAGATCTTGTAATCAAGCGGATCATCCTACCGCAAAGTGACCCCAGGGGCAAGTGGACTCCTACTTACGAAGGACCATTTGTGATCAAGAGCATCTTTTCTGGCGGGGCAATGATTCTGACCACCATGGACGGCGACGATTTGCCACACCCTGCAAACGCAGACATAGTCAAAAGATACTACGCATAAAATGACCCGACAAGTTGAAAACCCGAAAGGGAGACTTGGATAAAAATGGGCATCCCGGTGAATCGAAAACCCGAAAGGGCGGTTCAAGCAAAAATTAGGGATAAAACAAAAAAATCTGTACACTCGACAAGTTGAAAACCCGAAAGGGCGACTTGGGCAAAAAAGGGTTTCCCGGTGGATCGAAAACCCGAAAGGGCGGTCCAGGCAAAAGTTAGGGAATTAAAGCGTATGACTATGTCTCGTCGGATCACTTCAAGAACAACCTCTTCACCAACAAGCTCCAAGCTTCTGATCAATCCAGTCATCGGCGGACGAAGCAGCGAATGGACAAGATATTCAGAGTTGTGAAGGCTATAGCAGAATGGGAATCCCATGAAATTATTACACATAGCCATCTTTCTTTTGTATAAATTTTTTCAATTTTTACGACAACATTCTCTTACTAGGATGTCTGTCTCCTTTGTACAAAGATACTCACAAAGTTAAATACAAATATACTTCAAAGTGCAGAAATTTGCTTGCCTTTCTTTTCTTTTTACACTTATGTTTTATTTGAAAACGTCCAATGTTTTGTTAAATAGGCATATGCATTTGAATATAATCATTACTTACAAATAAAACGGATTTGAAAAAGGATAATTACTGATAGGTTGAAGGTCTAGGAAGAAATATTTGTGCCATTTCAGAAGAAATCCCCTACGATACATCATTCAGATCCCCAACAAAGCTCAAATTTGGAGTATATTCCCTCAGCGGAGTTAAGCTTCAAGATCCTCAGCAGAGCCAGTGCATTCCAAAACTTGATTCCCCCAACGGAGTTAAGCTTCAAGATCCTCAGCAGAGCCAGTGCATGCCAAAACTTGATTCCCCAGCTGAGTTAAGTTTCAAAATTCCCATCAGAGTTAAGCTTCAAGATCCCCAGTGGAGCCCGAAAACCTTGAAAATCCTATCCCCAGCGGAGCCAGAATAGTGAACATTTTCCCACAGAGTTATCTCCCAGCAAGATCGAAGAATATCAGTCTCATTTCTCCAAGCATAAGCCTCTTAGGTTTTAACTCCCCAGTAGAGATTTTAGAGTTTTCCCTATTTCCCAGGAAAGTCATGAAGGATTCTCATTCCCTGCAGAAATTGTCAAAGGCCTTGTGAATCCCCACAAATCGCCGAGGATTTTCAATCTCCAGCAGTGGTCCCAGGATTTCTCATTCTCAACAATCAAAGATCTTTAATCCCCAAGCAGTCAGCAAGGATTTCTCATCTTCAGTATTCAAAGATTTTTGGAATCCCCAGCATTGGTCAAGGATTTACTTTCCTCGACAGCAATCAAAGATTTCATTATCTCCAGTTATCAAGGATTTATTTTCCTCAGCAAGACAGTTACTCAGCTTACATGCGCATCCATTACATTCATATATCATAAACATTGATGAAATACAGTTCATTGCATCATACATATCATGCAACATAACTTTGTGTTTTAGCTAACATTTTACCCTTTTCAGGATAAGATTAAAAGGCTATCGTTAACAATTATTCAGATACAGTATGGATACATCCCAGACACGGCGGTCACTCCATTACTCATTCAGAATTTCAAGTCAAATACAGTACAGATACACCCC
Organism: Vicia faba; assembly: GCA_948472305.1. Classification (NCBI taxonomy): domain Eukaryota; kingdom Viridiplantae; phylum Streptophyta; class Magnoliopsida; order Fabales; family Fabaceae; genus Vicia; species Vicia faba. The sequence continues at coordinate 1,314,463,395 of OX451741.1, read as the reverse complement.
AAACACGGCGGTCATTCTACTACTCATTCAGACTTCAACAATCCGATACAGACTAGATACGCTCCAGACACGACAGCCATTCTATCTCTCATTCAGATTCAACTATCAACCAAAAGTTCAGATACGCTCCAAACACGGATGCCATTTTGGCCCTTACACCAGCAGTTCGATTCTCCCCAGTGTAATCGCCACAAAAGTCATTTTGTCACTTATTCAGATCCCAGTTACAGTCTCATATACACTCCAGACACGGAAGTCATTCTGCTACTCATACAGATCTCAACTTCATATACAGTCCAGATACGCTCCAGACACAGTTTCCATTCTGTCACTCATTCTGAATTTATCCCCAACCCATAGATGCTCCATACACGGATGTTTCTCTGTCGCCCATTCAGAATTCAAATACAATACAGATACACTCCAGACACGGCAGTCATTCTGATATTCATTCAAAACTCAAATATAGTTACAGATCAGACACGCTCCATACACGGACTCCATTCTTTCGCTCATACAGACTCAGTCTCCATATACAGTTCAAATGCATTCCAGACACGGATACCACTTTAATGCTCATTCTTCCAACCTACCACATTGCAATTCAACAAACATTCTTGGATGGCATCTTTAAGCCCATCTCCAACAAGATTCTACCATCTCCAAATGGCATCATTAATCCCATTCCCTTATCTATGTTTTGACGAGTGCAAATTTACGGGCACTCTAGTATCCAATCCTCTTTTACCTTTGAGTCACGAAAAGCAAACTTGCCAATCTAACTCTTCAGGTTCAAGAAGATTGAACAGGGGCAACTGTTGTACCCCAAAATTTTCCCTCTCATTTCATCACCATTTCTCATCACAAGGATTTTGGAAGTCAAGGTCAAGCTAGGGTTTGCTCTGCTCAAGACACCTCCTTGCACTGTTGACCTAAATTAGGGTTTGAGTTTGCATAGTGATGTTTTGACCTAAAATGCCCAAAGTGACTTTCATACTTCATTTTGGACTCACAAGTTTGTCCATACCAAGTTTCAAGCCTTGATTCAAATTTTTGCCCAGTCAATTGGACAGTTGACCTAGAAATCAGCTTTATTGGGGAAAAAGTCAATTGTGGCCAATTGACAATCAAACCTCATGAATTTTGACACACATCAACATTATGAACTCATATGAACCATTTTACCAAGTTTGGATCACAATTCCACAAAAAATTTGATCAGATCACCAAAAGGGCAAAATGGTCATTTTTGGGGTTTTGACTGTACAAAGGAAATTTTTGACTGTTTGACCTAGCCAATGGAAAATCAAGCTCAACCACGGACTCAAGGACTCAATGACATTGTCTTGACCCATTCAAAAAGTTCAAAAGATCTCAAATGCATAGGATTGACAGATGAATTTTTCAGTCAACTGATCAAAATTTAACTATATACTGAAAAGTCAAACTTTGACTTTTGGGTCAAAATCAAGTGCCAAAGGTCATTTTTCATCAAGACATGTCAAATTATGAAACTTGTTCATCAAGAAACCCAAAAATGCAAATTAGGGTTTAAAATGGAAAAATTTCATAACTTAGAAATTTTCTAAGTTATAAAATTTTCTTATTTTTTCCTAACTTTGTTCCATTTTTTCACCAAGATGAAAATGGATTCAAACAAAACTTGCAACATGAAACTTGTAGTCCATCACAAAGTCTAAAACTTTGATTCACAAAGTTTTCTCAAAAGAAGCTTGTATCTCAAGTTATAAATTTTGGAACAAGGGTACCTAAAACTTTTAACTTAGAAAATTTTTGCCTTAGTTTAGGCAGGATTTTGACCCATCTTCTTGGCCATTTTTCACATAGTTACACTTGGAGTTTCAAGTTGCATTTCAAAGATGGATTGTATTACATGTTTCAAGCTTTCCAAATTGTCCAAGAACTCCTCAAACACCTCTGTGGTTGGGGAGAATCGAATGCTTGAAGTTGGCAAAAATTCACTTTGATCCATGGCCAATACATGTTCATACAACTTGCATTTTCAAATAAGCATGCTTTGTACTAGCTTGCAGGCCTCTAAACCATTTTACACTCCTTAATTGAATGCAAATCCACTGAGCTAATGCATTATCTTGGCCATTTGGACATTGCACACAAAACTAATCCCTATTTGGAAAAAGGTATATTGCCATTTTTGAAAAGCTATACTTTATGTCAAACCAAGATCTTTGAGGCATGGGGCCATATCTCTGAGGCAAGATAAAGTCCACAAATTGCAAGTATCAAGAAAGAAGGATGCAGCATACAAGATAGGGATTACAGGCCTGTATTGACAAGTTACACACTCTTGCTTCAAGAAGAAGAAATTTGTCCAAAATCTTCAAAACTCAAGAACCATCCATAGTCAGCTTACACAAACATTGCAAACACATTTCACACAACCCTTTGAGTCATAAACACGATCCCTTCACCACTCAAACCTCCTTGAACACAAAATCACTATTTTTTTGCAAAACAGGGCAAGCCCTGCAGAACCACCTCCATCTCCACTTTCCCTCGTGCGTTTTACCTCAAATTTGTTCCAATACCTTCCATTCAACTCACCTGAACTATTCCAGACCTCCATTGCTAGATGTAACACCATTAACACACATTACCATTTTTGTTTCAAAGCTTTGCAGGTTGAGTTCTGTAGCACGATTCAGGCTACTTCAAAACAAGCCAAGCATTGGGAAAGCTTCATTGGAGCTCAGGCAAGCTCAAAAGAACCTCAAGCACCCTTAGAAGTTGCTGCATTGTCCATCTCAAAGTCAACTGAAATAGGTATTTCATGAACTTCTATCTCTCTATTTAGGAATAGTTAGGCTTAGGTTTGTGAATGAAAGATGTTGTATTCATAGCCCTGAAACCATACATGTGCTTAGTTTTCATTTATATTAATCGTGCTAGGAGAATTTTGTTCGTGAACTTTCTGAAAAAACTAGGTTAAGATTTAGGGCCAGAGAAATTCTCTCTGGTCTTTGAGAGTTAGCTTAAGTTTTTTATATGGTTATATTCGCTGTTTGATGCTATACAAGTTTCATGTTATGAGTTTTGTCAAAAAAGTAAGGAATCAAGAGATAGCATTTGTGTACAGAAGTGCACATATTTCTGTTCAAAGGAAGAAGATGAAGTTGGTTTTGGCTGGGCCTGTACAGGCTTGCTTTTGGCACCCCTCCTCTTTTCTTTTTACACCCCCCTGACCCATTTCTTGTACATTTGTCATTTTTGCATTTTTGTTTCATTTCTGATTTTGATATTTTATTTTCTAACATAAAAAATACTTAAAAATTATTTTCATAAATTTTTGTATTTATTTGGAATTTATTTTAATTATTACTAGTATAAAAATGTTTAAATGCTTTATATTCTTTTTATTAAAACCTAAAAATAATGTAAAAAATATGTTTATTTTCATTTATTATTTTTATTCACATTTGAAAATATTTTCTTGAAATATACACATTTTTGTAAATAATTTGTTTTATTTTTATACACTTAATATATTTAATACATATATATACATATATAATATGTTTTATTAAATAATTAGGACAAAAAAAAACACAAAAATAATATATTTTCATTTTTATTAATATATTATACTAAAAATACCATTTTTTTCAATATACTTATATTTTTGTACAAATTAATACATTATTGTATGTAAATAATAAATAATACTATTTATTTAAGAAATTAGGGTTTTGCCCTAAAAAACAAAATAATTAAAATTGACTTTTTTTTTATTATTTATACATCACATTTAAAAATACTTTTTACATACATAAAAATCTTTTTTGCATAACATATTTTATCTAACATTTATTTATTGTATTTTATTTAATTATTGTACATTTAAATATTGTATCTTGTACATTCAATTTGGTTGTAATAATTTAGGATTTAATTTCTTGCAAAATAATCCCCAATTCAAATTTGTACCCCCCTCCCTATATCATGTTGTAATAGTGTAGAATTTAAATTCTCGCACCTTTAAATGCTTTCAATGATGCCATGATTAGACCTAGGGTTTGTATACAAAATAAAATCAACAATTAGCTTGACCTAATCCAAGATAACAATGCATGAAAAAACAAACACAATGCACACTAGCACCCCTAGGGTTAAAATCCACTTGTTGCCTTCAAAAATGGGCCATGGTATGCATGTCAAGTACTTTGGCAAAACAAAAACAAACAAAAGATCATAGTCCCTCGATGACGCTATCTGAGTTGCCTAAACAAAATGATCAAGTCCCTCAAGAAAATTGCCAAAAATACTTGACACCATTGCTATCATGGTCTATACGATGACCCACACCTGTCCTGTTTAACATCCTAACACAAGGTTGTTCACCAAATACAATGGTGAAACAACACTATTAAAAGGGTTAAAAATATAAGAAAGATCTTTGAGTAAAATAGGGTAGACAAACTCTTAGTTACTTGATCAAAGCTTGCAAAAACATCCTTGCTATCTTCAAAACACACTTCACCACACAATTTCAAAACCCTACTTTCAAACATTGAAAACTTTTCAAAAGACAAAAACACCTTTGTATACATTCAAACAAGAATCATTACAAAGGTTGCCACCACGATGGCCTCTTTTCAAAACATCTTTCAAAATCACACACAAAGCACCATTTCAAACAAAGAGCACCATTTCAAACAATTGAAAAGCAAAGCAAGTGATCTAAGCAAGTAACTAAGAGCCCATGGATAACCATGGATAGAAAGGGTGCTAATACCTTCCCTTTCTATAATCTACTCCCCGAACCCAAGAAAACATCTCAAAGGTCTTTCCTGTGCTTTTTGACGTTTCCTTAGGATAAAATAAAAGTCGGTGGCAACTCTTGCTAAACCAAAACATTTGCGAACATAAACGCAAAATCCCAAGTCAGTTCTCCCACCGTATCACATGTATGATATATGTATGCAATGTTTTCAAGGATCTCGCGGGGTAAATAAGAAAATGTCATAAGTTGAAATTTGACCAATAGCTTTGATTGGAGAACTTTGTATCGATGAATATCCTTCCACGAGAATTAAGCTCACCATATCAAGTAGGTTGTATCCCTTGACTCAAGTTATTGTACTTGATCTTTGATGGCGTTTGGTTAGAGGAAAATAAATCCTCTTGTCACTTGATAGACGTCTGGTTCAACGTGATCCTGCATCATAGGCCCTTGAGATCCTTGAAATGGTTATTGAAAATGCTATGGTATGATGTTATGCAAAGTAAGAAAGTTTATATACAAATAATCATATACACACAAAGTAGACAAGTCCTTAGGTTTAGGCTTACATGGAGTTTGTAGGTAAGTACCCTCTTGAAGTTTAGTTTGCTCAACCTGTCCTAGCAATAGTAACCGGGTTCTAAGGGAGCTCAATATCACTGGTTTGTCTTCTCGGGCATTGTTTCATCGCAAGCCTCTTTAATAGCGACCGAAATATCCCAAAAAACCCAAACCTCAATGGATGTAGTATCGAGTATCTACCAACTTCGGACTGTACCAAATTCGGTAATCTCACTATGTCCTTAATGGCCAAGTTGGTCAAGCAAAGGTTCTAGAAGTTAGTTAGTGCTTCATGACATCACTCAGCGGCCCCGTATTCTCCTTGACTACTCAAGTGCTACCGGTACCCATAAATATGTCACACTAACGTAGCTATTGCTTAGACCATGTTGGTATACCCCGCACTGTTTCCACAATGTATTGCTACTTACCTATAAGGTATCCAAAATCCGGGTAGAGGATTCAAACCCAAACAAAGAACCAAAATGTAAAGCATACAAGTCAAATAATGAAAGAAAGTAAATGTGATCTATCCCTAAGGTAACCCCACTTTTAAAATCTCCCCAGTAGAGTTGCCAGTTCTGTAACACGGTGGGAGAACTGACTTGGTTATTTTGCATTTGATCGCAAATTTTGCGGTTAGCAAGAGTCGCCACCAACTTTTCTTTTATCTAAAAGGAAAGGCTGAAAAGAACAGGAAAGACATTTGATATGTTTTCTTGAGTTCGGGGGGTAGATTATGAAAAAGGAAGGTATTAGAACCCTTTTCATCCATGGTTTTCCATGGGCTCTTAGTTACTTGCTAGATCACTTACTTTTGTTTGAAAATGTGCTTTGTGTGGTTTTTGAAAGTATTTTGAAAATGCGCCATCGTTTAGGCAAAATTTGTAATGATTCTCGTTCGTAAGAATGTATACAAGGTTTTGGTCTTTTGAAAATGTTTTCATGTTTGAAATATGTTTGTGAAAGTGTTAGTGTTTGCTTTGAAAATAGCAAGGATGTTTTGGTTTTGAAATTGAGCAAGCAACTAGGAGTAATCTACCTACTCAAAAGTCTTTCATGTTTATTTCTTCTTTCCTTTGACACTGTTATCTTATCATTGATTTGGTAAGAAACCCTATCTTTGGATGTAAAAGGGACGGGAAAGGGTCATTGTATAGCCATGATTAACAATGTTGCAAGATATCTTAGCATTTTCTTTAGGGACTAAGATCATTTTGAAAGGCAACATGGATAGCGTCATCGAGGGACTATGATCTTGTATTTTGTTTGTTTTTGTAAGATGCCTCACATGCATAATATGGCCATTTTTGTAAGGAAACAAAGTGGGTTTACCCTAAGGGTGTAAGTATGCAAGTGTGTTGATTTACATGCTTGACTTGTCTTGATTAGGGTTTGCTATTTGTTGATTTTATCTTTCCATACAAATCCTAACTACTAGCATTTGTATATAAAGCATTAAATTGCGGAAAATAAAAACACTAAGCTATTACATCATTTAGGGGAGGGGGTATACAAATTTACAAATGGGGAATTTGCAAGAAAACTAAATCTAAATGATTATTACAACCATATTGGATATTGTACAAAAATGAAGATAAAGATGCAAGAATATGAATGTGAAAAGAAATGTGATTTTTGTATTAAAGATTTTGACCTAATTAAAAGAAAATAATCAACTAAAATAAGAAAATTAAAATTAAGTTAATAAAAGAAATTAATTTATTAAAGAAAACAAGTTTTTGTTTTTTAGGGTTTTTGTGATTTAATTAAACTAGTAAATGAATAAAATTAATTAAATAAAAGTCCTAACTTCTAAATTAATTAAAATAAAATAAATTTAGATCTAATGTTAATTAATTTAAGAAAAGAAATTAAATTTATAATAAAAAAATATTTTTGTCCTTTTTTTATTTTTATAAAGAAATAAAAATATAAGTATATTAAATGAACAAAAAATATATATTTTTCTTGGATTTTTTATTAATAAAACAAATAATAATAATATTAGTAATAATATAAATAAAGAAATATGAAAAATAAAAATAAACAAAAGAAGTCAGGGGGTGAAATTTTGATTGGGGCTGATAAGTGAAACTGGTTTTAGAAAATGCTAAGCCCAAAATAAATATTTTTGGAATCAAAAGAAAAGAAAAAAATGCATGGGCTGGAGGAGTTTGGCCCAACAAAATTGTTATTTTTGTAATACGAGTAAAAAGGGGTGTGCTGAAAGGAATAAATAGATTGGGCCTGGAACTTGTTTTGGTTACGGGCCTGACTATTTCTAACAAAACAACAAAACATGGCTTGTTGTCTCATTTGATCAGAAAACACTTCTCTCTCTTATTTTACTTCTGTCTCGTTTTCTCTGAAGCTTCCTTCACCGGAGACGAAGAAAACGGCCGCGCCAGAAATTGCCTCACGGCGGCAACGGCGGTGGCGTACTCCCGATCATGAATTTTTTACCTTTTCTGATTCGCCTTATTCTTCTCTTTGCTAATCCGTGGTTGATTTTTGCAGGCGGTGATCGGTTTTACGCAGATCTTGATGGAAAGGGACGAAACCCTAGGGTTTGGATTTGACAGAAACAACTTTATCTAGGTGAGATCGTTCCTTTTCTTTCTCTTTTCCGAATTTCTGAAGGGTGGTTTGGGAAGATGATGATAAAAAAACGCTTAGGGTTTTCGTTTTTGTTCTTGCTATGGTTTTTGTATATCTCTCTGTGAAAATGGTTTTTGAAGGGACATTGTTTTTGTTGCTGAAAGATGAAATGAGGGTTTTGGGTTGTTTGTTGCGATTTGTGGTTCTGTTTGTACATTTGTGTATATTTTTGTGAAGGGAGCTTGAAAATGATGTTGGGATTTATGTGGTTGCTGCAATTTTTTTGTCCCCTGTATATTTTGGACCAAAAACCCTCCTCCTGCTGTGAATCGTGGCTCTGCTTCTTATACTATGGCTTGCCTGTTTAATTCACTTTATTTTTCTGTAATAACATTCGTGCTGACTTTGCTTTGGTTCAGTTCTGACTTGATGGTTCAACCTTGTACTTGTTTGCTTGTTGAATTATTGTACAAGTTATTTGTGATTGTTGTACCCCAAAATTTGCCCTCCCATATTCTTCAAGAATTGCCAAGTCACAGGTTCAAAATCTCTCAAGGGTTGCACAGTTCAAAGGCCTCCTAAACAGTCAAAATTAGGGTTTTGGTTCTGACAAAGGAAATGAAGTTTCCAAGGGTCCAATCAAGTCCCACATGCCTACAAATATGGTCAAGCATCCTCATACCAAGTTTCAAGATTTACAACACAAAATTGCACAGTCAAAAACCCTAATTACACTACAGTCAACTGTAGGGGCAAAATGGTCATTTGACAGTCAAAAAGTCCAAATTTTTGGTCAACATCTCATTTTGAAGCCACAAACATCATTTGATCAATACTTGATCATGATTCTCAAAACTTGGCTCAAAAAATCATCAATATGCAAAAGTTTCCATATTTGGACAGTTGAAAAAGTCAACTGTAACTTGACCAGGGCATAACTTTCACATGGATTATCAGAAAAATTCCATCCAAAGCTCATTTTGAATAGAAAGACATTTCCTACAACTCCTCTTCATACTTCAAGTCCAAGAAATTCTCTCACAAAAAGTTATCAATTTCAACATTATAGGTCATTTTCAAAAGTCAACAAAAAGGGACTTTAAGTCAAAGGCCATAACTTGAGTTTGGTAAATCAAAATGGCATGGGACCAAAGGCATTGGTTAGAGGACTCAAGGACCTTTCCAAAATGTCCAAGAACATGAGCAAAGCTTAATAATTGAGCAAGTTATGCCTTGTGGAAGTTGGGAAATTTTTGGATATTTTGAAAAGTCAACATTGCTTCAAATGACCTAAAATTGCTAATGGGCCTCTTTTTCTTCCACAATTCATCATCCAAGGCATGTGCACGACCATTTGGCCCAAAGGGAAGTTTTTCTTCATTTTTATTTATTTATTTGGATTTTTAATTATTAATAATTCATTTAATTAATTAAAATACATGAAAAATACCAAACCAATGCAATCAAATCTTTTTGTGCATGGAATAGGTTTAAGATTTCGTGCATGATCAGATATGGAAGGAATTGAAGTGATTGGCCATGATTTGTACCAAATAGGCATGAAGAAATATTGGAAAAGATCTTTGAAAATCAAATCTTGAAAATCATGAATGCAAAGGTTTTTGTTTGATTTCTTTGACCTAGAACCTTCACACATATATACATAGTGCAACCCTAATGCCCATGATCTCCCAGCTGCGCCAGAAAAGCATAGAGAAACTTGAGTTTTTGCCAAAAAAATTGGAAACTGAAAACTAGGTTACATGTCGATTCAAGCAAAAAGACTTGTTCCATTACCTTCCTGAGGCTTCAAGGAAGATTTTCAAATCAAGAACATCAACTCTAACGCCTTGGATCGGTATACAGGAATCAAATTTTTTTTATATAAATGCATATTCGTGTTTTGATTTGCAGGCATTCTCATGGCATTTTGTTTATGGATTCACACTAATTACTTGATTCTGAAGCTAACCACATTATTTGATTGAGTTTTTATATACCATACACGAATCTGCCATTGTTGTCTTTTAGGGTTTTTCAAGCTTTGAATTGGGTACTTTTAAATACTGTAAAATTGGAAGCTCTCAATGCCATGACCAAACTCAGCATGATTGGACGATTGGAATAGATACCTCGCGCTCAATTTATGAGCTACCACAAGCTAATCGCTATTTTCTGGAATGGCATATTTTGGAACGGTTCAAAACCGTTGCTGATTCTTTATGTTTCAGGAAAAAAAACAAAAGCGAGGAAGACGAAGACTAGGTGTAAGGCGTTGGTTGGTCCGTTTGAAATTTCGCGCGGAAAGGAGCACTAACATTTGTTTTATTTTATATTGTTTATTGTTTATGTAATGTACAAAGAAACGAAGCAGCACAGGTGGCAACGCGTAGTAGTGGTAATCCTCAGGACCTGGGTTCGATCCCAGGTCCCCCTCCCTTTCCCTTATATTTTTTTCTTAATTATGTTCCCATGTAGATTATGCCCTGAGGATCATCATACATCCACAAGATCTGGCTTGCCACGCATACGCTAAGACCAATCCAAGGGACATGGTTTGAAGACCATCATGGACATTGGTCAAGGGAGGTACACGCTGGCGCAAAAGTCAACAAGGCCAACGATAATTGGGCCTGATTACTGGACTCTACCCTCCAATTGGGGACAGACCCCCCTAGAGTTTGTTTCTTTTATCTCTTTTTTATATTTTTTTCTTTCCTTTATTTTAATTAATTCTTTAATTTAATTATTTTCATAAAAAAAAAACATAAAAACAATATAAAATCAGAAAAAGACAAAAAAATAAATATTTTTAGTTAACTAATATTTTTGTAAATAAATTTCATTAAGTGATTTTAGTTTTTAAATCTAGGATTCATCTTAATATTTTTTCAATAAAAACCTAAAATTTGTAGAATTAGGGTTTGTATCAATTTTTATCCTTTTTCTTTTCTTTTCACAATAATTAATTATTAAATATTAATTAAATGGCATGTAAATAATTAGGTTAATTTAGGTTTAACTTTAATACTTTCTTAATAAACTAAAAAACAATTAGAATTAGGGTTAACATTTTAATTTCAATTAATCTTTCTCATTAAAACCATAAATGCAAAAAATCTCAAAACAAAATAATTTCTTTTTTCTTTTTAATTTCATTAATTTAATAATTTAATTTAATTTCATCAAAAGGGGTCCAACGCCCTCGTTTCTAATTTTAATTCAATTCGCGTATTTATTTCTTTTTCTTTTAATATTTATGTACTTCTCCCAAGGCTATGTAATATTTATCTTTCGCACTTTAATTCTTTATTTTTCTGTCAAATCGGGTCCTGGAAATTTTGGCAATGTGGACCCGCGCCTTTGTAATAGTTTAGAACTTTTATTTCCCGCAACTTCTTAACTGTTAAATAAATGCATGAAAGAATGAATGCCTAAAATAAAAACAAACGCATAGATCACTTTGACATGACAAGACAAAAATAAACGAATCAGACACACAAATCACACACCACCCCTAGAGTACGCTTCACTGTTGCCTTGCCTCGAAAGGTGATCGTCGAGTAGAGGATGTCTTAGTAAGTCCTCATGATCCGGGAACCTGGCATGAGGGTAGCTTCTAAGGTGTCTTCCCATTGCTCTGGTGATCACCATGTCCCGAACCTCGAATTGACCCGAACACCTCCAACGGTGGTGCTACCTACCTCTCAATGGTGGGATGGCACTACTTTAAAGGACATCTACACAGACGAATTCCTTAGGGTAGGTAGACGACTCTAGATACTTGCTCTAAATTTCAAACAAAAATTCAAAAATACTTTTCACACCAACACATTTTCAAAAAGCTTTCGAAAGCAACTTTTCAAACACTCTTGAGGACTGATACAAGAGTCGAACTGAAATTTTCAAAGAAACTTTTTAAACCCACTCTAAAAAGCAAACAAACAATTTTGAAAACACAAATGAGCAAGTATCTAAGAGCCCATGGATAACCATGGATAGAAAGGGTGCTAACACCTTCCCTTTCTATAATCTATAAGGAATTTTTCTGTGCTTTTGTCCTTTCCATTTGGAGAAAATAAAAGACGGTGGCGACTCTTGCTTCCGCGACATTTCGTGAACCAGCGTTAAACAGTCAGTTCCAGATCCACCGATCACAGAACTGGCGACTCTGCTGGGGACTTAAACTTAAAGTGAGGTGTACCTTAGGGTTAGTTCATAACTGTGTTTTCAATTGTATTGACTTGTCTGCTTTAAATTTGTGGGTTGCATGGGAGTTACATAGATCCTAACCCGGATCTGGGGATACCCTGTTTAGGTAGCATAAGCTGTGAGGGACCTGTCCGGCGTAGACCGACACGGGTGAAGCAGTGGCTACGTTGGTGTGGCACCTTGGTCTGTACCGATATCCCTTGTGTCGCAACGAGGAGAATATGGGTCTTCTGAGGAGTCATTAAGCACCAACAACCTTAGAACCTTAAATGACACAACTTGGCCATTAGAACAGTAGCAGTATGCTACGCCCATTGAGGCTAAACTCTCGTGATGGTTCTGGCCGCAAGAAAAGATTGCGATGCTGGAGTTATGACCGATTGAGGGTAGTCAATGATATTGGGATCCTCTAAGAACCCGGTTACTTTGATAGGACAGGTATGAACCAACAAACTGAAAGAGGGTAGTACCTAGACCTCATGCTGGCCTAAACTTTAAGGGCTTGCCTTGTGTGACTTGTGTGCCTTACCATGTTTGCCTTTGTATCTATTTGTGGTGTGCTTTATCATAACATCATAACATCATAAGCATTGCATGCATCCTGCATAAGGACTGACCATTTCAAAGACAAGAGGGTTTCACCTTTGCTCTGTTTTGTAGGACATCATGATGCCTGTGCGAAGGAATACTATCCGGTTCAACTTTGTTCACTCACCTGAGTTGCTTGAAGAGTTGGTTAGCAGAATTCCAAATACCACTTCCTTCATTCAGAGGCATGGTTCTCTTCTCAGTTTAGTCACTGCAAAGCGGGATCAGCAGTTGATGAGTGTTATGACCCAGTTCTATGACCCTCTGTACCAGTGCTTCACCTTTCAAGACTTCCAGCTGGTCCCTACCCTAGAAGAGTTCTCTGACTTGCTTGGTATCCCTATCTTGGATCAGACTCCCTTTACTGGTTGGGAAAAGACCCTCAGGCTTGAGGATGTTGCCGCAGCTCTTCCCTTGACACATGAAGAGGTAATGGACAACTGGGTAACTAGAAGCGGAGTTAAGGGTTTCTTGGCCAAGTTTCTGATTGGTAAGGCTAACAGTTTCTGGAATGACCTGGACTTTAGGGCATATGAAGACATCTTGGCTCTCTTAATCTATGGGTTAGTCTTGTTTCCTAATCCTGACAACTTCATCAATGTCACTGCCATAAGGATCTTTATGTCTCAGAATCCTGTGCCCACTCTCTTGGGTGACATCTTGCAACAACTTCATGCTCGTACTGCCCGAAGACGAGGAACCCTGTGGTGTTGTATCCCTTTGTTGGTGAGGTGGTTTATTTCACACCTCCCTAAGTTCGTACTGAAGAACCAAGAAGGAAGAGGTTGGGCTCATAGGTTAATGTCTCTCACTGATAAAGACATCATTTGGACTTGCAGAGGTTTGGATGAGATAGCTGTTATTGATCGATGTGGGGAATACCCTAATGTTCCTCTGATTGGTACCCAAGGAGGAATCTCTTACAATCCATGTCTATCACTCCGTCAGTTTGGAAGAGCAAGAAGAGCAGGGCCTCATGAAATGTTGGTGCCCCACATCAGTTTTGAGTTTCAGGTGGATAGTGACGAGTTGCGTCGCAGGTTCATCAAGGCTTGGGACAAAGTTCATAAAGCTGACCCACAAGAATTGGGGCCAAAGACTTCTTTACCTATGGAAGCCTACTACAAATGGGTTCGCATCCGTGCTCAGAAGTTAGGTATGCCATATGAAGCTGTCAGACCCGTCATTCTTGAGTGTCCTGACAAAGATGGTGTTCCTCCAACTGTCCTTCCTCCTCAGATACCCACTGATTATGAGACCTTAAAGAGGTCTTGGTCGTAACTGCGAGAAGAACGGGATTCTTACCGGGAAAAGTTCAACGAGCAGGAATTGAAGATCCAGAAGCTGACAAAGCAGTTGGAGAATGAGCGAGCTCTGAATGACTACATCCGTACTGAGAAGAGGAAACCATGGGATCAATAAGGAGCTCTGGATGTTCTTTTACAGTTTTATTTCCCTTTTCATGTATTTCCTTTCATGTAACGCCTAAGGGCAACCTGTTGAATAATTTCAGTTTCAAAGTTGAATCTAATAAAGTGTGTTCCTTTTTGTTTACAAAGTTGATTCCCGATTGTCTTTGAAAACATAAATCATACGCATTCCATTCATCATGTGCATATCAGGTTTTCTTCTTTTCAGGTTGCTTACCGTTCTTTGCTGTTTATTTCAGCATCATGAACCCCGACTCGTCATCAACTGAGATGTCCATCAAAGCTCTTCAGGCGCAGAATGCGCAGTTTCAGGAATTAATCATGGGTTTGGCTCAGGGCCAAGAAGAGCTGAAGGCTCTGCTCCTGAAGAAGGAAAAGAAGAAGAAGAGAAGGACTGTTCTTTTCAACTCGGGCCGAAGGTTTGGCAACACTCTGCAGAATGAAGAGGCTGGTTCTTCTATTGGCAAGGGTACCCCCCAAGGGGAAAAAGGTCCAAGTCCGGTAGTCTCCGACAACGAGACTGATTTTGATGAAGAGCAATATCCTCCTGTAGAAGACATATATAAGCAGCTGGAAGACAGGTTGAATGCTATGGAGATCCAACAAGTGCCTGGGCTGGATTTCGGAGATTTGGGTTTGTCTACTGGTTTGATCATTCCTCGTAAGTTCAAAGCACCATCCTTTACCAAATATGATGGGGCATCTTGTCCCAAGCTACACCTCAGATCGTATGTGCGGAAGATTCAACCGTACTCGGTGGATAAGAACTTGTGGATCCACTTCTTCCAGGAGAGTCTTTCAGGGACTCATCTCGAATGGTTCTATCAGCTGGATGGGACCAAGGTTCGTAACTGGGAGGAGTTGGCTACTGCTTTCTATAAGCAGTATCAATATAATGCCGACCTTGCCCCTACACGTACCCAACTCCAGGGTATGTCGTTAGGTTCAAGTGAAGGTTTTAAAGAGTACGCTCAAAAGTGGAGAGATCTGGCTGGCAGGGTGCAGCCTCCGTTGACTGATCGGGAATTGGTAGACATGTTCTTAGGGACCCTATCTGGGCCATTTTTCAACCATCTTATCGGTAACTCGTCTGCAGGGTTCACTGATCTTATTCTGACTGGAGAGAGAATTGAGGCTGGGTTGAAGTCTGGTAAGATTCTGAAGGGTGCATCGTCTAGTTCTGAGAAGAAACCCTTCAAGAAGGAGGCTAGTGCTGTATATGGCTCCCGAAGACAAGAGAAATCTGAGCGCCGCCAATCTGTCAGTGCGGTAATGATCGCTAAGCCTGCTGCCGCTCCTCGGCAAACCCATCCTCAAAGGGCTGAAAGACCCCGGAGAGAGTTCACCCGCTTGAGTATGACGTTGTCGCAGATCTTACCACAGTTGCTGTCCACCAACCTAGTGGCTGTCAGAGAGGCCCCTAAAGTTGTGAACACTGCTTCCCCCAAATACAATCCAAATGCCCGCTGTGCTTATCACTCCGATAGCCCGGGGCATTCCACTGATGACTGTTGGGCATTAAGGAATAAGGTGCAAGACCTTATTGACGCAAAAGAGATACAGTTCGAAGCGCCTGAGAGGCTGAATGTGGTGACTGCTCCTATGCCTCAGCATGCGGTAAATGCTGTTGATGAAGAGGTGTACGCTGTTTCTGTGGATGATCTAGCCACTCCCTTAATGACTGTCAAGAAGAACCTACTGCTGGCCGATTTATTTCTGGGTTGCAGTGAGGGTTGCCTGTTCTATGCTGTTTCCCTATCCGGTTGTCCTTTGCTGAAGTTAGGCGTCCAAAGCCTAATGGATAACAAGGAGATTCTGTTTAAGAAGTCTGCTGTTCAGTTGGTTCCGGTAGAAGAAGTTTCTGTGGTCACAATCTTCAATAATCCAATCAAGGCTCTCCCGAGGAAGCCCGTCCAAATCATGACTGTCGCACCTGTTGTTATTACTGTTCCGGGGCCTCTCCCCTACGTATTTGATAAGGCTATCCCCTGGCACTATGGGGCAGACGTATATGTGAATGGAATCAAACAAGAGTTCAACACTGGCGCCAGTATCTGCGACATCACTGGTCCAACCAAGGTTACCCGCAGTGGCAGGCTCTTCTCGCCTGACATTGCACCACCCGCTGCTCGAAGACCCCTCCTTATAACACCTACAAGTATACATGTTCCTGTTTCTGACCAAGTTGTTTCCCCTGCTGCCGAGTCCTCTAATGCTCGGGGCAAAGGGATTGAAGATGAGACTGCCCGGATGGAGGCACCAATGCCTATAACTGCTGAAGCCTCCCCACAAGAGATGGAGGAGATTCTAAAAATAATCAAGAAGAGCGACTTTAATGTTGTGGAACAGCTGGGGCATACGCCCTCCAAGATCTCAATGCTCTCCTTGTTACTGTGCTCAGAGGCCCATGCTAAGGCCTTGATCGCATTTCTCAAGACGGCCCATGTGCCACAGGAGACATCTGCAGTCCAGTTCACTGATTGCGTAGCAAATCTGACAACGGACAATGGCTTGGGTTTCTCAGATGCTGACCTGACTGCAAAGGGAAGGGACCACAATGATGCCCTGCATGTCTCTATTAAGTGCAGGGGCACTACTCTGGCGCACGTATTGGTGGATACTGGCTCTTCCTTGAATGTGCTACCCAAGAAAGCTTTGGACCGTTTGGATTGTGAAGGTCTGGAGCTGAAACCTAGCAATATCATCGTCAGAGCCTTTGACGGTTCCAAGAGGATGGTTCATGGAGAGGTTGACATTCCTATTCGTGTGGGCTCTCAGGTGTTCGACTCCACTTTCTATGTGATGGATATCCGTCCATCGTATTCTTGTCTACTGGGTCGACCTTGGATCCACAAAGCTGGGGCAGTGACCTCTACCTTGCACCAGAAGCTAAAGTACCCTGTCAGAGGGAAGATTGTCACTGTGCAGGGAGAGGAGGAGTATATGGTGAGCCATTTGAATTCCTTCAGATACATTGAGATGGACGGGGAGTTTATTGAAACCCCCTTTCAGCATTTCGAAGAGGTACTTCCAATTTCAACAGCAGCAGAAACAACGGTCGAAGAGGATGTTCCTTTGAAGATGGCTTCCCTGAAGGATGCCCGGGCTGTGGTTCAGAAAGGTGAATGTACTAACTGGGGCAGGCTTCCCGACTTTACACAGAAAACTGACAAATTTGGACTGGGTTTTACTGCAGAGGGTCAGAAAGCTATGCGGAAGGCGAAGATCAGAAGACCTCCTGTGCTCATTACAAATCCAGGAGTGAATGCTGTTGGGGAGGATATTGAAGTGGATGAAGCTGAATTCAATAGCTGGATCTACCCGACAACTGAAGGCGGATTGACCAATTGGATTGCCAAAGACCATACTCCTGTTACTTTTGTTACGCAGTAATAAACTTCTTTGTTTTGTTATTTGTAATAAACAATTAAAACTCTATGGCCCGGTGTCTTACCCGAGGCACCGTGGTTTCATTTGTGAGGGCATATAAATTGTCATTTCATATATCATGAATGAAAATCTTGGACGTTTTTCTCGCATTTCAAATATTATGCTCCTTTTCTGTCTTTCCTTTCTTTATACATTTCAAAACAGCTGTATTTACACACACTCACTCATACAGGTTCCAATCCACTCTGGATCTCACTGGCAACGACTCTGCTACTGCCAGTTATGCCTTCGAAAATCCGATCAACTTAGCCGAAGACGAAGGTGAAGATGATTGCGAAGTGCCTGGCGAGCTTGCAAGACTGTTGCTTCAGGAAGAGAGGGCAATTCAACCACACGAAGAGCCAGTGGAAATAATAAACCTGGGTACTGATACAGACAGAAGGGAAGTTAAGATTGGTGCCAACCTAGAGCTCAGCGTGAAGCAACGGTTGACTCAAATGTTACATGATTATATGGAGATCTTTGCCTGGTCCTACGAAGACATGCCCGGGTTGGACACCAATATTGTGGTCCATCATTTGCCTACTAAGGAAGACTGCCCTCCGGTTAAGCAAAAGGTCCGCCGTATGCGTCCAGAGATGTCTGAGAAGATTAAAGCCGAGGTTATGAAACAGTTTGATGCCGGATTCCTTGCAGTGACTTCTTACCCTCAGTGGGTTGCTAATGTAGTGCCGGTACCTAAGAAAGACGGTAAGGTCAGAATGTGTGTCGACTACAGGGATCTGAACAGGGCCAGCCCCAAAGATGACTTCCCTTTACCTCACATTGATGTCCTTGTTGACAACACAGCTCAGCATAAGGTGTTCTCTTTCATGGATGGTTTTTCAGGTTACAATCAGATCAAGATGGCACCTGAAGACATGGAGAAGACTACCTTTGTTACTCAGTGGGGCACCTTCTGCTATAAGGTCATGCCTTTTGGACTGAAGAACGCTGGGGCAACCTACCAACGGGCCATGGTTGATTTATTTCATGACATGATCCATCATGAGATAGAAGTGTATGTTGACGACATGATCGCAAGGTCCCAGACTGAGGAAGAGCACCTAGATCATCTGCAGAAGTTGTTTGACCATCTGAAATTGTACAAGCTAAGGTTGAACCCGAACAAGTGCACCTTCGGGGTAAGATCTGGAAAGTTGCTAGGCTTCATCGTCAGTGATAAGGGTATTCAAGTGGACCCTGCCAAAGTTAAAGCTATTCAAGAGATGCCAGTTCCTAAGACAGAGAAGGAAGTCAGAGGCTTTTTAGGACGCCTGAATTACATTGCTCGCTTCATCTCACACCTAACTGCTACCTGTGAGCCAATCTTCAAGCTGCTGAAGAAAGATCAGGTAGTACATTGGAATGATGAATGTCAGGCTGCTTTTGACAGAATCAAGGAGTATCTCCAAGAACCACCCATCCTTATGCCACCGGTTGAAGGGAGACCTCTGATACTATACCTGACAGTACTTGACAACTCAATGGGGTGTGTGTTGGGGCAGCATGACGAGTCTGGCCGAAAAGAGCATGCCATTTATTACCTCAGCAAAAAGTTTACCGACTGTGAGACCCGATACTCACTGCTTGAGAAAACTTGCTGCGCTTTGGTATGGGCTGCTCGCCGGCTGAGACAGTATATGCTGACTCACACTACCTTGTTAATTTCAAAGATGGATCCTATAAAGTACATATTTGAAAAGCCTGCTCTGTCTGGGAGAATAGCAAGATGGCAAATGATCTTGACGGAATACGACATTCAGTATACAACCCAGAAAGCCATCAAGGGAAGTGTATTGGCAGACCACTTGGCACACCAGGCCGTAGACGACTATCAGTCAATGAACTTCGAGTTTCCGGATGAGAGTATCATGATAGTGACTGATTGTGAAGTACCTGGACCGGATGAAGGACCTGAGGAAGGATCCTGATGGTCTATGCACTTTGACGGAGCCTCCAACGCTTTGGGTAACGGTATCGGCGCCATAATCATATCACCTCAAGGCACTCATACTCCACTCACTGCCCGGCTATGTTTCAACTGCACCTACAACATGGCGGAGTATGAGGCATGCATCATGGGTCTTCAAGCTGCAATCGACTTAAGGATCAAATTTCTGAGTGTCTTCGGAGATTCCGCTCTTGTGATCAATCAGATCAAAGGAGAGTGGGATATGAAACATCTGAATCTTATTCCTTACAGAGAATGTGTGTTGACCTTGATCCCCCACTTCACGAAGATAACCTTTGAACACTTTCCAAGAGAAGAGAATCAGTTGGCGGACGCGTTAGCTACAATGTCTTCTATGTTCAAGGTCAAATGGGACAATGAGGCTCCCCGGATCATCATCTGGAAACTAGACGAACCAGCATACTGTTGTGATCTCGAGACTGAGTTGGTAACCGAGAAGCCTTGGTACCATGAGGTAAAGAGATATCTGGAAGCTCAGGAATACCCTGAAGGTGCATCTATCAACGATAAGAAGTTTCTGAGGAGGTTCGCAGCAAAGTTCTTCCTTAGCAACGACATCTTATACAAGCGAAACCATGATTCGACCTTACTGCGTTGTGTAGACAAGAATGAAGCAGAAAAGATCATGGAAGAGCTACATGAAGGGACCTTTGGTACACATTCCAGTGGAAACACTATAGCAAAGAAAATCCTTCGGGCAGGGTATTTCTGGTCCACCATGGAGGATGACTGCTACCAACATTCTCGGACATGCCATAAATGCCAGATTTATGCAGACAAGGTGCATGTTCCTCCAGTTCCTCTGAATGTTCTAACTGCGCCTTGGCCGTTTGCAATGTGGGGCATAGACATGATCGGTGAGATTAAACCTACGACATCTAATGGGCATCGCTTCATCCTGGTAGCGATTGATTACTTTACAAAGTGGGTTGAGGCAGCTTCCTACGCTACGGTAACCAAGACTGTTGTGGCACGGTTCATTCGGCATAACCTGATCTGTCGATACGGCGTCCCTGAAAGAATTATTACAGACAACGGTACTAATCTCAATAACAAGATGATCACTGAGCTCTGCGAACAGTTCAAGATACAGCATCATAACTCTTCTCCTTACAGACCGAAGATGAATGGGGCTGTAGAAGCAGCAAATAAGAATATCAAGAAAATCGTGCAGAAGATGACAGTGACTTATAAAGATTGGCACGAGATGTTACCGTTCTCTCTACATGGGTACCGTACCTCAGCCAGGACGTCAACCGGGGCAACTCCTTTCTCCTTGGTTTATGGTATGGAGGCAGTCTTACCGATTGAAGTGCAAATACCCTCTCTCCGGATAATGAAGGATGCAAATCTGAACGAAGATGATTGGATCCAGACACGACTTGATCAGCTAAATCTTATTGACGAAAAAAGACTTGCTGCTATCTGCCACGGTCAGACGTATCAGAAACGGATGATCAGGGCATTTAACAAAAAAGTCAGACCACAGGAATATCAAGTTGGGGATCTGGTAATCAAGCGAATCATCCTTCCTCAGAGTGATCCAAGGGGCAAATGGACCCCTACATACGAAGGGCCATTTGTGGTTAAACATGTGTTCTCAGGAGGAGCCATGATTCTAACCAACATGGATGGTGACGACCTTCCTCACCCCGCCAATGCTGACATAGTAAAAAGATACTACACATGAAAAAAGACCCGCTAGGCTGACATGCCTAGGCAAAAATTAGGGCTTCCCGGCGAACCAAAAGGGTTCGGGCAAAATGAAGGGATGAAATGGAAAAAAATCTGTACACCTGGCAAGTCGAAAACCTGAAAAGGCGGCTTGGGAAAAAATGGATATCCCGGTGGACCGAAAACCCGAAAGGGCGGTCCAAGCAAAAATTAGGGATAAGGCGTAATACTATGTCTCGTTGGATCACTTTGCATCCAGAATCCGGTATCTACAGCAAGTTCAGACGGCATCGATCAGTCAGCTTCATCTTCAACCAAGGTCATCAAGTGATGAGACGCTCAGAGTTATAAAGGCAATAGCAGAGTTGAAACCCAGTGGATCATTCATTTCACACAGCTGTTTTATTTTCTCTTGTACAAAATTTGTATAAACTCTTTTGTTCGGCGGCGTTCTCTTACTAGGACGTCAGCCCCTTGTACATAAAACGCCTATTTTCAGGAAATTCAAAAATCAATACAAATATACTTTTCAGTTAAAATTGCCAATTGTTTTTCCTTTTCTGTTTTGTTTTGCGAAGAACGTCCAAGGTTCAATTTGTGATATATGCATTAACAATAATTTGCTAACTCATGAATAATTGCATACGAAACAAAGGATTAATTGCAGGTAACACTAGAAACAGGGACAATAAAAGAGTTGTCTAAGCAATCTAATTGTTCTGTCCTCCAAGGTATCAAGGTAGGTTCAGCTAAAGAACACAACCAGAGATCCTAATTCCCCAGAGAGTGCGTCAGCAAGCAGTATACTCTCCCCGAGCAAAGCTACTATCAGACTCAAGGAAGTTGGGTATCCTCCCGCAGATCTCAACATTCCCCAGCATATATACATATATTCTTAACAAGCATCCCCGGCAGTCTTGGTCTAAAGATTGTTCCCCGGCGGTACACCAGACATTCAGTGGAGTTACTTCCAATACAATTCAAAACTTCCCCAGGAAAGTCCAATCTAGTTTTCCCAGAAAAGTTGGAATCATCTCCCAAGCAGTAAGCTTATCCCCAGTAGATTCTGGAAGCTTATCCTCGCAGAGCACGAACGCGTCTCCCGACTTTATTCAAAGAGTTATTTCCTCACCAGGATATAACTGGGTTATCCTCAGCCAAAAGCCACGGAAAGAGCGTCCTCGACAAAGTCTTCTTATCCCCAGCGAAGTCTATTAACGCTTCCAACACAACAAGGGTATTCCCAGCAAGTTATTATCAACATTTCAGCAAAGTACCTCTCTCCCCACAGAGTATTGCTCCCCAGCAAGATTGTTAGAGTACTTTTCTCCCTGCAGAGTAATCCAGTCGCCAAGTTTATTCCCCAACAGAGTCATCTTCTCCTACCGGTATTCTTGCAACTATCATCCCCAGCGGAAGCAAAGAGCTATTCTTCAACATCAGCCCGGGAGTGACTTCCTGGCACCCGTCCAGGATTTATTTTCCTAAGACAAAAGATACATTCATAAACATCACATACATCATTATAGCATGCATATACGCATCATATCTTACAAATCCCATTTATGTCGAGAACATCATCATATCTTACAAATCCCATTTATGTCGAGAACATCATTGCTTGATCCATATCACGCATTGCATATGATTGACCTTTACCTTTCAGGAAATATTCAGTTAAGTTCTCAATCATATTTCAAAGACCTAGTCTGGTTCAGTTAAATCGACTCCAAAGATTTCTCTATTTCTTATCCAGTCAAAGGCTTTCTCTGGTTCAGTCAGATCGACCCTAAGATCTCCCTGTTTCTTACCCAGTTGAAGACATTTCAAGACCTAGACCGGTTCAGTTAATCGACCCTAAGATTTTCTATTTCTTATCCAGTCCAAGGCCTTCTCTAGTCCAGTTAATTCGACCCCAAACAGATTTTCCTGATAAAGACTCAGTAGAAGTTATCCAAGATTCTCTCAATGATTACTGTTGAGGTTGTAGTCGCCTGTGGTTCTCTCCCCGATACTGCGGAGGTAGTAATCATCCTAAGTTTCTCTCAACGTTACTGTTGAAGTAGAAGTTATCCAAGATTCTCTCAATGATTACTGTTGAGGTTGTAGTCGCCTGTGGTTCTCTCCCCGATACTGCGGAGGTAGTAATCATCCCAAGATTCTCTCAACGATTGCTGTTGAGGTTGAAGTTATCCGAGATTCTCTCAATGATTGCTGTTGAGGTTGTAGTCGCCTGTGGTTCTCTCCCCGATACTGCGGAGGTAGTAATTATCCCCAGATTCTCTCAATGTTTGCTGTTGAGGTTGTAATCATCCCAAGATTCGCTCAGCGTTACTGTTGAAGTCGAAGTCATCCAAGATTCTCTCAATGATTGTTGTTGAGGTTGTAGTCACCTATGGTTCTCTCCCCGATACTGCGGAGGTAGTAATCATCCCAAGATTCTCTCAACGATTGCTGTTGAGGTTGAAGTTATCCGAGATTCTCTCAATGATTTCTATTGAGGTAGTAGTCATCCAAGGTTCTCTCACCGTTCCTGTTGAGGTAGTAATTATCCCTGGTTCATTCATCACCGTTTGAAGCTCCAGATCCAGCTCCTGTAACCAGTCAGGACACATCTACACAAAGAATTTGAAGACCAGCTCCTACAACAGGTCAGGTTCTCATTTTTTCTTTTTTGCAGGTACGCAAGTTCGCGCCAAGGAATCTCTTATGCGATCAACACCCAGATGGCATCTATAAGCCCATCCACCTTCCATAATCTCTTAGCATGGCATCTATAAGCCCATCACCCTCCTCATCAATCTCCAAATGGCATCTATAAGCCCATTCCCCACCATCGGATTACGAAAGGCACGTCAGCCAATCTGCATCCTCAGGTCTAAGAAGATTGAACAGGGGCAACTGTTGTACCCCAAAATTTGCCCTCCCATATTCTTCAAGAATTGCCAAGTCACAGGTTCAAAATCTCTCAAGGGTTGCACAGTTCAAAGGCCTCATAAACAGTCAAAATTAGGGTTTTGGTTCTGACAAAGGAAATGAAGTTTCCAAGGGTCCAATAAAGTCCCACATGCCTAAAAATATGGTCAAGCATCCTCATACCAAGTTTCAAGACTTACAGCACAAAATTGCACAGTCAAAAACCCTAATTGCACTACAGTCAACTGTAGGGGAAAAATGGTCATTTGACAGTCAAAAAGTCCAAATTTTTGGTGAACATCTCATTTTGAAGCCACAAACATCATTTGATCAATACTTGATCATTTTTCTCAAAACTTGGCTCAAAAAATCATCAATATGCAAAAGTTTCCTTATTTGGACAGTTGAAAAAGTCAACTGTAACTTGACCAGGGCATAACTTTCACATGGATTATCAGAAAAATTCCATCCAAATCTCATTTTGAATAGAAAGACATTTCCTACAACTCCTCTTCATACTTCAAGTCCAAGAAATTCTCTCACAAAAAGTTATCAATTTCAACATTATAGGTCATTTTCAAAAGTCAACAAAAAGGGACTTTAAGTCAAAGGCCATAACTTGAGTTTGGTAAATCAAAATGGCATGGGACCAAAGGCATTGGTTAGAGGACTCAAGGACCTTTCCAAAATGTCCAAGAACATGAGCAAAGCTTAAAAATGGAGCAAGTTATGCCTTGTGGAAGTTGGGAAAGTTTTGGATATTTTGAAAAGTCAACATTGCTTCAAATGACCTAAAATTGCTAATGGGCCTCTTTTTCTTCCACAATTCATCATCCAAGGCATGTGCACGACCATTTGGCCCAAAGGGAAGTTTTTCTTCATTTTAATTTATTTATTTGGATTTTTAATTATTAATAATTCATTTAATTAATTAAAATACATGAAAAATACCAAACCAATGCAATCAAATCTTTTTGTGCATGGAATAGGTTTAAGATTTCGTGCATGATCAGATATGGAAGGAATTGAAGTGATTGGCCATGATTTGTACCAAATAGGCATGAAGAAATATTGGAAAAGATCTTTGAAAATCAAATCTTGAAAATCATGAATGCAAAGGTTTTTGTTTGATTTATTTGACCTAGAACCTTCACACATATATACATAGTGCAACCCTAATGCCCATGATCTCCCAGCTGCGCCAGAAAAGCATAGAGAAACTTGAGTTTTTGCCAAAAAAATTGGAAACTGAAAACTAGGTTACAGGTCGATTCAAGCAAAAAGACTTGTTCCATTACCTTCCTGAGGCTTCAAGGAAGATTTTCAAATCAAGAACATCAACTCTAACGCCTTGGATCGGTATACATGAATCAATTTTTTTTTATATAAATGCATATTCGTGTTTTGATTTGCAGGCATTCTCATGGCATTTTGTTTATGGATTCACACTAATTACTTGATTCTGAAGCTAACCACATTATTTGATTGAGTTTTTATATACCATACACGAATCTTCCATTGTTGTCTTTTAGGGTTTTTCAAGCTTTGAATTGGGTACTTTTAAATACTGTAAAATTGGAAGCTCTCAATGCCATGACCAAACTCAGCATGATTGGACGATTGGAATAGATACCTCGCGCTCAATTTATGAGCTACCACAAGCTAATCGCTATTTTCTGGAATGGCATATTTTGGAACGGTTCAAAACCGTTGCTGATTCTTTATGTTTCAGGAAAAAAAACAAAAGCGAGGAAGACGAAGACTAGGTGTAAGGCGTTGGTTGGTCCGTTTGAAATTTCGCGCGGAAAGGAGCACTAACATTTGTTTTATTTTATATTGTTTATTGTTTATGTAATGTACAAAGAAACGAAGCAGCACGGGTGGCAACGCGTAGTAGTGGTAATCCTCAGGACCTGGGTTCGATCCCAGGTCCCC
Source organism: Vicia faba (assembly GCA_948472305.1). Taxonomy (NCBI): domain Eukaryota; kingdom Viridiplantae; phylum Streptophyta; class Magnoliopsida; order Fabales; family Fabaceae; genus Vicia; species Vicia faba. The sequence continues at coordinate 1,314,437,312 of OX451741.1, read as the reverse complement.
CTCCCTTTCCCTTATATTTTTTTCTTAATTATGTTCCCATGTAGATTATGCCCTGAGGATCATCATACATCCACAAGATCTGGCTTGCCACGCATACGCTAAGACCAATCCAAGGGACATGATTTGAATACCATCATGGACATTGGTCAAGGGAGGTACACGCTGGCGCAAAAGTCAACAAGGCCAACGATAATTGGGCCTGATTACTGGACTCTACCCTCCAATTGGGGACAGACCCCCCTAGAGTTTGTTTCTTTTATCTCTTTTTTATATTTTTTTCTTTCCTTTATTTTAATTAATTCTTTAATTTAATTATTTTCATAAAAAAAAACATAAAAAAAATATAAAATCAGAAAAAGACAAAAAAATAAATATTTTTAGTTAACTAATATTTTTGTAAATAAATTTCATTAAGTGATTTTAGTTTTTAAATCTAGGATTCATCTTAATATTTTTTCAATAAAAACCTAAAATTTGTAGAATTAGGGTTTGTATCAATTTTTATCCTTTTTCTTTTCTTTTCACAATAATTAATTATTAAATATTAATTAAATGGCATGTAAATAATTAGGTTAATTTAGGTTTAACTTTAATACTTTCTTAATAAACTAAAAAACAATTAGAATTAGGGTTAACATTTTAATTTCAATTAATCTTTCTCATTAAAACCATAAATGCAAAAAATCTCAAAACAAAATAATTTCTTTTTTCTTTTTAATTTCATTAATTTAATAATTTAATTTAATTTCATCAAAAGGGGTCCAACGCCCTCGTTTCTAATTTTAATTCAATTCGCGTATTTATTTCTTTTTCTTTTAATATTTATGTACTTCTCCCAAGGCTATGTAATATTTATCTTTCGCACTTTAATTCTTTATTTTTCTGTCAAATCGGGTCCTGGAAATTTTGGCGATGTGGACCCGCGCCTTTGTAATAGTTTAGAACTTTTATTTCCCGCAACTTCTTAACTGTTAAATAAATGCATGAAAGAATGAATGCCTAAAATAAAAACAAACGCATATATCACTTTGACATGACAAGACAAAAATAAACGAATCTGACACATAAATCACACACCACCCCTAGAGTACGCTTCACTGTTGCCTTGCCTCGAAAGGTGATCGTCGAGTAGAGGATGTCTTAGTAAGTCCTCATGATCCGGGAACCTGGCATGAGGGTAGCTTCTAAGGTGTCTTCCCATTGCTCTGGTGATCACTATGTCCCAAACCTCGAATTGACCCGAACACCTCCAACGGTGGTGCTACCTACCTCTCAATGGTGGGATGGCACTACTTTAAAGGACATCTACACAGACGAATTCCTTAGGGTAGGTAGACGACTCTAGATACTTGCTCTAAATTTCAAACAAAAATTCAAAAATACTTTTCACACCAACACATTTTCAAAAAGCTTTCGAAAGCAACTTTTCAAACACTCTTGAGGACTGATACAAGAGTCGAACTGAAATTTTCAAAGAAACTTTTTAAACCCACTCTAAAAAGCAAACAAACAATTTTGAAAACACAAATGAGCAAATATCTAAGAGCCCATGGATAACCATGGATAGAAAGGGTGCTAACACCTTCCCTTTCTATAATCTACCTCCCGAACCGAGAGCAATCTCTATAAGGAATTTTTCTGTGCTTTTGTCCTTTACATTTGGAGAAAATAAAAGACGGTGGCGACTCTTGCTTCCGCGACATTTCGCGAACCAGCGTTAAACAGTCAGTTCCAGATCCACCGATCACAGTGATGAAAGCTGATTTTTGTACTGGTGTTGTACTTCTGATAAATCAATTTGTTGTCCTTTTGTTGGTTGACTTTGCTTGCTTTTGGGGCTTTTAGCAGGCTAGCTTGCTGACTTTGTACCTTGTACTTTTCTGGTTTTTTGACTTGCTTTTTGTACTGTGATGAATACTTTCTAAGTTTTCTTTCTCTTTTCTGTGAACAAAAGCATTTGTCTTTTAGATTTTGCAGTAAAGTTATCTTGGCCTATGATTTGATTTTTGAGTTCTGAGTTTTTCTTGACATGAAGCAACATGAGGCTTGTTGTTTTTTTCTTTGCGTGAAATGATGAAAAATCTGGTTTCTCTTGATTTCTTCTTTATCTCCTGTGAACCAACTTGGTGATTTGCAAAAGATTGACTCTTTTGAAATTCTAGTTTGTCTTGTTTGCGAGCCAAGCTTGTACTTGTGATTTGCAAATGGCAAATTCCTAGGCCAATGATTAAACAAGAATTTGTATGAGGATTTTAATAGTTTAACTCATGTTGGGCTGAATTCTGTTGGGCTTGAAATTTTGTTTGCACCTTTCCCAATATTGTGAACCAAAACACTTTGTGATTTGAAATAGTATTGGCCCATGATAGAAACTATTTGTTTGAGGCCTTAGCACATAAAAACACCCTATTTCCTGATTCTTAAAAACCACCCTAATGATGAGTTTAGAAAATTTTCAATTCTTTATTCACTTTTAATTGCTTTGATATACTAACTCTTTTTCCTTTTTGTTTCATGTTTTATGAGTTTGGAATGGTGATGAAGGAGGACTTTGAAGAATGTGGAATACTTGAAGGAGCGAGAATAATGAAGAATTCCTTTTTCTTTGTATAGGAAAGAAATAGGAAAATTGTAATTTGTTTTAATTTTTGTAGTTGAACATGTACGACTTTGTCACTTCTTTGAAACTGTTTTAGGATTTTTAAATAGATTCGGAAATTTGGAATGAAACATGAAGTCTTGTAATCTTTTCCTTTGGTAATACAATTAATAAATCTTTAGACCACTTGGAACAAGTATAAAACTTTATAGTCATTTAAGATCTATTAATGTCAAATGGAAACTTTTCATCTTTGAATTTTGATTCCAAATAGATATGGCCACTTGCTTGAAGAATATGATTTGGTTGCTTGAATTTGAAGTAATAAGTCAAGCTTTGAGATGAAAAGGGAAACTCCAAATTTGTAATTGAAAAAGAAACAAAATCGAATCCTTGCCTACTTGCACCAAGTCTAAAACCCTTTTTGTTTTTTTTTTCAAATTTGAGTTCAAAAAAAATCTTGATGTCCATTATGCGATTGAATTTGATTACTTCTACTTTTCAAACGAACATTTGATGCCCACTCAAAGTGATGACGCCTTAAATAATTGTCAACAAAACAAAACAAAAGATGAGCAAACCCCTACCTCAAATCCAATTTTGTTTGAATTTCTTCATGAATAAACAATATAGTATCAAAGAATCCTCAAACTCAACATCATGAATCAAAACCCTAATTCAAGATACACTCAAATATAGACCTTATTATTGCACAACCATTGAAACATGATCCTTGATCTCAACAGGCGTCACACCTTCAAAAGTCAAAACCCTAGCCCAAAACTAAAGGACATGAGAAATTTGAAACACTTGCAGACTTAAACCCTTAATGGATCAATTAACATGTCTCAAAGCCTGAGGAGCCTTAAACAGTTGAAAATCCCTCAAAGAATATCTTAAAGAAAAGGGAGGAAAATTTTTGGGGTACAACAGCTTGTAACAGCCATAGACAAACATTTGAATGCCATGAATACTTATATGTAACCTTGGCCAAAAGTGTGGGATCTTGTCCATTTTTCAAACTTCCATGAATGTGGACATGCTGGCCTTGTTGTACATGAAAATTGGGACCCCTCCATGCATTAAAACAAGCTTTAACCATATTCATCCATATAATTTGCAATAATTTTAATTTATTTGATTTTTAATTAAATAAAATTAATATAAAATGCAAATAAAATCAAGACTATGCAAAAATGGTTTTAAGAGTCCTCTATACTCTTAGGAAGATGTTTGAAGTCCAAAAAAATGAGCCATTGCCTTAAAAGCTCAAATTTGCTCAATGCATATTTCTTGAAATTTCCAAACTTTTCCCAACTTAGGAAAGCCATAACTTTCTCAATTTTTATCTCATGATGATGATCTTTGATTTTTTGAAAAGACCAAGATGTCCACTTCAATTCCTCTTTTGATCAATTTTCCATTTGAAGATGTTATCTTGATGTTAAAGGTCTTGGAAAAAAGTGGCTTTTATTGACTTTCTAAAAATGACATGTAATGTATGAACTTGTATATTTCAAATGGTCCATTTCTTGGACTTGAGGGATGAAGAGAAGTTATAGGGAATTGGATTCTATTTAAAATGAGCTTTTGTTGGAAAATTTCTAATAAAGTATGAGAAAGTTATGCTTGGTCAAAGTTTAGTTGACTTTTCCTATAGAAACCCTAATTTGCCACTTTTGACTTTTGATGGGTTAGGAGCATTTCTTGAGGAATCATGATCAAACCTTGATCAAATGATGGATATCACTTCAAATTGTTGATGTTGACCAAAAATCTTGAAGTTTGACTGTACATGGGCCATAATTGACTTTTGACCTAGCACAGTTGATTTTCTAATACTTGAGCAATTGACTGAGCAAACTTGTGGTTCAAGGCATGAAATTTGGCATGGATGATCTTGAGGACATATTAGGAAAATGGAGAACATTTGGTATCCTTGTAGCTCAATCATCTTGGTGAAAATTGAAACCCTAGTTAGGGGTTCATTGCCTTAGGAGGAGAATTTTTCTGGTCAATTCTTAGTCATCCTAGGGCAAGTTGGGGACCTCAATGGGCATGTGTTGAATAAAATGAGAGGTAAAATTTTGGGGTACAACAGCTTCCCCAGTTCAATCTTCTTAGACCTAAGGATGTAGATTGGCTTGTCTGCCTTTCGTGATCTGAAGGTGGAAGATGATTGAACACTAGAGTGCCCAGAAATTTGCACTCGCCCAAAGTGAGACTGTGGGTAAATAATATCGGGAATGGGCTTACAAATTCCATTTGGAAAAGAGGATAAAAGACTGTCGGAGATGGGCTTAAATATGCCATCCAAGGAATATGACGAAGAATCTTCGGAGATGGGCTTAAAGATGCCATCCAAAATAGATGTTGACTTCATAAGGAGTCTCTTTGTGGGGATTCTTGTTCCTGCTGTCCAAGGAGGAATCCGCTGGGGAATTTTTTTTAGGGTAATAGAGTCTAGGAGCTTCGGTTGTCCATTAATTTATTGGGGAGTCATCTCTTAACTTAAGAGACGAAAGTGAACTTCTATCTGGTCAGGATCCAGGCTTCGTAGTGACTTGCTGAGGATGATAAGGCTGATTGCTATCTGGTCGTATTCCAGACTTCATAGTGACTTACCAGGGAAATGAGATTAAGCTGTCATCTGGTCATACTCTAGGATTTGCAGTTTCTTTAATTGGAATAGAAATAAAAAAAAACCTTAGTGTCGATTTAACTAAACCAGAGAAAGGATATACCGGAAAAGAATCAGTAATAAATCAATGGTCGATTTGAACTGAACCAGCAGAGGTCTTGATTTATCTTTGACTGGATAAGAATCAGAAAAATATTAGTGTCGATTTAACTGAACCAGAAAAAGGTCTACCAGAAAAAGAATCTGTAATAAACTAATGGTCGATTCAAACTTAACCAACAAAGGCTTGGTTTATCTTTGACTGGATAGGAATCAGAAAAATCTTAGTGTCGATTTAACTGAATCAGAAAAAGGTCTACCAGAAAAGAATCAATAACAAATCAATGGTCGATTCAAACTGAACCAAAAGAGGTCTTGGTTTATCTTTGACTGGATAGGAATCAGAAAAATCTTAGTGTCGATTTAACTGAACCAGAAAAATGTTTTGGATTATCTCCAACTGGAATAGGAATCAGAGAAACCTTAGTATCGATCTAACTGAACCAGAGGAAAATCTTGGATTAACTTTGACTGGAATGGAAATCAGAAGAATCTTAGGGTCGATTCAACTGAAACAGACAAAAGTCTTGGGTCATCTTGAACTGGAATAGGAATCAGAGAGATCTCAACGTCGATCTGACTGAACCAGAGAAGGTCTTTAATTAACTTTAACTAGAATGGAAATCAGAAGAATCTTAGGATCGATTCAGCTGAACCAGACAAAAGTCTTGGAATATCTTCAACTAGGATATAAATCAGATAGTTCTTACTGTCGATCTGCCTGAACTCGAGAAGGTCTTTAATTAACTTTGACTGGAATGGAAATCAAAAGAATCTTAGGATCGATTCAACTGAACCAGACAAAAGTATTGGAATATCTTCATCTGGGATAGAAATCAGAGAGGTCTTAGTGTCGATCTGACTGAACCAGAGAACGTCTTGTGAGGGCATCTTTCTGAGGAAGATCCTGGGATAAACCTTTGTTATACGTAGCTTTTGAGAAGATTACAAGGTCACATGATTAGTCAACGGTGTTTGTTGATTTGATATTTTCCTGAAAAAGGTAAAGAGTTAGTCATATGCAATGTCATGGTGTATGAATTGCATTGTGATGATGTTCTCAAAATAAATGAGATTATACTGTATGCGATATGTGTGTGCATGCCATGATGTATGAATATAGGATGCTATTGCGATATTTTCCAGTCTGGGAAAGTAAATCCCAGACTGTTGCTGAAGAGCGTAAGGAGGCTGAATCCTTCGTTTTTGCTGGGGATGATGAATGGATATGATTTGATGGGGATTTCCTCTTTCTGTTTGAGGATGTTCTGCCGGGGATTAGCTCTGCTTGAGAATAACTCTGTGGAGGGAGATGCTTTGTTGGAAGATTTTGCCAATGTAGAGAAATAAACTTTGTTGGGGATTTTTCCGTAGTTAGAGAAATAAACTCTACTAGGGGAGGAAGTGTTTTAAACTGTTTAAGATTATAAAACTCGGTCGGGGAAAACAGAATTTAGCTCCTTGAAGGCACTTTGTTGGAGGAGATAATTCCTGCTTGGGGAAGGACAAATCAAAACTATGGTTGTTTCTACTCTGGGGAACATAGACGTCACGAGGTCGTATGTAATGGTGACTTTGTCTCAAACATCTCTGCCCTTGTACTTGCTAGAAAGAGTAACTGTCGGGACTACAAATTGCTTTTTTATACTTTGCCCCGTTTCTTAAAGTCATTAACAACTATCTTTATGTTTCTTATGCAAGTATTTGTGAATAGTGATCATATTCAAATGCATATGTCAAAAATAATCATTGGACGTTTTAGCAAAACAAAACAGAAAAAGAAAAACAAATAGTGTTGTACTTTCAAAGGAATGATTTGTATTAATTTCTGAAGTTCGCCTTCAACAAGCATTTTGTACAAAGAGACTGACGCTCTAGTAGGAAAACACTGTCGTAAGAAATGAAAACTGCGCACAATAGTGTACAAAGAGGAAACAACTATGTGTAATAATCCCATTGAGTTTCAATTCTGCTATTGCCCATATGTCCTTGAGCATCTCATCACTTTGCTACTTGTCCGTAGCTGACTGGATTGATCGGTACCATTTGAGTTTTGGTAGTTGATACCGAAGTCTGGTCGCAAGGTGATCCAATGGGACATACTTGTACGCTTCAAATCCCTAACTTTTGCCTGGACCGCCCTTTCGGGTTTTCAGTCCACTGGAATACCCTTTTTTGCCCAAGCCGCCTTTGCAGGTTTTCGACTTGCCGGGTGTACAATTTTTTTTTGTTTTTATCCCTAATTTTTGCCCGAACCCTTTTGGTTCACCGAGATGCCCTTATTTTTGCCTAGGCCAGTCAACCTAGTGGGTCTTTGTTTACGCATAGTATCTTTTCACTATGTCCGCATTAACAGGGTGAGGAAGGTCGTCAACATCCATGGTGGTCAGAATCATGGCTCCACCGGAAAATATACTTTTGATCATAAATGGTCCTTCGTACGTGGGAGTCCATTTTCCCCTGGGATCACCTTGTGGCAGTATGATGCGCTTGATTACTAGATCACCCACTTGATATACTTGACGTCTGACTTTTTTGTTGAAAGCCTTAATCATTCGTTTTTGATACATTTGACCATGACAGACAGACATAAGCCTTTTCTCATTGATCAGATTCAGTTGATCAAGTCGAGTCTGGATCCAATCGTCTTCGTTCAAACCCGCATCCTTCATGATCCTTAAAGAAGGGATCTGGACCTCAATAGGCAGAACAACCTCCATACCATATACCATAGAATAAGGTGTTTCCCCTGTTGACATTCGTTCTAAGGTGCGATAACCATGAAGAGCAAATGGTAACATCTCATGTCAGTCTTTGTATGTCACCGTCATCTTCTGTATGATTTTCTTAGTATTCTTGTTAGCAGCCTCCACAAAGCCATTCATCTTTGGCCGGTAAGGGGAAGAATTATGATGCTGGATCTTGAATTGTTTACAGAGTTCGGTGATCATCATATTGTTGAGATTCGTACCATTGTCTGTGATGATTCTCTCTGGCACACCATACCTACAAATCAGGTTATGCTTGATAAATCGCGCCACAACATTCTTGGTAACAGTAGCAAAAGAGGCAACATCAACCCACTTCGTGAAGTAATCAATGGCCATTAGGATGAAGCGATGCCCATTGGAAGCGGTAGGTCTAATCTCTCCGATCATGTCAATGCCCCGCATTGCAAAGGGCTAGGGAGCTGTCAAAACATTCAAGGGGACCAGAGGTACATGCACTTTATCAGCGCAGATCTGGCGTTTGTGATAAGTTTGGGAATGCTGATAACAGTCTGCTTCCATAGTGGACCAATAGTATCCTGCCTGTAGGATCTTTTTAGCCATGGTATGTCCACTAGAATGGGTGCCAAAGGTACCTTCGTGTAGATCTTCCATAATCCTATCTGCTTCGCTCTTGTCTACATACCGAAGTAAAGTAGAGTCATGGTTGCACTTGTAGAGGATTCCATTGCTGAGGAATAACTTTACGGAGAACCTTCTCAGAAACTTCTTATCATTGACAGACGCCCCTTAGGATATTCTTGAGTTTCGAGATACCTCTTCACTTCGTGAAACCAAGTGTTGTCTGCTACTTCTTCAGTGTCAATCTCATAGCAGTGTGCTGGTTCATCCAACCTCTCAATGGTGATCTGAGGAGCCTCGTTGTCCCACTCGACCTTGAACATAGACGACATAGTAGCTAGCGTGTCCGCTAACTGGTTCTCTTCTCGTGGGAAATGTTCAAAGGTGACATCTTCTAAGTGTGGAAGCAATGTTAGCACATGTTCTTTATAAGGGATAAGGTTTGGGTGCTTCGTGTCCCAATATCCTTTTATTTGACTTATTACCAAGGTTGAATCCCCTAAAATGCTCAAGAACTTGATCCTCAGGTCAATAGCAGCTTTGAGACCCAAGATGCATGCTTCATACTCTGCCATATTGTTGGTAAAATTGAAACATAGTCTGGCAGTGAAAGGAGTATGACAGCCCTCGGGAGATATGATTACAGCACCGATGCCATTGCCGAGTGCGTTGGAGGCTCCATCAAAACCATAGTCCATCGGGATCCTTCCTCAGGTTCTTCATCCGATCCAAGTTCTTCACAGTCAGTCACTAACATAATGTTCTCATCTGAGAATTCAAAGTTCATGGATTGGTAGCCATCCACAGCCTGATGAGCCAAATGATCAGCTAGTACACTTCCCTTGATTGCTTTCTGGGTCGTGTATTGGATATCATATTCGGTCAAGATCATTTTCCATCTTGCTACTCTTCCAGAGAGAGTGGGCTTCTCGAAGATGTACTTGATCGGATCCATCTTAGATATCAACAAAGTGGTGTGGGTCAACATATACTGTCTCAGTCGGCGAGCAGCCCATGCCAAAGCGCATCAAGTTTTCTCGAGCAGTGAGTATCTTGTCTCACAGTCTGTTGTACCCCAAAATTTTCCCTCCCATTTCTCAATGATTTCTCTTCACAAAGCCCTTTGAGATCAAGATCCAGTTAGGGTTTCATCTGCTCAAGACTTCTCCTTGCACTGTTGACCCAAATTAGGGTTTGTGTTTGCACAAAGATGTTTTAACCTAAATTGCCTAAGATGACTTTCATGCTTCATATTGGACTCCCAAGTTTATCCATACCAAGTTTCAAGTCTTGATTCCAAGTTTTGCCCAGTCAATTGGACAGTTGACCTAGAAATCAACTGTATTGGGGAAAAAGTCAACTGTGACCAATTGACAGTCAAATCTCATGAAAATTGACCCACATCAACATTATGAACTCACATGGACCATTTTATCAAGTTTGGATCACAATTCCATGAGAAATTTGATCAGATCATCAAAAGGGCAAAATGGTCATTTTTAGGGTTTTGACTGCACAAAGGCAATTTTTGACTGTTTGACCTAGCCAATGGCAAACCAAGCTCACATATGGACTCAAGGACCCCATGGAATGGTCTTGACATGTTCAACAAGTTCAAAAGATCCCAAATGCACAAGATTCACAGTTGAATTTCCCAGTCAATTGATCAATTTTGACTGTATACTAAAAAGTCAAACTTTGACTTTTTGGTCAAAATCAAGAGTCAAGATTCATTTTTCATCAAAACATGCCAAATCATGAAACTTGTTCATCAAGAAATCCAAAATTGCAAATTAGGGTTTGAAATGAAGATTTTTCATAACTTAGAATTTTTCTAAGTTATGAAAAACCCTAATTTTTTTCCTAACTTTGCCCCACTTTCTCACCAAGCTTCATTCGGATTCAAGCAAAAGTCAAAACATGAAAGTTGTAGCCTATTGCATAATATACAACTTTGATTCACAAAGTTTTCCCAAAAGAAGCTTGTATCTCAAGTTACAATTTTTGGAATAAGGGTACCAAACCATTCTTAACTTAGTGAAATTTTGACCTTTTTAGGCAAGGTTTTTACCTAACTTCAAGACCACTTTTCACATACTTCCAATTTGAATTTCAATTTTCATTTCAAAGATGGATTGTAGTACACATTCCAAGCTTTCCAAAATGTCCAAGAACTCATCAAACAACCTCATGGTTAGGGAGAATCGAATTTGGCAAGTTGGGAAAAAGTCACTTTGATTCATGGCCATGTACATGTTCATAACTTGTGCAATTTTTCAAATCAGCATGCTTCCCTTGATTACATGCCCTTAAACCATCCAACACTCATAAATTTAATGCAAAATCTTTGTGCCAAGACCATGTTCTATGTGTTCAAGCATTGCATGATGGATTAATCCCAAAATAGATAAAGCAGTTTAACCATTTTTGCAAAAGTAAGCTTTATGTCAAAATGAAAATCCAAGAAGTACAGATCAAATCCCCTTGGCACAAGTTTAGGGACTAATCACACTGATCAATGCCAAGGTTTGCAGCATGTTATGGGGGCCTCTACCTGTCTAAACACCAACTTGGCTTTTGGTTGCTTAAAAGTGTAAGAAATATAGCATATCACAACACAACTCTCATATCAGTGAATACATGCTTAGCAAAAGTTATCAAACACATTCAGGACATCCTAACTGAGCTAGAACACGACTCCAACACCTCCATTGCCCTCTAGAACACAGAACCACCCTCAAACTGCCCAAACAGAGCACCTGTTGCAGTTTGAGTGCCAACTCTCATCCCTTTCATACACTCTTGCTAAAACCACCTCAAATACATCCTACAACATCCCTTGAAGCTAATCCAAACATCAAACACGACCTGTAACTCCTCTAATCAGTTCCACCATTTTCACTTTCTTGTTTTGCAGTTGAAGTTCCATAGCTCGATTCAAAGTGTTTCAAAGCAAAGTAAAACTTGGAATAGCATCCCTGGACATCAAGGAAGCTGTACCAATCATCACCTTGCTCTGAAAGTACCTCCAACATCAGATACGATTCCAACTGAGAAGGTATATTCATGAACTTCTAACTCTTAGTGTAGGCATCATTAGCTCTAAGTTTGTGAATAAGAAGTGTTCTACTCATGCCCTTGAATCTGTACATACTTTTACTTTCCATTTATTTTGCCTGAGCTATGAGAATTTAAGGTCTGAATGTTGATAAAAAGTTAGGTTAGGATTTGGGAATGATAAAATTCTCTCTCATTTCTGAGAGTTAGGATGAGTTCTTTACATATTTAGAATCGTGGCTTGATGATTAACATTTCTTATGTTGAAAGTTTGTGCAAAAACTCAAGGAATCAGGATGTTTGAATTCATGAACATGGCGCGTGTTTTTTGAACAAGCACTGTCCAGAGGTTGAAGAAGAAGCCACGTGGACTGGGCCTGCTTTGATATTTCTTTTCACACCATGTTTTTGGTTTTACACCCCCTGAGCCCATTTTGTTTGTTTTAATGATTTTTTGACTTTTCTTTTTTTATCCTGACTTATTTATTTTTGCTAATAATATTAAAAACATAAAAAATATTTTTTACACCATTTTTATATTTTTTTAGGTATTTATTTGTTTATATGGACATTTGTATATAAATAATATATATATACTATTATTTAGAAAAACTAGAAAAAATAATGCAAATATATTTTATTTCTGATTTTTATTTCATTTTCTCTTTTGAAAACATTTTGTATCAAAAAAATACTTTTTTTTTATAAATATTAAATATTATTATTTTTGTGTATATAATACTTATTTAGTAAATAATAAAGATATTTATATATATATATATTAGTATATTTAGGTAAATAATACAAAAAATATATACATTTTTTATTTTATTAATATTTGACATAAAAAGTACTCTTTTATGAATATACTTCATTTTTATTTTATTTTGTATATAATTATTAATTATTATACACATTAAATAAATAATACCCTTTATTTAAGAAATTAGGGTTTTGCCCTTAAAACACAAAAACCCAAAAAAAAAATAATGCTTTTCATTTTTATTTTATTTGACATAAAAAAATATATTTTTCCATACATATAAAAACCCTTTTTTTTTTACATTTTTTGCATATTTATTTTATTTCCATTTAATTATACAATTGATTACTTTGTAAATATTCCAAATTGATGTAATAGTTAGATTTAAATTTCTTGTCAAATACCCCCCATTTGAACATTTGTACCCCCCTTCCCATATTGTGTTGTAATAGTTTAGAACTTTACTTTTCGCACTTTAACGCTTTCTAAAATATGTCATGTTAGAATTAGGGTTTGTATGCAAATAAAAAGAACAAAATAGTTTGACCTAATTTCAAGATAATCAAGCATGAAAATGGACAACACATATCACACTTGCACCCCTAGGGTATTCCACTTGTTGCCTTCAATAATGGGCCATATTGCATGTTAGGTCTCTTTGGGCAAAACAAACACAATTCAAATGATCATAGTCCCTCGATGACGCTTTCGAAAAGTTGCCTAAAATGATCAAGTCCCTCTTAAGAAAAATTGCCCAAAGATACTTAACACCATTGCAATTATGGTCTAAACGATGACCCGCGCCCGTCCCTTTCACATCCTAACACAAGATTGTCCACCAAATGCAATGGTGGAACAAAATTGTTAAAAGGATTAAAACATAACAAAAATCTTTGAGAACTTTAGGGTAGATAGCTCTTAGGTACTTGTCAACTTGCAAAACAAAAACGCTTGCCTATTTTTCAAACCACACTTCACAAACACTTTTCAAAACAAACTTTCAAAAAACCTTGAAACATCTTTTCAAAAAGACAAACACCTTTTGTAAAACATTCGAGTAAAGAATTGTTACAAGGGTAGCCTAGACAAGGCATCTTTTTCAAAACCTTTTCAAAGCCACACACAAAGCACCATTTCAAACAATTGAAAACCAAGGCAAGTTGATCTAAGCAAGTACCTAAGAGCCCATGGATAACCATGGATAGAAAGGGTGCTAATACCTTCCCTTTCTATAATCTACTCCCCGAACCCAAGAAAAAAATCTCAAAGGTTTTTGCTGTGCTTTTTAAACCTTTCCTTAGGATAAAATAAAAAGTCGGTGGTGACTCTTGCTCAACCGAAACATTTGCGAAAACAAACGCAAAACCACAGTTAGTTCTCCCACCGTATCACATAGTCGGTAAACTTTTTGCTAAGGTAGTATATTGCATGCTCTTTTCGACCGGATTCGTCATGCTGCCCCAACACACACCCTATTGAATTATCTAACACTGTTAAGTACATTATTAAAGGTCTTCCTTCAATCGGAGGCATCAGAATTAAAGGCTCTTAAAGGTATTCCTTGATTCTCTTGAAGGAGGTCTGGAATTCGTCATTCCACTTTACCACTTGATCTTTCTTCAAGAGTTTAAAGATTGGCTCACAAGTAGCAGTTAAATAGGAAATGAACCTGGCAATGTAATTTAGGCGTCCTAAGAAGCCTCTGACCTCCTTCTCAGTGCAAGGAGCCGACATATATTGTATAGCCTTCACTTTTGTAGGGTCTACCTGAATGCCCTTGTCACTGACAATCAAACCTAGCAGTTTACCAGACCTTACCCCGAAGGTGCACTTGTTCGGATTTAACCTCAGCTTGTACTTCTTCAACCTATCAAACAGCTTCTGTAGATGATCGAGGTGCTCTTCCTTAGTTTGAGACCGGGATATCATGTCATCAACGTAGACCTCTATCTCATGGTGAATCATATCATGAAACAGAGCTACCATAGCTCGCTGATAGGTTGCCCCAACATTCTTTAATCCAAACAACATCACTTTTTAATAGAAAGTGCCCCATTATGTGACGAAGGTTGTCTTCTCCATGTCTTCAGGTTCCATCTTGATCTGATTGTAACCAGAGAAACCGTCCATGAAGGAAAAGATCTTGTGTTGCACGGTGTTGTCAACCAGAACATCAATGTGGGGAAGCGGAAAGTCATCCTTGGGGCTTGCCCTGTTCAAATCTCTATAGTCCATACACATTTGTACCTTGCCGTCTTTTTTAGGCACCGGGACCACGTTAGCAACCCATTGGGGATATGAGGTGACAACTAAGAACCCAACGTTGAACTGTTTCATAACCTCTGCTTTAATCTTCTCTGACATTTCAGGGCGCATACGACGAACCTTCTACTTTACCGGAGGGTAATCTTCTTTAGTTGGCAGATGGTGAACCACAATATCTGTATCCAGTCCTGGCATGTCTTCATATGACCAGGCAAAGATCTCGACATAATCATGCAACATTTGTATCAACCGCTGTTTGACATTAAGCCCCAGATTTGCACCGATCTTGACTTCTTTTCTGTCTTCCTCTGTGCCCAAGTTTATTGTCTCAACTGGCTCTTCATGAGGCTGTATAACCCTCTCTTCCTGCTGTAACAGCCTGACAAGTTCTTTGGGTACCTCACAATCTTCCTCACCTTCGTCCTCGGCTTGGTTGATCAGATTTTCAAAGTCATAAACGGCAATAGCAGAAATGTTATCAATGGGATCCAGAGTGGATATGGATCTGCAGTTTGATACGTGAGTGTGTCTAAGAGCATAGCTGTATAGACAAAGTAAAAATCAGAAAAGAAAAACAGAGAGCGCAAAATTTGTATGCATAAACGTCCAATGCTTTATTAATTCCATATGAAATTGAAACATGATAATCCTCACAAATAAAGCATTATTCCCCGGGTAAGACACATGGCCAAAAACTTTATATTATTTATCACATATCAAAAAACAAGAAAGACAATTACTTCTGAATAAAAGTAATTGGTACAAAGTCTTTTATGTCCAGTTACTGAGTCCACCGTTGGTAGTAGGGAAGATCCAACTATCCATGTCATAGTCATTGTCAATATCTTCTAAGGCGGAGACAACATCAATAACATTGATTCCTGGGCCATGCTTGGGCATGGGTGCAGTTATGATGTTGGGAGTTTCCGGAGCATCGAATTCAATCTCCTTTGCTTCAATAAGGTCTTGCACCTTGTTTTTTAAAGCCCACCAGTCGTTTGTATCAAACCCATATTTTCTGAATGGTAAGCACAACGAGCATTAGGATTGTAACGGGGAGAGGCAGTGTTGGGATTCTTCGGAGCTTCTCGCAAGGTTACCAGATTAGATTTCAACAAATGTGGCAAGACTTGAGACAACATGATATTTATCCGGGTAAACTATCTTACCGGCCTTTCTGTTCTAGGATGATTGTTCCTTTGTTGAGTAGGTGCAGGTTTAGGGATCATAACAGCCCCTATCACTGGACGATGTTCAGTTCTGTCTTGATTCCTTTGGTTGTACACAATACTAAACTCTTTTTTCCTAGAAAATGGCTTCCTTGCTACACTGGAGGACGCATCCTTCTGGATCTTACCACTCCTAATTCCAGCTGCCACTCTTTCTCCCGTCAAGATCAATTCAGTGAAGCCGGCTGAGGAGCTTCCAATCAGGTGATTGAAAAATGGACTAGACAGGGTACCCAGAAACATATCCACTAGCTCCCTATCAGACAGGGGGGTTGGACTCTTCCTGCTAAATCTCTCCACTTCTGAGCATAGTCCTTAAAGCCCTCGCTCGAACCCATGGACATATTTTTGAGTTGTGTACGGGTGGGAGCAAGGTCTCCATTATAATAATACTGCTTGTAGAAAGCAGCATCCAGGTCTTCCCAATTACGGGTGTTGGCCCTTTCCAACTGGTAGAACCATTCTAGTTGAGTTTCAGACAGACTATCCTTAAAGAAGTAGACCCATAAGTCCTTGTCAGCAGTGTGAGGCTGGATCTTCCTCATATAAGATCGGAGGTGCATCTTGGGACATGAAACCCCATCATATTTGGTGAACACGACACCTTGAACTTTTGCGGGATGACAACCCCATAGACCAAACCCAGCTCCTCAAAATCCATACCCGGTACCTTCCGGACCTCCATTGCATTCAAACGATCCTCCAACTGTTTGTATTTTTCATCAGCAAGAGGATACTGCTCCTCATCATAGTCAGATTAATTATCAGATTCTTTCGGACTGGAGTCTTCCTCTCTTGTTTCCTCCTCTTTATTGTCTACTTCCTTTGATGAAGTTACCAGTTCAGAGGCTCACCTTACTGGTCCTCTGATCCTTCTTCCCAAGTTCACCACACCAGCTGGTTTCTTTGGATTCTTCTTCTTCTCTTTAACAATCAGGGCTTTCAGTTCCTCTTTCCCCTTGGCCAGAGCCATGATCATCTGTTGAAACTGAGCATTCTGAGTCTGTAGATCCTTCACTGTTTGTTCTAAAGCGATTGCTGAAATAAACAGCGAAGAGGATGAGAAACCTGTTTTGAAACCTGCTTATGCAATGATATGTATGATATATGTATGCAATGTTTTCAAGTATTTCTAAGACTCAAATTTGCTTAAATAGAAAGAGAACAAACATTAATCATATTAAGATGTTTTACAATAATGCCTCTTGGGCTCATAAGGGAACAAAGCAAAAATAAAACTCTCCAAGCAAGGGAAGACTCAAGCTTCCCACGGGCGCATCCTCTTTGGTGCAATGTAAGCATTTATACTCCTCTCCTCGTGAAGTAACTTGGTGAGCTCTAAAACCTTTTTCTCGCTGGCATAGAACTGGGTTTTGAAAGTATCTTGTTCTTCTTTGAGTTAGATCCAGGACTTCCGGAGCTCCTCAAGATCAGTTGGCATGTCAGGATGAAGCACAATGTAAGGAGTGTCTCCCTCGGCAATTGGCTCCATAATTATAGGTAAGATAGCGAGGTAAAGCATCATAAGATATTGAGCACGAGCTCACACCCATTTGAGGTAAGGCTCAAGAGGGATGGAATTCTTGTGCCCCAGTGTCTTACTATCAACTATGTTTATCATGCCCTAAGCTTGAATGAACCTCTTACGATAACCCTGAACATCATTCTCATAGTCAAATGTGATTCCTTGGACGAACGTGTCGTGAGGACCATCCCTTCTAGTGTAACCAAACTGTCGCAACGCCAAACAAGGATTATAAGTGATTCCTCCCCTAATGCCCAAGAGAGGGACATTAGGTCATTCCCCACAACGATCAATGATGGTGTCACTCTCCAAGGACCGAGAACACCAATGAATATCCGAATGTGTAAGGGAGATCAACCTATAAAAACATCTCATACCCTGTTCATTCTTCAAAATAGACCGAGGCAGGTGTGAAATAAACCACCTAGCCAATAGAGGAGTGCAACACAAAAGGGTCCCTCTTCTCTTTAGAGTGCGAGTATGCAGAGAGTGTAGAATATCCCCAAGTAAAGTAGGCACCAGATTATGCGACAGAAAAATCTTAATCTCATTCACATCTATGAGTTGGTATGTGTTAGGGAATAGTACCATCCCATAGATGATAAGGGCCAACACCTCTTCAAAATCTTATAAATCCAGGTTATCCAAAAAATAGTGAGCTTTCTCAAATAGAAACTTGACTGGTGTAGCAGTAGAAATGTTCAAGACTAAGCCATTGGATTGACTAGACTTTATACAAATCAAAATAAAAATCGCCACCGCGCTTTATTGTTTCCAAAGGAATGGGAAAAGAGCGAATAACCCAAAAAGAGGGGGAAAGATTCAAGGTAATGGGGTTGGTTATGCAAAGGGAAGGTATTAGCACCCTAAACATCTACGGTACTCCGCAGGAACCTCTTTGAGAAAATTTGTATACTTTTGCTATAAAGATGTGCTGTATATAAAATGGATGGTGGAGGTGAGAAGAGAAATATATTTTTTATGATTTTTGCCCCGCCGCGGTTGCGAGCTGTTGTACCCCAAAATTTGCCCTCCCATTTTTCACAAGAAATCACAACCCTAGGGTTTTCTCAGATTTTCAATATTGGCCCAGGAATCGATCAGACAGAATTTTCTATGGCAGTAAATCAAGAATTATGGTTTCTCTCGCATTTCTCAGAAGAAACTGAATTCTCAGAAATTCAAATTAACTGTCACATGTTTTCACACTTTTTCGAGTTTGCTGAAAGGTTACTGGTTGTTCTCAAGGCCTGATTATCTGGGATAAGAGATATGAGCTGAGACTGTCATTTGGAACATTTAGGTTTTGTCTGATCCAAGTTAACCAGATAATATACGTCTGTTAAGACATCTGCTTGTTAATGGAATGAAACGTTTGCTTGTTAATGGAATGAAATGTTTGCTTGTTTATTGGAATACCCAGTGCATATTTTGATTGGAATGTTGTTGCAAGGTTACGAGACTACAAAGTTATTGGATTACTTAAAGTTTAAGTTATCTGTATTAGAATTGTTGGAATGCAATTTCAATTATTTTGATCTGAGAATCTTAAAGGATTAAGTGAAGATGCAAAGAAAGAATTGCAAATTATTGACAATAGAAGAGTTTTATTGGATAAAGACTTTTTCATTTATTTCAAAAAATGTTACAATACAGTTTATTATTTAAATGCTTTAAGTTGTGCAACTTATTGTATTTGAAAATTAAATTGGTACATTTGTTTGAATATTTATCCCTAAGTTACAAAGAAAAAAGTCTAAGCCTAAGCTCCATTGCTCCCGTGCTCGCCACAAAGTCTTCTGCTTCCTTTGCTTTGTCATCACCCAAGTTGTGGTCACATGAAAGAAAAACAAAGAAAACGGGATTAGTATAGTTAATTAAATAGAATTTTCAAACAAAAAAAGAAAGGAAAATTTTCATCATTAAAGTTTGCCGTCTGGAATCAAAAGTGCTATTGTTCATCACGTTTTTATTTTCCTCTTTGCAAATCACAAGAAGATTGCTCTTCTTGGTTCACAAAGAGAAAAATAAAAGTGCAAATTGAAGAATGCAAAAGCAAATTTATTCAAAAGCATAAGGCGCCAAACTGCATTACAAAACAAGGCCAAAATTGGATGCAAAACTGTACAAAGCAACTAAACCAAACAACATGGCAAAACAATGCAGCAACTAAGGCAAACATGCGCCAACTGTACTAAACATCAAAGCAAGTTACAAAAGCAAATTGAACAAAGCAAACTGGATGCAAACTGTCAAGCAAAGCAAACTGGATGCATCATATAATGCAGCAAGTATAAATGCAGCAGAATAGCAGGCCAAAAGTACAAATGCAGCAGAATAGCAGGCAAAAGTAAAATGCAGGAGGTAAACCAAATCACAAGTCAAAGGCTTGTCACAGATTTTCATCATCTTCAAGGATTTTAGGCAAAACTTTTCAGAAAATAAGAAAAAAGCAAAAAGTGCTTTATCATTGAGAGAGAAAGAGAGAAAAGATATCACCTTTTTGGTGAGAGTGTACAGTTTGGCTAAAGGCTGTCACAAGTTACAAAAACAACAGCTAAAAGGATATAAGAACTCCAAACTGCATAACAAAGGAGAGGAGAGAAACATTTTGTCAAAGCCACAAACAGAAAAAAGCCTGAAACCACTCTCACAAAACCTGTTAACAAGTTTCACACAACAGCCAAAAACCTCTCAAACAGAACCAAGCCAACAGCCTGAAACTGCACCACCAGAAAAAAGACCATATAGCAGTTCAAACCACAAATCCTGTTAGCACAACCAAGCTACACAAATCACACAACCTGCACAACTCTCCATCCTGCTAACAAGAATCACAAAACCCTGTGAACAAACAAACTCCAAGTCCCAGCCTGCTATCAAACTAGCCAAAAACCTGTTAACAGTTTCCAAACAAACAAGCTAAATCTGCAGATTTCAAACTGCAACACAACTGTAACAAAATTGCACAACAAAACTGCATAACATCAAAAACCGGTCATCAAACTCAACATCACAAACCATTACCCAAACAAAAAAGTTTCAAACAAACTGTAACAAAAGTTGCATAACAGTTTGAAAAATAGGGCCAAATACCCCAAACCTGTACAAATCTTGCCAAACTGCAACAATCACAAAACTTGCAATTCCAAAACATAACAAGCCTTCCAAACTGTAAACAAAATCATACCAAACTACAGAATCAATCAAAAACTTCAACAGAAGCATCATTACAGCCAAGAACCAAACTTCCCAAGTTTCCAAACCCCCAACAACAAGTTTCAGAACAATAAATCATCATCAACAAATTCATACCAATAACAAAGTTTCAGACACAACAAACTATCATCATGAACCAAAACTACCAAAACAAAATTTCAGAATAGCATCATCATAACTCAAAGAGAGAGGAAAGAGAAATCAAATTTTTAGAAAAGAAAAATAAAAAGTTTCAGCAACAAGCATCATCATCAACTAACATCAACAACAGAGTTCAGAAAGCGTTATCATCATTCAAATTCAAAGAGAGAGGAAAAAGGCAACAAGGTTTCAGAATAATTATCATCATTAACAAAAACAATCAAAAAGTTTCAGAAAGTATCATCATCAAAGGAAAGAAATCACCAGAAGCGCTTGGCCATCATCATTTCCTCCTCTCCGCCTCTAGCCACCAAGGAACGCTCCATCTCTCCATCTCCTTTTTCCTCTCCATTTTTCCAGAAAATCTCACAGGTATATCCCTTTACTGCATCTTAGATACTTGAACAATAGATTAACAAGCCAAAACATGAACAATAGATAAGCTTGAAAACTGAAAAACGCTAAATCAAACAAAGACGAATCATACTGTTTAAACAAAGCCATGGATCATTAGGAAGAGTTTAGAGAGTGAGAGACAATGTTCTGGCAACCATGGGGAAGGGAAGATCAGATCGATAGCGAGTGAGAAAGATGAAGAGAAAACGAAGACAAGCGGCGCCGCTGTAAAACGTACACAAACCCTAAATTCCTGATACCCTAACAAAACGTTGCAAACTTTTAGCTGGGCCTTAAACCCCCAAAACACTTAAGCCCATACGAGTTGATAACATACCCCCCATTTTCTGGCCTTACTGCTTTTGTTTTCTTCTTTTTGTTTTGGGCCTCAAACACACTTCAAACCCTAAAGCCCACCTTTCAATTCAACTTATTTTCTTTTCTTTTTATTTGTTTAACCAATACTAATGTTTTTTTTAATTAATTCATTTTAATTAATTTGTTTTCTTTTCTTTTTGTTAATAATAACACTAATAATAATTAAAACTTTGATTTTCTTAATTTAGTTTTATTTTCTTCTTTTATTAATTAATCCTGTTTCATTTAATGAAAATACCAAAAAAACATTTAATTTGATTTAATTAATTTTTTGTTTTTTTTTGAACTCTTTTATTGATTAATAAAAATACCAAAAATAATAGAGATTTTGTTTAATTGAATTTTCTTTCTTTAAAACTTTTTCCTTTTACTTAATAAAATACAAAAAGAATAATAATAATAGTTCTTAATTTTTTTAGAATAAAGTTTATTTATCTCTTTTTAATAAATACATGCATTTCATAATATTATTGATTTCTTCATTTGTTATAACTTTGTATTGAATTGCGACAATTCGATTTGGTTGTAATACTTGATATTTGGACATTGCTATTCTTATGAGACTCATCCCCATTTGTAATAATTGTACCCCCATCCTCGGATACTTTTGTAATAGCTTAGACTTTCAATTTCCGCAATTTATTGCTTTCAATATACTGTATAGTAATTAGGCGTGTATGGCAAGATTCAAAAATCAATCGCTAGATGACCTAATCCAAGAATAAATAACTTGAAATCAATACACAATGCACACGTGCACCTCTAGGGTAACCTCGCTTGTTTCCTCGGAAACACAATCATGTCCCTCAAATACACGACACTCTAGCAAATGACCCTTCGATAAACAAAGATCGTAGTCCCTCGATGACCCTAGATGTTGCCTTTGATAAAACGATCTCGTCCCTTACAAAATTGCTAGAGCGTCCCACAAGTTGCTTTCAATGATTGTATACGATGACCCGCGCCTGTCCCGTTTAACATCCTAATACAAGGTTATTTACCAAATGCAATGGTAAAACAACACTGTCAAAAGGGTTAAAAACGTATAGGAAAGATCTTTGAGTAAAATAGGGTAGACAACTCTTAGTTACTTGATCAAAGCTTACAAAAACATCCTTGCTGTTTTCAAACACACCTCACAACACAATTTCAAAACATTTCCCAAAATAAAATTTCAAACATTGAAATATCTTTTCAAAAGACAAACACCTTTGTATATATTCAAACAAGAATCATTACAAAGGTTTCCTAGACAAGGCCTCTTTTTCAAAGCATTTTCAAAAAAACCACACACAAAGCACCATTTCAAACAATTGAAAAGCAAAAGCAAGTGATCTAAACAAGTAACTAAGAGCCCATGGAAAACTATGGATGAAAAGGGTGCTAGCACCTTCCCTTTTCATAATCTACCCCCCGAACCCAAGAAAACATCTCAAAGGTATTTCCTGTGCTTTTTGACCTTTCCTTTGGATAAAATAAAAAGTCGGTGGCGACTCTTGCTAAACCAAACAAATGCGAACACAAACGCAAAACCTCAAGTCAGTTCTCCCACCGTATCACACGAACCTTTAGTGCCTACGTACCACCTTTCGTGCAATAGGGGATCAGGGTACACGTAGTTCCTCTTTTAAAAATTTGAAACACAAGTGTATTGATTAATTTTAATAGATAAGACATCATCGTCATTGTCCGTGTGGAAAATATACTTACTACCCACAATCATGAGAAAGGAGAATTTGCATCATCTCAAAGTGGAGGATATGGCTTGGATCTTAAACTCAATAATGCCTCACTCAACACCCAAGTGGAAAATATCTTACTTAACTACATATTGTAGAAGTATAGTTGTTTGCATCACTACAAGGATTGACAAGAGTATAATCTTTTGAGAAAAGTTTAAAGATAAAAGCCAAATTAGCAAAATGGTTTGAAATGAGATTGATTGACTTTTAGTATTCTCACAAAAAAATGTCAAGGTATTATTAAGTTGATTGAAGTTTAATGATGAAAATATTTTGAAAATGCATGGACCTAAGTCCAAGTTTATTATGAAAGTGTTTCAAGTTTCAAAACAAGAAGGGTTTTCAAAAGGAGGGAGAAGATTTGTGAAATTAAAGAAAATGGGAGGAGAAGAAGGGACTATCCTAAAGCATAAGGTAAAAGCTAAGGATAAGGACCATCTAACCAACAAGAAGCCAAAGCTTGACATTATGAGCCAAGATAGAATTCCCATTCTTTGGATTGAAACCAAGCAAGCAAAGATACTAGACCTCTTGAGAGAACCAAACTTCAAGTGTATTAAGTCTTCACAAAAATTGGGCAGAGTAACGGCTGTATACGGGTGAATTCCAGATTACAAACAGAGAATGTAATCACAAAAACCTGCACACAAAAACAAACAAGCAACCCAATGTCTTGAGGTAAAACTCAAGAACTCCAGACAAAAATAATCAGATAAGATCACAAAGTCTCCAAGATAGGCTAAGGTTTCTAATCCTAAGTCCAAGAAAAAGTCTCATACTCCATCATGCCAAGGATAGTAACCAAATAGTCCAAGTACCATTAAGAGTTTTTTTAGGATTTATATTGATTATTAAGTATCTTAAGAAAGGAAAAGAAAAGCTCAAGTGAGCAAAGTAAAAATGACAAGAAAATAAATGCTCAAATGAGCAATGATGAAAATGGCATGAAATGTAAATGCTAAAAAAAAAAAAATAGTACATAAAGCATAAAAAGAATAAAAGCATAAGATAAAACAAGTCAATAATTAGTGGTTAGTTGGATGACCATCTTGAAACTTGCATTTGGAACTCATTAGAGGATTGGTAGAACCAAAGCCTCCAAACAACAAGTTGCATTTGCTTTTTGTCAAGTATATCATCTATTTGGAATTCTCACAAGTACCATTTAATGATCAACGATGTTTAAGTGATCCGCGTTGCCCAAAGATATTGTAGATCCATTAGAGGATTGGTAGAATCAAAGCATCCACACAATGAATCTCAAGGTTATTGGATCGAAGAGATCAAATTAACATACTTGGGCTTGCAATCATAAGTTTGGGCCACGAATGATTACTTATCCGAATCGGGACAAAATTTAGCGCTATGTTAAGCAATCATAAGTGGACTTATATAGAAGTCGCACCTATTTTGAGGCCGGTCAATAGCAATCTATGAACCATTTGTTTTGAGACATGATATAGAGATCATGCTCCAACAACACTTAGTGCAATAAGAAGGGGATGAGATGAAGAGGATTAGGGCAAAAAGAGGAATAAACCACTTTTGAATTAAAAATTTAATCAAACTATTATTAAAATCATTCATCCATTTTGGTGGAGTTGAACTCAACACCCAAGATCTAATGATGTAAATAAAGTCATGATCAAAAAATCAACTCAAGACAGCCAGAAAATAATCACAAAATAATAATATATTTAATATATACAGTAAAAGGGTTAAAAATTGTTTAAAAATAGAAAATAATGAGGAAAAATATCAATTATGCTCAAATTAATCAAGAAATGAAAAATAAGGCCATAGAAAAATCAGAAATGGATCCAAATATTTTTGTAAAAATTTTGGTAATTTTTAAAAGTCAAAAACTATTTTTAAACTATTTAAAATTTCTAAAACAAACATAAAATAGATCAAAAATAGTAAACCTCAATATAAAATTCCGTAAAATTTTCAGATAGTAAAATATGCAAAATAATATTTATGAATTTTTCCAGAATTAAAAATTGTCAGAAAGTATTTTTTAAGTAATTAAAAGAAAGCAAATAATACTAAAAATATAAAAAATACCAAATGTTAAAATAAAAATGTGAAAAAATATTCATGAGATCAGAAATAATTCAAAGTATTTTTGTGAATTTTTTCATAATTTTTGGATAAAAAAATAAAAGAGTTATGAATTTTTGAAAATTTAATCAAATAAAATATAAAATCAGAAAATAAAATAAAACCAAAAAGATGTGGACCATCAGATCATAGTCAAAACGTGTTAGTAAGCTAATCCAATGGACCAGACGCGCTGTGCTTGATATGGACCTTAGTGAAATACACATAGGATCAGAAAAAGGGCAACCAATAAAATTAAAACGCTTGGCACGCTATCATTGGCTGAGACAAGACATGTCATCGTCTTCAACCTCCAGACACCCTGCAATGGGGATTTTGTGAGATCCTTCAAATGGAAAAATTAGGATCCCTGGCTAACATCATTGAACTCGTCTCTTCAAGACGATTCTAACACAACCATCACGCCAAATTTATATAAGGTATGGAGAGAGCTATGAATCAAAAACTCAGAAAATAGCGAGCACCTTCAATTTGGGATTTCTCTCTCAATTCTCAATGGATTTAAAAATTGTAAGCAACATTAGAATCAGACAAAGGAGTAGAACATATTAGTGTTTGATTTGGATCCAAATGGTGGAGAATTCTACCTTTTTGAAGTTCAAGTAAGAAGCTCTGAAACTGGACTTCTGTAGCTTGAATTATGGGTCGTTTTGATTGGTTTAAGTGCTAGAGAGTTTGTATGATGCTCAAGGATGATGAATGCACAAAGAATTTTGGAAAAGGAAGCTTAAATTTCAAAAACTGAATTCAACAAAAGCGGGTTCCTGTGAAGTTTTGGCAGGGTGCTCTTGGCTCTCTAAGCTTGGGAAAATGGATGGGGGATGACCCTCTATTTATAGGGTTGCAAATGAGATCAAAAGGAAGAGTGAATGATGCGTTTTGGAGGGAATTCGTATGGGTCTGCAACATGAAGAAAATGTGACTCAATTTTGATCAAAAGTCAGCTAAATCGTGTGTTTCATGATGCTAATCACTTCTGGCAAGTTGCTAATCATGTTTAGAAACAAAAACACGTGGAAAACTTGTGGTTAGAAGCCAAAATAATGATTTCAAAATCCTGACTTTATGAAATAATTCAGTTTCAAGTTACCAAATTCAAAACCATGGCATTTCCAACTCAAGGGGTCTTAGGGCATAATTCTTGATGCTTTGGAAAGATGAGGTTACAAGCTTTGCAATGGAAAAAGAATGGAATCAAATGGATGCTTGAGCTAAAAGTTACATGGAGTCAAAGTTGAAGAAAAAGAGTTGACTTTCCATACTTAGAAATATTTCAAATTCTTCTTCAAAAATGACCTATAATCTTTTGTATCCAAACATGGCCTTCCACTTAGAATTTGCTCTTGACCAAAAAATATGGAATGAAGTAGATCTCTCGAATGAAATTTTGAAATTTGAACCACTCAAAATCTCCAAAAAATGAGCAAGTTATGACTTGTTGAAGTTGGCCAAAAATCATGAAATGACCTATAATATTTTGCATTCTTAAGGTAACTTCCATCCATTTTCTCACTTTGCACATAAAAGAAGTAAAAAGTACACATCTTCAAGATCATCATGGAAAAAGAATGGACTCAAGGTGATAAAAATTGACCAAGTTATGACCATTTGAAGTTACATATGGAAAATTGGGGATTTATCTGGATGACTTGTAACCTTTCTTCTTCACCAAGTTCTTTCCACATGAAAACTCCTTGGAACTTTTGATTGATTTGTTGGTAACTCTTTGAAGAGAAATATGTCTTTGGAATCACTCAAAAATACCAAAATGTGAGCAATATATGCTCCTTTGATGTTCAAAACCCTAGCCTCTAGATCAAGAGAATGCTTTGAGGAACTTTGACAAGTTTGAACAAGCTTTTTGTGCCAACATTCTTGATTTGTGAATAGAAGTTGTTGAGGATGATTCTGAGGACTCATAGCCACTAAAACCACTTCCATATCTTGAAATTTGAGAGAAATGTGCTCTTGTGACTAATAGGAACAAGACCTTGTCCAATCATGACAACTTCTTCCCTCAACCCCTTGTACTTTTGAATCAATTTTGATAACTTTGAAATATGTTGAACCAAAATAAGCCTTGTCATGACATTTCTTCCAAAACAACTTCAATGGTGATGTTTGAACTCCTCAAGCTATGTTGACTAGAGAGTGGAAATAAACTCATGAACACATGGAAAAACTTACTAAACCTCATAGCCTTTACCTACATTATTAACAAGGAAAACCCACATTGCATTTTATTAATAAAAGAAAAATCTAAGCAAAATAATCATGATCATAAAAGAAAACAAGTCAAGGTGCTTGGTAATTCCTCAAAAAGAGCAAAGCTAAATGATAGGGAGAAGAACCAAAAGTCCTAATGTGATCTTGTTGTGATTGAATCAACATGGTATGATGAAGGAATCTTAGGGGAAAAATTGGCGTACAACAGCTGCCCTTATTTAAGTTTCTTCTATCCGGAGATACAAAGGTTGAAAATCTTCGTGTCGACGTGATCGAAGATACTTAAATATAAAACAAACCCTATTTTTGGCCCTAAGATGCCATGCAAATGCTTATGCATATGAATGCCTATGAACAATATCAAAGAGACGCAAAGTATCACTAGGGATGCCACAAAAATGAAGAAATAAAGGAGCAACCCCACCAGGAAAATAAGTCACTGGTGTACCAAAAGAATTGAATCAGAGAGGAAGATAACAAGCATCGACGTTCACTGCCGATGGTCTACCAATGTTCACTAAAGGTAGAAAGAGAAAATATCATATCACCGCCGTTCACTGACGATGAACTATCAACGTTCACTAAAGATAGCAAAAAGATAATAAACACTGACATTTACTGCCGATGTCCTACCAACGTTCACTGAAGGTAGAAAGAGAAAATATCATATCATTACTGTTCACTGACGATGAACTATCAACGTTCACTGAAGATAGCAAAAAGATAATAAACACCGACGTTCACTGCCGATGTCCTACCAACATTCACTGAAGGTAGAAAGAGAAAATATCATATCATCACCGTTCACTGATGATGAACCATCAACATTCACTGAAGATAGCAAAAAGATAATAAACACCAACGTTCACTGCCGATGTCCTACCAACGTTCACTGAAGGTAGAATAGAAAATATCATATCATCGCTGTTCACTGACGATGAACTATCAACGTTCAGTGAAGATAGCAAAAAGATAATAAACACCGACGTTCACTGCCGATGTCCTACCAATGTTCACTGAAGGTAGAAAGAGAAAATATCATATCATCGCCGTTCACTGACGATGAACTATCAACGTTCACTGAAGATAGCAAAAAGATAATAAACATCGACGTTCACTGCCGATGTCCTACCAACGTTCACTGAGGGTATAAAGAGAAAATATCATATCATCGCTGTTCACTGGCGATGAACTATCAACGTTCACTGAAGATAACAAAAAGATAATAAACACCGACGTTCACTGCCGATGTCCTACCAACGTTCACTGAAGGTAGAAAGAGAAAATACCATATCATCGTCGTTCACTAACGATGAACTATCAACGTTCACTAAAGATAGCAAAAATATAATAAACACTGGCATTCACTGCCGATGTCCTACCAACGTTCACTGAAGGTAGAAAGAGAAAATATCATATCATCGTCGTTCACTGACGATGAACTATCAACGTTCACTGAATATAGAAAAAAGATAATAAACACTGACGTTCACTGCCGATGTCCTACCAACGTTCACTAAGGGTAGAAAGAGAAAATATCATATCATCGACGTTCACTGATGATGAACTATCAACGTTCACTGAATATAGCAAAAAGTTAATAAACACCGACGTTCACTGCCGATGTCCTACCAACGTTCACTGAGGGTAGAAAGAGAAAATATCATATCATCACCGTTCACTGACAATGAACTATCAACGTTCACTGAAGATAAAAAAAAGTTAATAAACACCAACGTTCACTGCCGATGTCCTACTGTTGTACCCCAAAATTTTCCATCTCATATTTCTCAACACATGGCAAGTGAGGTCCCCAAATTGCTCAAGGATGTCCAAGAGTTGACCAGACAAACTCTCTCCTAAGGCAGTCTACCTCAAATCAGGGTTTCATTTTTCATCAAGATGTTTGAGTCCAAAGGATCCCAAATGCTCACCATTGTCCTAATATGTTCTAAAGATCATCCATGTCAAGTTTCAAGCCTTGCAGAAGAAATTTGCTCAGTCAATTGTTCAAATGCCTGAAAATCGATTGTACTAGGTCAAAAGTCATCTGTGGCCCACATACAGTCAAACTTCAAGATTCTTGGTCAACATCCTCATTTTAAAGTATTATTCATCATGTGATAAAGGGTTGATCATGATTCCTCAAGTATTTCTCACAATTCATCAAAACCCAAAAGTTGCTAAACTAGGGTTTTGTAGGAAAAGTCAACTCAACTTTGACCAAGCATAACTTTCTCATACTTTATCAGAAATGATCTATCCAAAGATAATTTTGAAGAGGATGAAATTCCCTACAATTAATATTCATCTCCCAAGTTCAGAATATGCACTCACAAAAATATATGAATTTTGACATTATAGGTCATTTTGAAAAGTAAAAAAAAACACCTTTTGGGTCAAAGCTTCATACATGAACATGGAAGACTCAATTGAGATGAGACCAAAAGGGTTGCTTAGAAGACATCCTAAGATTTGTAAAAGTCCAAGAACAATCCTCTAGGGTCAAAATTGAGATAGTTATGCATTGGCCAAGTTGACCATTTTTGCAAAATTGCCAAAAAGTTAAATATGCTCAAATTTGCATTTTTTGCTAAATGGGACCAACTTTTTATGCTTGCACTTCACTTATAATGTGGTCCACGACCCAAATGTGCACTCACATATTATTGCTTCATTATTTATTTTATTTTGATTTTTTATTTATTAAAAATTGAATTAAATCAAATAATTGGTAAATAATAGCAAAGATTTGTTTTGATTGGATTTTTGGACAAAATTACAAGCTCATTATGCTGGAAGATCAGAATCAAATCATATCAATGGCAATTGGAAAAAGAAAGGCGTGATTGGCATGATTATGGAAAGACATCATATGGCTTAAAAATTAAATATTCCACTCATGAATTCTCAAGATTGGATCCAAAATTGTTAACCTAATTGGATTCAATACATATACTGAAGTTTATGGAACCCTGAAAAAAGAGAATTTTCGTGCACAACCTGCCTCCAAGAACCAGAACAAAACTCAGAATTTTTGATAAAAACGTGAGATCCAAATTCTGGAATAGAGGACCTTTGAGAGCAATTCAAGGCCAGAAATTAATTCCTTGGGGTTTCAGGAAGCATTCCCAATCATTTGCAGGCGTCAGAACATCCAGAATCTCCTCCTATCATTCACACGGTTTGCACAATTATTCAAATTCAATTACTGTAATTCTTGCATATTCAGCATGTTTAAATTACATATTTGTGTTCATTATCATGTTTGCAATGTTTCTAGATAGTTTGATTTAATTTATAGTGCAGGAATAAGCTTCTGCCATTGTTAGGTTTTCGTGCTCCAATTTGGGGTTTTGGGTTTCAAGTAGAATTAGGCCTGATAATGGGTATCACGACGATCAGAATTTTAAACCCAGTTGATCCATGGTCCCCAATTGAATTTATATTGCATATGATTGATTCTTGAATGACACAGGTTTCAGCAACAAACCTGCGTCTGTAGGTAAAGGATCAAAACTTAAAACGACGGTTCCAACGAAGAAGACAACAGCACGTCACAACCTGATTGGCTGATTTAAATTCTGGCGCGTTATTCTGGCAAGAAACTTGTTTTTTCTGATATACTGTTTGTTTTTATTGTATTAACAAGTTAACATCCAGCGCAGTTGGTCAGAAGAAGGAAGTCAGAAGCTCATTGTTCTGGGTTCGATCCCAGGCGTGAGCTTTTGGCATTTTCTCCATTGTTTTCACCAGATCCAGCACAT
Organism: Vicia faba; assembly: GCA_948472305.1. Classification (NCBI taxonomy): domain Eukaryota; kingdom Viridiplantae; phylum Streptophyta; class Magnoliopsida; order Fabales; family Fabaceae; genus Vicia; species Vicia faba. The sequence continues at coordinate 1,314,405,791 of OX451741.1, read as the reverse complement.
ACACTTTCTGAGGTTCACCATCTTCTGGATCCACCAGCCAGGACCAGATCCAGCGCCTCATCTTCTGGATCCACCAGCCAGGACCAGATCCAGCGCCTCATCTTCTGGATCCACCAGCAGTGACCAGATCCAGCGCCTCATCTTCTGGATCCATCAACCAGAGTTAACTCCAGTGCACCTCATCTTTTGATGATCGTCATCTTCTGGATTCACCTCCATTAGCCAGATCCGCTAACAGCAGGCCCTCTTGGTTATTTCTGCTATTTTTCCTTTAATTCCTTTTCTTTAATTATTATGTTTTTTTAATCAACACAAAAATTATTTTATTTTAAATCAACCAATCAAAAATCACAAAAAAGATTTATTTTCTTAATAAATGTTTTTTTATTAATTAGTTTAATTAATTTAGGGCAACTTTAATTTCTTTCACAATTAAAATTCAATTAGAAAATTAGGTTAATTCTTGATTTAATTTTTCTTCCTTTCTCAAATAAAATAAAACTATAAAATTAGGTTTTTAGAACGAATTAATTTTTTTTCTTAATTTAAAATTAATTAGAACTTAGGATTTTCTTTTTAACTCAATTCTTTCATTATTTTCTCAAATAACAAAACATGACAGAAACTTTTTTTAACCAAATAGGATTAGTCAAGGGTCAAAATCCTAATCCCCTCGCATTTAATCTGTCACACGCTTATTATTATTTTGCCAATATTTTTGTAACTGCTCATGGTTTGTAATAGCTTAATTTAGGGTTTTATTTACTGTTTAAATTCCTGGGTTTTTGGCTATGTAATTAATCCCCCTCCCTGAAGCCTTGTAATAGCATAGATTTACTTTCTCGCATTTTTAATTCCCGCAAATATTTAACTGTTTAGATGTATGCTAATAGGATTGTATGACAAGAATGCATGACGAATTAATACAGTTAGAAAACCCTAATGTGCAAAGATTAAATAACTGAAAACAAATCACTCGCACATATCACTCTTAGGGTATACTCTCACTTAGGTTGCCTTCGGTAAATGATCATTAAGCATAAGGTGTCTTAGCGGTTTCCCTTCAGTCTAAAAAGATCAAAATGTCCCATTCGAATGTTGCCTCGGAAATGTTGCCTCGAAAACGTTGCCTAGTAAACATTGCCTCGGAAATGCTGTCTCGAATATGATCTTAAGATTCTAGGGTTATTACTAAGCCGTCCTAATATTGCTTTAGTGATCGTACGTCCATTTCGAATTGACCCTTACAAACTCCAACGACGCTGCTACATATTTCTCAATAGTGGGATAACATTGTCTAAAGGAAACAAGAATAGAAACAATTTTTTTTTCCGAGTAGGTAGATGCTAGTAGGTACTTGCTCAAATCAAACTTTTCACACTTACACTCTTCAAAACAATTTTCAAAACAACTTCGTCACACCTTTGAGGATTGATACAAGGGTTATCACAAAGTAAAACATTTTCAAAGCAAGCACACACACAAGCAATTTTAAAAAGATGAGAAAGTACCTAAGAGCCCATGGAAAACCATGGATAGAAAGGGTGCTAACACCTTCCCTTTCTATAATCTACCCCTCGTACTCAGAATATCTCGAAAAAGGATTTTTTTTCTGTACTTTTTTCCTTTCCGATTGGATGAAACAAAAGTAGGTGGCGACTCTTGCTTACCGCGAAATTTTGCAAACACAAAACGTAAAACGCAAACCAGTATTAAACAGTCGGTTCTTCCACCATATCAAAGAACTGGAGACTCTGTTGGGGAGTTAATAAGTGGGGTATACCTTAGGATCTAGGTCATCATAATTGCTTCTCTTGTTTACTTTGTTTGCTTTACTTTTAAGGGTTTTTGTTTGGGATTACTATAGATCCTACACCCATATTTGGGGAACACCTTTTAGGTAAGTAGCAATAGACTGTGAGGGAACTGTGTGGCGTAGACCGATACGGTTGAAGCAGTAGCTATGTTGGTGTGGCACTTTGGTTGGTATCGGTATCCCTTGTGGAGAAACAAGGAGAATACAGGGCCGCTGTGTGGTGTCGTTAAGCATCAACTGACCTTAGAACCTTTAATTGCCCAACTTGGCCATTAGAAAGTAGTGAGATAGTCGGCCTCGGTGTAAGCTGAGAACTGGTTGATACTCGATGCTACACTCATTGAGATCATACTCTCAGAATATTTCGGCCGCAAGAAAAGATTGCGTGAGCTGAAACCATGACCGATGGAGGGTGGTCAGTGATATTGAGATCCTCTAGAACCCGGTTACTTTTCTAGGACAGGTTGAAACAACTTAACTTCAAGAGGGTACTACCTTAAAACCCATGCAAGCCTAAACCTAAGGCTGTTTGTGTGACTTGTGTGCTTTCAACTTGAACTACTTGCACAATTTTATTATCTGACAACATGAGTTCCTTGCAGGTTTTGTTTACAGTCCTTATCCAATAACTTGGATTTCTTGTCGGGCTTACTTGCTTACATCACCTCGCACTTTTGCTTAAACGCATAGCATACACATCATAACATCATACCTTAACATTTCCTTAACCATTTCAAGGATCTCAAGGGTTTGTGATGCAGGTTATGGTAAATCAGACGTCTAACAAGGGGCAAGGGGATTTATTTTCCTCTAGCCAATGTTGTCTAGAGATCAAAACATGATAACTTAAGTCAGTGGCTATGACCCACTCGATATGGTGAGCTTGACTCTTGAAGAAGGACTCTCAACGACACAAAGTTTCTTCAATCAAGCTGCAATCAAATTCTAACAGTTTCTTGTTTACCCCGCGAGATCCTTGAAAACATTGCATACATATATCATACATATCATTGCATAACAGGTCTTCCAGTACAGGTCTCTCATGTTCTCGCTGTTTATTTCAACAATGGCTCTCAAACAAGACAACAAATATCTTCAAACTCAAGAAGCTCAGTTCAGGGAAATATTCCTAAACCTATCCAAGGGGCAGGAAGAGTTGAAAACACTCCTCGTTGTGAACTTGGTCAAGAAAACTCCTGAAGACAATAAGGACGAACGACTGGAACAAATGTAAGCTAAGGTAGGTGCAATGAGAACCCAAATGCTGGGGCAGATGGCTCTTATCCAAGGCCTAGCCCGAAGACAAGAAGAGCTAAAAGCCATCATCAACCAACTTCATCAAGACGAATACAACAGTATGAAGCAAACAGTCGAGACCGGGGACCAAGTCATTGATCAACCTCCAAGAAGACAAGAGTTTATTTTGGTGAAGAGTGGACCTTTCCAAATTTCTACTACCTCACGGGTCCAACAACAACCTCGCCAAAAACAATGGGTTAATCAGAGTAAGCCAGATATACCCAAGAGGCAGTTTACCAAACTCAACATGCCTCTGTCTCAAGCTTTACAACACATGTTAAGGATGAATCTGGTTACATTGATAGGACCTCATCCGAATCCCAAGACTTCTTCGCCTAACTACAATCCTGATGCAAGGTGTGCATATCACTCCAACAGTCCGGGGCATGATACTGACGACTGTTGGAGGTTGAAATACAAAATTCAAGACCTGATTGATGAAGGAGAATTAGAGTTCACACAAGATGGTCAACTGGAATGTTTTTGTCAATCCTCCAAGCCCCACCATTTGAAGTGACAAGTTCTAACAAGATGGATTTTCGTTCATTAGAATTTTCAATGTGTAATTTTATTTTGGTTGTTCGAATATTTATTCATGTCAAACTTTGTTACTTTATCAATGCATTGCATATGTTTGTTCTGAATTAATTCATTTGTATTCACTATATTTTAAACTCCATTTCTTTTTGTGATATTCAACTCTCGACTAAAAAACTGTAAGCCTTTTGAGAGAGGATGACGAAAATGATACCACAATCTCTACATTATGCTTTTGAACAGACCCCGCTGACGATGTACATGCATTGTTTCAAATCCTAAGCAGTGGAGTTATAAGGAAGATAATCCCTAGTCAACCCCTTTGAGCCAAAGAAGTAGGAGTTTTTCTTTCACACAATTTAAAACCCTTAATCATAACCTGGGGCAGGGTAGTTTTCTCAGTTAATTCATAGGCGCATTCTGTCACAATCTGCCGCTTCATACACAATGAGTGGCATCAAAGACGTCCTTCTAAAAAAAAGACGGTGATGGTTCCCTATAATCATCAAGCCAGGCAGTCGTTATCTCTCGAAATAAAAGCCCATTAAGTCAAAACCTACAAAAGACAGGGATAATAAAATCAAAAATAAAGAGGTCCTACAAATCCTCGACAAAAAAGATGATTGCCTTTTTCAAGTAAACTTTCAGTATCTGAACCATCAGCGAAACATCAAGGACAATATTCCAGAACTCAACTGGGATTCTAAATGCAAAATTAGATGAGTTTAGGATCGAAGAACATCACGAAGAACGGGTGGGTACAAATAAAATTTGAGCCTTAATTCTTTGTTTCTTAAACCGTGAACCAGACCACGTTATAACCCTTAAAAGTCCTAGTTGAAGCATGGATTAGTTCGAAAGCATACTGTTACGAAAGGTATCATGACTCCTGAAGGTCCGCTACAAATCCTGAGTTGGTATCACATCTTTGCAAAATTCTATTTTTTCTATAAAAAACTGCATTTTCAAAACTTCAAGACAGACGTAAGCTTTGCATTCTTAAAATAACGTTGTTTGCATATGACTATTTGTTCAACAGCAGAGAAATTCACATGACGAATATCTACTGAACAAAAACCTTCTCAATAAAAAGGATCACCTCAAGTGGAAAAACACTTCCAACCAAGGGGCACGACATGATCATTGTCTGTCATCTGGGGCAGTCAAGTCAAGATTCAAGGAATCTCTCAAAGATGCCAAATAGCCAGGGGAAGATCTCCATCTGAATCACTTGGGGGGCATTGGGCATGAATTCCAGCAATGAATTTTGTACGATCAAACAAGCATCTTCTGGTAGTGTGGCAATACAACACTACCGACAGTGACAAGTCCCTACACCCTGAGAGCGTGGACATAGTCAGAAAATACTGTTGTGATCGGTGGGAATGAGAACTGACTGTTTTGGAATGCTGGTTCGCGTTTGTGTTTGTTTTTGCAAAATGTCGCGGTAAGCAAGAGTTGCCACCGTCTTTTATTTTATCCAACAAGGAAAGGACAAAAGCACAGAAAAATTCCTTTTTGAGATATTTCTCGGGTTCAGGAGGTAGATTATAGAAAGGGAAGGTGCTAGCACCCTTTCTATCCGTGGTTATCCAAGGGCTCTTAGGTACTTGCTCATTGTGTTTTCAAAAGTTTGCTTTTCTTTGTGTTTGTGGGTTTGAAAGAGTTTTTTTGGTTTTGAAAGGAGTGTAAGTGCGAAAAGTTTTGTTTTGTTTTAAAAGGAGCAAGTACTTAAGAACCATCTACCTACTCAAAAAGGAATTAAAATGTGGAAATGTCCTTTAGACAGTGCTATCCCACTATTGAGGAGTAGGTAGCACCGTCGTTGGAGTTTTCAGGTCAATTCGATTAAGGGATGTGTGGTCACTAAAGCAATGTTAGGACGCCTTAGCGGTAACCCTAATGTCTTCGATCATTTTTCCGAGGCAACCGTTTCGAGGCAACTATGATCTTTGGACAAGAGGGCGGCCTCTAAACTTCCTGGAAACCAAGTGAGGTGTACCTAAGAGTGGCATGTGCAAGTGTGTTATTTTGGTTAATTTTATCTGTACATGTCATGGGTGAGCTATATTGATTTTATGAAGTGCATGGGATGAAATGCGTATGATTATGATTTCAAAGACAATCGAGAGATTCAAATTTGTAAACAAGAAAGGAAACATACTTTATTAGATAAACTTTAGAATTCAAATTGTTCAACTGATGCCATTAAGGCGTTACATGAAAGGAAATAACTGAAAAGTAAATAAAACTGAAATGGAAATCATCAAAGGCCAATCAGCGTTCCCACGGTCTCTTCTTCTCAGTGCGGACATAGTCATTCAGAATCCGCTCGTTCTCTAACTGCCTAGTCAGCTTCTGGATCTTTTGTTCTTGCTCGTTGAACTTCTCTCGGTAAGAATCCCGTTCATCCTTCAACTGCATCCAAGATCTCTTCAGTGCCCCAATGTCAGTGGGCATGTAAGGATGGAGGATGGTTGGAAGAACCCCTTCTTCATTAGCAACTTCAAGAGTGACAGGCCGGACGGCTTCATATGGCATATCCAGCTTTTGGGCACGGATACGGACCCATCTGAGATATGGCTCCACCGGGAGTGAAGTCTTTGGAGCCAGCTTATGTGGATCAGATTGGTGAACTCTATCCCAAGCCCTTATGAATCTACGACGTTGCTCGTCGCTATCCCCTTGAAAATCAAAGATGATATGAGGCATTAGCATCTCATGAGGTCCTTCTCTTCTGGCTCTTCCAAATTGACAGAGAGCTAAGCATGGGTTATAAGAAATTCCTCCATGGGTTCCTATCAATGGAACATTAGGATACTCTCCACAGCGATCAATGACAGTCACCTCATCCATACCTTTGAGAGTCCAAATGATGTCATTATGAGAAAGAGACATCACCCTATAAGCCCAGCCCATTCCTTCGTTGTTCTTCAGTACTGACTTGGGGAGGTGCGAAATAAACCACCTCGACAATAAAGGAGCACAACACATCAAGGTTCCCCGCTTTCAGGCAGTACGAGCATAGAGCTGATGAAGGATGTCACCCAAGAGAGTGGGTACATGGTTCTGAGAGATGAAGATCTTTATGGCATTAACATCAATAAAAGTATCAAGATTCGAAAACAATACCAAGCCATATATCAGGAGAGCCAAAATATCCTCGAACGCCTTAAAGTCTAGGCTATCCCAGAAGTAGTTAGTCTTGCCAACCAAGAACTTAGTCAGAAAACCCTTAGCTCCACTTCTAGTCTCCCAATTAGCCATTACCTCCTCTTTGGTCAAATGAAGGGGTGCAGCAATCTCTTCGGGCTTAAGAGTCTTTTCCCAACCAGTAAACGGGGTCTGCTCCAGAACAGAGATACCGAGCAGCTCAGAGAACTCTTCTAGGGTAGGAACCAGCTGGAAGTCCTGGAAAGTAAAACAATGGTACAGCGGATCATAGAACTGGACCAGGACACTCATCATCTGCTCGTCCAATTTAGAGGTGACCAAACTGAGAAGAGAACCATGCCTCCTGATGAAGGAAGTAGTGTCACGCATCTTGGCAACCAACTCTTTAAGCAAGGTAGGGACTTGGACAAAGTTGATCCGGATGGTATTCTTACGCATGGGCATCATGATGACCTATAAAACAGAGCAAAGATGAATCCCTCCTGTCTTTGAAATAGGTTAGTCCTTATGCAAGATGTATGCAATGTTATGATGTTATGATGTCATGATAGTAGGCACACCACAAGTATCCACAAAAAGCAAACATGGTAAAGGCACACAAGTCACACAAAAGAGCCCTTAGATTTCAGGCTGGCATGGAGCTTAGGTACTACCCTCTTTCAGTTCAGTTGGTTTAAACCCGTCTTAAAAATAGTAATCGGGTTCTAGAGGATCTCAATATCACTGACTACCCTCAATCGATCATAATTCCAGTTTAGCAACCTTTTCTTGCGGCCGAAATCATCGCGAGATTTTAGTCTCAATGAGTGTAGCATATTGCTACTGTTCTATGGCCAAGTTGGTCAATTTAAGGTTCTAAGGTCAGTTGGTGCTTAATGACCCCTTAGAAGACCCATATTCTCCTCGTTACAACACAAGGGATATCAGTACAGACTAAAGTGCCACACCAACATAGCTATTGCTTCAACTGTGTCGGTCTACGCCAGACAGTTCCCTTACAGTTTATTGCTACTTACCTAAAGGGTACCCCCAGATCCGGGTTAGGATCTATAAAAACTCAAATACAAGCCCATAACATTAAAGCATACAAAGCATACAATTGAAAACAATAGTGATTTAATCCTAAGGTACACCTCACTTATAAAAAGTCCCCAGCAGAGTCGCCAGTTCTGTGATCGGTGGGAATGAGAACTGACTGTTTTGGAATGCTGGTTCGCGTTTGCGTTTGTTTTTGCAAAATGTCGCGGTAAGCAAGAGTCGCCACCGTCTTTTATTTTATCCAACAAGGAAAGGACAAAAGCACAGAAAAATTCCTTTTTGAGATATTTCTCGGGTTCGGGAGGTAGATTATAGAAAGGGAAGGTGCTAGCACCCTTTCTATCCGTGGTTATCCACGGGCTCTTAGGTACTTGCTCATTGTGTTTTCAAAAGTTTGCTTTTCTTTGTGTTTGTGGGTTTGAAAGAGTTTTTTTGGTTTTGAAAGGAGTGTAAGTGCGAAAAGTTTTGTTTTGTTTTAAAAGGAGCAAGTACTTAAGAACCATCTACCTACTCAAAAAGGAATTAAATTGTGGAAATGTCCTTTAGACAGTGCTATCCCACTATTGAGGAGTAGGTAGCACCGTCGTTGGAGTTTTCGGGTCAATTCGATTAAGGGACGTGTGGTCACTAAAGCAATGTTAGGACGCCTTAGCGGTAACCCTAATGTCTTCGATCATTTTTCCGAGGCAACCGTTTCGAGGCAACTATGATCTTTGGACAAGAGGGCGACCTCTAAAACTTCCTATACTCAATGACCACGTTCGAAGGCAACCAAGTGAGGTGTACCCTAAGAGTGGCATGTGCAAGTGTGTTATTTCGGTTAATTTTATCTGTACATGTCATGGGTGAGCTATATTGATTTTAGGTTAAAGATTGATCTTGTCATGCATTGCCTAATTATCAAACATCTAACAGTTAATATTGTGCGGAAATTAAATTGCGGGAAAGTAAATCTAAACTATTACAAGGCGTCGGGTATTTACATCGCCAAAAACAAACCCTTTAATTTAAATTGCGAAAAATAAAATAAAGCGATAAATAATTAAAGTCCTAAAAAAAATTATTACATACCGGGAAACAATTACAATATTGGAAATAAATGGATCCCGTGCGAGAAAATTAAATCGGCGCATTTTTTAGGGTTTTGACCCTTTTTATTATTAAGGAAAAGATTTTTGTTATTTTTGAATTAAAAATTAAATCTAAGTTAATAATTGAATTAATTAATTAATAAAAATATTTTTGGGTTTTTTATATTTAAGGAAATAAAAATAAAATGGTTAAAAGTTAATGAAACCTAATATTCTAAATTGATTTTAATTTATTGCAAAAATGTTTAAAATTAACCTAATTAACACTAAATTAATTAATTAATATTTATTTACAAAAATAAAGTGATGAAATTAAATTTAATAAATAAAAATAATATTTTTATTGTTTTATGATTTTATTAAGAAAAATAAATTGGTTAGTGTAAATAATAATAATAATTAATAAAACAATTAAATAAAAAAAAGAATAATGAAAAGAAATAAAAAAGAAAACAAACTCAGGGGGGTTTGGGCCCCAGATGGAGGTATGATAGCATATTCAAGGCCCATTTTCGTTCAGCCTTGTTTGACCTTTCCCATCCAATGCATGCTTGTTGACTTGAGTATATGGTAGACCTTCATTCCTATCCACCAGATCTGGCCTGGAGGCCATCTGGAAGGTTGATCTTGTAGGCATATGGTGGTCCACGCTCTGGATGAAGTATGGGAATACCTATAGAAAAAATATAACAAGCAATTTGGGGGACCTGGGATTCGAACCCAGGTCCCATGGGACTTTGCAACAACACGCTTGCCATCTGAGCCAATGTGCTTATTTGTTAGTGGAATAAGTAATGGATATAATATATGAAAACAATCAATTATGCTGGAATTATAAAAAAACGCGCTAAACATTTGAACGAGCCAATGAAGAAGAGACACGTCTTCATCTTCTTCAACGAAGACTGTATTTTTTCCTGCGGATTTTATTCCTCATCAAAATCCATGGTTCGGTTCTAGAATGGATTCCAGGCCCTATAAACACAAACTAAGAACACCAACGTGTTCGTCTCTCCTCTCTGAGCATCCATGTACCAATTATTTGTCCTAATTTTTTCTGCATAGCAAACGCCTAAAAACAAAGAATGGAAACCCTAGATTCGGGTATTACGTTATAGGCCATGAAAATAAAATTAAACAATGCAGAATGCTTAGAAATTATGCAAGGATCAAGAATATATCAATATTTTGGCAAAGAGACGCAAGAATCCAAGGTTATGATTTCGTGCACAGAGCTACGTTCTCGAGTACTTACAGCGCGATTCTGGTGGTTTCAGGACTTGATTTTGATCCCTTTGGCTTCAGTGAATGTCAGGCAAGGAAGCTATGTTGAGCTTTTGGACTGAATCGTGCTCTAAGGTGGATTTCAGTTTTCAATTTTCCAAGCTTTTTCTCCAATTTGGTTTGGCCGTTTTGGGCAGCTTCAGGTCGTGTTCTCTGTATGCCTGGCTTGTGTGTGTATAAGGGAATGAATTTAGGTTAAAACTTGGGCTTGAATCCATGTGCATTGAAGGTTTTGAGATTTGATATGATCACCATTGATAAAGTTTCCAAAATTGTACCAAATCTGATTTTTTGTGCACAACAATGCTTGATACGAATTTGATTAGGTGTATCTTGATAATGAAGACCTGTAATGATCAAAAAATCTCATTCCATTAATTTTTGGATTTTATTTGAATTAATATTGATTTAAAATGAATTAAATCAATAAAAATCAAATAAAATAGAAAAATAAATGATTGGTCATGAAATTGAAGATAGAACACGTGTGTGGTGTGATAAGACCAAATCAAGTGGAAAAAAGTGGGCCCTTTTGTCAAAAATTGGAGTTTTGAGGATAGTTGACTTTTGACAATTTTGGAAAAATGCCCAACTTCAACAATGCATAACTTCTTCAATTTTGAACTTTTGGAAGTGTTCTTGAACTTTTTAGAAACCTTGAGATGTACTATAATCAACCCTTTTGGTATCATCTCATTTTTATCTTCCATGCTCAAGTTATAAGCTTTGGCAAAAAAGGTGTTTTTGTTGACTTTCAAAAATGACCTATAATGTCTAAATTTGTAACTTTTGTGAGTGCATTTCTTGATCTTGGAGTGTGAAGATGGATTGTAGGAAATTGCATCCTCTTAAAATGAGCTTTTGATGGGTCATTTCTCATAAAGTATGAGAAAGTTATGCTTGGTCAAAGTTGGGTTGACTTTTCCTGCAAAACCCTAATTTAGCAACTTTTGAATCTTGATGAATCTTGAGCAATCCTTGATGAATCATGATCAACCCTTGATCAAATGATGAATTATCCTTCAAAATGAGAATGTTTACAAAAAAAATCTTGAGGTTTGACTATTTTTAGGTCACAGTTGACCTTTGCCCTAGCACAGTCGATTTTTGGACCTCTTGAGCAATTGACTGACCAAACTTTCTCTGCAAGGCTTGAAATTTGACATGGATGAACTTAAGAACATATTAGGACATTGGGGAGCACTTGAGGTAATTTGGATGTAAGGACCTTGATGCAACACAAAACCCTAATTTTGAATTGATTGCCTTAGGAGATGATTTGACTATCCAACTCTTGAGCCATCTTGAACACTTGGAGATTATTCTTGACATGTCTTGAGAAATATGGGAGGGAAAATTTTGGGGTACAACAACTGCACATGAACAAAGACTCGCTAGGTTGATTGGCCTAGGAAAAAATAAGGGCATCCCGGCGAACCAAAAGGGTTCTGGAAAAAATTAGGGATAAAAACAAAAAAGATCTGTACACCCGGCAAGTCGAAAACCTGAAAAGGCGGCTTGGGCAAGAAATGGTATCCCGGTGGACTGAAAATCTGAAAAGACAGTCCAGACAAAAGTTAGGGATTAAAGCGTACGACTATGTCCCATTATCTTGTCACTTGCCTATCAGTAGAATACTTATCATTCTGATCGGCAGTTACCAAGTACCTCATAAGTTGGGATGACACGTAATCCACAAGGTCTTTGCAGGCACTTTCTCCGGCAAGTACAAGGGCAGAAAAGTCCTGATACGAAGTCATTGTCATATCCTTAGCATACGGCCCTGTGACATCTACACTACCCACAAAGTAAAAAGTATCCAAAGACAGTGATGTTAGCTTTCCCGAACAGGACCTAACTCTCCCCAGCTGAGGTTCACAATCGCGAGCGAGTCAGTAAATTTTCCCCAAGCAGAGTTTATTTCTCTCACAAGCAGGAATTCAATCGCCAATAGAATTCATTGTCACCAGCAACGGAAATTCATCCCCGCAGAGTTATCCTCAGACAGAGTCTCGTCCGACAGAATATTTACCAGCCAAGGGGAAAATCCCCAGCATAGTCATCGTTGTTCACCATCCCTAACAGAAGCAGAGGAACTATGGTTTGTTACAACAGTCAAGAATACCATTTCTCATACTCTCCAAACAGCAGTCAGGGATTTATCTTCTCAGACTCAGATTATCATGTCGGCAGTTCATGTTCGTACATCATGACATTTGTATACATGGCATATGACATAATCTCAATTATTTTGAGAACCTCATCACAATGCATCTCATGCATCGCACATAACTAACCCTGTATTTATTTCAGGAAAAGACAATTATTATCAATAATTTCCAGCAGGTACATGATCAACACTCGAAGCTAAACAGAGTAATCATCGACGACAAATGCAACCTTATACAGGTTCCTTCCCGCAGCCCTACTATCCAGGCTTTCATATCGAAGTAACCCTACTATCCAGGTTCCTTCTTGCAGCCCTACTATCCAGGCTTTCATATCAAAGTAACCCTACTATCCAGGTTCCTTCTCACAGCCCTATTATCCAGGCTTTCATATCGGAGTAACCCTACTATCCAGGTTCCTTCTCACAACCCTACTATCCAGGCTTTCATATCAGAGTAACCCTACCATCCAGGTTCCTTCTCACATCCCTACTATTCAGGCTTTCATATCGGAGTAACCCTACCATCCAGGTTCCTTCTCACAGCCCTACTATCCAGGCTTTCATATCGGAGTAACCCTACCATCCAGGTTTCTTCTCACAACCCTACTATCCAGGCTTTCATATCGAAGTAACCCTACTATCCAGGTTCCTTCTTGCAGCCCTACTATCCAGGATTTCATATCGGAGTAACCCTATTATCCAGGTTCCTTCTCACAGCCCTACTATCCAGGCTTTCATATCGGAGTAACCCTACCATCCAGGTTCCTTCTCACAACCCTACTATCCAGGCTTTCATATCGGAGTAACCCTACCATCCAGGTTCCTTATCACAACCCTCCTATCCAGGATTTCATATCGGGGTAACCCTACCATCCAGGTTCCTTCTCACAACCCTACTATCCAGGCTTTTATAACGAAGTAACCCTACTATTTAGGTTCCTTCTCACAACCCTACTATCCAGGCTTTCATATCGAAGTAACCCTACTATCCAGGTTCCTTCTCACAGCCCTACCATCCAGGCTTTCATCTCGAAGTAATCCTACTATCTAGATTCCTTCTCATAACCTTATTACCCGGGTTCTACCTCTCTTATCCCTAGACAGCAGTCTACAACACTATAAGATCGGGACCCAGTCAAACACAATTGATTTCACATTTCCCCAGAAAGTCGCGGTGCATCATATACCCCAACCAGATACGCAGTGCACTTCCGCTTTCCAAACCAGAATTATTCCCCAGTAGAGTAATGGACAACTGAAGCTCCTAAAACTCTATTTCTCCCAAGACAGAGACCAACATTCCCCAGAGAAGTCCTCCTCAACAACAGGTATATGGGTTCTCGCAAAGGAATCTCTTATGCGATCGACACTTCTTCGGATGGCATCTTCAAGCCCATCTCCGACAATTCTCTAGAAACTTCCAAATGGAATCCATAAGCCCATTCCAGACTCTACCTACACAGTCAAGCATCATTACAGCCAGGTGCAAATTTTTGGGCACTCTAGTGTTCAATCATCTTCTACCTTCAGATCACGAAAGGAAGACGAGTCAATCTACATCTTCAGGTTTAAGAAGATTGAACAGGGGCAGTTGTTGTACCCCAAAATTTTCCCTCTCATATTTCTCAACACATGGCAAGTGAGGTCCCCAAATTGCTCAAGGAAGTCCAAGAGTTGACCAGACAAACTCTCTCCTAAGGCAGCCTACCTCAAATCAGGGTTTCATTTTTCATCAAGATGTTTGAGTCCAAAGGATCCCAAATGCTCACCATTGTCCTAATATGTTCTCAAGATCATCCATGTCAAGTTTCAAGCCGTGCAGAAGAAATTTGCTTAGTCAATTGCTTAAATGCCTGAAAATCGACTATACTAGGTCAAAAGTCAATTGTGGCCCACATACAGTCAAACTTCAATATTTTTGGTCAACATCCTTATTTTGAATTATTATTTATCATGTTATCAAGGGTTGATCATGATTTCTCAAGGATTGCTCACAATTCATCAAAACCCAAAAGTTGCTAAATTAGGGTTTTGTAGGAAAAGTCAACTCAACTTTGACCAAGCATAACTTTCTCATACTTTATTAGAAATGATCCATCCAAAGCTCTTTTTTAAGAGGATGCAATTCCCTACAATTAATCTTCAGCTCCCAAGTTCAGAATATGCACTAAAAAAAGATATGAATTTTGACATTATAGGTCATTTTGAAAAGTCAACAAAAACACCTTTTCGGTCAAAGCTTCATACATGAACATGGAAGACTCAATTGATATGAGACTAAAAGGGTTGCTTAAAGGACATCCTAAACTTTCTAAAAGTCCAATAACACCCCTCTAGGTTCAAAATTGAGAGAGTTATGCATTGGCCAAGTTGACCATTTTTGCAAAATTGCCAAAAAGTCAAATATGCTCAAATTTGCATTTTTTTGCTAAATGGGCCCAACTTTTTATGCTTGCACTTCACTTATAATGTGGTCCACGACCCAAATGTGCACTCACATATTATTTGCTTCATTATTTATTTTATTTTGATTTTTTATTTATTAAAAATTGAATTAAATCAAATAATTGGTAAATAATAACAAAGATTTGTTTTGATTGAATTTTTGGATAGAATCACAAGCTCATTATGTTGGAAGATCAGAATCAAATCATATCAATGGCAATTGGCACAAGAAAGGCATGATTAGCATGATTATGGAAAGACATTATATGGCTTAAAAATTAAATATTCCACTCATGAATTCTCAAGATTGGATCCAAAATTGTTAACCTAATTGGATTCAATACATATACTGATGTTTATGGAACCCTGAAAAAAGAGAATTTTCGTGCACAACCTGCCTTCAAGAACCAGAACAAAACTAAGAATTTTTGATAAAAACGTGAGATCTAAATTCTGGAATAGAGGACCTTTGAGAGCAATTTAAGGCCAGAAATCAATTCCTTGGCGTTTCAGGAAGCATTCCCAATCATTTGCAGGCGTCAGAACATCCAGAATCTCCTCCTATCAATCACACGGTTTGCACAATTATTCAAATTCAATTACTATAATTCTTGCATATTCAGTATGTTTAAATTACATATTTGTGTTCATTATCATGTTTGCAATGTTTCTGGACAGTTTGATTTAATTTATAGTGCAGGAATAAGCTTCTTCCATTGTTAGGTTTTCGTGCTCCAATTTGGGGTTTTGGGTTTCAAGCAGAATTAGGCCTGATAATGGGTATCATGTTGATTAGAATTTCAAACCCAGCTGATCCATGGTCCCCAATTGAATTTATATTGCATATGATTGATTCTTGAATGACACAGGTTTCAGCAACAGACATGCGTCTGTAGGTAAAGGATCAAAACTTAAAACGACGGTTCCAAGGAAGAAGATAACAGCGTGTCACAACCTGATTGGCTGATTTAAATTATGGCGCGTTATTCTGGCCAGAAACTTGTTTTTTATGATATATTGTTTGTTTTTATTATATTAACAAGTTAACATCCAGCGCAGTTGGTCAGAAGAAGGAAGTCAGAAGCTCATTTTTCTGGGTTCGATCCCAGGCGTGAGCTTTTGGCATTTTCTCCATTATTTTCACCAGATCCAGCATATACACTTTCTGAGGTTCAGCATCTTCTAGATCCACCAGTCAGGACCAGATCCATCGCCTCATCTTCTGGATCCACCAACCAGGACCAGATCCAATGCCTCATCTTCTGGATCCACCAGCAGGGACCAGATCCAGCGCCTCATCTTCTGGATCCATCAGCCAGAGTTAACTCCAGCGCACCTCATCTTCTGATGATCGTCATCTTCTAGATCCACCTCCATTAGCCAGATCCACTAACAGCAGGCCCTCTTGGTTATTTCTGTTATTTTTCCTTTAATTCCTTTTCTTTAATTATTCTATTTTTTAATCAACACAAAAATTATTTTATTTTAAATCAACCAATCAAAAATCACAAAAAAGATTTATTTTCTTAATAAATGTTTTTTTATTAATTAGTTTAATTAATTTAGGGCAACTTTAATTTCTTTCACAATTAAAATTCAATTAGAAAATTAGGTTAATTCTTGATTTAATTTTTCTTCCTTTCTCAAATAAAATAAAACTACAAAATTAGGTTTTTAGAATGAATTATTTTTTTTTTCTTAATTTAAAATTAATTAGAACTTAGGATTTTCTTTTTAACTCAATTCTTTCATTATTTTCTCAAATAACAAAACATGACAGAAACTTTTTTTAACCAAATAGGATTAGTCAAGGGTCAAAACCCTAATCTCCTTGCATTTAATCTGTCACGCGCTTATTATTATTTTGCCAATATTTTTGTAACTGTTCATGGTTTGTAATAGCTTAATTTAGGGTTTTATTTACTGTTTAAATTCCCGGGTTTTTGGCTATGTAATTAATCCCCCTCCCCGAAGCCTTGTAATAGCGTAGATTTACTTTCTCGCATTTTTAATTCCCGCAAATATTTAACTGTTTAGATGTATGCTAATAGGATTGTATGACAAGAATGCATGATGAATTAATACGGTTAGGAAACCCTAATGTGCAAAGATTAAATAACTGAAAACAAATCACTCGCACATATCACTCTTAGTGTATACTCTCACTTCGGTTGCCTTTGGTAAACGATCATTAAGCATAGGGTGTCTTAGCGGTTTCCCTTCAGTCTAAAAAGATCAAAATGTCCCATTCGAATGTTGCCTCGAAAATGTTGCCTCGGAAACGTTGCCTCGGAAATGTTGCCTCAGAAATGCTGCCTCGAATATGATCTTAAGATTCTAGGCTTATTACTAAGGCGTCCTAATATTGCTTTAGTTATCGTACGTCCCTTTCGAATTGACCCTTACAAACTCCAACGACGGTGCTACCTATTTCTCAATAGTGGGATAGCGTTGTCTAAAGGAAACAAGAATAGAAACGATATTTTTTTTGAGTAGGTAGATTCTAGTAGGTACTTGCTCAAATCAAACTTTTCACACTTACACTCTTCAAAACAATTTTCAAAACAGCTTCGTCACACCTTTGAGGACTGATACAAGGGTTATCACAAAGTAAAACATTTTCAAAGCAAGCACACACACAATCAATTTTAAAAAGATGAGCGAGTACCTAACACCTTCCCTTTCTATAATCTACCCCCGTACTCAGAATATCTCGAAAAAGGTTTTTTCTGTACTTTTTTCCTTTCCGACTGGATGAAACAAAAGTCAGTGGCGACTCTTGCTTATCGCGCATTTTGTGAACACAAAACGCAAAACGCAAACCAGTATTAAACAGTCGGTTCTGCCATCGTATCACACCTACCAACGTTCACTGAAGGTAGAAAGAGAAAATATCAAGTTTTCCCCGAAATTCGTGTGTTTCGCCTAGAACGGGTCTCAACTTCTTCTTTAACCAAGGGAATCTGCCTGGAAAGGGTCAAACATAAGCTATCTCAAATAAAGAGACTTGTTACTTGTTGTCATGGAGAATTGCAAAAAGAAATGACTTTCTAGGGATAGATATATGACTTCCCGGGGAAATTCCACGATATTCCTGCTGAGGAGATAAAGTCTTCTCGTGCAAAATAAATGCACAAACCAAAACTCAAAGTTTTCAGAAATCCAAAGTAAATAATATTGTCATGCAACCACAGATCCAAATTAGAAATAAACTGGAGCAAGACAACCAATGAAGATACATCCTTTGAGAAATAAACTCAAGAGGGAAAACCAAATCTATCTAAGCAAAGAGCGCTGCAGGAAGGTCAGAACACAGTGTCAATGAACAATGATTTGTCAATTTTAGCCATGCATGATGTATGTATGAATGTATGAGTGTTATCGTGCATATGCTGGTAAAATAGAAACAGTAGGAACAAACAAATAAAACCACCTCGGGTACTAACAACGCTTGGTTAAACTTCAACTAGAAAGATCATTCCAAGAAAGGTAAAAGCCAACTTCGGAAACCAAACCTATTGCCTTCCTTTAACTTTACTAAATAGAAATATAATTTGGAGATAGACAAATTAAATAGATACCGAGATAGAATATCCTCCTTCCGGCTTCATCAGAGAAACCAATTTTTCTTCAAAAGTAACACACCTACTGGAGATTGTAAGACCAACCTTAAATAAAGCAGACTGACACCGAAAAAAACAGACCTCACTGGGGAATTTAATCCTACCTTCCCGGAGAAAGATGCGGGTTGACACTTTACATCATGAACACTTATTCCAACAAAAGATGCCCTGGGATAGCCTTCCCAGGGAATCAGAAAGTCATAAATATGGAAAGAGGTCAAATCCATGGGGATTTTAAATCCAACCCAGCACTTGGTGGGTGAAAACCCAAAGGTTGATAATCATTTCAACACTTATCAGAAAAGATACTCCCCTAGTCTAGTTGCCTGGGAAAAAAGATACCAACAATAATGCCAATACTGCAGAAAGAGCGACACCTCAACACACCAAGGGAATAAAACCTTTCATCATATGAGGGAAGACTTTGCTGGGGAATCTAGGACAAAGGCTTCTGACCATGCAAACCCAAAATCAAAAGTGAACCAAGACTTGACTGGAGACAATGGGATCACGAACCTAATACTGCATCTTACACTGATTGTTATCGTCTTTAACTATCTGAGAAACATATAAAGATCGTGCACATACCAGCAAAATGACCTAAGAGAACCTTCAAGAAGGAAGTAAATCTTCTCAAAACAACCATAGCTTGTTCATTCCTGGGATCACCATTTTTGTTGTCATTGTGTCATCACAAATCTCAAAGTAAATTGAATTGTAAAAATCTCTCCTCCTTTTTTTGAAAAGTCAATTTTGCTTTTTAATCTTTTTGCTTTGAAAGTTATTATCAGTAATAAATGGAGTCTTTGCAAGCTAAATAAAATAAGAACACAAAGAATTAGTTAAAAGCTCGAATTTCATTAATAGAATGGTAGTCCGCGAATGGCGAGACTCCATGGATGATTACAAAGTTTGGGAAATGGTAATATATAATGGAAAAGATACATTGAGATACAATGACCACTATTCCCCCTATCAACTTTAGAAATCCTGAGCAACAACTTTTGTTGAAGTATGGTGAGGATCCGAGAAGATTGTTGCTTCAACGATAAAGTCTTGTCTGACGTAGTTACTTGCCAAGAGAATCCCTAACTTTTTCCTAAGCTGTCTGTGATACGGTGGGAGAACTGACTTGAGGTTTTGCGTTTGTGTTCGCAAATGTTTCGGTTTAGCAAAAGTCGCCACCGACTTTTTATTTTATCCAAAGGAAAGGTCAAAAAGCACAGGAAAGACCTTTGAGATGTTTTCTTGGGTTTGGGGGGTAGATTATGAAAAGGGAAGGTGTTAGCACCCTTTTCATCCATGGTTTTCCATGGGCTCTTAGTTACTTGTTTAGATCACTTGCTTTACTTTTTCAATTGTTTGAAATGGTGCTTTGTATGGTTTTGAAAGTATTTTGAAAGGAGGCCGTCGTTTTGGCAATCTTTGTAATGATTCTTGTTTGAAGAATGTATACAAAGATGTATGTCTTTTGAAAAATGTTTCAATGTTTGAAAGTTTGTTTGGAAATTGTTTTGAAATTGTGTGTATGTTTGTTTGAAAATAGCAAGGATGTTTACAAATTGATCAAGTAACTAGGAGTTGTCTACCCTACTCAAAGATCTTTCCTACACATTTTTAACCCTTTTGACATTGTTATTTTACCATTGTATTTGGTAAACAACCTTATCTTTGGATGTTAAACGGGATGGACGTGGGTCATCGTATGACCATGATAACAATATTGCCAAGTATCTTTAGCAAGTTTTTGAGGGACTAGATCATTTTTGTTTAGGCAACCAAGATAGCGTCATCGAGGGACTATGATCTTTTTGTTTTGTTATTGTTTTGCCAAGATACCTAACATGCATACCATGGCCATTTTAAGGCAACAAAGTGGATGAAACCCTAGGGGTGCTTGTGTGCAAGGTGTTGTCATTTTTCATGCATTTTTGTCTTGTGTTTAGTTATGCTATTTGTTTGATTTTGGTCTTTGCATACAAAACCCTAATCTTACTATCATGCATATAATACGATAAATTGCGTAAAAGTAAATCTAAGATTATTACAACAATATTATGGGGAGGGGGATACAAGTTTGAATAAGGGGTATTTGCACAAAATAAAGCCCTAAAACTATTACAACCATATTGAATTTATTTGTACAAATAAATAAATGAATAATATTTAAATATGCAATTAAATATAAATATGCAAAATGTTTTTGTATTTATTTTTATGTATGTAAAGATGAATTTATTTAATGTCTTAAAAAATAAGAAAATAAAATGATTATTTTTTGAAAGGGTGAAAACCCTAATTTTTGTTTTAAGAAAATATATTCTATATTATTTTATTTCATTTATGTCCAAAGAAATAACAATAAAAATAATATATACAAAAATGTTTAAAAATGAAATATGTGTAAAAATATTATTTTAAGTGTATAAATAATAAAAATAAAAATATATAATATTTTTGTATTATTTACAAATTTATTCAAGAAAATAAATTATATTTAACCTAATAAACTATTTTTTGTTATAAAAAATAATAAAATAAAAATGTAAAAATTAAGAAAATATTTTTGGTGATTTTTAATATTTAGAAAAAATAAATAAAGTCAGAAAATGTGAAATATGCAAGAAAATATGAAAAATAAAAGAAATGGGCCAAGGGGGTGCAAAAAGTAAACAGGGGGTGTCAATAGTCAGGCAAAACAGGCCCAGGCCCATGTTCCACTCCATCCCTGTCCTTGGAACCAGAAAACGCGCGCGCCATGTACAAACTTGTAACTCTTGCATATGTGCTTAAAAATGAAATCTTGTAACATGAAACTTGTAGCTTGTTAAATCATGATTTCAATGATATAAATAACTTGGTCTAACTCTCAAAGACCAGAGAGAATTTTGTCATCCCTAATTTCTGACCTAAAATTTTCAGCAAGTTCATCATCCAAATTCTCCTAGCACAGTTAATATAAATGGAAGCTATGCATATGTACATTTCAAACAACTTAAGGGCTACATTTTTGCTTCACAAACCTAAGCCTAAGGATGTCTAAATAAGGAGATAGAAGTTTGAAAATTACCTGTTTCAGTCAAGTTCGAATATGGCAATGTAGCAACTTTGAATGAGGCCTGAAGGGCTTTTGAGCTTGCTTGATGTTCCCTTGACCTTTCCCAATGCTCAGCTTGCTTTGAAATGACTTGAATCTCTTTGTAGAAGTCAACCTGCAAACTCAGAAATTGAAAATGGTGAAGCTTGAAAATGAAGCTACAGTTGCTGAACAATGGCTTGGACAGTTCAAATGGGTTGTATAGAATGTGTTTCAAGTGGTTCAAGGCAAAATGCACGAGTGAAATATGTTTTGGCTTGAGTTCTGCAGAGCTTGCCCTGTTTTGGGCAGAAATGGAGTTTTTGGTGTATTTGGGTGTTTGAGAGGTTGTAAGCTCGTGTTTTTGGCTTGGTACAATATGTTGAGATTGTTTTGAATGATGCTTAAGCTTGGTTTTAACAGATGCACATGTTATGGACCTTTTGCAAGCTTACTTGCTTTTGAAGCAAAAGTGAGTTGACAAAGGCAAAAGCTTGTACAAGCTAGCTCAGGGTCTGCACATAGTTGGTACACTTTTCCTGATATTTGTGGAGTTGGTTTGCAGCAAAAGCTTTTGTCCATGGCTCAAGATAAACAAAGTTTATAAAAGCTAACTTTATCAAAGTAGCAATGTTAACTTTTTGCCATTTTTGGAATAGTTCTTTGTGTAATGCTCCATAGCTCAGAATAAGGCCAAAGTCCAATGTATTTGCATTAAATTAAGGAGTGTGGAAAGGATTAAGACCTGTAAAACAAGTACAAGCATGATCCAAACTGATTTGCAACTTGTGCCAATGTGAAAAATGCCATGGACAAAAGTGAGAAATGGCCATTTTCTTTCCTTCGATTCTCCCTAACCACAAGTGATCTTGGAGAGTTCTTGGAAATTTTGGAAAGCTTATAACATGATATACAATCCATATTTACAATGAATTTTAATATTATACTTGGAACTATGTGAAAAGTTTCCATGAAGATAGGTCAAAATCCTGCCTAAACTAGGGCAAAATTTCACTAAGTTAAAAGTTTCATGGACCCCTATTCACAAAATAATAACTTGAGATCCAAACATATTTTGGGAAAACTTTGTGGATCAAAGTTGTATATTTTGTGGAGGACTACAACTTTCATGTTGGAAGTTTTCTTTGAATCCAATTGCATCATGCTGAAAAAGTTGGGGAAAGTTGGGAAAAAATAAGAAATTTTCATAACTTAGAAAATTTCTAAGTTATGAAATTTTTCAATCTTAAACCCTAATTTCCAAAATTAGGTTTCTTGGTGAACAAGTTTCATGTTTTGACACATCTTGATGAAAAATGACCCTTGGCACTTGATTTTGACCAAAAAGTCAAAGTTTGACTTTTCAGTGTACAATTGATTTTTGATCAGTTGACTGGAAAATTCATCTGTCAATCCAATGCATTTGAGATCTTTTGAACCTTGTGATTAGGTCAAGGTGATGAAATTGAGTCCTTGAAACCATGCTTGAACCCAATTTTCCATTGGCTAGGTGAAAAAACAGAAATTGCCCTTCTACAGTCAAAACCCTAAAAAATGACCATTTTGCCCTTTTGATGATCTGATCAAATTTCTTGAGGAGTTGTGGTCCCAACTTGATCAAATGGTTCATATGAGTCTATAATGTTGATGTGGATAAAAAATTATGAGGTTTGACTGTAAATTGGCCACATTTGACATTTTCCCCAATACAGTTGATTTTTAGGTCAACTGTCCAATTGACTGGGCAAAAATTTGATTCAAAGCTTGAAACTTGGTATGAGCAATATTAGAAGTCCCACATGAAGTATGAAAGTCTCATGAGGCATTGGAAATCCAAAAAACCCTGTGCAAACTCAAACCCTAATTTCAGGTCATTAGTGCAAAGAGATATCTTGAGCTGAGCAAACCCTAATCCTGCCTGGAGTCCAAAGAGTCTTATGAGGAAAATCTTGATAAAATGATATGGAAAATTTTAGGGTAAAACAGCTACCCCTGTTCAATCTTCTTGAACCTGAAGAGTTAGATTGGCGAGTTTTGTCGTTCGTGACTCGAAGGTAAAAGATGATTGGACACTGGAGTGCCCGTGAATTTGCACTCGACAAAGTGTAATTGAGGGAATGGGCTTAAAGATTCCATTTGGAGAGGTGACAGAATCTTGTCGGAGATGGGATTAAAGATGCCATCCAAGAATGTTTGTTGAATTGTAATTCAGAAGAATGAGTATCAGAACAACATCCGTGTCTGGAACGTATCTGAACTGTTTCTGGAGACTGAATTTGTATGAGCAAGGGAATAGAATCCGTGTCTGGAGCGTATCCGAGCTATAAATATATTTGAATCTGAATGAATAACAGAATGACTTTCGTGTCTGGAGTGTACCTGTATTGTATCTAAATCTGAATAAGCGACAGAATGGCGTCCGTGTCTGGAGCATCTCTGAGCTGGGGAAAAAGTCAGAATAAGTGACAGAATGGAAACCGTGTATGGAGCGTATCTGGACTGTATCTTGAAGTTGAGATCTGTATGAGTAGCAGAATGACTTCCGTGTCTGGAGTGTATCCGTACTATAACTGGGATCTGAATAAGTGACAGAATAAATTCCGTGTCTGGAGTGTATCTGAACTTGAAACTGATAGTTGAATCTGAATGAGAAATGGAATGACTTCCATGTCTGGAGCGTATCTAATCCATATCTAATTGTTGAAGTCTGAACGAGTGACACAATGGCAACCGTGTCTGGAGCGTATCCGCACTGTATCTTGACTTTGAATTCTGAATGAGTAATAGAATGACCTTCGTGTCTGGAGTGTATCCATACTGTATCTGAATAAGAGATCTAAGTGAGTAACAGAATGACTTCCGTGTCTGAAGTGTATCCGCACTGTATCTAAAATCTTTGAATATTTGTTAAAGATAGCTTTTAATCTTATCCTGAAATAGGTAAAATGTTAGATGAACACATAGTTATGTTGCATGAAATGTATGATGCAATAAATGTGTTTTTATCAATGTTTACAATATATTTAATGCATGCGCATGTAAGTTGATTTGTTGTCTTGCTGAGGAAAATAAATCCTTGATAGCTGGTGATAATGAAATCCTTGACTGCTGCCGGGAAAAATAAATCCTTGACTGCTGCTGGAGATTCAAAATCTTTAATTGCTGAGGATGAGAAATCCTTGCTAACTGCTTGGGGATTAAAGATCCTTGACAACTTCTGTGGGGATGTGAGAATCCTTCACGACTTTCCTGGGGAATCCAGAGAACTTTGAAGACTTCTACCGGGGGTTAAATAATGGGAATCCTTACTCGGCTGGGGAATAGGGAAAACTCTGGTGATCTCTATCGGGGATCAGACAAAGGAAAACCTTGATCTGTTGGAGAATAAGGAAGACTCTGATGGCTTCCGCGGGGAATTAAGAATGAGAATCTTTAATCTGTTGAGTAGTAATGAAAATTTTGGTGACTTCACTGGGGAATTAAGAATGAGGATCTTCAATCTGCTAGGGGAATTTGAATCCTTGGGGACTTCATGCTGGGAAGTCAAGAATGAGAATCTTCAATCTGTAGGGGATTAAAAATTCTGACAAATTCATGTTGGCGAGTAATGAAGACCCTGGAAACTTCATTGGGGAATCAAGAATGAGAATCTTCATTCTGTTGGGGAGTAAAAACTCTGTGGGGAGTAGCTATACTGCTGAAGAGTAAGTTCAGGACTCTCGGGGAAAAGCTTATTCCTGTTTGGAAAAAGTTCAAGAGTTTGGGTTGTATGCCAATCTACTGGGGAGTTATCCTAGGTTGGGGATAAAAGTTAACTGTTATCTGGATGATTTCCAGACTTTAAGACAACTTGCTGGGGAAATTGGGGAAAACTGAATGGTTCTCGCTGGGGATTGGTAGTTGAAAAATTTTACTCCGTTGGGGAAGAAGGTTTCATCTCCGCTGAGGGTCTAGAGTTCAAAGTTTTTGGCTCCGCTGGGGATATGGGAGTTTGAAGTTTTAACTCTGATGGTGGATTAAGGATTTGAAATTTTGCTCCGCTGGGGATATGTATTTCAAGATTTTAGCTCCGCTAGGGATCTAGATGATGTACTGCAGGGGATTTCTCTTGGAATAGCCTAAAGATGTTTTCCTATACTTTCAACCTGTCAGTAATTATTCTTTCTCATTTCGTTTATTTGTAAACAGTGATTATATTCAAATGCATATGCTCATTTAATAAATCATTGTACGTTTTCAAATAAAACACAAGTGTGAAAAATAAGAAAGGAAAATAGTTTTCTGCACTTTGAAGTATCTTTGTATTAACTTTTTGTAAGTATTTTGTACAAAGGAGACAAACATCCTAGTAAGAGAACGTTGTCATAAAAATTGAGAAAAAATTATACAAAGAAAGATGGCTATGTGTAAAAATTCCACGGGGTTCCCATTCTGCTATAGCCTTTGTAACTCCGAATATCTTGTCCATTCGTTGCTTCATCCGAGGATGATTGGATTGATCAAAAGCCTGGAGTTTGTCTGTGAAGAGATTGTCCTTAAAGTGATACGACGAGACATAGTCATACACTTTAATTCCCTAACTTTTTCCTGGACCGCCCTTTCGGGTTTTTGATCCACCGGGAAACCCTTTTTTTCCCAAGTCGCCCTTTCGGGTTTTCAACTTGTCGGGTGTACAGATTTTTTTATTTATCCCTAACTTTTTCCTGAACCGCCCTTTCGGGTTTTCGATTCACCGGGATGCCCCTTTTTTTGCCTAGGTGTGTCAACCTAGCAGGTCATTTATGCGTAGTATCTTTTGACTATGTCTTCGTTCGCAGGGTGCGGCGGGTCATCACCGTAAATGGTGGTTAATATCATTTCCCCACGAGAAAAGATGTTTTTGATCATAAATGGTCCTTCATAGGTAGGAGTCCATTTGCCCCTGGGATCACTTTGCGGCAAGATGATCCGCTTGATTACAAGATCCCCAACTTGATATACCTGGCGCCTGACTTTCTTGTTGAAAGCCTTGATCATCCGTTTTTGATACGTTTGACCGTGGCAAACAGTAGTAAGTCGCTTTTCATCAATCAAGTTAAGTTGATCAAGCCGGGTCTGGATCCAATCGTCTTCACTCAAACCAGCATCCTTCATGATTCTCAAGGAGGGAATCTAAACCTCGATAGGCAAAACAGCTTCCATGTCGTATACCAAAGAATAGGGTGTTTCCCCAATTGATGTACACACCGTGGTACGGTACCCGTGGAGAGAAAATGGTAACATCTCATGCCAGTCCTTGTAGGTGACTGTCATCTTTTGTATGATCTTCTTGATATTTTTGTTCGCAGCTTCGACAACACCGTTCATCTTTGGCCGATAGGGAGATGAATTGTGATGTTGAATCTGGAACTGCTAGCACAAGGCGGTGATCATAGTGTTGTTAAGGTTTGTACCATTGTCAGTGATGATCCTTTCAGGGTTGCCGTACCGACAAATGAGGTTCTGTTTGGTGGAGCGGGCAACAACATTCTTTGTAACAGATGCGAAGGAAGCTGCTTCGACCCATTTGGTAAAGTAATCAATGGCCACCAAAATGAAACGGTGTCCATTGGATGCTGTAGGCTTGATCTCTCCAATCATGTTGATTCCCCACATTGCGAATGGCCAAGGAGCTGTTAAGATATTGAGAGGAATTGGAGGTATATGTACCTTGTCCGCATAGATTTGACATTTGTGACAAGTCCTGGAATGTTGATGGCAGTCAGCTTCCATGGTAGACCAGTAATAGCCTGCCCGTAGAATCTTCTTAGCCATCGTGTGCCTGCTAGAGTGGGTGCCGAAGGTACCATTATGCAGTTCATCCATGATCTGTTCAGCTTCAATCTTGTCCACACAACGGAGCAGAATGCAATCATGATTGTGCTTGTACATAATACCATTGCTTAGGAAGAACTTGGAAGAGAATCTCCTCAAGAACTTTTTGTCGTTGACTGAAGCTCCTTCAGGGTATTCTTGAGCCTCGAGATACCTTTTGACTTCATGAAACCAAGGTCGATCCACTACTTCTTCGGTATTAATCTCGTGACAATGTGTAGGTTTGTCCATCCGCTCAATGGTGATTTCGGGAGCCTCATTATCCCAGTTAAGTTTAAACATGGATGACATTGTAGCTAAAGCATCTGTTAGCTGATTTTCTTATCGCGGGAAGTGCTCGAAGGTAATCTGCTCGAAATGTGGTAGCAACGTCAAGACATGTTCTTTGTAAGGGATGAGGTTGGGATGTTTAGTGTCCCACTCTCTTTTGATCTGACTGATGACCAAAGCTGAGTCTCCAAACACAACCAAAGATTTGATTCCCAGGTCTATTGCAGCCTTGAGACCAAAGATACAAGCTTCATACTCGACCATGTTGTTGGTGCAGTTGAAGCATAGTCTAGCAATGAAAGGTGTATGGCAACCTTCTGGAGAGATGAGTACCGCGCCAATACCGTTGCCAAGTGCATTGGAGGCACCATCAAAGTACAGGGTCCATCGGGATCCTTGTTCAGGTCCGTCATATGGTCTGAAATCTTCAATGTTGTCCAATGTCATAATGTCTTCATCGGGGAAGTCAAACTTCATGGATTGGTAATCTTCGACAGCCTGAGGAGCCAGATGATCAGCTAGCACACTTCCCTTTATAGCTTTTTGGGTCGTGTACTGGATATCGTATTCTGTCAGAATCATTTTCCATCTAGCTATTCTTCTAGATAAAACAGGCTTCTCAAAGATGTACTTGATCGGATCCATCTTAGATATCAGCAGAGTGGTATGAGTCAACATATACTGCCTTAGCCGGCGAGCAGCCCATACCAAAGCGCAACAAGTTTTCTCGAGCAGTGAGTATCGGGTCTCACAGTCGGTAAACTTTTTGCTAAGGTAATAAATGGCATGCTCTTTTTGGCCAGACTCGTCATGTTGGCCCAGTACGCACCCCATTGAATTATCCAAAATAGTCAGATACATGATTAACGATCTTCCTTCGACGGGAGGCATCAAGATAGGAGGTTCTAGCAAATACTCCTTGATTTTATCGAAAGCAAATTGACAGTCATCATTCCATTTAACCACCTGATCTTTCTTCAACAGCTTGAAGATTGGCTCACAGGTAGATGTTAGGTGAGAAATGAACCTAGAAATGTAGTTTAGGCGTCCCAAGAAACCTCTAACCTCCTTCTCAGTGCGAGGGGGCAGGCATTTCTTGTATAGCTTTGACTTTGGCAGGATCAACCTCGATGCCTTTGTTGCTGACAATGAAACCCAAGAGTTTACCGGACCTGACTCCGAAAGTGCACTTGTTAGGGTTTAATCTGAGCTTGTACTCCTTTAACCTGACAAACAGCTTTTGCAAATGGTCGAGTTGTTCTTCTTCTGTTTGTGATCGGGATATCATGTCATCTACGTAGACTTCAATCTCATGATGTATCATGTCATGAAACAAAGCTACCATGGCGCACTGATAGGTTGCCCCGGCATTCTTCAGTCCGAATGGCATCACTTTATAGCAGAACGTACCCCACTGTGTAACAAAAGTAGTTTTCTCCATGTCTTCAGGTGCCATTTTGATCTGGTTGTAACCTGAAAATCCATCCATGAAAGAAAATACCTTGTGTTGAGCTGTATTGTCAACCAAGATGTCAATGTGCGGTAGTGGAAAGTCATCTTTAGGGCTAGCCCTGTTTAAGTCTCTATAATCCACGCACATTCTCACTTTTCCGTCCTTCTTAGGCACGAGCATAATGTTAGCAACCCATTGTGGATAGGAAGTAACAGCAAGAAAACCAGCATTGAACTGCTTCATAACTTCTACTTTGATCTTTTCAGACATGTCGGGCCTCATTCGGTAGACTTTCTATTTAATTGGTGGACAATCTTCTCTTGTAGGGAGACGATGAACCACAACATCTGTATCGAGTCCCGGCATGTCTTTGTATGACCAGGCAAAGATCTCAACATATTCATTCAACAGCTGAACTAGGCGCTCTTTGACACTTGGCTCTAGGTTGGCACCCACTCTGACTTCTTTTCTATCTTCCTCAGTACCCAAGTTGATTGTCTCTAACAGCTCCTCATGAGTTAGGATAGCCCTTTCTTCCTGTTGCAGCAGTCTAGCCAATTCTCCCAGCACCCCATAGTCTTTATCACCTCCGCATTCAGCATGGTAGACCAGATCTTTAGAGTCACTGAAGGCCATAGCAGAATTGTTACCCATGGAATCCGGAATGGAAGGGTACCTGCATTTGTGAGTTTGGGTGTGTGTAAGGGATAGCCACCTTTAAACA
Organism: Vicia faba; assembly: GCA_948472305.1. Taxonomy (NCBI): domain Eukaryota; kingdom Viridiplantae; phylum Streptophyta; class Magnoliopsida; order Fabales; family Fabaceae; genus Vicia; species Vicia faba. The sequence goes on along the minus strand of OX451741.1, from coordinate 1,314,375,938 downwards.
AATAAAAATGTAAAAAGAAATAAAATGAACACAAAAGTTTATATGTGAAAACGTCCATGATTCATTAAAATGGCATATGAAGATGAAAAATCAAACCCTTACAAATGGACCTATGTACCTCGGGTAAGCACAAGGCTAAAAGTGTATGAATTGTTTGAGAATTATTACAAACCAACAGAAATGTTTGAAAGATAAATTACTGCGGTATGAAAGTAATCGAAACAAAGTCTTTTGCTTTCCAGTTGCTCAGTCCTCCGTCAACAATAGGGAAAATCCAGTCTTCCAAGTTGCTCTCCTCTTCACTATCCTCCAAAGAATTGACTCCATGATGGGTGATCTTCACTGGTGGCCCCCCTATCCCGGGAGCGGCGTACATCCTTTTGAGCAGAAGCAGTGAAACCCAAGCCAAATTTATCTGATTTGAAAGGAAAGTCAGGTAGCTGACCCCAGATTGTGCTTCCTCCTTCTTCAATCACAGCCTTTGCATCTTTGAGGGATGAAATCCGAGGCACAGGTTTGGTAATCAAGGGTACAGAAGACACTGTCTTGGTTGCCACAATCTCCTGAGCTACCTCTTCAAAATGCTGAAAGGGGGTTTCGATGAATTCACCATCCAATTCTACATTGCGGAAAGAATTTAGATGGCTTATCATGTACTCCTCTTTGCCATGAACAGTTATAATTTTCCCCTGGACAGGGTACTTGAGCATTTGGTGCAGAGAGGAATTAACGGCTCCAGCATTGTGAATCCAAGGTCTTCCCAACAAGCAAGAATAGGAAGGACGGATGTCCATCACATAGAATGTGGAGTTGAAGGTTTCAGTTCCCACTTTAATCGGGATGTCCACCTCCCCGTGGACCATCCTTTTAGAACCATCAAAGGATCTGACAATTATGTTGTTGGGCTTCAGGGTTAGGCCTTCACAGCCCAATCTATCCAAGGCTTTCTTCGGCAAGACATTTAAAGACGACCCAGTATCAACGAAGACGTGAGCTAGAGTGGTCCCTCTGCATTCCACCGAGACATGCAAAGCGTCATTATGGTTCCTCCCCTTGGATGTTAAATCGGCATCGGAGAATCCTAGACCATTGTCAGCTGTTAAGCTAGCTACACATTCCTGGAACTGATCCGCGGAGGTTTCCTGTGGCACGTGGGCCGTCTTCAAGAATCTGATCAAGGCTTTAGCATGAGTGTCGGAACAAGCAGTAAGGTCAGCATAGAGATCTTTGAGGGGGTTTGCCCCAGTTGTTCCACAATATCATAATCGCTTTTCTTGATTATTTTCAAAATCTCTTCCATTTCTTTTTGAGAGGTCTCAGGGATGACCAAAGGCTGAGCCCTCGTCCTGAAGGGCACTTCTTGGATCCCTTTCCCTCTATCGCCAGCAACAGCAGAGGGGACAACCACAGGAGTCACAACTTCTTCAATAATTGGAGTTCTTGCAGATATGTTGACCGGTACAGGAGTAACCTTAGGAGCATTTGAGGGTCCGAAGATTGCTTTTGGTGGAGCAATCTCCAGGGAGAAAATTCTTCCGCCGCGGGTGATTTTACTTGTTCCAGCAATGTTTCCAATGTCGGAAGTCTCTTCATCAGAACTTTCTTCAATTGATTCAATTTGCTTAACACCGTGGTAGTAGATCTCTCCACCATAGTTCCACGGTATTGATTTGTTAGACTTGTACGGGATGGGCCCCGGCATGGTTATCTTCAAAGGTGTAATCTTAGAATCGGATGTAATCTTAACAGGTCTTTAGGAGACCTTGGAAAGATTGGCGGATATGGTAATTATTGAAATATCATGGACAGGAGTCGGTGTAACAGGAGTCTTTTCAAAAAGGATTTATTGGTTATCCATTAGGCGCTGGATGCCTAACTTCAACTATGGACAGTCGGTTGGTAAGGATGAACAAAGGCAGCAATCTACTTCACAACCTGGGAAAATCCCAGCCTTCAACAAATTCAGCTTGATTATTGGTAGCGGAGTCATCAAATCATCAACAGTAGCAACAAAAAGGTCTTCTTCAACAGCATGGGCATTGTGGCCATGCCTTGGCATTGGAGCAGAGATCATATTCGGCTTTTCAAGGGCGTCGAATTCCACTTCTTTAGCATCTATCAAATCCTGAATCCTATTCTTCAGGGCCCAACAATTGTTGGTGTCGTGCCCTATACTCCCTGAATGATAAGCACACTTGGCGTTCGAAAGGTAGTACAGAGAAGTTGTATTCGGATTCTTTGGGGCCTCTTTTAAACTTGAAAGGTTTAACTTCAAGAGATAGGGGAGAACCTGAGCAGGAGTCATGTTTATCTGGGTGAATTGCTGTACAGGCCTTTCCACCCTTTGTTGGTTGGTTCTGGGTTGATTATTTCTGGGTTGATCAACTGCAGACTTCTGAATCATTACAGCCCTCACCGCTGGGCGGCGCTCAACTCTTCCTTGACCTATTTGGGAGTAGACAGCTGAGACTTCTTTCTTTGCTGGAAAAGGCTTTTTGATGGCAGCGGAAGCAGATGCATCTTTTTGAATTTTACCGCTCTTGATTCCAGCTTCAACTCTTTCACCAGTTAGAATCAACTCAGTGAACCCCGCAGACGAACTTCCAATCAGGTGATTGAAAAAGGGGCCTGACAGTGTACCCAGGAACATGTCTGTGATACGGTGGGAAGAACTGACTATTTTTTGGAATGCTGGTTTGCGTTTTGCGTTTGTTTTCGCAAAATGTCGCGGTAAGCAAGAGCCGTCACCGACTTTTATTTTATTCAACAAGGAAAGGAAAAAAGCACAGAAAAATTCCTTTTTCGAGATATTTCTCGGGTTCGGGGGGTAGATTATAGAAAGGGAAGGTATTAGCACCCTTTCTATCTGTGGTTATCCACGGGATCTTAGGTACTTGCTCAAATGTTTTCAAAATTATTTTCTTTGTGCTTGTGGGTTTGAAAAAGGTTTTATTTGAAACTTCGATTTAACTCTTGCTTCTTGAAATTATGGCAGCAGATACTCAATGTCACGGTGAATGTTATGAAACCGTATCTGACTTTCTATAAGACAGTAAATCAAAAAGCAGTAAAGAACACAGTCAATTGTTTACCCAGTTCAGTGTGAAACAACACCTACTCTGGGGGCTACCAAGCCAGGGAGGAAATTCACTATAAGAGATATTAATTCAGGAATAAACCAACCAGTTTATCTCCTTCACTTAAGACCTACCTAATGCAACTTCAATCTAAGTTCAACTTAAACCTGAGTTCCTACTCACTCCCCCTCAATCACAGCAGTGATACTAAATAATTGACTAATGAAATAATGAAGACACTCTTCAGAACATACACTTGATTATGCTTCACAGCTTTTAATCAAGTAACATAAACACTCGTGCTTCAAAGCTTTGAGTGATACATAAACCTAACTTGACCTTGCTTCAAAGCTTTAATCAAGTGACACAAACACTCGTGCTTCAAAGCTTTGAGTGATACACAACCCTTACAATCAAAACCTACTCCAAGTCACTTATCACAATGATACTTTCTTGGATTACAGTAGTTAAAACTATACAGCCCCTTGTTGATCTTCTGTCAAAAAGTTGATTTTCCCAACAGCCTTCCTGTTGAATATATATGCAGTTGTTTCTTCAGTTAGGGCTTCCACGAAAAGCTAGGGTTAATTAGGGTTAACCTCAAGACTTGGTCACAAGACTTTATCAACCATATTAGGGTTGAGCTAAGTTAACCTAAAGTCCACATGAGATTCTGTTCTGGAATGTATGAACCAAATTCCTGAAAAATCTCAGAATTAACCAAACTGCAAAACTGTTAGATCAGTACAGGATGTCTTAACATTGGTTATGAGAACAAGAATCCTGTTTACTGATTTTTGGTAGAATGAAATAAATGTGATCATTGCAAAATGCTCAGATACACACTCATAATGAGCAGCTACTGTACGCCATTCTTTTTCTGCATAAAGAACCTAATAACCCAGAATGTTATGACATCAGTCATGACATTCACACACCTGGTTTTACCAAAAATACATGCCAATAACTAAACACTTACAAACTCCCTCTTTGGCAAATTTTTGGCTAAAACCCCTAAACAATCAGAGAATAGAGAGCAGCAGAAATAATATGTCTGCAGAAAAATTAATGTCTACCAAGAATAATTAACACATAATCTTCTCCCCCTCTTTAGCCATAAATAGGCCAAAGATACATGTACTTTTAGGTTATACAGTCATCCAAAATGAATAATAAAAACAACAAAAAGTCTGAAATCACTTGCAGCAATAGGTACCAGCAGCAAGCTTGACACTCCACTGATCTTCAAGCACTGTCATCTTCAGAGGAGGCACTATCTTCAGCATTAAGCTGATCTTCAGCAGCATCCTCTTCCCTTCTTTGTCTTTCAGTATCCTCCTGTTCTAGTCTAGCAATTTGGTTCTCAAGAGTCCTTTTCCTTGTCTCCAGCTCTTTGCAGGTTTCCTTCAGCACAGCTATAACATCAGATTTCTTGGACTGAGTTTTGACAGTTGATGTCTCAGCTGATGTCATGACAATGTCAGGAACATGAGTTCCCTGAAATAGCTTATAGTGCAACCCAAGAGCATGGGCTCTTTTGCATACAGTATCTCTTTCCACTAGAATGTCAGGATACTGAGCAAGGACAATACCACATAGGAGGGAGGGAAAGGCAATAGGGCCTTTAACAGCATAGCTTCCAGCATGTTTTAAAGTTTGATCAAAGATATACCTGCCATAGTCAAATTTTGTCTTGGTTCCAACAGCATAAATGAATCTTCCCAATCCTGTGGAGATGGTTGATTTATGGTTGGTGGGAACCCAGTTGGCTGCACCAATCTTGTGCAGGATGGCAAATTTCATGCTTAGCTTGCTTGCATTCAGCTTGCCTTTTAAGGGCCAGCTCTTGACATGATTTGCAGTGATGGTTTGGCATACTTGGTTGTCAGTAACCTCTAGTTTAGGGCAAGCCTCATATGGTCTTCCTAGGAATTTGTTTATTTCAGAGGGAGAGAAATTAACCTTTCTTCCTCTCACATAGACACATTTAAAGTCAGCTGACCTTCCATCAGCACATCCATCAGATAAATTCACTATGAATTATTTGACAAGATTTTCATAGCAGTTGGTAAACTTTACCACAGTATTCATTAGTCCAGCAGTTTTGATTAGGTCCATGATCTCCTTACATTCCATGGCACCATTGTTCAGTTCTCTTTCCAAGGCTATCCTTTTTAAACAAACATACTTCCATATGTTGGCATTTTCAGGATGGTGAAAAGAAATGTTGTCAGTGGGGACTTCAGGAACTTTAGCCATTTTGCTTGAAGGGAGTTTCATTCTGAGAGAAATGTCTTCAGCATCAACTTCAAATTCTGATTCCTCATCAGAATCAGAAGGTTCAGGCTCTTTCCTTTTCTTTGCTATTGGTTGTCTCACAGGCTTTGAGAGACTACCAGCATGTACTCGGGTTTTCACCTTCCCTTTGGACAATCCAGTCTTCACAATTTCTACACCAGTCTTGCCTTCAGACCTGGTTTTCTTATGAGCAACATCAACAGTCTTCTCTTTGGTCAGACATTTTGCAGCATCCTGCTTACCTTTTCTGTTCATCATCCTCCTAGCTATGCTAGGGTTGATATTTGCAATTAGGTCATTGTCAGAGTATTCTTCATCCACATCAATAACCGGGGGTTCAACATCCTTCTCTGAAGGGTTCTGGATATCATCAAGATTTTCAGATGATTTCTGAATGTTGTCATTCGGTGTCTCAATATTCTTAGAGACATCTGGATTTATTTCAACATTTGGACTAGCAGATTCTTGATTTAAAGGAACAAAAATGCCAGGTACAGAGTGGTTCTCATTCAGAATTCTTGTAACAAGTCTAGCTATTGCTTGATGAACATAAGTTGTGCCTTCCCTATTTGCTATTCCTGAGGGAACAGAAGATGATGGTTTAGAGGGATTACCAGATGAAGTAGCTTGAGACCTTCCTGCATGCCTTGTTCTCAGCTTTTTAACCTTAGAGGGGTTAGCTGCCAGTTCTCTAAGAGGAGTAATCTCCAGGATTTCAGAATCCATGCAAGTTGTGATTGCCCTAGGATCTCGATCAGAGGATGCGGATGAAACAGTCGTCTTGGAAGAGGATGATGTCATGGATAGTTGAGACATTTTGAGAGTCTTAAAAACCAGTAACAACGAGATAGAAATATTTGATTGAGAGAATGGGGATTGTTGCAGAGCCGAGAGAGGAAGGAGGTAAATGAGTGTCTATTCAACTTCTTAACAATTTTGAAAGAAATAGGAAAACATATGATTAACCCAATCAAAATAGACTTAACACAAAAAACTCCTTCATCCCTTGTTTTAAGCAAAATTAATTGCTACATTTCCTCATGTTGGCAAATACCCAACTTGCCCCTCAAATTTTCAAATTGATTTGCATCAAGTGCTTTGGTAAAAATGTCAGCCAGCTGTAGTTCAGTGGCAACATGTTCCAGTTTAATCGTCTTCTCCTCTACAAGATCTCTGATAAAATGATGTCTAATGTCAATATGCTTGGTCCTGCTATGCTGAATAGGATTCTTGGAAATGTTGATTGTACTCAGATTGTCACAGTACAATGTCATAACATCTTTTGTGACATTATACTCAATAAGCATCTGTTTCATCCAGATCATTTGAGAACAGCTACTACCAGCTGCAATGTATTCAGCTTCAGCAGTAGAGAGAGACACACAGTTCTGTTTCTTGCTGAACCAGGAGACCAGATTATTTCCTAAGAAGAAACATCCTCCAGAGGTGCTCTTTCTATCATCGGCACTTCCAGCCCAATCAGCATCACAGTAACCAGTCAGAGTTGGTTCACAACCATGAGAGTACAGCAAGCCATAGTTGTAAGTTCCACTTACATACTTCAAAATTCTCTTCACTTGGTTGATATAACTGACTTTGGGATCAGCTTGGTATCTTGCACATACTCCAACTGCAAAAGCAATGTCAGGTCTGCTGGCTGTTAAGTATAGCAGACTTCCTATCATGCTTCTGTACAGGCTTTGGTCCACCTTAACCCCACTTGAATCTTTGGATAGCTTTAAATGAGTAGGTGCAGGAGTCCTTTAGTGACTGGCATTCTCCATTCCAAACTTCTTGACAGTGTTCTTTGCATACTTGCTTTGAGACAGAAAAATTGAGTCTTCCATCTGTGTGACTTGCAGTCCAAGAAAGTAGGTCAATTCTCCCATGAGGCTCATTTCGAATTCAGCCTGCATCTGGTCAGCAAAATGTTTAACCATTTGATCTTACATTCCCCCAAACACTATGTCATCAACATAGATTTGAGCTACCATTATCTTTCCTCCTTCATTTTTGACAAAAAGGGTTTTATCCAAGCCTCCTTTTCTGTATCCTTTGTCAGAGAGAAATTTTGTCAACCTTTCGTACCATGCTCTAGGAGCTTGTTTCAGGCCATATAAAGCTTTCCTCAATTTGAAGACATGATCAGGATAGTTTGGATCCACAAATCCTTTAGGTTGTTCCACATAAACTTCCTCATTTAAGTACCCATTTAGGAAGGCACTTTTTACATCCATCTGAAATAACTTGAACTTCAGGAGACAAGCAATTCCCAATAGGAGTCTGATTGATTCCAGTCTGGCTACAGGTGCAAAGGTCTCATCAAAATCAACCCCTTCAACTTGAGTGTATCCTTGAGCAATAAGTCTTGCCTTATTCCTGGTGACAACTCCTTCAGCATCTGATTTGTTCTTGTAGATCCATTTTGTGCCAATGATGTTTGTTCCTTATGGTCTAGGAACTAACTCCCATACTTCATGTTGCTTGAATTGGTTCAATTCATCTTGCATTGCTCCAATCCAATATTCATCAGTTAAAGCCTCCTTAACATTTCTTGGTTCAATTTTAGACACAAAGCAAGAGTTTGAGATGATTTCTCTAGATCTTGTAATGACTCCACTGTTAGGATCTCCTATGATGAGTTCTTTAGGATGATCTTTCTGAATTCTGATGGAAGGGTTTTTGCTAGCTTCCTTTGATTCAGAGTCTGCTGCAGTGGTGTTAGGTAGATCATTCTGTTGAGTTGAAGTCTCAAAGAATGTCTCAAAATTACAAGGGACATCTGTTTCCTCATGATAATCATCAACTATGACATTTATTGATTCCATCATGACTTTGGTCCTGGAATTGAATACCCTATAAGCTTTGTTGTTGGTGGAGTATCCTAGAAATATTCCTTCATCACTTTTAGGGTCCAGCTTTCTCCTTTGTTCACGATCTGCCAGAATATAGCATTTGCTACCAAATACATGGAAGTACTTCACTGTTGGCTTTCTTCCTTTCCAGAGTTCATAAATGGTGGATGAGGTTCCCTTTCTCAAGGTGACCCTGTTATGGACATAACAGGCTGTATTCATAGCTTCAGCCCAAAAATGAATAGGAATTCTTTTGGCATGTATCATTGCTCTGGCAGATTCCTGTATGGTCCTGTTTTTCCTTTCTACAACTCCATTTTGTTGAGGAGTTATAGGAGAAGAGAATTCATGATTAATTCCTTCTGAGGAACAGAACTCATTAAACTTACTGTTTTCAAATTCCTTGCCATGATCACTTCTGATTCTGACAATGCACCCTTCTTTTTCTCTTTGAATTCTTTTGACAGTTCTTTAAAAACTTCAAATACATCAGATTTTTCCCTAATGAAGTTAATCCATGTGAATCTGGAAAAATCATCCACAACAACATAGGCATATCTTTTTCCACCAAGACTTTCCACCTGCATTGGTCCCATCAGATCCATATGTAGAAGTTCTAGAACCTTAGAGGTGGTCAGATGTCTTGACTTTGGATGAGACATCCTAGTCTGTTTACCAACCTGACATTCACCACATACTCTCCCTTCATCAATTTTCAGTCTTGGAATCCCTCTGACTGCCTCCATGGATATAATCCTTTTCATTCCTCTTAGATGTAGATGGCCAAGTTTTTGGTGCCACAGTTTCACTTCTTTTTCTTCTTTGGCAATAGAACACACAGTAGAGTAATTAGTGTTCTCAGGCTCCCACAAGTAGCAGTTGTCTTTAGATCTGACTCCTTTCATTACAACTTCTTGTTTCTCATTAGTTACAAGACATTCAGATTTTGAGAAGTTGACCTTGAATCCTAGATCGCATAATTGGCTGATACTTATGAGATTAGCAGTCAAGCCTTTTACCAGCAATACTTCATTTAGATTTGGAACTCCAGGGCAGTCCAAGTTTCCAACTCCTTTGATTTCTCCTCTAGCACCATCTCCAAAGGTCACATAACTAGTGGTGTGAGGTTTAACATTATTGAGAAGGTTCTTGATTCCAGTCATGTGCTTAGAACATCCACTGTCAAAGTACCAGTCTTCCTTTGCAGAGACTCTAAGGGAAGTGTGAGCTATCAGGGCAGTAGCCTTTTTCTTCCACTGTGGAGTATATGGTACCTTGTTAGACTTAGGTTTGACACCTGGGTTCTGATTAGGATATCCATATAATCTGAAGCAGAATGGCTTTATGTGACCAAACCTCCCACAATGATGACATCTCCATCTTTGATACTTTTTCTTCATATTTCTCTGTTCACGATGTTGAGTGCTATGTTGTGACATCTGCTTTGACATTTGTTTATCAGGCCTGATCTTCTTGTTTATACCAGATTTCTTTGCTGCCACAAATCCTAGACCAGACTTGTTTCCCACATTTTGTCCAACCTGAAGGATTTCTTCCAATTTGTCAGTTCCATTTGTCAGCATCTTGACAGATTTGGTCATCTGGTCCAGTTTTGAGTTTAGCATTTGAACCTCCCCTTCTAGATGACTTATAGTATCAATGTATGCCCTTTTCTCAGCTTCCAACTTTATTATGAGTTTTGTTTGTCTCTCATTTTGCTGGCAGACTTCAGCACTTCTGATACATAATTTCTTGTAGGAATCAGCCAGTTCTTCAAATGTCACTTCCTCATCACTAGAGTTACTATCAGAGTTACAAATACCAGTTAGTGCAGTAACTAGTTTGGCAGATTCTTCTTCAGAATTACTTTCTGAAACACAGTCAGACCAAGTAACAGACATTCCTTTCTTTTGTTTCTTAAGAAAGGTAGGACATTCAGCTTGAATGTGCCCATATCCTTCACATCCATGGCATTGAATTCCTCTGCTTTGATTTCCCTTCTCTTCAGACTTTGGTCTTCTGCTGGAGTCATAAGATCTGTTAATGTAAGAAGGAATGTTCTTGACATTTGACCTTGACTTTGGATCCATTCTCTTGATGAGTTTGTTGAATTGTCTTCCAAGCATGGCTATAGCTTCTGAAATATTTTCTTCTTCATCCTCCTTGTTTTCATCTTCAGTATTAGATACAAGTGCTATGTTCTTGTTTTTCTTGTCGACATTGTCACTGATCCCCATCTCAAAGGTCTGAAGAGATCCAATGAGTTCATCCACCTTCAAAATGCTGATATCATGGGCTTCCTCTATAGCAGTTACCTTCATTGCAAATCTTTTAGGCAAGGATCTGAGAATCTTTCTCACCAGTTTTTCTTCTGACATATTTTCTCCCAATGCTCCTGAGGTGTTGGCAATCTCCAAGATGTTCATGTGAAACTCATGAATGGTTTCATCTTCCATCATCCTTAGGTTCTCAAATTTGGTAGTCAGCATCTGAAGCCTTGACATTTTTACTTTGGATGTGCCCTCATGGGTAGTTTTGAGAGTGTCCCAAACTTCCTTGGCCAGTTCACATTGATGTACTAGTCTGAATATGTTTCTATCAATTCCATTGAACAAGGCATTTAATGCTTTGGAATTACCCAGGGCTAACTCATCTTCTTCTTTGCTCCATTCTTCCTCAGGTTTCAGACTGATTGTCCCATCTTTCTCAGTTATGGTGGGATGGTTCCATCCTTTGTCAGCAGCTCTCCAAGCCTTTTTGTCCAGTGATTTTAAGAAGGCAACCATACGAGGTTTCCAGTAGTCATAATTTGATCCATCCCGAATGGGTGGTCTGTTTCCAAAAACTCCTTCTTTGTCCATAGCGCCAGAAAGTGATATCCCGAGATCTCACCCAGTAAGACAGGCAGGGTGCCTGCTCTTATGCCAATTTAAATTCTGGCAGCAGATACTCAATGTCACAGTGAATGTTATGACACCGTATCTGACTTTCTATAAGACAATAAATCAAAAAGCAGTAAAGAACACAGTCAATTGTTTACCCAGTTCAGTGTGAAACAACACCTACTCTGGGGGCTACCAAGCCAGGGAGGAAATTCACTATAAGAGATATTAATTCAGGAATAAACCAACCAGTTTATCTCCTTCACTTAAGACCTACCCAATGCAACTTCAATCTAAGTTCAACTTAAACCTGAGTTCCTACTCACTCCCCCTCAATCACAGCAGTGATACTAAACAATTGACTAATGAAATAATGAAGACACTCTTCAGAACATACACTTGATTATGCTTCACAACTTTTAATCAAGTAACACAAACACTCGTGCTTCAAAGCTTTGAGTGATACATAAACCTAACTTGACCTTGCTTCAAAGCTTTAATCAAGTGACACAAACACTCGTGCTTCAAAGCTTTGAGTGATACACAACCCTTACAATCAAAACCTACTCCAAGTCACTTATCACAATGATACTTGCTTGGATTACAGTAGTTAAAACTATACAGCCCCTTGTTGATCTTCTGTCAAAAAGTTGATTTTCCAAACAGCCTTCCTGTTGAATATATATGCAGCTGTTTCTTCAGTTAGGGCTTCCACGAAAAGCTAGGGTTAATTAGGTTTAACCTCAAGACTTGGTCACACGACTTTATCAACCAGATTAGGGTTGAGCTAAGTTAACCTAAAGCCCACGTGAGATTCTGTTCTGGAATGTATGAACCAAATTCCTGAAAAATCTCAGAATTAACCAAACTGCAAAACTGTTAGATCAGTACAGGATGTCTTAACATTGGTTATGACAACAAGAATCCTGTTTACTGATTTTTGATAGAATGCAATAAATGTGATCATTGCAAAATGCTCAGATACACACTCATAATGAGCAGCTACTGTACGTCATTCTTTTTCTGCATAAAGAACCTAATAACCCAGAATGTTATGACATCAGTCATGACATTCACACACCTGGTTTTACCAAAAATACATGCCAATAACTAAACACTTACACTTCTGTCCTCAAGAGCGTATGAAGTATTTTTGAAAACTTTGTTCGAAAAGGAGTGTAAGTGTGAAAAGTTTTTGCTTTTGAAAGAGCATGTATCTAAGAACCATCTACCTACTCGAAAAAGGAATCGTTCTATGCTAATTTCCTTTGGACAATGCTATCCTACTATTGATTAGTAGGTAGCACCGTCATTGGAGTTTAAGGGTCAATTCGAATGAGGGACATACGGTCACTAAAGCAATGTTAGGACGTCTTAGCGGTAACCCTAATGTCTTAGATCATTTGTTTGAGGCAACAATATCTGAGGCAACCATTTCAAGGCGACTATAATCTTTAGACAAGAGGGCGACCTTTAAAACGACCTATACTCAATGACCGTGTACGAAGGCAACCAAGTGGGGTGTACCCTAAGAGTGCGCATGTGCGAGTGTGTCGTTTTCAATTATTTTTTATCTTTGTACATGTTAAAGGTGATCTAATTTGATTTTAAGATTAGCATTCAGTCTTGTCATGCAACCCTATTATCAAACATCTAACAGTTATAATTTGCGGAAATAAAATGCGGAATTTAAATTACAAGGCGTCGGGTATTTACATCGCCAAAGACAAACCCTTTGAAAAATAAAATAAAGCGAATAAAAATAATTAAATGTCCTATTAACTATTACAATTCGGAAGCAGGTGCATTATTAGATAAAAAAAGGTAAATCACGGTGCAAAATTAAATCGGACGCATGATTAGGGTTTTGACCCTTTTTGGTTAAAGAAAATATCTTTTTGTTGTTTTTATTTTAAGAAAGAAATGACCTAAATTAATGAATAAATTAAATTAAATTAATTAATTAATAAAAATAATTATTTTTGGAGTTTTTGATTATTTAGGAAAGAAAAATAAAATTAATTAAATTGGTGATTAATACCTAATTAAATCTAATTAATTAAAATTATTTACAAAAAATAAATTAAATTTTTCTAATTAAAACCCTAGTTAATTAATAAATTTATTAAGAAAAAATGAAAGTTAAAATTTTGATTGAAATAAAAAATATTTTTTTGTGATTTTATTAAAAAGGAAATTTTGTGATTGGTTAGCAATTATATAAGATAAAGTACATAAAATAATTAAAGAAAATATAAAGGGAATAAGGAAATGGGCCTGTTTTTGTGGTGTGAGTAGCAATTCCTTGTCCAATTAGTGCTGGCCTTTTTTACTTTCTGGAATCCAGTATGCATGCATTGACTTGGACTATGGTGGAGCTTCAATCATGGACCCTCAGATTTGGCCTTTGGCCATCTGGAAATTGGATGAATGATGGCGCATGGTAGGTTGTAAGATAGAGCATGCATTGAATCACCTGAAGAACAAAAATATTGAGAAAGTGGGGGACCTGGGATTCGAACCCAGGTCCTGAAGGGAAAACATGCGCTTTGTCCACCACTAAGCCAAACTGTTTCAATTGTTAATATAACGCATACTAATAATAATATACCAAAACAACATAATTGCCAGCAAAACAAAAAAAAACGTGCGTTTCGTTTGAATGGTCCAATGGGCGAGTGACAGCTCTTCGTCCATATCCTCCCACTACTGTAATATTACCTGCGCATTAGAATCTACAGCTAAAAACGCAGCTCACTCCTAAAATCATCCTCAGGCAATGTAAACAACTTCCAAGAACATGGTTGAACTCGTCACGATCTCCTGATCTTAACCATGTCCTTCATATGGACCAATTGCACCTGAAATAGAAAGCCCAAAAAAAAAACTCCAAGAACCCTAATTATGGTGATTCTTGCTACAGATCATATAAATGCAATTTGTTAATACCAAAAGCTTGCAAATGTTCTTGTGATTATAAATATGCAATTATTTTGTTCAATGGATGCAAGAATGGTGAGTTTCAATTTCAAGAACAGAGTTGGGTTACGTGAGACTTACAGCGTGTTTGGACGTCTGAAAAAGCTTGCTTTGGATCCAAGTAGCTTGTATGAACGGTCAGGAAGTGATTGAGACCACCCTCGTGTCCTGAAATAGCCTCTAGCTTGGACTTTGATCTCTCACTTTTTTATGAATTTTTCAATTCTTGTTCTGCCTCTCCCTGCACTTTCCAACCCTTATTTTCATCCCTTATGCTTGCTTATGTAATGCTCAGTGTATTAGGGTAACAAATTTGGTTCAAATCTTGCTCCAATAATGATTACAAATTTGATTTGATTCTCCATGAAAAACCTTCCAAATTTGATTCATTTCAATCTTTTTGCACATGATTTGGTTTGATTCGAATTTGATAATGATAATGATTGAATGTGGATCCTGAAATAGCCAAGAGATCATGAATTATCAATGCTTTGGATTTTCTATGATTTTATTTGATTTAAAATAAATAAATTCAATTAAAAATCAAATTAAATAATAAAAATGAAATATGGGCGCATGGCTGAAGCTAGGACACGTGGGCAACTATGCAAACTCAAATCAAGTGGAAAAGAATGGGCCCATTTGACAAAATTTGAAGTTTTGAGGATAGTTGACTTTTGGCAATTTTGCAAAAAAGTCCAACCTCAATAATGCATAACTTCTTCAATTTCGAACTTTTGGAAGTGTTATTTGACTTTTTAGAAAGCTTGAGATGTCCTCTAACCAACCCTTTTGGTCTCATCTCATTTTGATATTCCATGCTCAAGTTATAAGCTTTGGCAAAAAATGTGTTTTTGTTGACTTTCAAAATGACCTATAATGTCCAAATTCATAACTTCTTGTGAGTGTATTTTTTGATATTGGGGTATGAATATGGATTGTAGGAAATTTCATCCTATTCAAAATGAGCTTTGGATGGGTCATTTCTCATAAAGTATGAGAAAGTTATGCTTGGTCAAAGTTGAGTTGACTTTTCCTACAAAACCCTAATTTAGCAACTTTTGAATCTTGATGAATTTTGAGCAATCCTTGATGAATCATGATCAAACCTTGATAAAATGATTAAATATCCTTCAAAATGAGAATGTTGACAAAAAATCTTGAAGTTTAACTGTTTGTAGGTCACAGTTGACTTTTGCCCTAGCACAGTCGATTTTTGGACCTTTGAGCAATTGACTGAGCAAACTTCCTTTGCAAGGCTTGAAATTTGACATGGATGATCTTGAGAACATATTAGGAAATTGGTTAGCATTTGAGGTCATTTGGACTCAAGGATCTTGATGCAACACAAAACCCTAATTTGGAGTTGACTGCCTTAGGAGATAGCTTGTCTGTCCAACCCTTGAGCAAACTTGAGCAACTTGGAGATTTCTCTTGCAATGTCTTGAGGAATATGAGAGGGAAAATTTCGGGGTATAACAATGTCTACTAGATCCCTCTCGGATAGAGGTGGTTGTACTCGTCCCACTAAGTCTCTCCATTTCTGGGTATACTCTTTGAAACCTTCATTGGAAACCATGCCCATACTCTGTAATTGAGTATGGGTTGGTGCTAAGTCTGCATTATATTGATACTGCTTGTAGAAGGCAGAAGCCAAATCCTCCCAATTGTGCACATCAGACCTCTCTAGCTGGTAGAACCAATCTAACTGCGTCCCCGACAAACTATCCTGGAAAAAGTGGACCCACATGTCTTTGTCAGAAGAATGTGGTTGAATTTTCCTGACATAGGACCGTAGGTGCATCTTTGGGCAAGACACCCCATCGTACTTAGAAAACAGAGGTACTTTAAACTTTGGAGGGATAACAATTCCAGAAACCAAACCTAACTCTTCAAAGTCCAGCCCAAGCACTCTCTGAATCTCCATGGCTGCCAGACGTTCTTCCAAGTTTTTGTACTTCTCATATGCAGGAGGATACTGTTGTTCTGAGTAATATTCATCTTCCTCTTCTTCAGCTTCAGAATCAGAAGGCACTGCAACTCCTTTACCCTTTCCTTCACCCTCTTCAGATGTTGATGGGAAATCCAGGACCTTTCTGGCTTGACCTTCAAATCTTCTGCCCAAGGTAGCCACACCAACTCTCTTCTTCTTCTTTTTCTCCTTTTCCTTCTCTAACAGAGCTTTGAGCTCCTCCTGGCCCTTAGCCAAGGTCATGAGTAGCTGTTGGAATTGTGAATTCTGCGCTTGCAAGTCTTTGACCATTTGTTCAATATCCATCTTGTTGAAATAAACACCAGAGAGATGAGGAAACTTGGTGTGAATACATGTTTATGCATATGATGAATGATATGTATTCATGTAATGCATTCAAGGATTCAGAAATTCAAATTTGTTGTAAACAAAAAGAAACACACGTCGTATTTATAAGATAGAATTTGTTAGTACATCAATGCCCCATGGGCAAAATAATACAAAATCCTAAGGTAAAAAGACGTTGCGCATCCTTTTTGGTGCAATGTAGGTGTTGAGAGTCTGCTCTTCGTGAAGTTGACGAGTAAGTTCCAAAACCTTCTTCTCACTGGCGTAGAATTGGGCTTCAAAAGTATCGCGTTCTCCCTTGAGCTGTATCCAACTCCTTTGTAAATCTTCCAATGATGTTGGCATGTCAGGATGTATGAGGGTGTATGGAACCTCTCCTTCCAAAACAGGCTCTTTAATCACAGGGAGAATGTAGGGGTAAGGCATCATAAGACTTTGGGCGTGGATTCGTACCCACTTGAGGTAAGGCTCAAGGGGGATGGAATTCTTGTGTCCCAAGGTCTTACTATTTACCTTGTTGGGAATCCTCCAAGCTCTGATGAACCTTTGTCGAAGTCCTTGATCGTCGTTGTCGAAGTCAAAAACCATGTTTGGAATCAGCATGTCATGTGGGCCATCCCTTCAGGCATACCTAAACTGTCTCAGAGCCAAGCAAGGGTTGTAAGTAATGCCTCCCCTAATGCCAAGTAGTGCACTACAAGAAAAAAAGAGATTTACGACACATAAATTGCGACAGTTCCCACAAAACCGTCCTTATTCCTGAATTGCGACAGTTGTCACGACGGTTAGGCTCAACCGTCGTAGATTTTCAAGCATTATTCCTGAATTGCGACAGTTGTCACGACGGTTAGGCTACTTTTTTTTATTCTTTTACTTTCCCACTTTTTTTCAGCAACACAATATCATAATATCAACACAATATCATAATATTTTCAGCAACTAATATTTATTATTAAATTATAAACAAAATACAACAAATAAAAATATAAAAAAACAAAATAGGAGTAACAAACAAAATTGAAAGAGGATTAGGTTTTGTGAAAGAGCTTTTTATCCGATTGAAGCAAAGAACCACCGCCGGAAGTACGGTGTTGCGCCTAGAATGGTGAAGCTTCCATTCTTCGATTCGACTCAATCTTCTTCATCTTCTGCGCGATCTTTGTATCATCCGAATATCAAGGTATATAAATTATTGATTCAATCTTCTTCTACTTCTTTTCAATTTTCTTTCGATTTTACCGTGGTGATGTGTTTCGGTTGAAGTTGCAGAATCAGTTGCATTGATGAAGATGATGAACGAATGAAGTTATTGATTCAGTGAAGATGCATTGAGGACGATTGAAAAACGGAAGGTGATGATGCTGTTTTGAGATAACCAGAAGGTGAGTTTTTCTTTCTTTCTGTGAATCTCCTTCTGAGTTTTTTGTGTGATTTTCTGATTGAATGAATCGTGAGCCAAGTGAGAGAGTGAAAGTTTTGTATGATGTAAAGGACTTGTGATGATAATGGTTTTGTAATGCTTGTGAACAACTTGTAATGAACATGATAGACTACGGTGGCTCCATATTCAGAATTTCAACCGCCGGTCACTGCAATTTGAGTGTTCATTCAGTATATTAAATCCATCCTCTTTGTCGAGAAAGGGTCTTGATGTTCATACTGTCCATCTCCATAGGCTACTGATGCGCTTTCAACATTTAGAGTCTTTATCCTTATGTGGTTGTACGGAGCTCAATGATTCAGGATTAACCTGTCTGCTAAGCTATGGTTCGAATTTACAGAAACTTAATCTAGATTGTTGTTTGAAAGTTACTGATTACGGGCTATCCCTGGTTGCTTCTGGTTGTCCCTCATTGACGTCAATTAGTCTCTATCGGTGTATCAACATTTCTGATGACGGATTAGAGACTTTAGCCACTGCTTGTTTATCTTTGAAATGCATAAACCTCTCGTACTGCTCACAAATATCCGACAAAGGGTTGAAAGCTCTTACTCAGAGGTGTCGTCAGCTTCAGGCAGTTAACATATCACACTGTGAGAGTATAAGAGGTGTTGGCTTCAAAGGGTGTTCAAAATCTCTCACACATGTAGAGGCTTGGTCTTGTAAGCTCAACCCAGAAGGGGTGACGGGAATAATTAGTGGCGGTGGTATAGAGTATCTAGACGTATCTTGTTTAAGTTGGTATCCCTTAGGAGATACCTTGCTTGGAATAAGATTGTCCTCAAACCTCAAAGTCCTTAACTTTCGAATGTGCAGATCTGTTTCCGATACTTCTATTGTTGCAATAGCCATGGGATGTACACTACTTGAAGAATGGAACTTAGCATTATGTCATGA
Organism: Vicia faba; assembly: GCA_948472305.1. Taxonomy (NCBI): domain Eukaryota; kingdom Viridiplantae; phylum Streptophyta; class Magnoliopsida; order Fabales; family Fabaceae; genus Vicia; species Vicia faba. The sequence continues at coordinate 1,314,357,189 of OX451741.1, read as the reverse complement.
GGTGAGGATATCTGGATGGCAAGCAGTGGGGTTATATTGTCAGAATTTGAAGAGACTGCATGTTAATCGATGCCGTAATCTCAATGATAATGGCCTGCAGGCATTACGAGACGGTTGCAGAAGTCTCTCGGTTTTGTACTTGAATGGTTGTGTTCACGTGACTCCTTTTGCATTAGAGTTATTCAAGTCTCACAGAGCAAATGTTTGTATAAAGGATGAAGAGGTAATGTGCATCAATCCTTACTACTTGATTGTTAAGTTTTGTAATATTCTATCTTAAATACTCACAGATTAACACATGCAATGAATTGTCGGATTTTGGCTATTTTATTATTATGGCTTGTGGAATCACTGTTTTGCAGCAAATAGGTTTAGTTCCATATACATATTTCTGTTTTGAATTATCAGGTTGTTTCTTATGCTGAAATTGGTGTTATGCTCACCACTCCTAATTTTTTGTTGTTTTAGATATCAGCTTCATATATCATATAATCCGTGGTCAAGCAACAATCAAACTGTATGTGATCTACAACGTCTTAGAGGTGAGCATAAATTAACCCTTATCCAAATTTTACTTAGTAATTTGCTCTCCTTTCATACCAAATATTTGGACTAACCCTATTATAGATATAGAGCAATAAGATTGTGACCAACATGATATATTCCGAAATATGAAAGAATGGAAGATAACTGAGCTGGCTTTGTGTTGATTTCAATAGGCTTTGTGTTGATTTCAATAGGCTTTGTGTTGATTTCTAATCTTTTACGAAAGTTTGTAACATGAAGAACAAAACGAGTGGCTTATCTGTTCGCACTCTCAAGGTGGAAACTTCGCCAAGCATTGAAACTATAGATTTTTTAATTCATTAAATCAAAAGGGTTATCACTTATCACTAAAATCAGGGTTCCTTTCAAGATCAAATAACATTCAACAACATTTTCTAGGTTACCTGTGGAGGTTGTCAGAGTGCTCACACAGCTGCTATTGGTAGGTAACTTTCTGGTTTATGCTGAGCATTATGTTTTTTAGGAGGGAAGTGTACTTTTGGTGGATATTGTGCTTAGTTCTTAGCAATTAATGCTACCCATATCATGATTTGCTTATTTTGCAGCTGTTCTGTGTGCTGAGAGAGGAATTACGTCACATCTGCTTCTACGAGGAGAGCAGCCTGAAATCTTGACTGGCTATAACTTGATGTCTACAATATATGGAAATGTCACATATGTTCCGAGAACTATGTACGCCAACAGGGAAGAAATGCTAAAGAACTATGCTAGGTCAGTGGCCGGAAACAGTGGTGCTTTCCTATGGTTCAATGATATCATTCAAGCTTCTTCAACAGGCGAATTGTCTACTTCTCAAAATTTTACGAAAATGGACGCAAGTAGAAGTGAGAGAAACCATCTTCAAAAGATTTTAGTTGTCAACGAAGGGGCTGGTGATTCTGTTGCTCTACTAGGTAATGGGAAGTTGAAGTTTGAAAAACAACAATGCATATCTTTGGGATCATTTTCTCTTAACAATGCATAGCCGTTAACTTTATGGACTGTTGCGGAAAGAACTTAAATGAAAATGTTGTTTCTTTGTATAGGTATTATTCGGTTAGTGCAATACTTATCACAAAATCATTTACTTGGGAAACAAAGAGCCACAAAATTTGTCGTTGATGCTGGTACTGGCACAACAGCTATTGGTATAGGACTTGCAGCCATTTTCTTTGGGTGCGGATCAGTTTGTATACTGCTAATTTACTTAAAAAGTATTTTTGAATCATTTTCCCGAAACTGTTCATGTTGCGTTTTGAACCATAACAGAAAAGGCTACATTAAATCTCAGTAATCAGATTTGTTGTTTCCTTGCAGACTTCCGTGGGAGGTACACGCGGTTATGCTGGCAGATAAAATTGATGGGTACCGAAAGCAGGAAAAGCACTTGATTGTTGAATTCAGTAAGCATTTCAATGTTGAGTTTCTTGACCACGACGTAAACAAAGAAGATGCTGGGATTGTGCATTGGGTGGAACGTGACCGTCCAAGAAAGTAAGATGTTATAGACTTTTTATTTCTTTTTTACGGTATAAAGATGTCATAGACTTTGCAGCAATTAGATTGCTAGTGGTATATATAAAAAAGACACCTCCGACAAATAATTCAGATAGCGGTGATTCACATCTGTGATGTTCTGATGGTAACTATAAATAGGTGACTTAACTCTTCTGCAACTTCTTTATATAAACACGTCAAAGTAGTTGTAAGGCCAAATGTTTTGCTATAGTTCATCATAAATACTTGACTGGTCTTATAGGGTATTGTGATGATGGCACCTAACAAATGACAATTTTAATGTTTGTTGTTTTATTTACACTACTACACATGTGAGTGAAATATTTGTAGTAAGTGTTATTGAAATTCGAGTCTTTTCGTTTAATTTGTATCAGTTATAACATAGGAACTCTAATCGCTAGATTTGGCCTTTATCAAGGTTACAGATTCAATTTTGCGCTGCTTACATTTTCATCGGGGTTGTTTGCATTCTTCTTTATTTTGTAAGTGATTATTGCTCACATTTTTTTTAAATACATGCTTTCAATTATTATTGTTTATGTTAACCTGTATGACAGTGATTGAGTTTCATGGTTGATGTTAATATTACATGAAGGAGTATGAGTACATTGCATAACAACTAATTGCTTGCTTCTATTCCTCCAAGCTGGAGCTTCATCGATCAATTCACTGTATTAGTACAAGGTATTCATGTTCCTCCTGAATGTACATGTAACGTCATAGTAAATTCTATTTTACAGTTTGAAATATTCTGCCCCTTCATATTGAGCGTGTTCTTTTTTATTTAATCATTTTGTTTAAACATGGTTAATGATCTTAGGGACTAGACGCAATGGTTGGTGAACATGGAACTCAACTCTAGGGAGGTCAAAAGCAAAGAGTTGCAATTGGAAGAGCAATTTTGAAAGATCCAAAAATATTACTTCTTGATGAAGCTACAAGTGCCCTTGATGCCGAGTGTGCATGTATTGATACTAACTTGTGCATTTGTATGTTCTTTTTAAACCTTGGTGATTTCCTTGTGCAGAAACTAGGGGAAGGTGTGAAAGGGGTGTATATCTCGATAGACGTGGATTGTCTTGATCCTGCATTTGCTCCGGGAGTGTCTCATATTGAACCGGGAGGTCTTTCTTTCCGCGATGTTCTTAACATCCTACACAATCTTCAAGGTGATGTTGTTGCTGGAGAGGTCGTTGAACTCAACCCACAACGCGATACTGTTGATGGAATGACTGCTATGGTAGCTGCTAAGTTGGTCAGAGAAATGGCTGCAAAGATTGCAAAATGATCAAGAGATTTCGGAGCTAACCTCTTTTTGTTATAGTTCCTGAAAATCGGAAAATCTCACTTGTTATAGGTAACTTGTAGCAAAGTTATAAGGTGGTATAAGCATATTACAATGTGCAATAATTCATAAATCTTTTCTCCCAATAATAAGTACTGGTATCTCACGGAAATCTCACGCTTCAATAGCAAAAGCAATGTCTCCTTGCATTATTTTACAAATGGTTTCCCAACTGAATTAATAATACTGAGTTAGTAAATATTTCAAAACAATTGGATTGCTCATTTCAAAACAATGTTGAAAAGTGATAGAAAATAAAATAAAAATACTATAAATAAAAAAATATTAAAGTAAATAATAATTTAAATATAATAGTAAAATATTATAGTAAAATAATATTATATTTAAAATTATTTTACTAAATAATAATTTAAATAAAAATATTATTTGAAATTTATAAATCAGATTACGACGGTTAAAGTCAAATTCACGACGGTATATAACCGTCGCAAACAACAACAACAAAAAATAAAGTCAAATTCACGACGGTATATAACCGTCGCAAACAACAACAAAAACAAAAAATAAAGTCAAATTCACGACGGTATATAACCGTCGCCATCTGTTGTGCGTGACAGTTTTTGCAACCGTCGCGAAATAGGCTGGGGACGCACGATTCTGCGACGGTACTTCTACCGTCGTAGATTGTAAATTGCGACGGTTTTAACCGTCGTAATCAGCCAAAATAACCGTCCCAATCTATCATTTTTCTTGTAGTGGTGGGACATTATGGAATTCCCCACAACGGTCAATGATGATAACATTTTCTCTGGATCGAGAACACCAATGAACATCTGAATGTGTAAGAGTCATCAATCGTTATGACCACCTTAAACCCTGCTCATTCCTCAAGACTGATTGGGGAAGATGAGAAATAAACCATCTTGCCAGTAGAGGAGTACAGCACATGAGAACACCTCTTTTCCTCATTGTTCGAGTGTGAAATGAGTGTAGGATGTCTCCAAGCAATGTAGGCACAGAGTTGCGAGCCATGAAAATTTTGACAGCATTCACATCTATAAGCTGGTCAGGGTTTGGGAACAAGACCAACCCATAGATGAGAAGAGATACAATCTCCTCAAAAGCTTGCAGGTCTAAAGAATTCCAACATTTTTGTGCCTTCTCAAACAGGAACTTTGCCAAGAAACCCTTGACACCACTTCTGGTTTCCCAATGGCCTATAACATCAGATGGTTGCAAGTGTAGGGCTTGAGCAACATCTTCTGGCTTTGGATACCTTTATGTACCGTTGAAAGGTAGTTGATGGAGAATAGGAATCCTCAGGAGTTGAGAAAATTCCTCCAAAGTAGGCACTAACTGGTAGTCAAGAAATGTCAAGCAGTGGTGTAGGGGGTCAAAGAATTGGAAGAGAACTTTCACCATGTCTTCCTCTGTGTTGGAGTTGACCAAGTTGCGAAGTCGACCATGTCTTTCAGTGAATGAAGAATACTCTGGAATCTTGGAAGCAAGCTCCTTGAGTTGAGGAGGAATTCTCACAAGGTTGACCTGAATAGTTTTCCTGCGAAGTGATTCCATAACCTACAAAACAAGAACAAAGATGAAGATCCAAAATCCTTGAAATGGTTAGTGGATGCAAATGATGCTTCATGATGTTCATGATGTTATGCACAAGTATATATGTACAAGAAAGTCACACAAGTTCCTAGTTTCAGGCTTGCATGGGGTTTCATAGGTAAGTACCCTCTTGAAGTTTAGTTGGCTCAACCTGTCCTATAAATAGTAATCGGGTTCTAAGGAGCTCAATATCACTGGATTATTTTCTGTGTTCATTGTTTCAGTTTAGCCACTTTACTGGCGACCGAAATATTCCAAGAAAACAACCCTCAATGAGTGTAGTATCGAGTATCTACCAACTTCGAACTGCACCAAAGCCGGTCATCTCACTACATCCTAAAAGGCCAAGATGGTCAAGTAGAGGTTCTAAAAGTCCATTAGTGCTTCATGACATCACTCAGCGGCCCCGTATTCTCTTTGATTGACTCAAAGGCTATCGGTACCCACAAATATGTCGCACTAATATAGCTATTGCTTAGACCGTGTCAGTATACCCCGCACAGTTTCCACAACGTATTGCTATTTACCTATGAATGTTTCCCAAATCCGGGTAGAGGATTCAAACCTAAACAATAGAACCAAATGTAAAGCAATCAAAGCAAACAAGGTAAGCATGTAAAGGTGATCTAAAACTCTAAGGTAACCCCACTTTTATAATGTTCCCCAGCAGAGTCGCCAGTTCTGTGATACGGTGGGAGAACTGACTTGAGGTTTTGCGTTTGTGTTCGCAAATGTTTCGGTTTAGTAAGAGTCGCCACCGAATTTTTATTTTATCCAAAGGAAAGGTCAAAAAGCACATGAAATACCTTTGAGATGTTTTCTTGGGTTCGGGGGGTAGATTATGAAAAGGGAAGGTGCTAGCACCCTTTTCATCAATGGTTTTCCATGGGCTCTTAGTTACTTATTTAGATCACTTGCTTTGCTTTTTCAATTGCTTGAAATGGTGCTTTGTATGGTTTTGAAAGTATTTTGAAAAGAGGCCATTGTTTTGGTAATCTTTGTAATGATTCTTATTTGAAGAATGTATACAAAGATGTATGTCTTTTGAAAAATGTTTCAATGTTTGAAAGTTTGTTTGGAAATTGTTTTGAAATTGTGTGTGTGTTTGTTTGAAAATAACAAGGATGTTTGCAAATTGATCAAGTAACTAGGAGTTGTCTACCCTACTCAAAGATCTTTCCTACACATTTTTAACCCTTTTGACATTGTTGTTTTACCATTGTATTTGGTAAACAACCATATCTTTGGATGTTAAACGGGACGGGCGTGGGTCATCGTATGACCATGATAACAATATTGCCAAGTATCTTTAGCAAGTTTTTGAGGGACTAGATCATTTTTGTTTAGGAAACCAAGATAGCGTCATCGAGGGACTATGATCTTTTTGTTTTGCCAAAATACCTAACATGCATACTGTTGTACCCCAAAATTTTCCCTCTCATTTTATCAAGATTTCCCCTCACAAGACTCTTTGGACTCCAGACAGAATTAGGGTTTGCTCTGCTCAAGACATCTCCTTGCACTAATGACCTGAAATTAGGGTTTGAGTTTGCACAAGGATTTTTGGACTTTCAATACTTAATGTGACTTTCATGCTTCATTTTGGACCTCTAAGATTGCTCATACCAAGTTTCAAGCCTTGAATCAAATTTTTGCCCAGTCAATTAGACAGTTGACCTAGAAATCAACTGTATTGGGGAAAAAGTCAACTATGGCCAATTTACAGTCAAACCTCATAATTGTTTATCCACATCAACATTATAAACTCATATGAACCATTTGATCAAGTTTGGACCACAACTCCTCAAGAAGTTTGATCAGATCTTCAAAAGGGCAAAATGGTCATTTTTAGGGTTTTGACTGTAGAAGGGCAATTTCTGATTTTTGACCTAGCCAATGGCAAATTGGGTTCAATCATGGATTCAAGGACTTAATGGCATCATCTTGACCTAATCACAAGGTTCAAAAGATCTCAAATGCATTGGATTGACAGATGAATTTTCCAGTCAATTGATCAAAAAATCAACTGTACACTGAAAAGTCAAACTTTGACTTTTTGGTCAAAATCAAGTGCCAAGGGTCATTTTTCATCAAGATGTGTCAAAACATGAAACTTGCTCACCAAGAAACCTAATTTTGGAAATTAGGGTTTAAAATGGAAAACTTTCATAACTTAGAAATTTTCTAAGTTATGAAAATTTCTTATTTTTTTCCCAACTTTTCGCAACTTTTTCTCCATGATGCAATTGGATTCAAAAAAAACTTCCAACATGAAATTTGTATTCCTCCACAAAATATAAAACTTTGATTCACAAAGTTTCCCCAAAAGATTCTTGGATCTCAAGTTATGATTTTGTGAACAAGGGTCCATGAAACTTTTAACTTAGTGAAATTTTGCCCTAGTTTAGGCAGGATTTTGACCTATCTTCATGGCAATTGTTCACCTAGTTCCAAGTGGAATATAAAAATTCATTTCAAATATGGATTGTAGATAATGTTACAAGCTTTCCAAAATGTCAAAGAACTCTCCAAGATCATTTGTAGTTATGGAGAATCGAAGGATTGAAAATGGGAAATCATCACTTTTGTCCAAGGCATTTTGCACCATGCTACAAGTTGCAAAATCTGTCCAAACCTTGCTTGTACTTGTTTTAAAGGTATTAAACCCTTCCACACTCAAAAATTGAATGCAAACACATTGGATTAAGGCTTTACTCTGAGCTTTAGAAGTTTACACATTGAATTAATCCATTTTTGGCAAAAAGGCAACAATACCATTTCCATAAAGCACAGCTTTTGCATTTTTGTTTGTCTTGAGCCATGGACCTGATTTCTTTATGAAAACAAAGTCCATGAATATCAGGAAAGATGTACCAACTATGTGCAGGGTTGGAGCTAGCCTGTACAGGCCTTGCCTTTGTCACTTCCCACTTTTTCTTCAAAAACAAGTCATTGTGCAAAAGGTCCACAACTTTGTATTCTGATAAGAACAAACTTTGTGCACATTTCAAACAAGTTTTACACATTGCCTAAGGTCAGAAACACGAGCTAGCAAGTCCTAAAACACCCTTAAACACCAAAACACCAAGTTCTTGTCAAAACAGGGCAGGTTCTGCAGTTTCACTTCTAGAACAAAATCCACTCGTGCGTTTTGCTTGCAACCAGTTCCAACACACTCCATACAACATACCTAAACTATCCCAACCATTCCCAAGCCACTGTAACTCCATTTATACACTTCACCATTTTCAAATTCTGAGTTTGCAAGTTGAGTTCTACAAGAAGTTTCAGACCATTTCAAAGCAAGCCAATCATTGGGAAAGGTCAAGGGAACATCAAGCAAGCTCAAAAGAACCTCAGGCCTCACTGAAAGTTGTTGAATTTCCATATTCGAACTTGACTGAAACAGGTATTTCTCAAACTTCTATCTCCTTATTTAGGAATCATTAGGCTTAAGTTTGTAAAGCAAAAATGTAGTCCTCATTGTCCTTGAGCTGTACATATGCATAGAATTCATTTATGTTAACTGAGCTAGGAGTATTTGATAGTTGAACTTTCTGAAAAAACTAGGTCAAGATTTAGGGCCAATGAAATTCTCTCTGGTCTTTAAGAGTCAAATTAAGTTTTTTACATGGTTAGAATCGTGTGATCAAGAGCTATAACTTTCATGTTGCAAGTTTTTGTTTTTGAGCACGTATGCAGGAATTCCATATTTGAACATGGCGCGTGTTTGCTTCTATCTCAAGGACAGGGATGAAGACAACTTGGGTTGGGCTTGGATTATTCTGACTATTTGCACCCCTTAGCTTGCTTTTCACACCCCCTTGGCCCATTTCATTATTTTTCCATATTTTTCATTTCTTTTTTATTTTCTGACTTTTATTTATTTTCTCCAAATATTAAAAATTACTAAAAATATTTTCTTAAATTTTCACATTTTATTTTATTTTTTATATTTTATTTTTGGCATAATATTTAGTTTATTAGGTTTAATACATTTATTTTCTTAAATAAAAACTTATAATTAATACAAAAATGTTATATATTATTATTTTTATTGTTTGTACACTTAAATAATATTTTCTCACACATTTTAATTTTTTAACATTTTTTGTATATATTTTATTTATTTTCTTGTACATAAATAAATAATATAATATATATATTTTCTTAAAACAAAACTAGGGTTTCTACCCTTTCAAAAATAATCATTAACATTTTTTCTTATTTTTGAGACATTAAATAATTTATTTTATATACATAAATAATTTATTTTTACATACATCAAAATAATACAAAAACATTTTACATATTTATATTTAATTGTCCATTTAAATATTTGCCTATTTTATTATTTGTACAATTAAATTCAATATGGTTGTAATAGTTTTTAGGGTTTATTTTTGAGCAATATCCCCTATTCAAACTTGTATCCCCCTCCCCGTATCAATGTTGTAATAGTTGTAGATTTACTTTTACGCATTTTATTGCTTTCAAATATGCATGATAGTAAAAACTAGGGTTTGTATGATAACCAAAAAACCAAAACAAATAGCATGACTAATACAAGACAAAAATGCATGAAAAATGACAACACAATGCACACAAGCACCCCTAGGGTTTCATCCACTTGTTGCCTTAAAAATGGTCATGGTATGCGTTCCAGGTATCTTGGCAAAACAAAAACAAAACAAAAGATCATAGTCCCTCGATGACGCTATCTTGGTTGCCTATACAAAAACGATCTAGTCCCTCAAAAAACTTGCTAAGATACTTGGCAATATTGTTATCATGGCCATACGATGACCCGCGCCCGTCCCGTTTAACATCCAAACACAAGGTTGTTTACCAAATACAATGGTAAAACAACAATGTCAAAGGGTTAAAAATGTGTAGGAAAGATCTTTGAGTAGGGTAGACAACTCCTAGTTACTTGATCAAATTTGCAAACATCCTTGATAATTTCAAAACACACACATAATTTTAAAACAATTTCCCAAAACAAACTTTCAAACATTGAAACATCTTTTCAAAAGACAAACACCTTTGTATACATTCAAACAAGAATTATTACAAAGGTTGCATAGACAAAGGCCTCTTTTCAAAACATTTTAAAAACCACACACAAAAGCACCATTTCAAACAATTGAAAAGCAAAAGCGAGTGATCTAAACAAGTAACTAAGAGCCCATGGAAAACCATGGATGAAAAGGGTGCTAGCACCTTTCCTGTGCTTTTTGACCTTTCCTTTGGATAAAATAAAAAGTCGGTGACGACTCTTGCTAAACCGAAACATTTGCGAACACAAACGCAAAACCTCAAGTCAGTTCTCCCACCGTATCACAGAACTGGCGACTCTGCTGGGGAGAAATTTAAAAGTGGGGTTACCTTAGGGTTTAGATCACCTTTACATGCTTACCTTGTTTGCTTTGATTGCTTTACATTTGGTTCTATTGTTTGGGTTTGAATCCTCTACCCAGATTCGGGAAACATTCATAGGTAAATAGCAATACGTTGTGGAAACTGTGCGGGGTATACCGACATGGTTGAAGCAATAGCTATATTAGTGCGACATATTTGTGGGTATCGGTAGCCTTTGAGTCAATCAAAGAGAATATGGGGCCGCTGAGTGATGTCATGAAGCACTAATGGACTTTTAGAACCTTTACTTGACCATCTTGGCCTTTTTAGGGGTAGTGAGATGACCGGCTTTGGTGCAGTCCGAAGTTGGTAGATACTCGATACTACACTCATTGAGGGTTGTTTTCTTGGAATATTTCGGTCGCTAGTAAAGTGGCTAAACTGAAACAATGAACACAGAAAATAATCCAGTGATATTGAGCTCCTTAGAACCCGGTTACTATTTATAGGACAGGTTGAGCCAACTAACTTCAAGAGGGTACTTACCTATGAAACCCCATGCAAGCCTGAAACTAGGAACTTGTGTGATTTGCTTGTACATATACTTGTGCATACATCATGAGCATCATGAAGCATCATGTGCATCCACTAACCAGTTCAAGGGTTTGGATCTTCATCTTTGTTCCTATTTTGTAGGTTATGGAATCACTTCGTAGGAAAACGATCGAAGTTAACCTTGTGAGAATTCCTCCTCAACTCAAGGAGCTTGTTTCCAAGATTCCAGAGTATTCTCCATTCACTGAAAGACATGGTCGACTTCTCAACTTGGTCAACTCCAGTACAAAGGAAGACATGGTGAAAGTTCTCTTCCAGTTCTTTGACCCCCTACACCACTGCTTCACATTTCCTGATTACCAGTTAGTGCCTACTTTGGAGGAATTTTCTCAACTCCCGAGGATTCCTATTCTCCATCAACTACCCTACAACGATACGGAAAGAGATCCAAAACTTGAAGATGTTGCTCAAGCCTTACACTTGCAACCATCTGATATCATAGGTCATTGGGAAACCAGAAGTGGTGTCAAGGGTTTCTTGGCCAAGTTTATGTTTGAGAAGGCACAAGAATGCTGGAATTCTCTAGATCTGCAAGCTTTTGAGGAGATTGTGGCTCTTCTCATCTATGGGTTGGTTTTGTTTCCAAACCCTGATCAACTTATAGATGTGAATGCTGTCAAGATTTTCATATCTCGGAATCTTGTGCCTACATTGCTTGGAGACATCCTACACTCATTTCACACACGAACAATGAGGAAAATAGGTGTTCTCATATGTTGCACTCCTCTTCTAGCAAGGTGGTTTATTTCCCACCTTCCCCAATCAATCTTGAAGAATGAGCAAGGCTTAAGGTGGTCACAACGGTTGATGACTCTTACACATTCAGATGTTCATTGGTGTTCTCGGTCCAGAGAAAATGTTATCATCATTAACCATTGTGGGGAATTCCCTAATGTCCAACTACTTGGCATTAGGGGAAGCATTACCTACAACCCCTGTTTGGCTCTGAGACATTTTGGTTATGCCCGAAGGGAGGGCCCACATGACATGCTGATTCTAGACTTGGTTTTTGACTTTGACAACGACGCTCAAGGACTTCGACAAAGGTTTATCCGAGCTTGGTGGATGTCCAACAAGGTAGACAGTAAGACATTGGGACACAAGAATTCCATCCCCCTTGAGCCTTACCTCAAGTGGGTACGAACCCGCGCCCAGAGTCTTATGATGCCTTACCCCTACATTTTCCCTGTGATCAAAGAGCCTGTTATGGAAGGAGAGGTTCCACACACCCTCTTGCATCCTGACATGCCAACATCACTAGAAGATTTTCAAAGGAGTTGGATACAGCTCAAGGGAGAACGCAATACTTTTGAAGCCCAATTCTACGCCAGTGAGAAGAAGGTTTTGAAACTTACTCGTCGACTCCATGAAGAGCAGACTCTCAACACCTACATTGCACCAAAGAGGATGTGCAACGTCTTTTTACCTTAGAATTTTGTATTATTTTTCCCATGGGGCATTGATGTACTAACAAATTCTATCTTATTAATATGACGTTTGTTCCTTTTTGTTTAAAACAAATTTGAATTTCTGGATCCTTGAATGCATTACATGAATACATTTCATTCATCATATGCATAAACAGGTCTTCACACCAGGTTTCCTTATCTCTCTGTTGTTTATTTCAGCAAGATGGATGTAGAGCAGACGGTCAAAGACTTACAAGCGTAGAATTCACAGTTCCAACAACTACTCATGACCTTGGCAAAGGGTCAGGAGGATCTTAAAGCCCTACTGGAAAAGGAAAAAGAGAAAAAGAAAAATAAAAGAGTTGGTGTGGCTACCTTGGGTAGAAGATTTGAAGGTCAAGCTAGAAGGGTCCTGGATTTCCCCTCAACATCTGAAGAAGGGGTAGGAAAAGGAAAGGGAGCTGCAGTACCATCTGAGTCTGAGGAAGAAGAAGAGGAGGAGGATGAAGACTATTTTGAACAGCAGTACCCTCCTGCAGATGAAAAATACAAAAATCTGGAAGAACGTCTGGCAGCCATGGAGATTCAGTGTCTGGGCTGGACTTTGAAGAGTTGGGTTTGGTTTCTGGAATTGTCATTCTCTCGAAGTTTAAAGTACCTCTTTTTGCTAAATACGATGGGGTGTCTTGCCCAAAGATGCACCTACGGTCCTACGTCAGAATAATCCAACCACATTCTTCTGACAAAGACCTATGGGTACATTTCTTCCAGGACAGTTTGTCGGGGACGCAATTAGATTGGTTCTACCAGCTAGAGAGGTCTGATGTGCACAATTGGGAGGATTTGGCTGCTGCTTTCTACAAACAGTATCAATATAATGCGGACTTAGCACCAACTCGTACTCAATTACAGAGTATGGGTATGGTCTCCGATGAAGGCTTTAAGGAGTATGCCCAGAAATGGAGAGACTTGGAGGGACGAGTTTAACCACCTCCATCTGAGAGAGAGCTTGTAGATATGTTTTGGGGGACACTGTCAGGTCCATTCTTTAATCACCTGATAGGAAGTTCGTCTGCGGGGTTCACCGAGTTAATTCTAACTGGTGAGAGAGTTGAAGCTGGCATTAAGAGCGGTAAAATTCAAAAAGATGTGTATGCTTCTGTTGCCATCAAAAAGACTTTTCCAACAAAGAAGGAAGTATCAGTTGTCTACTCTCAAAGAGGACAAGGTAGAGTTGAGCGTCGGCCAGCAGTGGGAGCTGTAATGATTCAGAAGTCTGCAGCTGATCAGCCCAGAAACAATCAACCTAGAACCAACTAGAAAAGGGTGGAAAGGCCACAACGGCAATTCACCCAGATAAACATGACTCCTGCTCAGGTTCTTCCCCATCTCTTGAAGTTAAACCTTACAACCTTGAAAGAGGAACCGAAAAATCTGAATACAACTTCTTCGTACTACCATTCAAACGCCAAGTGTGCTTATCATTCAGGCAGCTTAGGGCACGACACCAACAATTGTTGGGCCCTCAAGAATAAGATTCAGGATTTAATATACGCTAAGGAAGTGCAATTCGACACCCCTGAAAAGCCGAATGTGATCTCTGCTCCAATGCCAAAGCATGGCCACAATGCCCATGCTATTGAAGAATATCATTTTGTTGCTGCTGTTGATGATTTGATGACTCCATTACCTATAATCAAGCTGAATTTGTTGAAGGCTGGGATTTTCCCAGGTTGTGAAGAAAATTGCTACCTTTGTTCATCCTTACCATCCGACTGTCCGTTGTTGACATTAGGCATCCAATGCCTAATGGATAATCAAGAAATCCTTTTTGAGAAGGCTCTTGTTACACTGACTCCTGTTAATGATGTTGCCATAATTACCATATCTGCCAATCTTTCCAAGGTCTCCAAAAGACATGTTAAGATTACATCTGATCCAAAGATTGTACCTCTGAAGATAACCATGACGGGGCCTATCCCGTACAAGTCCAACAAATCAATATCGTGGAACTATGGAGGAGAGATCTTCTACCACGGTATTAAGCAGATTGAATCAAATGAAGAGAGTTCTGATGAAGAGATTTCCGATATTGGAAATATTGCTGGAACGAGTAAAATCACCCACAGAGGAAGAATTTTCTCTCCGGAGATTTCTCCTCCAAGGGCAATCTTCGGACCCTCAAATGCTCCTAAGGTTACCCCTGTGCCGGTCAACATATCTGCGAGAACTCTAGTTATTGAAGAAATTGTAACTCCTGCGATTGTACCCTCTGCTGTTGCTGATGATAGAGGGAAAGGGATCCAAGAAGTGCCCGTCAGGACGAGGGCTCAGTCTTTGGTCATCCCTGAAACTACTCAAAAAGAAATGGAGGAGATTTTGAAAATAATTAAGAAAAGCGATTATAATGTTGTGGAGCAATTGGGGCAAACCCCCTCAAAGATCTCTATGCTCGCCTTGCTGCTTTGTTCCGAAGCTCATGCCAAAGCTTTGATCAGATTCTTGAAGACGGCCCACGTGCTTCAGGAAACCTCCGCGGACCAGTTCCAGGAATGTGTAGCTAGCCTAACTGCAGACAATGGTCTAGGGTTCTCCGATGCCGATTTAACATCTAAGGGGAGAAAGCATAATGATGCTCTGCATGTCTCGGTGGAATGCAGAGGGACTAATCTAGCTCACGTTCTGGTTGATACTGGGTCGTCTTTAAATGTCTTGCCGAAGAAAGCATTGGACAGATTGGACTGTGAAGGATTAAATTTGAAGCCCAGCAATATCATTGTCAGAGCCTTTGATGGTTATAAAAGGATGGTCCACAGGGAGGTGGACATCCCGATTAAAGTGGGAACTGAAACTTTCAACTCCACATTTTATGTGATGGACATCCGTCCCTCCTATTCTTGCTTGTTGGGAAGACCCTGGATCCATAATGCTAGGGCTGTCACTTCTTCTCTCCACCAAATGCTCAAGTACCCAGTCCAGGGGAAAATTATAACATTTCATGGTGAAGAGGAGTACATGATAAGCCATCTAAATTGATTCCGCTATATGGAATTGGATGGTGAATTCATCGAGACCCCCTTTCAGCACTTTGAAGAGGTTTCTCCTGAAGTTGCAGCAACCAAGACGGTGTCTTCTGTACCCATGATTACCAAACCTGTGCCTCGAATGTCATCCCTCAAAGATGCAAAGGTTGTGATTGAAGAAGGAGGAAGCACATTATGGGGTCAGCTACCAGACTTTCCTTTTAAGACAGATAAATTCGGCTTGGGTTTCACTGCTTCTGCTTAAAAAGTTGTGCGCCGCGCCCGGGGTGGGGGACCACCAGTGAAGATCACCCATCATGGAGTCAATGCTTTAGAGGATGGTGAAGAGGAGAGCAACTTGGAGACTGGATCTTCCCTACTGTTGACGGAGGACTAAACAATTGGGAGGCAAAGGACTTTGTTCCCATTACTTTCATAAATCAGTAATTTATCTTTCAAACATTTCTGTTGGTCTGTAATAATTCTTATACAATTCGTACACTTTTTGCCTTGTGCCTTACCGGAGGCATATAGGTCCACTTGTAAGGGTTTGATTTTTCATATTCATATGCCATTTTAATGAATCAAGGATATTTTCACATATAAACTTTTGTGTTCATTTTCTTTCTTTTTACATTTTATTTGTTTAAAGGTGGCTATCCCTTACACACACCCACACTCACAAAATGCAGGTACCCTTCCATTCCGGATTCCATGGGTAACGATTCTGCTATGGCCTTCAGTGACTCTGAAGATTTGGTCAATCATGCCAAATACGAAGGTGATGAAGACTCTGAGGTTCCAGGAGAATTGGCAAGACTTCTACAACAGGAAGAAAGGGCTATTCTACCTCATGAGGAGCTGTTAGAGACAATCAACTTGGGTACTGTTGAAGACAGAAAAGAAGTCAGAGTGGGTGCCAACCTAGAGCCAAGTGTCAAGGAGCTTAGTTCAGATGTTGAATGAATATGTTGAGATCTTCGCCTGGTCTTACGAGGACATGCCAGGACTCGATACAGATATTGTGGTTCACCGTCACCCTACAAGAGAAGACTGTCCACCAATTAAACAAAAAGTCCACCGAATGAGGCCCGACATGTCAAAAAAGATCAAAGCTAAAGTGATGAAGCAGTTCAATGCTGGATTTCTTGTTGTTACTTCCTATCCATAATGGGTTGCTAACATTGTGCCCGTGCCTAAGAAGGACGGAAAAGTGAGAATGTGCGTGGATTACAGAGACTTAAACAGGGCTAGCCCTAAAGATGACTTTCCACTACCGCACATTGACATCTTGGTTGACAATACAGCTCAGCACAAGGTATTTTCTTTCATGGACGAATTTTCAGGGTACAACCAGATCAAAATGGCACCTGAAGACATGGAGAAAACTACTTTTGTTACACAGTGGGGTACCTTCTGCTATAAAGTGATGCCATTCGGACTGAAGAATGTCGGGGCAACCTACCAACGCGCCATGGTAGATTTGTTTCATGACATGATACATCATGAGATTGAAGTCTACGTAGATTACATGATAGCCCGTTCACAGACAAAAGAAGAACACCTCGACCATTTGCAAAAGTTGTTTGTCAGGTTGAAGGAGTACAAGCTCAGACTGAACCCTAACAAGTGCACTTTCGGAGTCAGGTCTGGTAAACTCTTGGGTTTCATAGTCAGCAACAAAGGCAACGAGGTTGATCCTGCCAAAGTCAAAGCCATACAAGAAATGCCAGCCCCTCGCAGTGAGAAGGAGGTCAGAGGTTTCTTGGGACGCCTAAACTACATTGCAAAGTTCATTTCTCACCTGACATCTACCTGTGAGCCAATCTTCAAGCTGTTGAAGAAAGATCAGGTGGTTAAATGGAATGATGACTGTCAAGTTGCTTTGGATAAAATCAAGGAGTATTTGCTAGAACCTCATATCTTGATGCCTCCCGTAGAAGGAAGACCGCTAATCATGTATCTGACTATTTTGGATAATTCAATGGGGTGCGTACTGGGCCAACATGATGAGTCTGGCCGAAAAGAGCATGCCATTTATTACCTTAGCAAAAAGTTTACCGACTGTGAGACTCGATGCTCACTGCTTGAGAAAACTTGCTGCGCTTTGGTATGGGCTGCTCGCCGGCTAAGGCAGTATATGTTGACTCATACCACTCTACTGATATCTAAGATGGATCCGATCAAGTACATCTTTGAAAAGACGGCTTTATCTGGAAGAATATCTAGGTGGCAGATGATCCTGACCGAATATGATATACAGTACACGACCCAAAAAGCCATAAAGGGGAGTGTACTAGCTGACCATCTAGCTCATCAAGCTGTCAAATATTACCAATCCATGAAGTTTGACTTCCCTGACGAGGATATCATGACATTGAACAACATTGAAGAATTCAGACCGTATGACGGACCTGAACAAGGATCCCGATGGACTCTGTACTTTGATGGTGCCTCTAATGCACTTGGTAACGGTATTGGTGTTGTGCTCATCTCTCCACAAGGTTGTCATACACCTTTCACAGCTAGACTCTGCTTCAACTGCAACAACAACATGGCCGAGTATGAAGCTTGTATCTTTGGTCTCAAGGAGGCAATAGACCTGGGAATCAAATCTTTGGTTGTGTTTGGAGACTCAGCTTTGGTCATCAGTCAGATCAAAGGAGATTGGGACATTAAACATCCTAATCTCATCCCATACAAAGAACATGTCTTGACATTTCTACCTCACTTCGAGCATATTACCTTCGAGCACTTCCCGCAAGAAGAAAATCAGCTAGCGGATGCTCTAGCTACAATGTCATCCATGTTTAAACTTAACTGGGATAATGAGGCTCCCCAAATCACCATTGAGCGAATGGACGAACCTGCACATTGTCATGAGATTAATACCGAAGAAATAGTGGACCGACCTTGGTTTCACGAAATCAAAAGGTATCTCGAGGCGCAATAATATCCTGAAGGAGCTTCAGTCAACGACAAAAAGTTCCTGAGGAGGTTCTCTGCCAAGTTCTTCCTGAGCAATGGTATCCTATACAAGCGCAATCGTGATTGCATTATGCTCCGATGTGTAGACAAGGTTGAAGCTGAGCAGATCATGGCTGAACTGCACAATGGTACCTTTGGCACCCACTCAAGCGGGCATACGATGGCTAAGAAGATTCTACGGGCAGGCTACTACTGGTCTACCATGGAAGCTGACTGCCATCAACATTCCCGTACTTGTCACAAATGTCAAATCTATGCGGACAAGGTACATATTCCTCCACTTCCTCTCAATGTCCTAACAGCTCCTTGGCCATTCGCAATGTGGGGAATCGACATGATTGGAGAGATCAAGCCTACAACATCCAATGGACATTGTTTCATCCTGGTGGCCATTTATTACTTTACCAAATGGGTCGAAGCAGTTTCCTTTGCATCCGTCACAAAGAATGTTGTTGCCCACTTCATCAAGCAGAACCTTATTTGCCAGTACGGTATCCCCGATAGGATCATCACCGACAACGGTACAAACCTGAACAACACTATGATCACCGCTTTGTGCGAGCAGTTCGAGATTCAACATCACAATTGATCTCCCTATCGGCCAAAGATGAACGGTGTTGTCGAAGCTGCGAACAAAAATATCAAGAAGATCATACAAAAGATGACAGTCACCTACAAAGACTGGCATGAGATGTTAACGTTTTCTCTCCACGGGTACCGTACCACGGCACGTACATCAACTGGGGCAACACCCTATTCTTTGGTATACAGCATGGAAGTTGTTTTACCTATGGAGGTTCAGATTCCCTCCTTGAGGATCATGAAAGATGCTGGTTTGAGTGAAGACGATTAGATTCAGACCCGACTTGATCAACTTAACTTGATTAACGAAAAGCAACTTACTGCTGTTTGCCACGGTCAGACGTATCAAAAACGGATGACCAAGGCTTTCAACAAGAAAGTCAGACGCTAGGTATATCAAGTCGGAGATCTTGTAATCAAGCGGATCATCTTTCCGCAAAGTGATCCCAGGGGCAAATGGACTCCTACTTACGAGGGACCATTTATGATTAAAAACATATTTTCTGGTGGGGCAATGATATTAACCACCATGGACGGCAACGACCTGCCGCACCCTGCAATGCAGACATAGTCAAAAGATACTACGCATAAATGACCCGGCAAGTTGAAAACCCGAAAGGGCGACTTGGGCAAAAAAGGGCATCCCGGTGAATCGAAAACCCGAAAGGGCGGTTCAGGCAAAAATTAGGGATAAACAAAAAATTTGTACACCCGGCAAGTTGAAAACCCGAAAGGGCGACTTGGGCAAATAAGGGTTTCCCGGTGGATCGAAAACCCGAAAGGGCGGTCCGGGTAAAAGTTAGGGAATTAAAGCGTATGACTATGTCTCGTCGGATCACTTTAAGGACAATCTCTTCACAGACAAGCTCCTGGCTTATGATCAACTCAGTCATCTTTGGACGAAGCAACGAATGGACAAGATATTCAGAGTTACGAAGGCTATAGCAGAATGGGAACCCCATGGAATTTTTTTTTACACATAGCCATCTTTCTTGGTATAAATTTTTCTCAAATTTTATGACAACATTCTCTTACTAGGATGTCTGTCTCCTTTGTACAAAATACTTACACAAAGTTAATACAAAGATACTTCAAAGTGCATAAAACTATTTGCCTTTTCTTTCTTTCTACACTTGTGTTTTATTTGAAAACGTCCAATGATTTATTAAATGAGCATATGCATTTGAATATAATCACTGTTTACAAATAAACAAAATGGGAAAGAATAATTACTGACAGGTTGAAAGTATAGGAAAACGTCTTTAGGCTATTCCAGGAGAAATCCCCTACAGTACATCATCTAGATCCCCAACGGAGCTAAAACCTTGAAATCCATATCCCCAGTGGAGCTAAAATTCAAAATCCACCATCAGAGTTAAAACTTCAAACTCCCAATCCTCAGTGGAGCAAAAACTTTGAACAACAGACCCTCAGCAAAGATGAAACCTTCTTCCCTAACAGAGTCAAATTTCCATACACAATCAAATCAGCATGTCATTAGGATCCCCAGTGGAGCTGAGACTATCAATCACCAGTGGAAACCATTCAGTTTTCCCCAGATTCCCCAGCAAGTTATCTCAAAATCTGAATCAACCAGATAATAATTGACTTTTGCTTTATCCCCAACAGAATGAAGAATCTCATTCTTGAATCCCCAGTAGATTGGCATACAACCCAAGCTCCTGATATCCCCAACAGAATGAAGATTCTCATTCTTGACTTCCCAGTAGATTGGCATACAACCCAAGCTCCTGATATCTCCAACAGAATGAAGATTCTCATTCTTAAAGTGGCATACAACCTAAACTCCTGAACTTTTTCCAAACAGGAATCAGCTTTTTTCCCCAGAGTCTTGAATTTACTCTCCCAGCAGGATAGCTACTTCCCAGTAGTATAGCTACTCCCTACAGAGTTCTTCATAACAGAGTTAAGATTCTCATTCTCGATTCCCCAATGAAGTTGCTATAAGCCTTCTTTACTCCCCAGCATTAAATTTGTCAGAATTTTTAATCCCCCACAGATCGAAGATTCTCATTCTTGACTCCTCAGCACAAATTCCCCTAGCAGAATGAAGATTCTCATTCTCAGTTTCCCGCAGAAGCCATCAGAGCCTCTCTTATTTTCCAGCAAATCAAGGTTTTCCTTTGTTTGATTCCCGGTAGAGATCTCCAGAGTTTTCCTTATTCCCCAGCCGAGTAAGGATTCTCATTGTGTAATCCCCAGGAAAGTCGTGAAAGATTCCCACATCCCCACAGAAGTTATCAAGTTTTGATAATCCCCACGAGTTGCTAAGGATTCTCTATCCCCAAGCAGTCAGCAAGGATTTCTTATCTTCAGCAATCAAAGAATTTGAATCTCCAACAGCGGTCAAGGATTTATCTTCCCCGACAGCAGTCAAAGATTTTATTATCTCCAGCTATCAAGGATCTATTTTCCTCAACAAGGCAGCTAGTCAGCTTACATGCGCATACATTACATTCATATATCATAAAAATTGATAAAGCACATTTTATTACATCATGCATTTCATGCAACATAACTTTGTGTTTCAGCTAACATTTTACCCTTTTTAGGATAAGATTAAAAGATATCTTTAACAGATATTCAAAGATTTCAGATACAGTATGGATACACCCTAGACACGGAGGTCACTCTATTACTCATTTAGATCTCTTATTTAGATACAGTGTGGATACACCCCAGACACGGAGGTCATTCTGTCACTCATTCAGACTTCAACAATCAGATACAGATTAGATACGCTCCAGACGCGGAAGCCATTCTATTTCTCATTCAGATTCAACTATCAATTTCAAGTTCGATTCTCCCCAGTGCAGTCGCCATGGAAGTCGTTCTGTCACTTATTCAGATCCTAGTTACAGTTTCAAATACACTCCAGACACGGAAGTCATTCTTCTACTCATACAGATCTCAACTTCAGATACAGTCCAGATACGCTCCATACACGGTAGCCATTTTGTCACTCATTCAAACTTTTCCCCAGCTCAGAGATGCTCCAGACACGGATTCCCTTCTGTTGCTTGTTAAGATTTCAGATTCAGATACAGTTACAACTCGGATACGCGCCAAACACGAACACCATTCCCTTGCTCATACAAATTCAATCCCCAGATACAACTCAGATACGTTCCAGATACGGATACCAGTCTGATGATTCATTCTCCTAATTTTCAACAAACATTCTTGGATGGCATCTTTAAGACCATCTCCGACAAGATTCTGTCATCCCTCCAAATGGCATGTTTAAGCCCATTCCCTCAACTATACTTTGATGAGTGCAAATTTACGGGCACTCTAGTGTCCAATCATCTTTTACCTTTGAGTCACGAATGGCAAACTCGCCAATCTAACTCTTTAGGTTCAAGAAGATTGAACAGGGGCAGTTGTTGTACCCCAAAATTTGCCCTCTCATTTTATCAAGATTTCCCCTCACAAGACTCTTTGGATTCCAGACAGAATTAGGGTTTGCTCTGCACAAGACATCTCCTTGCACTGATGATCTAAAATTAGGGTTTGAGTTTGCACAAGGATTTTTGGACTTTCAATGCTCAATGTGACTTTCATGCTTCATTTTGGACCTCTAAGATTGCTCATACCAAGTTTCAAGCATTGAATCAAATTTTTGCCCAGCCAATTGGACAGTTGACCTAGAAATCAACTGTATTGGGGAAAAAGTCAACTATGGCCAATTTACAGTCAAACCTCATAAATTTTTGATCCACGTCAACATTATAAACTCATATGAACCATTTGATCAAGTTTGGACCACAACTCCTCAAGAAGTTTGATTAGATCTTCAAAAGGGCAAAATGGTCATTTTTAGGGTTTTGACTGTAGAAGGGCAATTTCTGATTTTTGACCTAGCCAATGGCAAATTGGGTTCAAGCATGGATTCAAGGACTCAATGGCATCATCTTGACCTAATCACAAGGTTCAAAAGATCTCAAATGCATTGGATTGACAGATGAATTTTCCAGTCAACTGATCAAAAAATCAATTGTACACTGAAAAGTCAAACTTTGACTTTTTGGTCAAAATCAAGTGCCAAGGGTCATTTTTCATCAAGATGTGTCAAAACATGAATCTTGCTCACCAAGAAACCTAATTTTGGAAATTAGGGTTTAAAATGGAAAATTTTCATAACTTAGAAATTTTCTAAGTTATGAAAATTTCTTATTTTTTCCCCAACTTTTCCTAACTTTTTCTCCATGATGCAATTGGATTCAAAGAAAACTTCCAACGTGAAAGTTGTAGTCCTCCACAAAATCTACAACTTTGATTCACAAAGTTTCCAAAAAAGATGCTTGGATCTCAAGTTATGATTTTGTGAACAAGGGTCCATGAAACTTTTAACTTAGTGAAATTTTGCCCTAGTTTAGGCAGGATTTAAGCCTATCTTCATGGCAATTTTTCACCTAGTTCCAAGTGGAATCTCAAAATGCATTTCAAATATGGATTGTAGATCATGTTACAAGATTTCCAAAATGTCAAAGAACTCTCCTAGGTCATTTGTGGTTAGGGAGAATCGAAGGATTGAAAATGGGAAATCATCACTTTTGTCCAAGGCATTTTGCACCATGCTACAAGTTGAAAAATTTGTCCAAACCTTGCTTGTACTTGTTTTACAGGTCTTAAACCCTTCCACACTCAAAAACTGAATGCAAACATATTGGATTAAGGCTTTGTTCTGAGCTTTAGAAGTTTACACATTGAATTAATCCATTTTTGGCAAAAAGGCAACAATACCATTTCCATAAAGCACAACTTTTGCATTTTTGTTTGTCTTGAGCCATGACCTGATTTTTTTATGCAAACAAAGTCCATGAATACCAGGAAAGATGTACCAACTATGTGCAGGGTTGGAGCTAGCCTGTACAGGCCTTGCCTTTGTCACTTCCCTCTTTTTCTTCAAAAACAAGTCATTATGCAAAAGGTCCACAACTTTGTATTCTGATAAGAACAAACTTTGTGCACATTTCAAACAAGTTTTACACATTGCCTAAGGTCATAAATACGAGCTAGCAAGTCCTCAAACACCCTTAAACACCAAAACATCAAGTTTTTGTCAAATCAGGGCAGGTTCTGCAGTTTCACTTCCAGAATAAAATCCACTCGTGCGTTTTGCTTGCAACCAGTTCCAACACACTCCATACAACATACCTAAACTATCCCAACCATTCCCAAGCCACTGTAACTCCATTTACACACTTCACCATTTTCAAATTCTGAGTTTGCAGGTTGAGTTCTACAAGAAGTTTCAGACCATTTCAAAGCAAGCCAAGCATTGGGAAAGGTCAAGGGAACATCAAGCAAGCTCAAAAGAACCTCAGGCCTCACTGAAAGTTGCTGCATTGCCATATTCGAACTTGACTGAAACAGGTATTTCTCAAACTTCTATCTCCTTATTTAGGAATCATTAGGCTTAGGTTTGTGAAGCAAAAATGTAGTCCTCATTGTCCTTGAGTTGTACATATGCATAAAATTCATTTATGTTAACTGAGCTAGGAGTATTTGATAGTTGAACTTTCTGAAAAAAACTAGGTCAAGATTTAGGGCCAATGAAATTCTCTCTGGTCTTTGAGAGTTAGATTAAGTTTTTTACATGGTTAGAATCGTGTGATCAAGAGCTATAACTTTCATGTTGCAAGTTTTTGTTTTTGAGCATGTATGCAGGAATTCCAGATTTGAACATGGCGCGTGTTTGCTTCTGTCTCAAGGACAGAGATGAAGACAACTTGGGATGGGCTTGGATTATTCTGACTATTTGCACCCCTTAGCTTGCTTTTCACACCCCATTGGCCCATTTCATTATTTTTCCATATTTTTATTTTCTGACTTTTATTTATTTTCTCCAAATATTAAAAATTACTAAAAATATTTTCTTAAATTTTCACATTTTATTTTATTTATTTTATTTTATTTTTGGCATGATATTTAGTTTATTAGGTTTAATACATTTATTTTCTTAAATAAAAACTTATAATTAATACAAAAATGTTATATATTATTATTTTTATTGTTTGTACACTTAAATAATATTTTCTCACACATTTTAATTTTTTAACATTTTTTGTATATATTTTATTTATTTTCTTGTACATAAATAAATAATATAATATATATATATTTTCTTAAAACAAAACTAGGGTTTCTACCCTTTCAAAAATAATCATTAACATTTTTTCTTATTTTTGAGACATTAAATAATTTATTTTATATACATAAATAATTTATTTTTACATACATCAAAATAATACAAAAACATTTTGTATATTTATATTTAATTATCCATTTAAATATTTACCTATTTTATTATTTGTACAATTAAATTCAATATGGTTGTAATAGTTTTTAGGGTTTATTTTTTAGCAATATCCCCTATTCAAACTTGTATCCCCCTCCCCATATCAATGTTGTAATAGTTGTAGATTTACTTTTACGCATTTTATTGCTTTCAAATATGCATGATAGTAAAAACTAGGGTTTGTATGATAACCAAAAAACTAAAACAAATAGCATGACTAATACAAGACAAAAATGCATGAAAAATGACAACACAATGTACACAAGCACCCCTAGGGTTTCATCCACTTGTTGCCTTAAAAATGGCCATGGTATGCATGCCAGGTATCTTGGCAAAACAAAAACAAAACAAAATATCATAGTCCCTCGATGACGCTATCTTGGTTGCCTATACAAAAATGATCTAGTCCCTCAAAAAACTTTCTAAGATACTTGGCAATATTGTTATCATGGTCATACGATGACTCGCGCCCGTCCCGTTTAACATCCAAACACAAGGTTGTTTACTAAATACAATGGTAAAACAACAATGTCAAAGGGTTAAAAATGTGTAGGAAAGATCTTTGAGTAGGGTAGACAACTCCTAGTTACTCGATCAAATTTGCAAACATCCTTGCTAATTTCAAAACACACACATAATTTCAAAACAATTTCCCAAAACAAACTTTCAAACATTGAAACATCTTTTCAAAAGACAAACACCTTTGTATACATTCAAACAAGAATTATTACAAAGGTTGCCTAGACAAAGGCCTCTTTTCAAAACATTTTCAAAACCACACACAAAAGCATCCATTCAAACAATTGAAAAGCAAAAGCAAGTGATCTAAACAAGTAACTAAGAGCCCATGGAAAACCATGGATGAAAAGGGTGCTAGCACCTTCCCTTTTCATAATCTACCCCCCGAACCTAACAAAATATCTCAAAGGTCTTTCCTGTGCTTTTTGACCTTTCCTTTGGATAAAATAAAAAGTCGGTGGCGACTCTTGCTAAACCGAAACATTTGCAAACACAAACACAGAACCTCAAGTCAGTTCTCCCATTGTATCACACATACCATGGCCATTTTAAGGCAACAAAGTGGATGAAACCCTAGGGGTTCTTGTGTGCAAGGTGTTGTCATTTTTCATGCATTTTTATATTGTGTTTAGTCATGCTATTTGTTTGATTTTGGTCTTTGCATACAAAACCATAATCTTACTATCATGCATATAATACGATAAATTGCGTAAAAGTAAATCTAAGACTATTACAACAATATTATGGGGAGGGGGATACAAGTTTGAATAGGGGATATTTGCACAAAATAAAGCCCTAAAACTATTACAACCATATTGAATTTATTTGTACAAATAAATAAATGAATAATATTTAAATATGCAATTAAATATAAATATGCAAAATGTTTTTGTATTTATTTTTATGTATGTAAAGATGAATTTATTTAATGTCTTAAAAAATAAGAAAATAAAATGATTATTTTTTGAAAGGTTGAAAACCCTAATTTTTGTTTTAAGAAAATATATTCTATATTATTTTATTTCATTTATGTACAAAGAAATAACAATAAAAATAATATATACAAAAATGACTAAAAATGAAATATGTGTAAAAATATTATTTTAAGTGTATAAATAATAAAAATAAAAATATATAATATTTTTGTATTATTTACAAATTTATTTCAAGAAAATAAATTATATTTAACCTAATAAACTATTTTTTGTCATAAAAAATAATAAAATAAAAATGTAAAAATTAAGAAAATATTTTTGGTGATATTTAATATTTAGAAAAAATAAATAAAGTCAGAAAATGTGAAATATGCAAGAAAATATGAAAAATAAAAGAAATGGGCCAAGGGGGTGCAAAAAGTAAACAGGGGGTGTCAATAGTCAGGAAAAACAGGCCCATGCCCACGTTCCACTTCATCCCTGTCCTTGGAACCAGAAAATGCGTGCGCCATGTACAAACTTGTAACTCTTGCATACGTGCTTAAAAATGAAATCTTGCAACATGAAACTTGTAGCTTGTTAAATCACGATTTCAATGATATAAAAAACTTGGTCTAACTCTCAAAGACCAGAGAGAATTTTGTCATCCCTAATTTCTGACCTAAAATTTTCAGCAAGTTCATCATCCAAATTCTCCTAGCACAGTTAATATAAATGGAAGCTATGCATATGTACAGTTCAAACAACTTAAGGGCTATATTTTTACTTCACAAACCTAAGCCTAAGGATGTCTAAATAAGGAGATAGAAGTTTGAAAATTACCTGTTTCAGTCAAGTTCGAATATGGAAATGTAGCAACTTTGAATGAGGCCTGAAGGACTTCTGAGCTTGCTTGATGTTCCCTTGACCTTTCCCAATGCTCAGCTTGCTTTGAAATGACTTGAATCTCTTTGTAGGAGTCAACCTGCAAACTCAGAAATTGAAAATGGTGAAGCTTGAAAATGAAGCTACAGTTGTTGAACAATGGCTTGGACAGTTCAAGTGGGTTGTATAGAATGTGTTTGAAGTGGTTCAAGGCAAAACGCACGAGTGAAATATGTTTTGGCTTGAGTTCTGCAGAGCTTGCCCTGTTTTGGGCAGAAATGGAGTTTTTGGTGTATTTGGGTGTTTGAGAGGTTGTAAGCTCGTGCTTTTGGCTTGCTACAATATGCTGAGATTATTTTGAATGATGCTTAAGCTTGGTTTTAACAGATGCACATGTTATGGACCTTTTGCAAGCTTACTTGCTTTTGAAGCAAAAGTGAGTTGACAAAGGCAAAAGCTTGTACAAGCTAGCTCAGGGTCTGCACATAGTTGATACACTTTTCCTGATATTTGTGGAGTTGGTTTGCAGCAAAAGCTTTGGTCCATGGCTCAAGATAAACAAAGTTTGTAAAAGCTAACTTTATCAAAGTAGCAATGTTAACTTTTTGCCATTTTTGGAATAGTTCTTTGTGTAATGCTCCATAGCTCAGAATAAGTCCAATGTCTAATGTATTTGCATTAAATTAAGGAGTGTGGAAAGGATTAAGACCTGTAAAACAAGTACAAGCATGATCCAAACTGATTTGCAACTTGTGCCAATGTGAAAAATGCCATAGACAAAAGTGAGAAATGACCATTTTCTTTCCTTCGATTCTCCCTAACCACAAGTGATCTTGGAGAGTTCTTTGACATTTTGGAAAGCTTGTAACATGCTCTACAATACATCTTTGAAATTCATTTTGATATTCCACTTGGAACTATGTGAAAAGTTACCATGAAGATAGGTCAAAATCCTGCCTAAACTAGGGCAAAATTTCACTAAGTTAAAAGTTTCATGGACCCTTATTCACAAAATCATAACTTGAGATCCAAGAATCTTTTGGGAAAACTTTGTGAATAAAAGTTGTACATTTTGTGGAGGACTACAACTTTCATGTTGTAAGTTTTCTTTGAATCCAATTGCATCATGGTGAAAAAGTTGGGGAAAGTTGGGAAAAAATAAGAAATTTTCATAACTTAGAAAATTTCTAAGTTATGAAATTTTTCAATCATAAACCCTAATTTCCAAAATTAGGTTTCTTGGTGAACAAGTTTCATTTTTTAACACATCTTGATGAAAAATGACCCTTGGCACTTGATTTTGACCAAAAAGTCAAAGTTTGACTTTTCAGTGTATAGTTGATTTTTGATTAGTTGACTGGAAAATTCATCTGTCAATCCAATGCATTTGAGATCTTTTGAACCTTGTGATTAGGTCAAGTTGATTCCATTGAGTCCTTGAAACCATGCTTGAACCCAATTTTCCATTGGCTAGGTGAAAAAACAGAAATTGCCCTTCTACAATCAAAACCCTAAAAATGACCATTTTGCCCTTTTGATGATCTGATCAAATTTCTTGAGGAGTTGTGGTCCCAACTTGATAAAATGGTTCATATGAGTCTATAATGTTGACGTGGATACAAAATTATGAGGTTTGACTGTAAATTGGCCATAGTTAACTTTTTCCCTAATACAGTTGATTTTTAGGTCAACTGTCCAATTGACTGGGCAAAAATTTGATTCAAAGCTTGAAACTTGGTATGAGCAATCTTAGAAGTCCAACATGAAGTATGAAAGTCTCATGAGGCATTGGAAATCCAAAAAACCCTGTGCAAACTCAAACCCTAATTTCAGGTCATTAGTGCAAGGAGATGTCTTGAGCTGAGCAAACCCTAATCCTGTCTGGAGTCCAAAGAGTCTTGTGAGGAAAATATTGATAAAATGAGAGGGAAAATTTTGGGGTACAACACTGCCCTAGCGGGTTTTCAACTTAGCGGGAAATTTGTTCTGTTTATGTCTCTAATTTTTGCCTAGACTGCCTTTTCGGGTTTTCGGCCTACCGAGACGCTCCTTTTTGCCTAAGTCGCCCTTTCGGGTTTTCAAGTTAGTGAGCTGTTCTTTTATTTATTTAGGCGAAGTATTTCTTGACTGCGTCAGCATTCATGGGACGTGGGAACTCCTCGCCATCCATAGTTTCAATAATTAACGCACCACCAGAGAAGGCTTTCTTGACAACATACGGGCCTTCAAAATTGGGAGTCCACTTGCCCCTAGAATTAGTGTTAAAAGACATGATCTTCCTGAGCACGAGGTCGCCTTCTCTGAATTCACGAGGTTTGACCTTTTTATCAAAAGCTTTCTTCATTCTTCTCTAATATAACTGCCCATGACATAAAGTTGTCATTCTCTTTTCCTCAATCAAATTCAATTGGTCAAACCTGTTCTGGACCCATTCAGCCTCTGTCAACTTAGTTTCCATTATTATACACAACGAGGGAATCTCTACCACGACATGGAGTACAACTTCCATTCCATACAACAGGGAGAACGGGGTTTCTCTTGTTGAAGTGCGGACAGATGTTCGATATCCATGCAGAGCAAAAGGGAGCATTTCATGCCAATCCTTATAAGTAACAACCATTTTCTGGATAATTCTCTTGATATTCTTATTAGCAGCTTCAACAGCCCCATTCATCTTTGGCCTGTATGGATACGAATTGTGATGGACAATCTTGAATTCTTCACACAGTTTTGTCATCATCTTGTTGTTCAAATTCGAGCCATTGTCGGTGATGATTCTGCTCGGCACACCATACCGGCATATAAGATTATTTTTTATGAAACGCACAACCACATGTTTGGTAACATTGGCATATGAAGCAGCCTCTACCCATTTGGTGAAATAGTCAATTGCTACTAAGATAAAATGGTGCCCATTCGAAGCTTTGGGTTCTATCATCCCAATCATGTCAATCCCCCACATAGATAAAGGCCATGGGGAGGAAATCACATTGAGAAGTGTCGAAGGCACATGGACCTTATCTGCATAAACTTGGCATTTATGGAACTTCTTTGCAAATTTGTAACAGTCAGATTCCATTGTCAACCAATAATAACCTGCCCTTAGCATCTTTTTAGCCATCGAATGTCCATTAGCATGAGTGCCAAATGAATCTTCATGAATCTCATGCATCAACATGTCTGCTTCGTGTCTATCCATGCATCTAAGCAAGACCATGTCATAATTTCTCTTGTATAACACATTTTCACTGAGGAAGAAACTGCCTGCCAATCTTCTCAGTGTCTTTCTATCTTTCCTCGACGCACCAATC
Source organism: Vicia faba (assembly GCA_948472305.1). Taxonomy (NCBI): domain Eukaryota; kingdom Viridiplantae; phylum Streptophyta; class Magnoliopsida; order Fabales; family Fabaceae; genus Vicia; species Vicia faba. Next base: position 1,314,326,273 of record OX451741.1, on the reverse strand, counting down.
GGGTATTCCTGAGTCTGAAGAAAATGCTTGATATCATAATACCAAGGTTTTTCATCTTCTACCTCCTATGTCGTAAACACATGAGCGGGCCTATCCAGTCGTCGAACTGTAATTCGGGGTATATCATTCCAAGTATTCACTTGGTACATGGAAGCCAGAGTTGCCAGAGAATCCTCCATTTGATTTTCATCTCTAGGGATGTGATGGAATTCAACTTTATTGAAGAAGGGTAATAATATTCTTGCATAGTCTTTGTAAGGGATTAAGCCAGTGTGACGAGTGTCCCATTCTCCTTTGATCTGATTTATTACCAAAGATGAATCACCATACACATCTAGAATTTTGATTCTGAGATCAATAGCTTCTTCAAGACCCATGATGCAAGCCTCATATTCTGCCATATTATTAGTACAATCAAATGTTAACCTTGCAGTAAAAGGAATGTGAGATCCATAAGGAGTGACAATCACAGCATCAATTCCTTTACCATAAGCATTCACTGCTCCATCAAAAATCATACTCCAACAAGATTCAGGGTCAGGGCCTTCCTCAGGCAATGGTTCATCATAATCTTTCACTTTCAAAAAGATCACATCCTCATCAGGGAATTCATATTCTGCAGACTGATGATCTTCCATCGGTTGGTGAGCAAGGTAATCTGCCAACACACTACTTTTAATATCCTTTTGAGTGCGGTACTCGATATCATATTCAGATGACAACATTTGCCATCAGGAAATTCTCCTAGTAAGAGCAGGCTTTTCAAAAATATACTTGATTGAATCCATTTTGGAGATCAATCAAGTGGTGTGATTCAACATATATTGCTGCAAACGCTTTGCCGCCCAGGCCAAAACACAACATGTCTTTTCTAGCATGGAATACCGCGACTCACAATCAGTGAACTTTTTGCTGAGATAATAAATGGCGAACTCCTTCTTCCCTGTTTCATCCTGTTGTCCCAGAATACAACCCATGGATTTATCTAACACCATTAGATACATAATCAACGGTATTCCTTCTACGGGAGGGAGCAAGATAGGAGGTTCAAGCATATATTCTTTAATACTCTCAAATTCCTTTTGACAGTCATCCGTCCACACATAACCTTGATCTTTCTTTAACAACTTAAAGATCAGTTCACATGTTGCAGTCATGTGGGAAATAAATCTGGAAATATAATTCAAACGCCCGAGGAAACCCCTGACTTGCTTTTCAGTTTTTGGTGCTGGCATTTATTGAATTTCTTTGACTTTATCAGGGTCAACATCAATTCCTTTCTGGCTAATAATGAAACCCAACAATTTCCCCGATCTAACACCGAAGGTGCATTTATTTGGATTTAAGCGGAGACGATACTTCCTCAAACGCTTAAACAACTTCAACAAATCTTCTATATTCCCTTCTTCAGTCTGGGATTTGGAAATCATATCATCAACATATACTTCTAATTACTTGTGCATCAGATCATGGAATAGGGTTGTCATAGCCCTCTGGTATGTTCCACCAGCGTTCTTCAACCCAAAGGGCATCACTCTGTAACAGAATGTTCCCCAGGGTGTGATAAACGTTATTTTTTCCATGTCCTCTGGAGCCATTCTTATTTGATTATACCTGTAAAATCCGTCCATGAACGAGAATACCTTGAATTTTGTTGTGCTGACCACTAACATGTCAATGTGAGGCAATGGAAAATCATCTTTTGGACTAGCTTTATTTAGATCTCTGTAATCTACGCACATGCGGACTTTTTCGTCTTTTTTCGTTACTGGGACAATATTAGCAATCCATTGAGGATACACTGACGTCACAAGAAAACCAGCGTTAATCTGTTTTAGGACCTCTTCTTTGATCTTTACTGCCATATTTGGGTGGGTTCTTCTCAACTTTTGTTGAACTGGCGGACACTCTGGCTTCAACGGCAAAAGATGCTCGACAATATTTGTATCTAGCCCAGGCATGTCTTGATAAGACCAAGCAAAAATATCCACATACTCTTTCAACAACTCAATCAACCCGCTCTTCACATCGAGATGTAATGATGCTCCAATATTGACTTCCTTCGGATCTTCTTCTGAACCCAAGTTAATCACTTCCAAAGGCTCCTTATATGGTTGAATGGTATTTTCCTTGTGCTCAAGCAACCGTGAGACCTCTTCTGGAATCTCATCATAATCTTCTTCTTCAGCCCCAAACACAGGACATTCAAAGTTGGGAGAGAGTGCAAGGTCATTGTATTCAACGGGTTTTTTAGTTAATCTGCACATATGATTTATGATTGCTTTTAGAAACTAACACATATAACAAGTGATCATGCAGATTAATTTTCAGTTATTATTTATTTTGAAAAGGTTTTTTTTATTACCATTTCCCAAGAAAAAGCAAAAAATAAAGACATAATTTGGGAAGCAAAGACAACTTTTATTAATGATCTTAAAAGTCATAGCAAACAGATAAGCCCTACAACATTAATACTTCCACCTTGGGCAGAGTGAAAGCTTTTCAAAAGAAAGAAACAGATTAACAAGACAAATTACTTTGAAACATGTATGCAAGAAGGAACATCAATGGTGACCCAGTTCTGAACTCGGACTCTATGTGTCACATAATTCGGTACTTCCTGCTCTGCTTCATCCTCTTCGACATCATTAATTCTAGAACCAATAGGATGGAGGTAGCCTTCGCGGCGGAAAACATCCTAATAACTGTTCACAGTAGACTTTGACTTCAAACCTTCACCTTTTCCAATCTTCGAAGAGAAACCCAAACCAGCTCTGTTCTTGTTCACGGGTGGATCCACAAGTCGTCCTTAAACTGTATTATGACCATTGTGCACAACCTGATGTGCGTCCTTCAACGAAACCATAGAATTCTCATTTATCCTTATGTTGTCAATGGATAGGGCTTGGAACTGGGTTCCAACAGCAGCCTCATTCGCTTCTACAATACTAAAAGAGGATAGATGGGATATCAACAACGCCTGCTCCCCGTTTATGATCACTACCTTCCCTTCATGCACAAAATTTAGCTTCTGATGCAGAGTTGAAGTGACAACACCTGCTTCGTGTATCCATGGCTGTCCTAGCAAACAACTATGTGCGGGAATAATGTCCATGACCTGGAAGGTTATCAGGAACAAATATGGTCCTATATGGATGGGTAAGTCCACTTCACCGATGACAGATTTCCTCGACCCATCAATTGCCTTCACAATGATGCCACTCGGGTGCATAGGTGCTCCTTGATACTTTAACTTCATGAGATTACTCCTCGGTATAACATTCAGCGCGGATCCATTATCAATTAGCACATTGGATAATGAATCATTCTTGCAGTTCATAGATATGTGGAGGGCCAGGTTATGATTCCTCCCTTCATATGGTAACTCATCATCGCAGAAACTCAAGTTATTACATGACGTAATGTTTCCAATTACGCTACTGAATTGATCTAATGGCATGTCACTCTCCACAAAAGCTTGGTCTAGTACTCTCATCAATGATTCTCTATGAGCAGAGGAGTTCATCAATAAAACTAGGATGAATATCTTTGAAGGAGTCTGTAGTAGCTGATCTACAATTCTGTAGTCGCTCATCTTAATTATCTTCAAAATATCATCCACTTCTTTCTCTAACGTAGCTCCACTAGTCTCTCCTGTAGCCTTCTTAGGCTCGTCATTCTTAGCTATTTTCTTTCCAGCAACAACATCTCTTCAAACAACCGGCGCAAACACACGACTGTTACGGGTCACCCAGCTATTTTCAACTATATTTCCAATATCAGGCATTGGCTGGATGGGAACTTCCACCCCATCTTCTAAGATTGTAGCGTTGTATTTGTAAGGCACATCCTTATCTGATTTGTAGGGAATAGGACCTGGCAGACTAATTACCAATGGGGTAACAGCTGGTTTGCTATGGTACTCCACTTCAAGATGAGTGGGTGCACCAAAACAAGGTGCAATAACGTTTACCCCTTCCTCAACACAATCAGCCATCACAAAGTCATTTCTGGCAAACAAATCTTCGTCTGAAGAGAAATACTCATCCGCTGAGGCATACTCTTCCTCTGACTCTTCTTCCATTAAACAAACTTCTACCATATCAACCTCATGATAATCATCTCTTTGACCTGTGATCTTGATAGTCCCATTGTCTAACAGCAACTGAACACCTTCCCTTACAATTGAACATCCTCGGGGGTCTCGACAGCAAACTATGCAAGACCCATATTGGTGTTCCACCTGACCAGCAGTACGGCAGAAGATTGCATGCAACTGCATGAGATCCTCATTCAAGTATTCCACATAAAAAATTTTGAATTCACCAGTACATCCAGAAACCATATTCACTTCCTCTTCATACTCTGCCCTAGGCCTGATTATATGGATTAATCCCTCATCCATCATCTCTTGTAAATCAGCCTTTATCTTCTCGCAACCTTGTATGTCTGTACTGCAAACAGCACAACCGACGTGGTCATGCGTATAATGGCTGAATTCACAGAGGTCTGCATGCATTTTCACCAAATCTCCTCTAACCATATTAATGTCAAAAATCTGTAAGTCGCCTGGACAACCGTCCACCATATTTACAACATTCACTCCCCCGTGCTTGGGTAGAGGATTGTCTTTCACATTAGGTCCCATGTCCTTGAAAGATAGAATTCCAGACTTCACCAACCTTTGCACTTCAATCCTCTAAGGATAATAATTCTCAACACTATGCCCTGGTGCTCCCTGATGAAAAGCACACGTTTGGTCCACCTTGTAATACCAAGGCAATGGTGATGGTACGACGGGATGTGGTCATGTCTGGACCAACTTCTTCTGAATCAATGCTGGTAGTAGATCTGCATAGCTCATGGGAATAGGGTCATAGTTCTCCCTTCTTTGATTATTCCCTTGGTTCCCCTGTTGGGACGGTATTTGATAAGCAACGGTAGTCGGGCGGTATTCATAACAGGAGTAACCGAGGCGACTTGCTGGTGACGCTGATAATTCCATCTAGGAGCGTTTACCCTCCTCTCTTGTATAACAACATTTGTATCCCCTTCTTTCTTCTTGGTAAACCCATAAGATGGCTTCTTCACACCTTCGGATCCTTCATTCTTCGTCAAACGACCTTCTCTTACAGCCTCTTCTAGGCGGACATCCATTCCTACCATCTCCGTAAAATCACTTGGTGTGCTTGCTACCATCCTTTTGTAGTAGAAAGCACCCAGCGTCTTCAGAAAAATCTTAGTCATTTCTTTCTCTTCCATGGGAGGAATCACTTGGGCAGCTACCTCGCACCATCTCTGTGCATACTCTTTGAACGATTCCCTGTCTTTCTGAACCATGGCCCTAAGTTGGTCACGGTCGGGCGCCATGTCCATATTGTACTTGTATTATTTGATGAATGCTTCTCCCAAATCATTAAAAGTATGGATGTTGGCGCTGTCCAAGCTCATATACCATTTCAACGTTGCGTCGGTCAAATTATCCTGGAAAAAAGTGAATCAGCATACGCTGATCATCAGTGTGGGTAGTCATTCTCCTCACGTAAATTGCCAAATGGGCATGAGGGTAAGTGTTTCCCTTGTACTTCTCAAATTCTCGGACCTTGAACTTAGCAGGTATCTTTACATTCGGGACCAAACACAACTCATTCACATTCTGCCCAAATAGCTTTTTTCCCCTAAGAGCTTTCATCTCTCTTTGCATTCTATCAAACTGCTCTTGAAAATCATCCATTTTGTCATAAAGACCCAAGTCTTCACTCGGTGGAGGGAAAGGACGACACACATCTTCATTAACAAACGGAACCAAGTTCACCAAAGGAGGTGCAGGAGTAACAACAGTCTGAACCACTGGAGCATCTTGAGGGCCAAGATTGAAACCTTTAGGTGCAAAATTCTCTAGTATTCCCCATGGATAACCTTGAGGCATGCGGTTTTGAACAACAGCCGGAGTAGCGGATACAGGAACAGTTGGAACTTCAGTACTTGTCCTTGTTGGTTGAGGTTGAACACTCGGTGGCTGATTTTGTGTAGCCACCAGAGCTTCCATCAGAGTAGTCAGATTGGCCATGCCGACCTTCAAAGCAGAAACTTCTTCATGCAGCTCGCGATTCTCTTGTTCTATGTTGTCCATCTTCTTTTTGAAATTAGCCCGAGTGTTGTAGTGATGAGCCAGTTTACTGAATGAAGTAAAGAAGTTGGGTAAGACACCTGGGTATGCATAACAAATGCAAGAAATATGTAAAATATGATGCATGATATGCAATGCACATGATTATTTTTACTTCATTATTTAATATTTCAAGGGATTTAAGATTTATAGACATATTGCGAACATCAAAGTAATAAAGCTTTTAAAATACTGAAATTTTTTATTATAATAACTTCAAAATGGATTACAAGTTTCAATGATCCCGATTACAAGATGAAAATACAATCTAAAATCCTGAGAAAAGGAACTGGTGGAGATCAATCTGTACGCTGGCAATTCCCTGTGAGCCTGGCAATCTGAGCGCTTAGCCTCTGGTTTTCTTCCACATGTCTGATGGCAACCTCCTTCCAATCATTTGGATCAGAAAGTGAGTAATCAGCATCTGGTTGAGGCTTAGGGGAAAATAAATCCCATTGCCTCTTCATAGACTCCACCACTCGACTCTTAAGGATCTCGATCAAATCGTCTTTCTCCTTCAGGTCTGCTTTGTATGAACTCTCTAAAGTTTGGAACTTGTTCTTCCAAGCATCCCTTTCATATTGCATCCTAACCAAAGCGAGTTGCATCTCTTCTAGATCATCTAATAAGGGAGGGGTGGTCTTCACAAATAGGTCAGGCATGGGTGTCTCCTGAGTATACGGCATCTTCAACTGAATGGCTCCCGATTGGACCCACTGAAGATATGGCTCCAAAGATTCAGCACCCCTAGGTCCCAAATCCTTCCTACTCTTCTTATGAATGTGACGCCAGGTCTTCGCAATCTGCTCCCTAGCTTCCCTGTGGTCTTATACTTCCTTCAGAAATAAACTACTCAAGTGAATACTATTCGGTTTATCCCTCATCGGATAACCAAGTTGTCGCCGTGCAAGAACAGGGTTATAGTTCATTCCTCCCTTTGTACCAAGAAGAGGCATATTGGGGAAACTACCACAATTGTCAATAATCTCCACATTCTGGTAAGCTCGATGATACCAATCAATATCCGAGTGATTAAGTGCCATGATCTTAGCAGCCCAACAGGGTTCCTTCTTGTCATCCCAAAAAGCATCAGACTGAGGCATATGAGAGATGAACCACTGGTACAACAAAGGCGTGCAACAGATAATCATTCCCCCATGATAAGAATTCCGAAGATGAACAAAGTAATAAGCATCACCCAACAGTGTAGGAACCGGGTTTCCAGTCATGAAAATCCTGATAGTGTTAATGTCGATAAACTTGTCTACATTAGGAAATAAGAACAATCTGTAAGCAAGTAGAGCAAAGATGGCCTCAAAAGAATCCGTACTCTTCATTCTTGTAAAGTAACGAGCTTTCTCCAATAAGAACTGAGCTGGTAATCCTCTAATCCCTCCTTTAGTAGTCATATGGGCTTCCACCTCAGACTTTCCCAGATGGATCAAAGCAGCAATCTCATGTGGTCTTAGCTCACCCTCCAAACCAGTAAAAGGAACACAATCGATAGCAGGTAAATCCAATAGATAAGAATATTCCTCCAGTGTAGGAATCAACTGATAATCGGGAAAAGTAAAGCAGTGATACACTGGATCATAGAACTGGACCAATGTCGAGAGAATACCCTCCTTCATCTTCAGCTTCATGAGAGGAATAATGGATCCATACTTCTTCCGAAAGTCTGCAGAACACTCGATCTTTGGAATTAGACTGATCAACTCATTTATCTTGGGATCCTTGAAACTGTATTTCCTGGTCTTTCTCTTTCCAGAATCCATGGTTAAAAGTACCTGAGATATTCATAAATAGTCAACCTTTAAATCCCTTGAAATATTGTTTTCTTCAAAAGATGCTTATGAGTGCATGGATGCATGATGCAATAATCACACACAAGATCACACATATAGGGTTCATAGGTTCAACGTCACGAGCATGAGGTCGAAGGTACTACCCATAAGGTGTTGGTCTAAAAAGTTATCACCTGCCGAACAAGGTTCTAGAAGTTCCCAGAGTCTACATCTTTCCTTCGGATATTACCAACTTTCCGATTAACTTGATAATTAGTAATATTCTCAACAAAGACTCGTTCGAGCGTAGTATCGCGTGACAACTATTTCCGAATTACTCCATCATAGCTTCCGCACTACACTTAAAAGGCCAAGATGGGTTTGGTATTCTACGATCCTCAGTTTCAGCAGGCTCCCAGGTCGAAAGCAGTATGTCTTCCCGATTACTCGGTAAACAACACTACAGTCAAAGGGGACTCAACTGAGTGAGGGATCTCATGCCTCCTTTTTTGGGATTACTCCCTCAAAGTTAACATGACTATACCATACGTCCTATCTTAAAGTTTGCCCAAGTCCGGGTATAGGACTTATGAGTAATCACCAAGCACCCTGAAAACCAGGAAAATCCAAACAAACATATATACAAAATATAACACATAAACAACAATAACACATATACAGATATAAACAAATATAGGCTCAACCTACTTAGGGATGGACCAGAAAAAGGTCAATCTATCCCCAGTGAAGTCGCCATTTTTCTGTAGCGGTAGAAATGTTCAAGACTAAGCCATTGGATTGACTAGACTTTATACAAATCAAAATAAAAATCGCCACCGCGCTTTATTGTTTCCAAAGGAATGGGAAAAGAGCGAATAACCCAAAAAGAGGGGGAAAGATTCAAGGTAAGGGGGTTGGTTATGCAAAGGGAAGGTATTAGCACCCTCAACATCTACGGTACTCCGCATGAACCTCTTTGAAAAAATCTATATACTTTGGCTATAAAAATGTGTTGTATATAAAACGGATGGTGGAGGTGAGAAGAGAAATATATTTTTTATGATTTTTCCACCCGCCGCGGTTGTGAACCTTTAGTGCCTAAGTACCACCTTTCATGCAATAGGGGATCAGGGTACACGTAGTTCCTCTTTTAAAAATTTGAAACACAAGTGTGTTGGTTAATTTTAAGAGATAAGACATCATCGTCATTGTCCATGTGGAAAACATACTTACTACCCACAATCATGAGAAAGGAGAATTTTCATCATCTCAAAGTGGAGGATATGGCTTGGATCTTAAAATCAACAATGCCTCACTTAACACCCAAGTGGAAAATATCTCACTTCACTACATATTGTAGAAGCATAGTTGTTGCATCACTACAAGGATTGACAAGAGTCTAATCTTTTGAGAAAAGTTTAAAGATAAAAGCCAAAGTGGCAAAATGGTTTGAAATGAGATTGATTGACTTTTAGTCTTCTCACAAAAAATATCAAGGTATTATTAAGTTGATTGAAGTTTAATGATTAAAATGTTTTGAAAATGCATGGACCTAAGTCCAAGTTTATTATGAACGTGTTTCAAGTTTCAAAACAAGAAGGGTTTTCAAAAGGAGGGAGAAGATTTTTGAAATTAAAGAAAATGGGAGGAGAAGAAGGGGCTATCCTAAAGCATAAGGTAAAAGCTAAGGATAAGGACCATCTAACCAACAAGAATCCAAAGCTTTACATTATGAGCCAAGATAGAATTCTCATTCTTTGGATTGAAACCAAGCAAGCAAAGATACTAGACCTCTTCAAGTGTATTAAGTCTTCACAAAAATTGGGCAGAGTAACGGTTGTATAAAGGTGAATTCCAAATTACAAATAAGGAATGTAATCACAAAAAAACATGCACATAAAAAACAAACAAGCAACCCAATGTCTTGAGGTAAACCTCAAGAACTCCAGACAAAATAATCAGATAAGATCACAAGGTCTCCAAGATAGTCCAAGGTTTCTAATCCTAAGTCCAAGAAAAAGTCTCATACTCTATCATGCCAAGGATAGTAACCAAATAGTCCAAGTACCATTAAGATTTTTTTAGGGTTTATGTTGATTATTAAGTATCTTAAGAAAGGAAAAGAAAAGCTCAAGTGAGCAAAGTAAAAATGACAAGAAAATAAATGCTCAAATGAGCAAAGATGAAAATGGCATGAAATGTAAATGCTAAAAAATAAATAGTACATAAAGCATAAAAAGAATAAAAGCATAAGATAAAACAAGTCAATAATTAGTGGTTAGTTGGATGACCATCTTGAAACTTGCATTTGGAACTCATTAGAGGATTGGTAGAAGCAAAGCCTCCACACAACAAGTTGCATTTGCTTTTTGTAAAGTATATCATCCATTTGGAATTCTCACAAGTACCATTCAATGATCAACGATGTTTAAGTGATCCGCGTTGACCAAAGGTGTTGTAGATCCATTAGAGGATTGGTAGAACCAAAGCCTCCATACAATGAATCTCAAGGTTATTGGATCAAAGAGATCAAATGAACATACTTGGGCTTGTAATCATAAGTTTGGGCTACGAATGATCATTTATTCGAATCGGGACAAAATTTAGCGCTATGTTAAGCAATTGTAAGTGGACTTATTATATAGAAGTCGCACCTATTTTGAGGCCGGTCAATAGCAATCTATGCACCATTTGTTTTGAGACATGATATAGAGATCATGCTCCAACAACACTTAGTGTAATAAGAAGGGGATGAGATGAAGAGGATTAGGGCAAAAAGAGAAATAAACCACTTTTGAATTAAAAATTTAATCAAACTATTATTCAAATCATTCATCCATTTTGGTGGAGTTGAACTCAACACCCAAGATCTAATGATGTTAATAAAGTCATGATAAAAAAATCAACTCAAGACAGCCAGAAAATAATCATAAAATAATAATATATTTAATATATACAATAAAAGGGTTAAGAAATGTTAAAAAATAGAAAATAATGAGGAAAAATATCAATTATGTTCAAATTAATTAAGAAATGAAAATTAAGGCCATAGAAAAATCAGAAATGGATCCAAATATTTTTATAAAATTTTTGGTAATTTTTAAAAGTCAGAAACTATTTAAAACTGCTAAAACAAACATAAAATAGATCAAAAATAGTAAACCTCAACATAAAATTCCATAAAATTTTCAGAAAGTCAAAAATATGCAAAATAATGTTTTTGAATTTTTCCAGAATTAAAAAATGTCAGAAAGTATTTTTTTAAGTAATTAAAAGAAACCAAATAATACAAAAAATATAAAAAATACCAAATGTTAAAATAAAAATGTGAAAAAATATTCATGAGATCAGAAATAATTCAAAGTATTTTTGTGAAATTTTTCATAATTTTTGGATAAAAAATAAAAGAGTTATGAATTTTTGAAAATTTAATCAAATAAAATATAAAATCAAAAAATAAAATAAAACCAAAAAGATATGGACCATCAGATCATAGTCAAAACGTGTTAGTAAGCTAATCCAGTGGACCAGACGCGCTGTGCTTGATATGAACCTTAGTGAAATACACATGGGATCATAAAAAGGGAAACCGATGAAATTAAAATGCTTGGCACGCTATCATTGGCTGAGACGAGACATGTCATCGTCTTCAACCTCCAGACACCCTGCAATGGGGATTTTGTGAGATCCTTCAAATGGAAAAATTAGGATCCCTGGCTAGCATCATTGAACTCGTCTCTTCAAGATGATTCTAACACAACCATCGCGCCAAATTTGTATAAGGTATGGAGAGAGCTATGAATCAAAAACTCAAAAAATAGCGAGCACCTTCAATTTGGGATTTCTCTCTCAATTCTCAATGGATTTAAAAATTGTAAGCAGCATTAGAATCAGACAAAGGAGTGGAACAAATTAGTGTTTGATTTGGATCCAAATGGTGGAGAATTCTACCTTTTCGAAGTTCAAGTAAGAAGCTCTAAAACTGGACTTATGTAGCTTGAATTATGGGTCGTTTTGATTGGTTTAAGTGCTAGAGAGTTTGTATGATGTTCAAGGATGATGAATGCACAAAGAATTTTGGAAAAGGAAGCTTAAATTTCAAAAACTAAATTCAACAAAAGTGGGTTCGTGTAAAGTTTTGGCAGGGTGTTCTTGGCTCTCTAAGCTTGGGAAAATGGATAGGGGATGACCCTCTATTTATAGGGATGAAAATGGGATCAAAAGGAAGAGTGAGTGATGCGTTTTGGAAGGAATTCGTGTGGGTCTGCATCATGAAGAAAATGTGACTCAATTTTGATCAAAACTCGGCTAAATCGTGTGTTTCATGATGCTAATCACTTCTGGCAAGTTGCTAATCATGTTTAGAAACAAAAACGTGTGGAAAACTTATGATTAGAATCCAAAACAAAGATTTCAAAACCCTGACTTTGTGAAAAGTTCAGTTTCAAGTTACCAAATTCAAATCCATGGCATTTCCAACTCAAGGGGTCTTAGGGCATAATTCTTGATGCTTTGTGTGATATGGTGGCCAGAACCGGACTGTTTTGAAATGCTGGTTCGCGTTTTGCGTTTGTTTTTGCAAAATGTCACGGTAAGCAAGAGTCGCCACCGACTTTTATTTTATCCAACAAGGAAAGGAAAAAAGCACAGAAAAATTCCTTTTTTCGAGATATTTCTGAGTACGGGGGGTAGATTATAGAAAGGGAAGGTATTAGCACCCTTTCTATCCGTAGTTATCTACGGGCTCTTAGGTACTTGCTCATCATTTTCAAAATTGCTTCTTTGTGTACTTTTGTGTTTTGAAAAGTTTTTGTTTTGACTTCGATTTAACTCTTGCTTCTGTCTTCAAGAGTGTAATGAAGTGTTTTTGAAAACTTTGTTTGTAAAGGAGTGTAAGTGTGAAAAAAAGTTTGTTTTGTCTGAGCAAGTACTTAAGAACTAATCTACCTACTCGAAAAAAGAATCATTTTGTATTCGTTTCCTTTAGACAATGCTATCCCAATATTAGTGAGTAGGTAGCACCGTCGTTGGAGTTTTGAGGGTCAATTCGAAAGGGACGTACGTTCACTAAAGCAATGTTAGGACATCTTAGTAGTAACCCCAATGTCTTAGATCATTTATCCGAGGCAACAATGTCCGAGGCAACTATGATCTTTGGACAAAAGGACGACCACTAAAGCACCCTATACTCAATGACCGTTTACCGAAGGCAACCAAGTGGGAGTGTACCCTAGGAGTGCGCATGTGCGAGTGATTCAATTTCAGATTATTTATCTTTGCACATGTTTAGGGTTATCTAACTGTTTTAAGATTAAACATACATTCTTGTCATGCAAACCCTAATTATTCACATGTCTAACAGTTAAATATTTGCGGAAATTAAAGTGCGGAATTTAAACTAAGCTATTACAAGGCTTCGGGTATTTACATAGCCAAAAACAAACCCTTTGAAATTAAAGGCGATAAAAGTAAATAAATGTCCTAATTAAATTATTACAAACTGTGAGCAGATACAATAATTGGGCAAAATAATAATAAAGCGCGCGATTAAAAATTAGATCAACGAGAAATTAGGGTTTTGACCCTTATATCCTAATTAAAAAAAGAAAATGTTTTTGTTGTTTTTAAGATTTTTTAAGAAAAAGATTAGGCTTTAAAATTAAATGCTAAATTAATTAGTTATGAAAATAACTAAATTACATATTTTTGGGGATTTTTGTTATTTTAGGAAAGAAATAAAATAATTAAGTTAGTAATAAAACCTATTTATTCTAATTAATTTTAATTATTTGCAAAAATAAATTAAAGTTATCTAATTTAATCAAACCTAATTAAATTAATTAATTTATTGATGAAAAATAATACCTAAATCTAATTGGTGAAAATAATATTTTTGTGATTTTTTTTTATAAAAAGAAAATTAATTTTGGTTAATAAATAAATTACAAAAATTAAAAGAAGATAAATATAAAAGAATTAAAGAAAAACAAATTGGGCTTGCAATGTGGGGGTGCAAAGAGCAATTTCCTGGGCCCAATTGTGTGAAATTCATTTGACTTTTGAGATCCAATGTGGCACGCTGACTTTGGCTCATGATGCACCTTCAGTGGTGGCCATCAGATTTGGCCATCTGGACATCTAGCATGATTGATGGTGAAGGTGTATGGTGGTCTCCTGGCTTGCACGCGCACTGAATTGCCTGAAAGAAAATAAGAAAATAGCAAATGTTGGAGGCAGGGATCGAACCTCTGACCTCCAGCCTTCCAATGCCTTAAGCGCTTATCTGGCAACCACTGCGTCACTTTGTTTTTGTTGTATAGTAATGAAACAATAATAATAATATGTAAAACAAAGAAGTATTGGAAAATTAAAAAAAAAATGCGCGTTGAATGTTTGAACGAGCCAATAGGGGAGTGACAACTCATCGTCTCCTTCCTCTCTCCGTGGGTAAAAGTCTCAGACTTTTACCTACGGACGCTTGTCCGTAGCTATATGCCTGGTTCGTTCAAAAATCCTCCATGGGCCATATAAATGAAACCTAGCGCCATGGTTAAGCTTGTCTCATCATCCTGAACACGATGGTATCCTTCACCAAGGCTAATTTTCCCTGTAATCAAAATCCCTAAAACAAACTCCAAAACCCTAACAATGGCAGCTTACAATTCAGTCCATGAAAATGCAATTGGGTATTATAGAAAGCTTGCAAACATGATGGTGATCAAGAATGTACAGTTATTTTACGCTATGAGTGCAAGAATAATGCTAATCAAATTCAAGAGTATAGCAATACCGTGACGGACTTACAGTGCGATTTGGGGCTTGAAAAGCTTGGTTCTTGATCGCTTTAGCTTGCTGAGAGTGCCAGGAGTCGATTGGGATCGTTCAAAGGTCCTGAAATAGGCTCCAAATGGGATTTCGATCTCACACTTTTCTTGATTTTTTTCAGAGTTTGTTCTTGCTCATGCGCCTGCTTCTAAACTGTTTTTAGGTCTGGCTTGCCTCTATATGTACCAAGGAATATATTAGGGTTCCAAAACTAATCCAAATCTTTCTCCTTCAATGATTTTTTATTTGATTTGATTCACTTTTAAGATCTTTCCAAACATGGCCTTTTTCAATCTTTGTGTCCACTCTAATGCCTTGCACGAATTTGAATGATTTGCTAGCTGTAATTGGAACCTGAAACAAGCACAAAATCTCTTACTTTCAATATTTTGGATTTTATTTGATTTGTTTTGATTTAAATTAAATTAATTCAAACAAAAATCAAAATAAATAATAAAAATAAGATATGGACAAGCGGAAAAGGATAGAGCTCGTGGGCTATGTTTCCAACCAAAAACAAGTGAAAAAGATCGGGCCCATTTGGCAAAATTTGAAGTTGTGGGCATAGTTGACTTTTGGCAATTTTGCAAAAAAGGTCAACTTCACCAATGCATAACTTCCTCAATTTTGATTCTTTGGATGTGTTCTTGGACTTTTTAGAAAGCTTGAGATGTCCTCTAATCAACCCGTTTGGTCTCATATAATTTTGATATTCCATGCTCATGTATGAAGCTTTAACAAAAAATGTGTTTTTGTTGACTTTTCAAAATGACCTATAATGTCCAAATTCATAACTTCTTGTGAGTGCATATTTTGAACTTGGAAGCTGAATATGGATTGTAGGGAATTGCATCCTCTTCAAAATGAGCTTCGGATGGGTCATTCCTCATAAAGTATGAGAAAGTTATGCTTGGTCAAAGTTGAGTTGACTTTTCCTACAAAACCCTAATTTAGCAACTTTTGAGTCTTGATGAATTATGAGCAATCCTTGATGAATCATGATCAACCCTTGATCAAATGATGAAATATACTTCAAAATGAAGATGTTGACCAAAAATCTTGAAATTTGACTGTATGCGGGCCACATTTGACTTTTGCCCTAGCACAGTCGATTTTCAGGCCTTTGAGCAATTGACTGAGCAAACTTTCTCTACAAGGCTTGAAACTTGACATGGATGATCTTGAGAGAATATTAGGACATTGGTGAGCACTTGGGATCACTTGGACTTAAGTATCTTGATGCCACATGAAACCCTAGTTTGGGGTAGACTGCCTTAGGAGAGAGTTTGTCTGGCCAACCCTTGGACTTCCTTGAGCAACTTGAGGATCTTTCTTGCAATGTTTTGAGAAATATGGGAGGGAAAATTTTGGGGTACAACAGCTTCCCCTGTTCAATCTTCTTAAACCTGAGGATGTAGATTGGCCTTCGTGCCTTTCGTAATCTGAAGGTGGAAGTTGATTGAACACTAGAGTGCCCAGAAATTTGCACTCGCATGAAGTGGTAATTGTCTTGTGATGTCGGGAATGGGCTTACAGATGCCATTTGGAAATTTCCGATGAGGGATGGGCTTAAAGATGTCATATGAAGGAATGTCGATCGCATAAGAGATTCCTTAGCGAGAGCTTGTATACCTGTCGTTGGGGAAGATTCCGCTGGGGAAGTCTGATCTTTGTTGGGAGAAGTAGAATTTTAGGAGCTTCGGTCGTCTGTATTCTGCTAGTGAATCGTCTCTGCTTGAATTTTAGGAACTTCGGTCGTCCGTATTCAAATGAAGAACCATCTATGTTGATATTTAGGAACTTCGTTCGTCCGTACTCAACTGAGGAATCATCTATGTTGATATTTAGGAACTTCAGTCATCCGTACTCAACTGAGGAATCATCTCTGTTGATATTTAGGAACTTCAGTCATCCGTACTCAACTGAGGAATCATCTCTATTTATATTTAGGAACTTCGATCGTCCGTAATCAACTGAGGAAACATCTCTATTGATATTTAGGAACTTTGGTCGTCCGTACTCAAATGAGGAATCATCTCTGTTGATATTTAGGAACTTTGGTCTGTAAGTCTCAGAGTGCCTAAGAGGGGGGGGGGGGGGGGTGAATTAGGTCTTATAAAAATTTATTCGGTTTTATGAGAATGCTTGGTAGTAATTTTTGGTTAAGAGTTTGAAGGTTTTGATTATATCTTTATCTTTTCCTGATTATGGTGATGAAAGCGATAAATGCGGAAAAGTAAAGAACACGGTGATATATCCTGGTTCCCCTCACAATCCGAGAGTACTCCAGTCCCCTTTCCAACACGAAAGAGATTTCACTATAGTTAGAATGATTGTACAACCTATGCTTACTATCTAACCTATAGGGTGATCAAAGGTTATTAACACCTTTAAGACCAAACAAACACTAATGTGAATGAAGAACAATCCTCTTCAAATCACAACACTTACTTCCAACAATCCTGGATAGTAAGGGAATAATTTCTTTAAGTAATACAATGATTAATTTGAAATAGATGGATAGCACTATCAATCTTCAATCGATCTTCTTTTTCAAGATAAAAACAATTCTCAAACAATGTATATAAATGTTCACAATGTATGTATGAAACTTGTAATGATTTAATGAAAGTGTATATGGCAAGTTTCACAAAATTATGAACACATGAAAGTATGAATTCAAATTTGAATGAATGAGAAAATTGTTTATTGAAGAAGGTTTTTTGTTAATTTGAAAATTGAAGCATTTCTTTGTTTTTTTGAAATAAGAAAATCTGCAGCATTTTATAAAGTCATAAGAACCTCTTCATTCATGCCAATTCATATGAAAAGTTGCAATGCATTCATGAAAAGATACCACTTGAAAAATGTTTAAAAACCAAAAGAAAAGCTGCACTGGTTCGCTAGGAACCGGTTCCGACACTGACAGAACCCGGTTCTTAGTGAACGTTATAAGTCAGATTTCAAAAAATATCACGCAGGAACCGGTTCCCCTATTGGTACAACCTGATTCCTGGTACAAATTCCAGAGATATGTTTTTGAACAAGTTTTGGAACCCGGTTCCCTGTTAGGGAGGAACCGGTTCCTGAAAGTTAATTTTCAAAAATTCTTTTTGAAAAAGATTTTAAACAAAGTTTTTCTTAAGTGAAAACATGTTGGATATGTATATGATTATGAATGCATATTTTTTTGTGAACATCTATATTCAAGATTAAGAATTATTTATACCATTTGACATTTGATGATTCTTCAATAATTCTTCAATAATCTTCAAGACTTTTATATGATGTTGATAAGCTTTTTGCACATCCTTTGAATGTTGATGTCCATGTTGTCTTAATCAAAACAAAACACATGCTTTAAATAGGACTTGAGAAGCTCGCAATTACATTCTCCCCCTTTTTGATGATGACAACCAAGTCTTGAAAACAATTCTTGAAATGTTTTATGTTGTTTTGTGTAGTAAACATGTTGAGCAAATGCAAGGCTCCCCCCTAAATTGTATGCTCCCCCTAAGTCCATTATTCTTGAATTTTGGAGTGGGTTTGATATTTATTTGGGCCTGCAATTTCTTTGAAACAAAACAACACATATGCATATTCTTCTCCCCCTTTGTTAACATCAAAAAGGATGGGGAAAAAGAGTGAAACAATTTTATTTAAAAATTAAGACGTGCATCTTATGAGAAACATTTAGATATCACCTTCATCCAAAATACCAAGTTCTCTTCGGATTTTGAAGAATGGTTCTCGAGCAAGCGGTTTTGTGAAGATATCTGCGAGTTGGTTATGAGTATCCACAAAAGTGACTTCGACATCTCCTTTAAGTACATGATCACGGAGAAAATGATGTCGAATATCTATATGTTTGGTTCTTGAATGCATGACCGGATTCTTTGTAATATTGATAGCACTTGTATTGTCGCATCGAAGAGGAATGCATCCGAGATCAAGTCCGTAATCACGGAGTTGTTGCTTGAACCAAAGAATTTGTGCACAACAACTACCTGCTGCTATGTATTCTGCTTCGGCCGTGCTAAGAGAAACACATGCTTGCTTTTTACAAGCCCATGATACTAATGCATTTCCAATAATGTGACAAGTACCACTTGTGCTTTTACGGTCAGTTTTACAACCTGCATAATCCGCATTAGAATAACCAATTAAAGTGCAAATACTACCTTTAGGATACCATAAGCCGACATTGGTTGATCCTTTTAGATACTTCATGATCCTTTTAACTGCCATGAGGTGTGATTCCTTTGGATTTGCTTGAAAGCGAGCACAAAGACAAACACTAAACATGATGTCAGGACGGCTTGCTGTCAAATACAATAAGGAACCAATCATACCTCGGTATTTTGTAATATCAATTGGAGTACCGGATTCATCTTGATCAACATATGTACCGGAGCCCATTGGAGTATTCATTGCTTTACAATTGTCCATATCAAACTTTTTCAATAATTCTTTGCAATACTTAGATTGGTTGATGAAGATTCCATCTTCTAGTTGCTTGATTTGTAGTCTAAGAAAGTAGTTCATCTTTCCCATCATAGACATCTCGAATTCTCCTTGCATCATCAATGAGAATTCCTCACACATTTCTTTGTTAGTCGATCCAAAAATGATATCATCAACATAGACTTGAACCAATAAAGTGTTACTTTGGATTTTCTTAATGAACAAGGTTTTATCAACCTTACCCTTTTCGAAACCTTTTTCACACAAAAAATTGCTAAGTCTATCATACCATGCTCTTGGTGCTTGCTTTAAGCCATAAAGAGCCTTTCTCAACTTAAAGACATGTGTAGGATGTTTGAAGTCTTCAAATCCCGGAGGTTGTTTGACATAGACTTCTTCATTGATGTATCCATTCAAGAATGCGCTTTTGACATCCATTTGAAAAAGCGGAAAACTTAATGAACAAGCATAAGCAAGTAAAAGACTGTTGTACCCCAAAATTTGCCCTCGCATTTTTCCCCAAGAAATCTCAGCTTCAAGCCTTTCCTGATTTTTTCAAACTGGCTCAAGAATCGGACAAACGGACTTTTCTTGACAGTCAAGCAAAATTAGGGTTTTTACTGATTTTTAGGACTCTGGATTGTTTCACAGTTGGCTTAGGGTTTTGGATGATTTTTGGTTCAATTTTGATCAGGCGAGCGTTATTTGGCATTTAATCAAGAATTAAGGGTTTTATGGGCACATTCTCAGAAGGATTTAAATTCCACAGCACTTTGCAGTTTATTCCGAGATTCGGGTTAAAATTCGCGTTGTTTTGATTTAATCAGTGAAAGTGACAGTGGTTTGAATTCATGTTGTTTGAGCCAGTCAAAGAATATGCAGTTTGGAATTACCGTGCTTGGCAAAGAATCAGTGAAAAAGAGGTTTGCGTCTGATCAATTTTTGTGTTCAACTGTGTGTTGCTTTGAATGATGGAGACGTCGAATTCATTTATTTTGATCAACAAGGTTTAGTTGATTATTTATGGTTCTAAGAATTAAATACTTGAAATTTAACTTTCATTTTATTTAATTTAAGGAATTATAAATAACAAGTAAATAAAGAAAAGGAATTGAAAAGAATTAAATGTCAACGGAATTTTTATTTCATATTTAATAGTTGTTACAATTGTTATTATTTGAATACGAGTATTTATTACAAAGTATTTAAAATAATAATAGTGTACAAAAATTAAATTGAAAATAAAAATTCTATCCTATTTCTAATTCTTCATTTTTTACTTCGCTCCGGTGCTCCATTTTTTATCTGCAAAAAGAAGAAGAAAAGTCAGAAAGCAGTTGAATAAAAAAGGACAGATAAAATTTGCTCATCATTAGGGGCCACTGATTGGGATCAGTTAATCCTCTTTGCAAATCACGGGATTTCTCCCGGTTCACAAAGAGGGAAGAATTTTATTCATAAATGCAAATGTCAAATGCATAAATTCCAAAGTTCAAACTGCATAGTTCAAATCCAAGTCAAACTGGAAAATCCAATTCCCACTTCCTATCAAATGCCAAAGTCTACTCAAAGATATCAAAAAGTACAATTGCTGTCAAAATCTACCCAAGCTGTCAAAGAAGATATGGAAGATATCACAAAGCACATAAAGCTGTCAAAAGAAAGAAAAAGATGCAGAGGAAAATGTGTTATGCAAGCAACTTAATCATCATTTCCCAGGGCCCCTTCAGAACAAAGTACAGCATAAAATCATATTAAATTCTTAACTGTACTATAGAGTGAGAAGAAGAGAGAAATAGAGGCAGGTTTTGTAGGCTGAGGCAGGACAGGCAAACATAACAAGAAAAGATATAATCCAAGAGAACTCAGTTCAGCAAGAGGAGGAAGAAAAATATACAAAGCATTGGCCTAACCAAAACCTGCAGAAGCTCTGCCTCCAAAAACAAAACAAATACCATACACTGAACTACCAAAACCCCTGTAAAACCATAACCTGCAAACTGATAAAAACCCAAGCCAAGCCATAAAAACCTGTTGGAACTAAACCTGCAAGGGCCTGGAGACCTCACAAAAACTCAAAACCTTGTTAAGTCCAAGCATCACCCTGTTGAAGCCTAAGCCACCAAACCTACAAACACACAAATATACAAAACATACAGCAAAAGAGAAAGAGGCCATAACCTCCATATTAAAACCTACTGTCAGCATCCTGCCAAACACATAGCCCATCCTAAAACCAACAACCTGCCTAACCACCATACTGTCAAACATAAGCCAGCATAACCAAAAACATCAAGACAATATCCAACTCCAAAGCCCTCAGTGTACACATCATTGGGAAAGAAACCAACATCCAGAAATATACTGATACCAAGAAATTCATCAATCTCAGAAGGCAAGTTCAAGGTAACACAGGGCAACACGAGAGAAGAAGAAGAAAGAAGCTATTCAAGGGCCTCAGAAGCAAGCTTCATCATAGGCAAGGAAGCATATTCAAAAGCATATAAACGCTCAAAGGGACAAAAGTAGAAGAGGTAAAGAAGTGAACATATTTCAAGATAGGGCTTTTCAGAATATCATCATCAAAACCATAGGCAAGAAAAAAGCAACCAGATAAAAGATACCAGGGACATCAAGTTCATCAGCATCACGTTTTTCCCTCTTCGCCATCAAAGCCTCCCAGGCACCTTCATCTCCTTCCTTCCCTTCTCCCGTAGAGGTAAGACGTCTCTTTTCCCTCCTCATGTACCTCCAATAAAAAATCAATAACGCACAACATGAGAAGTCAAACCCAAACAGTTAATCAAGAATACGCAGAAAATCACAAAACATGTAAGAACTAAAACAAACCCTAACGAATCAAAGTGATTACCGAGTTTTGTCGCCTCAATACTATCGCTGGAGGGAAGGGGAAACGGAGATTGCCGGTGGCTGAGGCAAGAGGCTCATGCTGGACGCTCGAAATCACTCGAAATCACTCGAAATCAGAAGAAGAACGATGAACCTCAGTGAACGGCGCGCTCAAACCCTAAAACCTTGCTTCCCAAATGAAAACGCCAAACAACCCTAAATTCGTTCTGGTCCCCAAGCAGGCCTTGCCCGTTCCATTTTGCCCAAAGCCCATTTAGAATCTCAAACCCTTTTTTATATAAAACAAATTGTTTTCTTTTTTTATTAACTAACTTAACCTTTCTTTTACAAAATATTTTTATTAATACTAAACCATATATTTTTCTAACTTAACATTTTTTTTTTCATATATTAAAATTGAAAATACTTGCTTCTTTTTATTTATTTACTCTTTTATTTAAAATATATTTTGTACATATTATACATTTTTTTATCATATAGTTAAAATATCTTTTTAAGTATATATTTGTATATAAAATAATAAAATACTTTTTTATCATATAATTAAAATTGTAACCATTTTTGTTAAAATATATCTTTGTACATAAATTTCAACACATACATATTTGTACATAATAATAGAAATACATTTTTTTCTAATATTAAAATTCACAAACATTTGATTAAAATACTTTTTGTATATAAACAAATAAAGATACATTTCTTAATTAAAACTTGAGCATTTAATTTAAAACATTTGTACATAAAAATATACAGATCAAAGATTCATTAAAATACATATCTAGGTCAAAAACCCTAATACGTTTCAATTTCACATTATCGCACCTGTAAATAATTACACACAATACATATACATCTCACACTTGCACTTACACAAATCCATTCATATTGCTCCTATACATTTGTTTATCTTATATTTGTATATTCGATATTTACATTTGATCGCACATTCGATTTGGTTGTAACTTATTGGATACTATAAGTCTCATCCCCTTTTGTACATTTATACCCCCACTCCCGGACACTATTTTGTAATAGCGTAGATTTTACATTTCCGCAATTTACAGCTTTCCAATTATACCATGGTTAGACCTAGGGTTTGTATGTACATAAAATCAAACGCTAGATAACCTAATACAAGACAAATGCATGTAATCAATACACAATCACACTTGCACCCCCTAGGGTAATCCCACATGTTGCCTTCCAAAATGGGCCATGCTTGCACGCCGAGTATCTTTGGCAAAACAAAATCAAATGATCATAAGTCTCAAAATGTTGCCTAAACAGAATGATCATAGTCCCTTCAAAGCAAATTGCCAAAGACACTTGGCATCATTGCATTCATGGTCCATACGATGACCCGCGCCCGTCCCGAATAAACTTCCTAAACGCAAGATTGTCCACCAATTTCAATGGTGGAACAAAATTGTTAAAAAGGGTTAAAACATGACAAAAACCTTTGAGTACAATAGGGTAGACAAAACTCTTAGTTACTTGAGATCAATTTGCAAAAACACTTGCCTTCTTTTCAAAAACCACAATCCACAACACTTTCAAAACAAACTCTCAAAAACATTTGAAACATCTTTTCGAAAAGATCCACACTTTTGTAAAACACTCAATCACGAGTCAAATACATTAGTTGCCTAAGACAAGGCATCTTTTTTCCAAAACATTTTCAAAAAGCACCCACACATACACCATTTTCAAAGCAATCGAAAAACAAGGCAAGTGATCTAAAAAACCAAGTAACTAAGAGCCCATGGATAACCATGGATGAAAAGGGTGCTAATACCTTCCCTTTTCATAATCTACCCCCCGAACCCAAGAAATATCTCAAAAGGTTTTTGCTGTGCTTTTTTAACCTTTCCCTTAGGATAAAATAAAAAGTCGGTGGCGACTCTTGCTCAACCGCACAAGTGCGAATACGAACGCAAAACACTAGTCAGTTCTCCCACCGTATCACAGAACTGGCGACTCTGCTGGGGACAAATTTAAAAGTGGGGTTACCTTAGGGTTTAGATCACTTTTGTTTTCAATTGATTGCTTTGTTTGCTTTTACATTTGTGGGCTTTGTATCGGAGTTTTGTAAATCCTACACCCGGATTTGGGATACCTTCTTAGAAAGTAGCAACAAGGCTGTGAGGGAACTGTGCGGGGTATACCGACATGGTTGAAGCAGTCTGCTACGTTGATGTGTCACTTTGGTGTGTGTGGTACGGTGGGAGAACTGACTAGTGTTTTGCGTTCGTATTCGCACTTGTGCGGTTAGCAAGAGTCGCCACCGACTTTTTACTTTATCCTAAAGGAAAGGTTAAAAAAGCACAGCAAAAACCTTTTGAGATACTTCGTGGGTTCGGGGGGTAGGTTATGAAAAGGGAAGGTATTAGCACCCTTTTCATCCATGGTTATCCATGGGCTCTTAGGTACTTGCTTAGATCAATCTTGCCTTGGTTTTCAATTGTGTGAAATGGTGCTTTGTGGATTGTTTTGAAAATGTTTTGAAAAGACGCCTTGCGCTAGGCTAACCTTGTAACAATTCTTTACTCGAATGTTTTACAAAAGGTGTTTTATCTTTTAAACAGATGTTTCAAGGGTTTGAAAAGTTTGATTTTTGAAAAGTGTTTGTGAAGTGGGTTTTGAAATTAGGCAAGTGTTTTCTTTGCAAATTGACAAGTACTTAAGAGTTTATCTACCCTAAAGCTTTCTCAAAGATTTTCGTCGTGTTTTAACCCCTTTGACAATTTTGTTCTACCATTGAAATTGGTAGGCAATCTTGTATTTAGGAAGTTTATTCGGGACGAGCGCGGGTCATCGTATGGACCATGAATGCAATGATGCCAAGTGTCTTTGGCAATTTGTTTTGAAGGGACTATGATCATTCCGTTTAGGCAACTTTCGAAAGCGTCATCGAGGGACTTATGATCATTTGATTTTGTTTTGCCAAAGACATTCGACGTGCAAGCATGGCCCATTTGGAAGGCAACATGTGGGATTACCCTAGGGGGTGCAAGTGTGATTGTGTATTGATTACATGTATTTGTCCTGTATTAGGTTATCTAGCGTTTTGATTTTAGGTACATACAAACCCTAGGTCTAACCATGGTATAATTGGAAAACTGTAAATTGCGGAATGTAAATCTACGCTATTACAAAATAATATCCAGGAGTGGGGGTATAAATGTACAAGGGGATGAGACTTATAGTATTTACAACCAAATCGAATGTCACAATCAAAATATAAGTGTTGAATGTATAAATATAAGATAAAATGTGTGTAGGGCAATATATTGTGTAAGTGCAAATGTGAGATGTACATGTATATGAATTGTGTAATTATGTATAAGTGCGATATGAAGTTGAATCGTATTAGGGTTTTGACCTAGGTATATGTTTTAATATTGTATTTTTAATTTACATGTTAATTTTGTACAAATGAAAAATGAAGTGTTTAGAATGTTAAGTTTTAATTAAAAAGAGTATCTTAGTCAAAATGTTTGTGAATTTCAATATTAAAGGATGTATTGAATTATTATGTACAAAAATGTATATTAACTAAAAAAAAGAGTTTACTTTTAATTATGTATGAAAAAGGTATAATATGTACAAATATGCATTTTAATTAAAAAGTATCTTCAATTTAATCATGTATATATAAAAAAAGAAAAGGTAATATATACAAATATATTTCAATATGTATTAAAATGTTTTTTAAGTTAATTGTGTTAAGTATATATAACAAAGGAGTGTTTTAATTATATTATGTATAATGTAAAAATGTATTCTAAAATAATTTTGTAAAGAAGAAAAAAAATGTTTATATAATATAAAAAGAAGATTAGTGTTTATGTTTTGTTAAGAAAAAAAAAAGTGATTTAGTGGGCTTAGGCGGATATTTGCAACGGGTCAGGCCCATGGTTTGGAAGCAACATTTTTTAGGGTTAGGGAATTGTTTGTTCAATTGGAAACGCGGTAGGGTTTGAACGGCGCCGCTCACTGAGTTCCGTCTCTTTCCTCGTTCATTCTTGAGTGCTTCTCTTTGCTTCGAGGCCACCAGCGCTACCCCTACATTTCCTCCTCCTTCCAGCTCGAGTTCAAAGGCCTCAATACAAAAAGGTTCGCTTTAGATGTTTTCTGATTCTTTTCTCTTTTATGAATTGCATGCATTATTAGATTCGAATTTGATTCTTAAGTTTGTATTGCTATGGAGGTGATGGAGAAGAAAGAGGGAGAAACAACTGACTACCTGACTTGGAGAAAGAGGAGGAAAAAGGACGTGGCGCTTAGGAGGCTCGATGGCGGAGATTCGGTGATGAAGACGCTGGCTTGCTTCTTGATGACCCTGGTAACTTCGTTCTTTGCTTATGTTAGGGCTTTGATGATGATGCGTTCTGAGAAACCCTAATTCACTTCCTTTTTTATCTTCTTCTTCCACTGTGATGCCTTTATATGGTTGCCTGAATATTTGCTTCTGAGTATTGTATACTTCCTTGTATCGCCCTGTGATGACCTCAAAGGTCTGAGGGTCTAGGTTGCCCTCGAATCTTTGTTTTCCTCTGAGCCCCTGATGCCTTGAATGATTGTCCCGTGTTATCTTGAACTATGCTTCTTGTTGTCTGCTTGCCTTTATTGTCTTGACTGATTTTGGACAGTTATTGCCTTGAGTGTGGGTTGGGATATGATGCTTGTTTGATATTTAATGCCCAATGATGCTTGTACTGAGGGCTTTAGCTTGTGACTAGCATATTGCTTGGATTGAATGGTTTAGATGTTGGTTTCACAAAATGGTGAGGCTTGAGTTTGGATATGACAGGATGTTGGTATGGTGAGGTTTTGATTTTGTTTATCAGGTTTGTGTGTTTAGCATGAAGGTTGAGTTCTGAGATGTGTTATGTTCAGTATGTTTTTTTTTGTTTTAGAATGTGTCTTTTGAAGGTTGAGGCAGGATTGTGGGATATTGTAAGGATGATGCAGGTTTATGAGTTTTGGGATTGAACTTGGTAGCAGATTTTGGTATGTTATGCTGTGTGGTTTGGATATGGTTGCCTATGCTGATGCAGGTTATGGTGATTTTGGACAAGGTTCAGGTTTTTGATATTGGTTAGCTAGAGTTTTGTGCAACTGCTGAGTTGTATATATCTCTTTTCTCTTTTCCCTTTTTTTGAACTGCTATGCTGAGTTTGTATTATATATTTTCTATCTTTTCTTTTGGCGCCCAATCTTTATTCAAAACTTTGGTCTTCTCTTTGACCCAAGTCTGCTGGATAGTTTCACAAGGTTTCTTGGCATTTTTCCCATTTCGGTAACTGGCTATGCTGTATAATTTTTGAACAATGCCGAATTATCCTCTTTTTTGTATATCTTTTCTGCCTTGCTTCTACTGTCTATGCCTGCTGAACCTGAACTATGCCTAAACCCTGTTTGCTTTATCTCTCCTTACTTCTCTCTTTACAGTACAATTTAAGAATTTTATATGATTATTATTTGTACTTTTCTGAAGGGGCTATGATGGGAAGTGATGATTAGCTTGCATAATATGTTTTCTGCATTTCTTCTTCAGCTTTTGCGCCTTGCTCTTTTCCTTGATATCTTGGCAAAGGTCCCTTTTTGACAGCTTGTAGGCTTTGATAGCAACTTGTACTATTTTGATTTCTTTGATACCTTTGGCATTCTGACAGTAGCCTTTGCTTTTGGATAGAAAGTTTGGATTGGATTTTTCAGTTTGGATTTGAACTATATGGTTTTGAATGGGAAATTGAGATTCTTATGTAGCTTGAATTTTATAACTTATGCATTTGCATTTCATGAAATGAAAATCTTCCCTCTCTGTGAACCGGGAGAAATCCCGTGATTTGCAGAGAGGGCAACTGATCCCAGTCAGTGGCCCCTAATGATGAGCACTTTTTATCTGTCCTTTCCAATTTAATGCTTTCTGACTTTTCTTGTTTCTTTTTGCAGATGAGAAATGGAATACCGGAGCGGGATGAAGAACGAAGAATATTAGAAAATAGGATAGTTTTTTCATTCTATGTAATATTTAAATTAAATGCAAACTATTGTCTGTAATAAACAACAATCTGTACAAATAATTCAAATATCAATAAAAGTTTAAATTATCCAATTAATTCTAATTTCCTTATTGCTTATTTATTTATTTAAAGTTCTTAGAATTAAAACAATTGAAAAATAAATTCAATCATTTAATTTTAGAATAATAAATAACTAAAATAAAACAACATTGATCCAATAAACCTGTCTTATCCAGCATCCAACGCAAAGCAGCAATTAACCCAGATAGACTGATCAAACACATGAACACTGTGAATCCAATACTGCATCTTGTATATGACTGACCCAATCAAAACGTACTGAATTCAAAACCATTGTCTCTTTTGCTGATTAAACCAAGATAACGCGAATTTTAATCCGAATCTTGAAATAAACCGCAAAGTGCTGTGGAATTCAAATTCTTCTGAGAATATGCCCATAAAACCCTAATTCCCGATTAAATGCCAAATCACGCTCGCTTGATCAAAATTGAACCAAAAATCAATCAGACCCTAAGCCCACTGTATGAAACAATTCAGAGCTCTGAAAATCAGTAAAAACCCTAGTTTTGCTTGACTGTCAAGAAAAGTCCGTTTGTCCGATTCTTGAGCCAATTTGAAAAGTCAGGAAATGTTTGAAGCTGAGATTTCTTGTGGGAAAGCGCGAGGGCAAATTTTGGGGTACAACAGTTGCCCCTGTTCAATCTTCTTTGACCTGAAGAGCTAGATTGGCAGGTTTGCCTTTCGCGACTTGAAGGTAAAAGGAGATTGGACACTAATGTGCCCAGAAAATTTGCGCTCGTCGATGTGACGGTGGAGGTGAATGGGCTTAAAGATGCCATTTGGTGATGGGCTTAAAGATGCCATCTGGTGCGAGAGAATTTTGTCGAGGGATGGGCTTACAGATGCCATCTGAGAATGGGCTTACAGATGCCATTCGGCGACTGCTGGTAGGAGGATGGGCTTATGGATGCCATATGGTGATGTTGAACTGTACGTCAATGGTGAGTGGACGAGTATCAGAAGGGCATCCCTGTTTTGGAATATCTCTGAATTGGGGTCTGAACAAGCAACAGATTGATGCCCATGTCTGGAGAATCTGTAAACTATTTTCAAGAGTTGGGACTGAACAAGCAATGGAGCAGCATCCGTTGTTGGGAAGCGTCCGTAACTTATTTTCAAAAATTGAGAAGAGTCTGAATCAGTTGGTAGATTGACATCCGTTGTAGGGAAGAATCCGTAAACTAAATTCAAAGGTTGAGAAGAGTCTGAACAAGCCGATAGATTAACATCCGTTGTTGGGAAGAATCTGAACAAGTGATAGGTTAACATCCGTTTACTTGGAGAACCCGTGAACTGTTTTCAGAAATCTTGAAGTTGAAGAGGAACAGGTGTAGGGTTTCTTGATGATGCGTCTGAATGGATCTGGAATAAGTATCAGAATGTCGCCGTGTCCGGGTCACATCTGAACTATTTCTGGATGAATCCTGGGAGTTGATCTGTGTCTGTCGACTGATCTTACCTGAAAAGGTGAAGGGTTAGTTGTATGCAATGTTATGATGCATGATGCAATGTATGTGACATTAATGTTTACGATATGAATGTAATGAATGCGCTTGTAAGCTGATGAGCTAATCCTGCCGAGGATACATGAATCCGAGATGGCTGAAGATAAAAACGTCTTGACTGCTGCCGGGGAAAATAAATCCTTGGCTGTTGCTGGGGAAGAGAATTCCTGATGACCTCTACTGGGGAGTTCCAACTAGTAAACTCATGTTGGGGAGGTCAGACTTGAGAATCGTCAGCTTGATGGGAGGTAACTCTGGAGACCTCGCTGGGGAACTCAAGATTTGTCCTTCCAAAATTCTGTGGGGAGAAGGTTTAAAAGTCTGACTCCGCTGGGGATTGTCCACTTGAAGCTCTTGATCTGCTGGGGATACTGAAGCTTAAACTCTGAGGGGAATTGAATTCCGGGGAATTCCCTGGCTGGGGATTTGCACAGATAAGTTACTGGCGGGGAATTTTGATGAACTCTGCTGGGGATAAGGAGAATTCTGGCGAGTGCGATCTTCCGTGGTTGTTAGCTTGAGAAAAATCTGAACAAATGATAGGTTAACATCCGCTTACTTGGAGAACCCGTGAACTATTTTCAGAAGTCTTGAAGTTGAATCAGCCATAGAGCAGCATCCGTTGTTGGGGAGCTTCCGAATTCAAAGGTGCATCTGAACAAGCTGATAGATTAACATCCGTTACTTGGGAAGAATCCATGAACTGTTTTCAGAAGTCTTGGGAAGAATCTGAACAAGTGATAGATTAACATCCGTTTACTTGGAGAACCCGTGAACTGTTTTCAGAAATCTTGAAGTTGGATCAGTAATAGAGCAGCATCCGTTGTTGGGAGGCTTCTGAATTCAAAGGTGCATCTGAACAAGCTGATAGATTAACATCCGTTACTTGGGAAGAATCCATGAACTGTTTTCAGAAGTCTTGGGAAGAATCTGAACAAGTGATAGGTTAACATCCGTTTACTTGGAGAACCCGTGAACTGTTTTCAGAAATCTTGAAGTTGAATCAGTAATAGAGCAGCATCCGTTGTTGGGAGGCTTCTGAATTCAAAGGTGCATCTGAACAAGCTGATAGATTAACATCCGTTACTTGGGAAGAATCCATGAACTGTTTTCAGAAGTCTTGGGAAGAATCTGAACAAGTGATAGGTTAACATCCGTTTACTTGGAGAACCCGTGAACTGTTTTCAGAAATCTTGAAGTTGAATCAGTAATAGAGCAGCATCCGTTGTTGGGAGGCTTCTGAATTCAAAGGTGCATCTGAACAAGCTGATAGATTAACATCCGTTACTTGGGAAGAATCCATGAACTGTTTTCAGAAGTCTTGGGAAGAATCTGAACAAGTGATAGGTTAACATCCGTTTACTTGGAGAACCCGTGAACTGTTTTCAGAAATCTTGAAGTTGAATCAGTAATAGAGCAGCATCCGTTGTTGGGAGGCTTCTGAATTGAAAGGTGCATCTGAACAAGCTGATAGATTAACATCCGTTACTTGGGAAGAATCCATGAACTGTTTTCAGAAGTCTTGGGAAGAATCTGAACAAGTGATAGGTTAACATCCGTTTACTTGGAGAACCCGTGAACTGTTTTCAGAAATCTTGAAGTTGAATCAGTAATAGAGCAGCATCCGTTGTTGGGAGGCTTCTGAATTCAAAGGTGCATCTGAACAAGCTGATAGATTAACATCCGTTACTTGGGAAGAATCCATGAACTGTTTTCAGAAGTCTTGGGAAGAATCTGAACAAGTGATAGGTTAACATCCGTTTACTTGGAGAACCCGTGAACTGTTTTCAGAAATCTTGAAGTTGAATCAGTAATAGAGCAGCATCCATTGTTGGGAGGCTTCTGAATTCAAAGGTGCATCTGAACAAGCTGATAGATTAACATCCGTTACTTGGGAAGAATCCATGAACTGTTTTCAGAAGTCTTGAGAAGAATCTGAACAAGTGATAGGTTAACATCCGTTTACTTGGAGAACCCGTGAACTGTTTTCAGAAATCTTGAAGAGAAATCGGTGTAGAGCTTCCTGATGATGAGCTTGCGTAAAACTGCATCGGTTTTTGAACACTTTTGACATTCGAATGCCCCAAGTGGTGAAGAAGGAATCTTGAATCAGATTACTCTGCATATTGAGAGATTTCTTGAAATCTTGACTGGACTGCCCCAGGTTAACTGAACTTTGAAAGATCTGTTGGATCTTGACTGGACTTCCCCAGGTTAATTAGATTGTGACATGTCCTGCCCCTTTGTTGATAGGAGATTTGATGGAAGTGTCATCCTTTTGAAGTGATTTTGACTTACTGAGAGAGTTTTCGTTCCTCCGAACATTCGCTGTATGAACTTCTTCGCTGTCAAACAAAAGGGGTTAAATGCAGACAGTGATATTCGAATAATGCAAAGTTTATGTTTGTCTTTGAAATTTTGAAAAATATGTTTTTAGCAGAAAACTTTTCATAAGACAAATTAACACGAGATTTAGAGCAAAGCCCTACAGGAGTCAGGATACCTTTTGTAACAGTATGCTTTCGAACTAACCCATGCTTCAATTAGGACTTTTAAAGGGTTGTAACGTGGCCTGGTTCACGGTTTAAGAAACAAAGGATAAAGGCTCAAAGTATATTTGTACCCACCCGCTCTTCGTGATGTTCTTCAATCTAAGCTCAGTTAATTGTGCGCCGCACTCTGTTTTGAGTTTGGAATGACTTTTGGGCGATGGTTCACCAGTTTGAATTTGGGAGACAGTCATCATCTCCTTTTTCTTTTCCAACATTTTTCATGTTGTTGAGGGTTTTGTAATGACCTCACTATTTTGATTTTGATTTGTTATCCCTAACTTTTGCCTGACTGTTACCGTTTTCGGGATTACTGTCAGCGGGATGCCCCAGCTTTCTTAAGCCTCCTTCATAGGTTTTGGCTTGGTGGGCTTTTCTCTTTTGAGAGATTGACTGTCTATGTGATAGGGAACCACCCTTGTCTTTTGATTCCAAAGGAACGCTTTCCTTTTTAGCGTTGTTCGTTGTATTACGAACTGAGAGTTTGCGACTTCAATGCGCATTTTCTTTTGAATTAACTGAGATACTACCCTGCCCCAGGTTTATATCAAAGGTTTTGATTGTTTAGAACGGGAAACTCCTACTTCTTTGGCTCGAAGGGGTTGACTAGGGATTAACTTCCTTATAACTCCAGTGTTTGGGAATTAAAAGAAATGCCTGTACATCATCAGCAAGGTCTGTTCAAAAGCATACTGTATAAGATCACGGTATTGTTTCGTCATCCTCCCTCTAAAGGCTTGCAGCTTTTTATCAAGAGTCAAATATCATAAAGAAAAGCATAAGAATAGTGAAACGAATGGATGAATTCAAGACAAACATATGCAATGCATTAATGAAAACAGAGTTTAACATCAACAGATAATTGTTTGACAGCAAAAGAAATTACAACTTTGAAAATTCAAAAAGAAGCAAAAGTCTTTCAGTTTCGAGCTTCGTCACTTCAAGCGGAGAACCCTTTTAACGGAATATCTTCATCTCGCCGTCTGGCATGAATTCCAGCACCCCAATGTCAATCAGATCTTGAATCTTGTTCTTCAAGGCCCAACAGTCGTCAGTGTCATGCCCAGGACCATAGGAGTGGTAGGCACACCTCCTATTGGGATGATAGGTAGGAGCGGAAGTGTTGGGATTCCGGGGAGGATCCTTTAGAGTAAGTAGGTTGACCTCCAACAGGCGCTTCAGTATGAAGGACGATGGTATCTCAGTCTCAGAGAAATGTCTCCCAGGTACATTTTGCTTGCGCCGATTTCCCTGTTGATGCTGGCGAGGTTGTTGATGGGCTTGTGACCCGGAAGCATGCAAAGGAGCCTTCCCTTTGTCCTCTTGAGTGGAAGGAGGTTGAGCGGTGACTTGCTTTTCAACCTTAGATGCCTGCCCCAGTTGGTTGTTCCGAAGCAGTTGGTTGACGAGAACCCCGAGCTTTTCTTGTTTTTGAGCCAAGTCTTGGATGAGAGCCCTCTGACTCGCCAGCTCTCTTTTCAATATGGCTACTTCAATGTGTAGCTCCCACTGGTCACCTCTGTCGTTCCTAGGACTTCCCACGATCATGCCCCTGGCGAGGAGCGTTTTGACCTCTTCTTGCCCCTTGGATAGGTTCAAGAACATCTCTTGAAGTTGAGCGCTTTGGGCTTGGAGGCCCTGGAGAGTCTGTTCTAGAGCCATCTCTTGCTGAAATAAACAGCAGGAGAGTAAGGAAACCTGAAAAATGAAAGATTGTCAAAATGAAATGCATGATATGTGGATGCATGCTTTCAAGGATCTCTTGGGGTAAACACAAGAGAAATGTTAGAGGTTGAACTCTGCTCTTGGATTGGAGATCTCTGCACCGGTGAACGTCCTTCCACGAGAATCAAGCTCACCATGTCGAGTGGGTCATAGCCACTGATTCAAGTTGTTGCACTTGATCTTTGACTGGATTGGTTAGAGGAGAAACCTCTTGCCCCTTGATAGATCTCTGGTTCAACGTAAACCTGCATCAAAAGAACCCTCGAGATCCTTGAAATGGTTATTGAAAATGCTAAAATGCTTATGGTATGATGTTATGATGTTATGTACATGTATGCACAAGTAAGTAAGTGTATATACAGGCAAACAATATTCACACAAAGCACACAAGGCCTTAGGTTTAGGCTTGCATGAGGTTCAGGTACTACCCTCTTTCAGTTTGTTGGTTAAAACCTGTCCTATCAAAAGTAACCGGGTTCTAGAGGTCCCAATATCACTGGATTGCTTTCATTGTTCATCGTTTCGATTTAGCCACTGACTGGCGATCAAAATATTCCAGGAAAGCAACCCTCAATTGAGTGTAGTATCGAGTATCAACCGACTTCGGAGTACACCAAAGTAGTCATCTCACTACCCTAAAGAGGCCAAGATGGTTCAATTAAGGTTACTAAGGTCTGTTGATGCTTTACGACACCACATGGAGGCCCCGTACTCTCCTTCATTGACTCAAGGGTTACCGGTACACACCAAAGTGCCACATCAACGTAGCAGACTGCTTCAACCATGTCGGTATACCCCGCACAGTTCCCTCACAGCCCTGTTGCTACCTAAAAGGGTTTCCCCAGATCCGGGTTAGGATCTATAAAACTCCGATACAAAGCCCACAAATGTAAAAGAAAACAAAGCAATCAATTGAAAGTAAAGGTGATCTAAACCCTAAGGTAACCCCACTTTTAAATTGTCCCCAGCAGAGTCGCCAGTTCTGTGGTACGGTGGGAGAACTGACTAGTGTTTTGCGTTCGTATTCGCACTTGTGCGGTTAGCAAGAGTCGCCACCGACTTTTTACTTTATCCTAAAGGAAAGGTTAAAAAAGCACAGCAAAAACCTTTTGAGATACTTCGTGGGTTCGGGGGGTAGGTTATGAAAAGGGAAGGTATTAGCACCCTTTTCATCCATGGTTATCCATGGGCTCTTAGGTACTTGCTTAGATCAATCTTGCCTTGGTTTTCAATTGTGTGAAATGGTGCTTTGTGGATTGTTTTGAAAATGTTTTGAAAAGACGCCTTGCGCTAGGCTAACCTTGTAACAATTCTTTACTCGAATGTTTTACAAAAGGTGTTTTATCTTTTAAACAGATGTTTCAAGGGTTTGAAAAGTTTGATTTTTGAAAAGTGTTTGTGAAGTGGGTTTTGAAATTAGGCAAGTGTTTTCTTTGCAAATTGACAAGTACTTAAGAGTTTATCTACCCTAAAGCTTTCTCAAAGATTTTCGTCGTGTTTTAACCCCTTTGACAATTTTGTTCTACCATTGAAATTGGTAGGCAATCTTGTATTTAGGAAGTTTATTCGGGACGAGCGCGGGTCATCGTATGGACCATGAATGCAATGATGCCAAGTGTCTTTGGCAATTTGTTTTGAAGGGACTATGATCATTCCGTTTAGGCAACTTTCGAAAGCGTCATCGAGGGACTTATGATCATTTGATTTTGTTTTGCCAAAGACATTCGACGTGCAAGCATGGCCCATTTGGAAGGCAACATGTGGGATTACCCTAGGGGGTGCAAGTGTGATTGTGTATTGATTACATGTATTTGTCCTGTATTAGGTTATCTAGCGTTTTGATTTTAGGTACATACAAACCCTAGGTCTAACCATGGTATAATTGGAAAACTGTAAATTGCGGAATGTAAATCTACGCTATTACAAAATAATATCCAGGAGTGGGGGTATAAATGTACAAGGGGATGAGACTTATAGTATTTACAACCAAATCGAATGTCACAATCAAAATATAAGTGTCGAATGTATAAATATAAGATAAAATGTGTGTAGGGCAATATATTGTGTAAGTGCAAATGTGAGATGTACATGTATATGAATTGTGTAATTATGTATAAGTGCGATATGAAGTTGAATCGTATTAGGGTTTTGACCTAGGTATATGTTTTAATATTGTATTTTTAATTTACATGTTAATTTTGTACAAATGAAAAATGAAGTGTTTAGAATGTTAAGTTTTAATTAAAAAGAGTATCTTAGTCAAAATGTTTGTGAATTTCAATATTAAAGGATGTATTGAATTATTATGTACAAAAATGTATATTAACTAAAAAAAAGAGTTTACTTTTAATTATGTATGAAAAAGGTATAATATGTACAAATATGCATTTTAATTAAAAAGTATCTTCAATTTAATCATGTATATATAAAAAAAGAAAAGGTAATATATACAAATATATTTCAATATGTATTAAAATGTTTTTTAAGTTAATTGCGTTAAGTATATATAACAAAGGAGTGTTTTAATTATATTATGTATAATGTAAAAATGTATTCTAAAATAATTTTGTAAAGAAGAAAAAAAATGTTTATATAATATAAAAAGAAGATTAGTGTTTATGTTTTGTTAAGAAAAAAAAAAGTGATTTAGTGGGCTTAGGCGGATATTTGCAACGGGTCAGGCCCATGGTTTGGAAGCAACATTTTTTAGGGTTAGGGAATTGTTTGTTCAATTGGAAACGCGGTAGGGTTTGAACGGCGCCGCTCACTGAGTTCCGTCTCTTTCCTCGTTCATTCTTGAGTGCTTCTCTTTGCTTCGAGGCCACCAGCGCTACCCCTACATTTCCTCCTCCTTCCAGCTCGAGTTCAAAGGCCTCAATACAAAAAGGTTCGCTTTAGATGTTTTCTGATTCTTTTCTCTTTTATGAATTGCATGCATTATTAGATTCGAATTTGATTCTTAAGTTTGTATTGCTATGGAGGTGATGGAGAAGAAAGAGGGAGAAACAACTGACTACCTGACTTGGAGAAAGAGGAGGAAAAAGGACGTGGCGCTTAGGAGGCTCGATGGCGAAGATTCGGTGATGAAGACGCTGGCTTGCTTCTTAATGACCCTGGTAACTTCGTTCTTTGCTTATGTTAGGGCTTTGATGATGATGCGTTCTGAGAAACCCTAATTCACTTCCTTTTTTATCTTCTTCTTCCACTGTGATGCCTTTATATGGTTGCCTGAATATTTGCTTCTGAGTATTGTATACTTCCTTGTATCGCCCTGTGATGACCTCAAAGGTCTGAGGGTCTAGGTTGCCCTCGAATCTTTGTTTTCCTCTGAGCCCCTGATGCCTTGAATGATTGTCCCGTGTTATCTTGAACTATGCTTCTTGTTGTCTGCTTGCCTTTATTGTCTTGACTGATTTTGGACAGTTATTGCCTTGAGTGTGGGTTGGGATATGATGCTTGTTTGATATTTAATGCCCAATGATGCTTGTACTGAGGGCTTTAGCTTGTGACTAGCATATTGCTTGGATTGAATGGTTTAGATGTTGGTTTCACAAAATGGTGAGGCTTGAGTTTGGATATGACAGGATGTTGGTATGGTGAGGTTTTGATTTTGTTTATCAGGTTTGTGTGTTTAGCATGAAGGTTGAGTTCTGAGATGTGTTATGTTCAGTATGTTTTTTTTTGTTTTAGAATGTGTCTTTTGAAGGTTGAGGCAGGATTGTGGGATATTGTAAGGATGATGCAGGTTTATGAGTTTTGGGATTGAACTTGGTAGCAGATTTTGGTATGTTATGCTGTGTGGTTTGGATATGGTTGCCTATGCTGATGCAGGTTATGGTGATTTTGGACAAGGTTCAGGTTTTTGATATTGGTTAGCTAGAGTTTTGTGCAACTGCTGAGTTGTATATATCTCTTTTCTCTTTTCCCTTTTTTTGAACTGCTATGCTGAGTTTGTATTATATATTTTCTATCTTTTCTTTTGGCGCCCAATCTTTATTCAAAACTTTGGTCTTCTCTTTGACCCAAGTCTGCTGGATAGTTTCACAAGGTTTCTTGGCATTTTTCCCATTTCGGTAACTGGCTATGCTGTATAATTTTTGAACAATGCCGAATTATCCTCTTTTTTGTATATCTTTTCTGCCTTGCTTCTACTATCTATGCCTGCTGAACCTGAACTATGCCTAAACCCTGTTTGCTTTATCTCTCCTTACTTCTCTCTTTACAGTACAATTTAAGAATTTTATATGATTATTATTTGTACTTTTCTGAAGGGGCTATGATGGGAAGTGATGATTAGCTTGCATAATATGTTTTCTGCATTTCTTCTTCAGCTTTTGCGCCTTGCTCTTTTCCTTGATATCTTGGCAAAGGTCCCTTTTTGACAGCTTGTAGGCTTTGATAGCAACTTGTACTATTTTGATTTCTTTGATACCTTTGGCATTCTGACAGTAGCCTTTGCTTTTGGATAGAAAGTTTGGATTGGATTTTTCAGTTTGGATTTGAACTATATGGTTTTGAATGGGAAATTGAGATTCTTATGTAGCTTGAATTTTATAACTTATGCATTTGCATTTCATGAAATGAAAATCTTCCCTCTCTGTGAACCGGGAGAAATCCCGTGATTTGCAGAGAGGGCAACTGATCCCAGTCAGTGGCCCATAATGATGAGCACTTTTTATCTGTCCTTTCCAATTTAATGCTTTCTGACTTTTCTTGTTTCTTTTTGCAGATGAGAAATGGAATACCGGAGCGGGATGAAGAACGAAGAATATTAGAAAATAGGATAGTTTTTTCATTCTATGTAATATTTAAATTAAATGCAAACTATTGTCTGTAATAAACAACAATCTGTACAAATAATTCAAATATCAATAAAAGTTTAAATTATCCAATTAATTCTAATTTCCTTATTGCTTATTTATTTATTTAAAGTTCTTAGAATTAAAACAATTGAAAAATAAATTCAATCATTTAATTTTAGAATAATAAATAACTAAAATAAAACAACATTGATCCAATAAACCTGTCTTATCCAGCATCCAACGCAAAGCAGCAATTAACCCAGATAGACTGATCAAACACATGAACACTGTGAATCCAATACTGCATCTTGTATATGACTGACCCAATCAAAACGTACTGAATTCAAAACCATTGTCTCTTTTGCTGATTAAACCAAGATAACGCGAATTTTAATCCGAATCTTGAAATAAACCGCAAAGTGCTGTGGAATTCAAATTCTTCTGAGAATATGCCCATAAAACCCTAATTCCCGATTAAATGCCAAATCACGCTCGCTTGATCAAAATTGAACCAAAAATCAATCAGACCCTAAGCCCACTGTATGAAACAATTCAGAGCTCTGAAAATCAGTAAAAACCCTAGTTTTGCTTGACTGTCAAGAAAAGTCCGTTTGTCCGATTCTTGAGCCAATTTGAAAAGTCAGGAAATGTTTGAAGCTGAGATTTCTTGTGGGAAAGCGCGAGGGCAAATTTTGGGGTACAACAGTGTGTACCGGTAACCCTTGAGTTCAGTCAAGGAGAGTACGGGGCCGCCGCGTGGTGTCGTGAAGCATCAACTGACCTTAGGAAC
The DNA here is from genome assembly GCA_948472305.1 of Vicia faba. Classification (NCBI taxonomy): domain Eukaryota; kingdom Viridiplantae; phylum Streptophyta; class Magnoliopsida; order Fabales; family Fabaceae; genus Vicia; species Vicia faba. The sequence continues at coordinate 1,314,286,676 of OX451741.1, read as the reverse complement.
CTTAATTGAACCATCTTGGCCTTTTTAGGGTAGTGAGATAACTGACTTTGGTGCAGTCCGAGGTTGGTTGATACTCGATACTACACCCAATTGAGGGTTGCTTTCCTGGAATATTTCGGTCGCCAGTTCAGTGGCTAAATCGAAACAATGAACAATGAAAGCAATCCAGTGATATTGGGACCCTTAGAACCCAGTTACTTCTAATAGGACAGGTTGAGCCCACCAACTTCAAGAGGGTAATACCCAGACCCCATGCAAGCCTAAACCCAAGGACTTGTTTGCTTTGTGTGAATATGTTTGCCTGTATATACGTTCACTTGTTTGTGCATACATAACATCATAACATCATACCATAGCATTTTCAATAACCATTTCAAGGATCTCGAGGGTTCTTTTGATGCAGGGTTACGTTGAACTAGACGTCTACCAAGGGGCAAGAGGTTTTCTCCTCTAAACAAATGCCATCAAAGATCAAGAACAACAACTTGAATCAGTGGCTATGACCCACTCGACATGGTGAGCTTGATTCTCGTGGAAGGACGTCCACCGGTGCAGAGATCTCCAATCCAAGAGCAGAGTTCAACCTCTAACATTTTTCTTGTGTTTACCCCAAGAGACCCTTGAAAGCATGCATCCACATATCATGCATTTCATTTTGACAGTCTTTCTTTTTTCAGGTTTCCTTACTCTCCTGCTGTTTATTTCAGTAAGAGATGGCTCTAGAAAGGTCTGTCAAAGACATCCAAGACCAGACTGCTCAGCTGCAGGAGATGTTCCTGAACTTGTCTCTGGGGCAAGAAGAGATGAAAGCTCTCCTCACCAAGGGCTTGGGGAATTCCAACAATGCCAGGAGTGATCAGATTGCGGAGCTGTAGTTTGATCTGACAACACTGAGGACTCAAATGATGGGACAGTTGGTGGGCCAGATGGCTCTCATCCAAGACCTATCTCAAAGACAAGAGGAACTCAGAGTTCTTGTCCGCCAACTGCTTCCAAACAACCAACTGGGGCAAACATCTGAGGTAGAAGAGCCAGTCACCGCTCAGCCTCCATCCACTCAAGAAGACAAAGGGAAAGCTCCTTTGCTAGCTTCGGGGTCACAAACCCATCAACAACCTCGCCAGCGTCAAAGGGGTAATCGGCGTAAGCAAGAAAAGTCGGGAAGACAGTTCACGGAGACTGAAATACCATCATTCTTCATACTGAAGCGCCTGTTGGAAGTTAACTTGCTTACCGTAAAGGATCCTCCTCAGAAGCCCAATATCTCCTCTCCTCGCTATAATCCCGATGCATTCTGTGTTTACCACTCCTACAGCCCGGGACACGGCACCAACGACTGTTGGGCCTTGAAGAACAAGATTCAAGATCTGATCGACATCGGGGTGCTGGAATTCATGCCAGACGGTGAGATGAAAATCTTCCGTTAAAGGGTTCTCCACTTGAAGTGACGAAGCTCAAACTGAAAGACTTTTGCTTCTTTTTGAATTTTCAAAGTTGTAATTTCTTTTGCTGTCAAACAATTATTTGTTGATGTTAAAACCCTGTTTTCATTAATGCATTGCATATGTTTGTCTTGAATTCATCCATTCGTTTCACTACTCTTATGCTTTTCTTTATGATATTTGTCTCTTGATAAAAAGCTGTAAGCCTTTAGAAGGAGGATGACGAAACAATACCGTGATCTTATACAGTATGCTTTTGAACAGACCTTGCTGATGATGTACAGGCATTTCTTTCAATTCCCAAACACTGGAGTTATAAGGAAGTTAATCCCTAGTCAACCCCTTCGAGCCAAAGAAGTAGGAGTTTTCTGTTTTAAACAATCGAAACCTTTGATATAAACCTGGGGCAGGGTAGTATCTCAGTTAATTCAAGAGAAAATGCGCATTGAAGTCGCAAACTCTCAGTTCGTAATACAACGAACGACGTCAAAAAAGAGAAAGCATTCCTTTGGAATCAAAAGACAAGGGTGGTTCCCTATCATATAGACAGTCAATCTCTCAAAAGAGAAAAGCCCACTGAGCCAAAACCTATAAGGGAGGCTTAAGAAAGCTGGGGCATCCCGCTGACAGTAATCCCGGAAAACGGTAACAGTCAGGCAAAAGTTAGGGATAACAAATCAAAATCAAAATAGTGAGGTCATTACAAAATAAATCCTCAACAAACATGAAAAATGTTGAAAAAGAAAAAGGAGATGATGACTGTCTCCCAAAAATTCAACTGGTGAACCATCACCCAAAAGTCGTTCCAAACTCAAAACAGAGTGCGATGCACAATTAACTGAGCTTAGGTTGAAGGACATCACGAAGAGCGGGTGGGTACAAATATACTTTGAGCCTTTATCCTTTGTTTCTTAAACCGTGAACCAGGCCACGTTACCACCCTTCAAAAGTCCTAATTGAAGCATGGGTTAGTTCGAAAGCATACTGTTACAAAAGGTATCCTGACTCCTGTAAGGCTTTACTCTAAATCTTGTGTTGATTTGTCTTATAAAAAGTTTTATGCTAAAAACGCATTTTCCAAAACGAAAAAAAAAACTTCGAGACAAACATAAACTTTGCATTATTTGAATATCACTGCCTGCATTTGACTTTTTGTTTGACAGCGAAGAAATTCATACAGCGAATGTTCGGAGGAACGAAAACTCTCTCAGTGAGCAAAATCACTTCAAAAACAAAAGGATGACACTTCCAACGACAAATCTCCTATCAACAAGGGGCATGACATGTCACAATTCAATTAACCTGGGGCAGTCCAGTCAAGGTCCAACAGATCTTTCACAATTCAATTAACCTGGGGCAGTCCAGTCAAGGTCCAACAGATCTTTCAAAATTCAATTAACTTGGGGCAGTCCAGTCAAGGTCCAACAGATCGTTCAAAGTTCCGTTAACCTGGGGCAGTCCAGTCAAGGTTTCACTAAAATCTCAATTACAGATTAACTTGGGGCAAGTCTCCCTCACCACCACTTGGGGCATCCGAATGTCAAAAGTGTCCAACAATTCTTTCTCAATTCCAGATGCAGTTTTACACGGACTCATCATGAAGCAACCCTACACAGGTTCCTTCTCAAACTCCCGATGCAGTTTTACACGGACTCATCATGAAGCAACCCTACACAGGTTCCTTCTCAAACTCCCGATGCAGTTTTACACGGACTCATCATGAAGCAACCCTACACAGGTTCCTTCTCAAACTCCCGATGCAGTTTTACACGGACTCATCATGAAGCAACCCTACACAGGTTCCTTCTCAAACTCCCGATGCAGTTTTACACGGACTCATCATGAAGCAACCCTACACAGGTTCCTTCTCAAACTCCCGATGCAGTTTTACACGGACTCATCATGAAGCAACCCTACACAGGTTCCTTCTCAAACTCCCGATGCAGTTTTACACGGACTCATCATGAAGCAACCCTACACAGGTTCCTTCTCAAACTCCCGATGCAGTTTTACACGGACTCATCATGAAGCAACCCTACACAGGTTCCTTCTCAAACTCCCGATGCAGTTTTACACGGACTCATCATGAAGCAACCCTACACAGGTTCCTTCTCAAACTCCCGATGCAGTTTTACACGGACTCATCATGAAGCAACCCTACACAGGTTCCTTCTCAAACTCCCGATGCAGTTTTACACTGACTCATCATGAAGCAACCCTACACAGGTTCCTTCTCAAACTCCCGATGCAGTTTTACACTGACTCATCATGAAGCAACCCTACACAGGTTCCTTCTCAAACTCCCGATGCAGTTTTACACGGACTCATCATGAAGCAACCCTACACAGGTTCCTTCTCAAACTCCCGATGCAGTTTTACACGGACTCATCATGAAGCAACCCTACACAGGTTCCTTCTCAAACTCCCGATGCAGTTTTACACGGACTCATCATGAAGCAACCCTACACAGGTTCCTTCTCAAACTCCCGATGCAGTTTTACACGGACTCATCATGAAGCAACCCTACACATGTTCCTTCTCAAACTCCCGATGCAGTTTTACACGGACTCATCATGAAGCAACCCTACACAGGTTCCTTCTCAAACTCCCGATGCAGTTTTACACGGACTCATCATGAAGCAACCCTACACAGGTTCCTTCTCAAACTCCCGATGCAGTTTTACACGGACTCATCATGAAGCAACCCTACACAGGTTCCTTCTCAAACTCCCGATGCAGTTTTACACGGACTCATCATGAAGCAACCCTACACAGGTTCCTTCTCAAACTCCCGATGCAGTTTTACACGGACTCATCATGAAGCAACCCTACACAGGTTCCTTCTCAAACTCCAGATGCAGTCTTACACGGATTCATCATCAGGAAACCCTACATCGGTTCCTTCTCAAAACCCGATGCGGTTCTACACGGATTCATCATCAGGAAACCCTACACAGGTTCCTTCTTTCAACTTACAATTCAACACATCTCCAGTGATTATCCATCCTACCTCCAAATGGCATCTGTAAGCCCATTCCCGAGATCAAGTGCCTACGACAATCAAATATTCTTGCCCTCCACAGCAGCAGCCAAGGAATTGTTCTCCCCGACTGCAGCCAGGATGCTTTTATCTTCAGCCATCTCGGATTCATTTATCCTCAGCAAGATTATCTCATCAGCTCACATGCGCATTCACCACATTCACATCATAAGCATTGATGTCGCATACGTTGCATCATGCATCATAACATTGCATACAACTAACCCTTTACTTTTCAGGTAAGAGCAGTCGACAGACGCAGATCATCTCCCGAGATTCATCCAGAAATAGTTCAGATGTGACCCGGACACGGAGACATTCTGATACTTATTCCAGATCCATCCAGACGCATTAGCAGGAAACCCTACACCGGTTCCTCTTTAACTTCAAGACTTTTGAAAACAGTTTACAGATTCTTCCCAACAACGGATGTCAATCTACCAACTGGTTCAGACTCTTCTCAAATTTGAAAACAGTTTACGGACGCTTCCCAACAACGGATGTTGCTCCATTGCTTATTCAGTCCCAACTCCTGAAAATAGTTTACAGATTCTCCAGACATGGACGTCAATCTGTTGCTTGTTCGGACCCCGATTCAGAGATGTTCCAAAACATGGAGGCCCTTCTAATACTTGTCCACTCACCATTGACATATAATTCAACATTACCAGATGGCATCTATAAGCCCATCCTCCTACCAGCAGTCACCACATGGCATCTTTAAGCCGATTCTCAGATGGCATCTCTAAGCCCATCCCCCGACAAAATTCTATCGCACCAGATGGCATCTTTAAGCCCATCACCAAATGGCATCTTTAAGCCCATTCACCTCCAAAATTTTCCCTCGCATTTTTCCCCAAGAAATCTCAGCTTCAAGCCTTTCCTGATTTTTTCAAACTGGCTCAAGAATCGGACAAACGGACTTTTCTTGACAGTCAAGCAAAATTAGGGTTTTTACTGATTTTTAGGACTCTGGATTGTTTCACAGTTGGCTTAGGGTTTTGGATGATTTTTGGTTCAATTTTGATCAGGCGAGCGTTATTTGGCATTTAATCAAGAATTAAGGGTTTTATGGGCACATTCTCAGAAGGATTTAAATTCCACAGCACTTTGCAGTTTATTCCGAGATTCGGGTTAAAATTCGCGTTGTTTTGATTTAATCAGTGAAAGTGACAGTGGTTTGAATTCATGTTGTTTGAGCCAGTCAAAGAATATGCAGTTTGGAATTACCGTGCTTGGCAAAGAATCAGTGAAAAAGAGGTTTGCGTCTGATCAATTTTTGTGTTCAACTGTGTGTTGCTTTGAATGATGGAGACGTCGAATTCATTTATTTTGATCAACAAGGTTTAGTTGATTATTTATGGTTCTAAGAATTAAATACTTGAAATTTAACTTTCATTTTATTTAATTTAAGGAATTATAAATAACAAGTAAATAAAGAAAAGGAATTGAAAAGAATTAAATGTCAACGGAATTTTTATTTCATATTTAATAGTTGTTACAATTGTTATTATTTGAATACGAGTATTTATTACAAAGTATTTAAAATAATAATAGTGTACAAAAATTAAATTGAAAATAAAAATTCTATCCTATTTCTAATTCTTCATTTTTTACTTCGCTCCGGTGCTCCATTTTTTATCTGCAAAAAGAAGAAGAAAAGTCAGAAAGCAGTTGAATAAAAAAGGACAGATAAAATTTGCTCATCATTAGGGGCCACTGATTGGGATCAGTTAATCCTCTTTGCAAATCACGGGATTTCTCCCGGTTCACAAAGAGGGAAGAATTTTATTCATAAATGCAAATGTCAAATGCATAAATTCCAAAGTTCAAACTGCATAGTTCAAATCCAAGTCAAACTGGAAAATCCAATTCCCACTTCCTATCAAATGCCAAAGTCTACTCAAAGATATCAAAAAGTACAATTGCTGTCAAAATCTACCCAAGCTGTCAAAGAAGATATGGAAGATATCACAAAGCACATAAAGCTGTCAAAAGAAAGAAAAAGATGCAGAGGAAAATGTGTTATGCAAGCAACTTAATCATCATTTCCCAGGGCCCCTTCAGAACAAAGTACAGCATAAAATCATATTAAATTCTTAACTGTACTATAGAGTGAGAAGAAGAGAGAAATAGAGGCAGGTTTTGTAGGCTGAGGCAGGACAGGCAAACATAACAAGAAAAGATATAATCCAAGAGAACTCAGTTCAGCAAGAGGAGGAAGAAAAATATACAAAGCATTGGCCTAACCAAAACCTGCAGAAGCTCTGCCTCCAAAAACAAAACAAATACCATACACTGAACTACCAAAACCCCTGTAAAACCATAACCTGCAAACTGATAAAAACCCAAGCCAAGCCATAAAAACCTGTTGGAACTAAACCTGCAAGGGCCTGGAGACCTCACAAAAACTCAAAACCTTGTTAAGTCCAAGCATCACCCTGTTGAAGCCTAAGCCACCAAACCTACAAACACACAAATATACAAAACATACAGCAAAAGAGAAAGAGGCCATAACCTCCATATTAAAACCTACTGTCAGCATCCTGCCAAACACATAGCCCATCCTAAAACCAACAACCTGCCTAACCACCATACTGTCAAACATAAGCCAGCATAACCAAAAACATCAAGACAATATCCAACTCCAAAGCCCTCAGTGTACACATCATTGGGCAAGAAACCAACATCCAGAAATATACTGATACCAAGAAATTCATCAATCTCAGAAGGCAAGTTCAAGGTAACACAGGGCAACACGAGAGAAGAAGAAGAAAGAAGCTATTCAAGGGCCTCAGAAGCAAGCTTCATCATAGGCAAGGAAGCATATTCAAAAGCATATAAACGCTCAAAGGGACAAAAGTAGAAGAGGTAAAGAAGTGAACATATTTCAAGATAGGGCTTTTCAGAATATCATCATCAAAACCATAGGCAAGAAAAAAGCAACCAGATAAAAGATACCAGGGACATCAAGTTCATCAGCATCACGTTTTTTCCCTCTTCGCCATCAAAGCCTCCCAGGCACCTTCATCTCCTTCCTTCCCTTCTCCCGTAGAGGTAAGACGTCTCTTTTCCCTCCTCATGTACCTCCAATAAAAAATCAATAACGCACAACATGAGAAGTCAAACCCAAACAGTTAATCAAGAATACGCAGAAAATCACAAAACATGTAAGAACTAAAACAAACCCTAACGAATCAAAGTGATTACCGAGTTTTATCGCCTCAATACTATCGCTGGAGGGAAGGGGAAACGGAGATTGCCGGTGGCTGAGGCAAGAGGCTCATGCTGGACGCTCGAAATCACTCGAAATCAGAAGAAGAACGATGAACCTCAGTGAACGGCGCGCTCAAACCCTAAAACCTTGCTTCCCAAATGAAAACGCCAAACAACCCTAAATTCGTTCTGGTCCCCAAGCAGGCCTTGCCCGTTCCATTTTTCCCAAAGCCCATTTAGAATCTCAAACCCTTTTTTATATAAAACAAATTGTTTTCTTTTTTTATTAACTAACTTAACCTTTCTTTTACAAAATATTTTTATTAATACTAAACCATATATTTTTCTAACTTAACATTTTTTTTCATATATTAAAATTGAAAATACTTGCTTCTTTTTATTTATTTACTCTTTTATTTAAAATATATTTTGTACATATTATACATTTTTTTATCATATAGTTAAAATATCTTTTTAAGTATATATTTGTATATAAAATAATAAAATACTTTTTTATCATATAATTAAAATTGTAACCATTTTTATTAAAATATATCTTTGTACATAAATTTCAACACATACATATTTGTACATAATAATAGAAATACATTTTTTTCTAATATTAAAATTCACAAACATTTGATTAAAATACTTTTTGTATATAAACAAATAAAGATACATTTCTTAATTAAAACTTGAGCATTTAATTTAAAACATTTGTACATAAAAATATACAGATCAAAGATTCATTAAAATACATATCTAGGTCAAAAACCCTAATACGTTTCAATTTCACATTATCGCACCTGTAAATAATTACACACAATACATATACATCTCACACTTGCACTTACACAAATCCATTCATATTGCTCCTATACATTTGTTTATCTTATATTTGTATATTCGATATTTACATTTGATCGCACATTCGATTTGGTTGTAACTTATTGGATACTATAAGTCTCATCCCCTTTTGTACATTTATACCCCCACTCCCGGACACTATTTTGTAATAGCGTAGATTTTACATTTCCGCAATTTACAGCTTTCCAATTATACCATGGTTAGACCTAGGGTTTGTATGTACATAAAATCAAACGCTAGATAACCTAATACAAGACAAATGCATGTAATCAATACACAATCACACTTGCACCCCCTAGGGTAATCCCACATGTTGCCTTCCAAAATGGGCCATGCTTGCACGCCGAGTATCTTTGGCAAAACAAAATCAAATGATCATAAGTCTCAAAATGTTGCCTAAACGGAATGATCATAGTCCCTTCAAAGCAAATTGCCAAAGACACTTGGCATCATTGCATTCATGGTCCATACGATGACCCGCGCCCGTCCCGAATAAACTTCCTAAACGCAAGATTGTCCACCAATTTCAATGGTGGAACAAAATTGTTAAAAAGGGTTAAAACATGACAAAAACCTTTGAGTACAATAGGGTAGACAAAACTCTTAGTTACTTGAGATCAATTTGCAAAAACACTTGCCTTCTTTTCAAAAACCACAATCCACAACACTTTCAAAACAAACTCTCAAAAACATTTGAAACATCTTTTCGAAAAGATCCACACTTTTGTAAAACACTCAATCACAAGTCAAATACATTAGTTGCCTAAGACAAGGCATCTTTTTTCCAAAACATTTTCAAAAAGCACCCACACATACACCATTTTCAAAGCAATCGAAAAACAAGGCAAGTGATCTAAAAAACCAAGTAACTAAGAGCCCATGGATAACCATGGATGAAAAGGGTGCTAATACCTTCCCTTTTCATAATCTACCCCCCGAACCCAAGAAATATCTCAAAAGGTTTTTGCTGTGCTTTTTTAACCTTTCCCTTAGGATAAAATAAAAAGTCGGTGGCGACTCTTGCTCAACCGCACAAGTGCGAATACGAACGCAAAACACTAGTCAGTTCTCCCACCGTATCACAAAGACGTATAGCTTCTAACCTTGCAACCGGAGCAAATGTTTCTTCAAAGTCGATTCCTTCCTCTTGATTGTAGCCTTGGGCAACTAACCTTGCTTTGTTTCGAACAATTAGACCATTCTCATCAAGTTTGTTCTTAAACACCCACCGGGTACCTATGATGTGTTTACCACTTGGTCTAGGAACAAGTTCCCAAACTTGATTTCTCTCGAATTGATTTAATTCTTCTTGCATAGCAATAATCCATTGATCATCTCCTAAGGCTTCATCAAATTTGGTAGGTTCAATTTGAGAAACAAACGCCATGTTTAAGCAAGCATCTTTTAGATTCAACCTTGTTGATACTCCTTGGCTAATGTCACCAATAATTTTGTCAATAGGATGGTCTCTATGAGTTCTCCATTCTTTTGGTAGATCATTGATGTTTGAATCTTGTTGTACAATGTTTTCTTGATTTTCCGGTGATTTCACAACTTGATCATTTGAAAGTTCTTCCGGGGGTAAATCTATAGGATCATCATCATCACATACTACTACTTCCTCCTTAGAGGGGTTAGTTTCATCAAAAGATACATGCATAGATTCTTCAATAGTTAAAGTTCTTTTATTATAAATTCTATATGCTTTACTAGAAATAGAATAACCAAGAAATATACCTTCGTCGGATTTCTCGTCAAACTTACCGAGATTGTCTTTGTCATTGTTAAGAACAAAACATTTGCATCCAAAGATATGAAAGTGAGAAATATTTGGCTTTCTTCCTTTGAAGAGTTCATATGGAGTCTTCTTTATTATAGGTCTAATGATAACTCGATTTCCAACATAACATGTCGTACTAACCGCATCCGCCCAAAAATATTTAGGAAGATTTGCATCACTAAGCATTGTTCTTGCAAGTTCCACTAGAAACCTATTCTTTCTTTCAACTACTCCATTTTGTTGTGGAGTTCTAGGTGCTGAAAAATTATGAGAGATACCATGTTCTTCACAGAATTCTTCAAATTGTGCATTTTGGAATTCTCCACCATGATCACTTCTTATGGATACAATCTTTAGGGATTTTTCATTTTGGATTTGCTTAGCATACTTCTTAAAAGCTTTAAAAGCATCACTTTTCTGCACAAGAAACAAAGTCCAAGAATATCTATAAAAATCATCAATAATAACCAAAGCGTATACATTACCTCCGAAGCTTTTTGTTCTTGATGGACCAAAGAGATCCATGTGTAACAATTGTAGTGGCCTTGTAGTAGACACCACATTCTTAGATTTGAAAGTTGTTTTGGTCTGTTTGCCCTTTTGGCAAGCGCTACATAATTTGTCTTTGATGAACTTCATCTTTGGTAGACCAATAACTAAGTCATGCTTAACCAATTTGTTCAAGTGCTCCATGTGAATGTGAGCAATCCTCTTGTGCCATAACCAAGCGTCATTGTTGTTTACCATAAGACATTGTACCTTCAGAGACAAATCATCTTTTTACAAGAAGCAAGAAGTTTTCATCTTCCTCCGATGCATCTTTATCTTGACTTTATTTTGAATCAACTTTCAAAGCAATGCCTTTGGATTTCTTCTCTAAATTTTCATGTTTTTCAAGTCTACCGAGTTCCGTTTCGTATTCTTGAAGTTTGCCAAATAATGTAGCGGAAGTCATTGCGGAGAGACTCTTCTTTTCCGAGATTGCCGTTACCTTTGGTTGCCATTCCTTAGTCAATGATCTAAGGATTTTCAAGTTGAGTTCATCATTTGTCAAGGTTTTACCAAGAGCATTTAAGTGATTTGTCAAATGCACAAATCTCTTTTGTAAGTCAAGAATGGATTCTCCGGGCTGCATTCGAAATAGTTCATATTCTTGACTCAAGGTATTTAGCCTTGATCTTTTTACTTCAGTCGTTCCTTCATGAGTTTGAACCAGGGTATCCCATATTTCTTTTGCTGTTTTGCAGTTCGAGACACGGAAAAATTCGTCCATACTGAGTGCACCTTGAAGAAGGTTTATTGCCTTTTTGTCATAGAGAACTTTCTTTTTATCATCGTCGTCCCATGCAGTTTTGGGCTTTGCAGAACCAATTCCATTGATTATTGATATTGGGATAAATGGACCATTTTCAACAGCATCCCATACTTCCTCTCCTTGCGCTTCTAAATGCGCCTTCATGCGTATTTTCCAGAAGTCAAAATATTCACCACAGAATAGAGGAGGCTTGTTGTTACTACCACCATCTCTGAAAACTGGTTGATGATTTGCGGAAGCCATTCTGGATCTTTAGGAACAAGTTACCTATAACTTGCTCTGATGCCAATTGTAAGTCTCAAAGTGCCTAAGAGGGGGGGGGGGTGAATTAGGTCTTATAAAAATTTATTCGGTTTTATGAGAATGCTTGGTAGTAATTTTTGGTTAAGAGTTTGAAGGTTTTGATTATATCTTTATCTTTTCCTGATTATGGTGATGAAAGCGATAAATGTGGAAAAGTAAAGAACACGGTGATATATCCTGGTTGCCCTCACAATCCGAGAGTACTCCAGTCCCCTTTCCAACACGAAAGAGATTTAACTATAGTTAGAATGATTGTACAGCCTATGCTTACTATCTAACCTATAGGGTGATCAAAGGTTCTTAACACCTTTAAGACCAAACAAACACTAATGTGAATGAAGAACAATCCTCTTCAAATCACAACACTTACTTCCAACAATCCTGGATAGTAAGGGAATAATTTCTTTAAGTAATACAATGATTAATTTGAAATAGATGGATAGCACTATCAATCTTCAATTGATCTTCTTTTTCAAGATAAAAACAATTCTCAAACAATGTATATAAATGTTCACAATGTATGTATTAAACTTGTAATGATTTAATGAAAGTGTATATGGCAAGTTTCACAAAATTATGAACACATGAAAGTATGAATTCAAATTTGAATGAATGAGAAAATTGTTTATTGAAGAAGGTTTTTTGTTAATTTGAAAATTGAAGCATTTCTTTGATTTTTTGAAATAAGAAAATCTGCAGCATTTTATAAAGTCATAAGAACCTCTTCATTCATGCCAATTCATATGAAAAGTTGCAATGCATTCATGAAAAGATACCACTTGAAAAATGTTTAAAAACCAAAAGAAAAGTTGCACTGGTTCGCTAGGAACCGGTTCCGACACTGATAGAACCCGGTTCTTAGTGAACGTTATAAGTCAGATTTCAAAAAATATCACGCAGGAACCGGTTCCCCTATTGGTACAACCCGGTTCCTGGTACAAATTCCAGGGACATGTTTTTGAACAAGTTTTGGAACTCGGTTCCCTATTAGGGAGGAACCGGTTCCTGAAAGTTAATTTTCAAAAATTCTTTTTGAAAAAGATTTTAAACAAAGTTTTTCTTAAGTGAAAACATGTTGGATATGTATATGATTATGAATGCATATTTTTTTGTGAACATTTATATTCAAGATTAAGAATTATTTATACCATTTGACATTTGATGATTCTTCAATAATTCTTCAATAATCTTCAAGACTTTTATATGATGTTGATAAGCTTTTTGCACATCCTTTGAATGTTGATGTCCATGTTGTCTTCATCAAAACAAAACACATGCTTTAAATAGGACTTGAGAAGCTTGCAATTACATGATCAAGTCGGGTCTGGATCCAATCATCTTCGCTTAAACCTACATCCTTCATATTCCGAAGAGAGGGTATCTGAATTTCAATGGGCAATACGACCTCCATGCCATATACCAAGGAATAGGGTGTTTCCCCTGTTGACGTTCGTGCTGAGGTGCGGTACCCATGAAGAACAAATGGTAACATCTTGTGCCAGTCTTTGTATGTCATCGTTATCTTCTGCATAATCTTCTTGATGTTCTTATTAGCCGCTTCAACAGCCCTATTCATCTTCGGCCGGTAAGGAGAAGAGTTGTGATGTTGTATCTTGAACTGCTTGCAGAGCTCGGTGATCATCTTATTGTTGAGATTTGTACCATTATCCGTAATGATCCTCTCCGGTACACCATATCGACAGATCATATTGTGTCGAATAAACCATGCCACGACATTCTTGGTCACTATAGCAAAGGAAGCTGCTTCAACCCACTTTGTAAAGTAATCAATTGCTACCAGGATGAAACGATGCCCGTTGGATGCAGTAGGTTTGATCTCGCCGATCATATTGATGCCCCACATTGCAAAAGGCCAAGGAGCTGTCAAGATGTTCAGAGGAACTGGAGGTATGTGCACCTTATCAGCATAGACTTGGCACTTGTGACAAGTCCGAGAATGCTGATAATAGTCGGCTTCCATAGTGGACCAATAATATCCTGCCCGAAGGGTTTTCTTTGCCATGGTGTGTCCACTGGAATGAGTTCCGAAAGTACTTCCATGCAACTCTACCATGATCTTTTCCGCCTCGTTCTTATCCATACATTGCAGTAAGGTTGAATCATGATTATGCTTTTACAGGATACCATTGCTGATGAAGAACTTTGCCGCGAATCTCCTCAGAAACTTCTTATCATTAACAGATGCACCCTCGGGGTATTCCTGAGCCTCAAGATACCTCTTTACCTCGTGAAACCAGGGTTTATCAGCTACCTCTTCAATCTCAGTGTCATAGCAATGTGCGGGTTCTTCAAACCTTTCAATGGTAATCTGGGGAGCCTCATTGTCCCACCTGACCTTGAACATAGAAGACATAGTAGCTAGTGTGTCTGCCAACTGATTCTCCTCTCTAGGGAAGTGTTCAAAGGTTATCTCCTCGAAGTGCGGAAGCAACGTCAGTACATACTCTTTGTAAGGAATAAGATTTGTGTGTTTCGTATCTCACTCGCCTTTGATCTGACTGATCACGAGAGAGGAATCTCCGAATACACTTAAGAACTTAATCCTTAGGTCAATTGCTGCTCGAAGGCCCATGATGCACGCTTCATACTCCGCCATATTGTTGGTGCAGTTGAAACATAGTCTGGTGGTGAATGGAGTATGAGAGCCTTCAGGAGATATGATCACGACGCCAATGCCATTACCCAAAGCGTTTGAAGCTCCATCAAAGTACATAGACCATCGGGATCCCTCCTCAGGTCCTTCATCCGGTCCAGGTGTCTCACAGTCAGTTACTGTGATCGGTGGGAATGAGAACTGACTGTTTTGGAATGCTGGTTCGCGTTTGCGTTTGTTTTCGCAAAATATCGCGGTAAGCAAGAGTCGCCACCGTCTTTTATTTTATCCGACAAGGAAAGGACAAAAGCACAGAAAAATTCCTTTTCGAGATGTTTCTCGGGTTCGGGAGGTAGATTATAGAAAGGGAAGGTGTTAGCACCCTTTCTATCAGTGGTTATCCACGGGCTCTTAGGTACTTGCTCACTATGTTTTCAAAAGTTTGCTTTTCTTTGTGTTTGTGGGTTTTGAAAAGAGTTTTGTTTTTGAAGAAAGTGTAAGTGCGAAAAGTTTTGTTTTGTTTTTAAAAGGAGCAAGTACTTAAGAACCTCTACCTACTCAAAACGGAATTAAACTGTGCAAATGTCCTTTAGACAGTGCTATCCCACTATTGAGGAGTAGGTAGCACCGTCGTTGGAGTTTTCGGGTCAATTCGATTTAAGGGACGTGTGGTCACTAAAGCAATGTTAGGATGCTTTAGCGGTAACCCTAATGTCTTAGATCATTTTTATTGAGGCAACCGTTTCGAGGCAACTTTGATCTTTGGACAGGAGGGCGACCTCTAAGACTTCCTATACTCAATGACCACGTTCGAGGCAACCAAGTGAGGTGTACCCTAGGAGTGGCATGTGCAGGTGTGTCAATTTTCAGTTATATTATCTTTGCATGTCATGGTGAGCTACTGTTAATTTTAAGTTTAAGAGTTAATCTTGTCATGCATAGCCTAGTTAGCATACATCTAAACAGTTAATATATGTACAGGAATTTAAAGTGCGGGAATTGTAAATCCTACGCTATTACAAGGCTTCGGGGAGGGGGATTATTTACATGTCCAAAAATTGGGGGGATAAAAAGCAGTAAAGTGTAAAAGTCTTAGTTAAGCTATTACAAACCAATAAGCAGTTACAATAAAATAAACGCGCGTGAATCTGAAAATAAACTCTAAAAAATCCTAAGAATAAAATCTTTTTGTTGTTTTATTTTATTTTTGGGAAAATGCTAAATGTTCAATTAAGTCAAATTTAATTAATTAAAAAAAACTGATTAAAATTAACTCCAAAACATACTTAATATTTTTTGCATTTTTTGTTTATGAAAAGGATTGAATTTAAATAAATCCTAAGTCTACTGATTTTAAAATTGGAGAAAATAAGTTAAAATAATTAACTAAATTAAATCCTAATTCTAAGTTACTTATTTTTATGATTTTTATGTTGATTAAAAAAAACAAACTAAAAGAAATAAACAAAAACAAAGTAAACAAAGTACAAATGGGCCAGACAGCAAATCAAGAAAAATAACAATTCTGGAGGCCTGGGTCGAAAGAAGTGCAGGTTGTCTTTCGACCTAGTGAAGAGTCTTGATCGAAGGTGCATGAGGGTGTTTGATCTGGATATGTCATCCTTCGATCTGGAAATCCTGGATCCAGTTCGAAGCTAAGTTGCTAAGCTTCGAAACTCTGAACAGGATCCTGAGAATATATTTCCTGCAAGAAACGAAACACATGTTAAAGGTCCAGGGGGGATTTTACCCCCCTGATTCGAATCTCCCCCTTATTCGCACCTGCTGAATCTGGGTCTGGGTTTGTTTTATCCTGGGATTCGAAGGAGAAACTCAGATTGTGCCCAAGCAATGGCACAATCTCATCCCTGCGTTGTAGCTTATATGTAGCACATTAAATCATTCACAAACAGCAGTAATAACATGAATATGAAATCAGAGATCGAAATGAGTTTGAGATTAGATTTCTCTTTACCAAACAAAAGTGCTTTGATTTATGATTCTGAGTGTGGAATGGCTGGTGCAAGGATTGGGTATGGCTTCCTGGAAGTGTTGATGATTTTTGGCAGCGTATCTCTAAGTTCTCCTTGTTTCTTTTCTCTATTTTTTCTGTATATTTTCGTGTCCCTTTTGCAACACTTGTGATCTCTTTATATAGAGGGGGTGGAGGGGACAGGAAGACAAAGGTTTAAATGACCTTGATTATGTGTTTGACAGCCATGAATGAGAATTTGTAACGCTGATTATGTGTTTGAAAGCCATGAATGAGAGTTCGTAATGTTGGCTAAACACATGGGATCTTGTCCCTTTTTGAATTTTGAATGACATGTAACTGGCCTTCGAATGCTCCCTTTCGAATGGGCTGATGGCCTCCTTCGAATGCTTTTCGAAAGCTTCTTCGAATGGACCCTTTGAATGCTTCTTCGAATGGACCTTTTTGGAATTCCAATCGAAGGACACTGTTATAATGCCAATCGAAGTACTTGTCCATAATGCCAATCGAAAGGCTCCTTCAAAATACCAATCGAAGGGTCTTTCAGAATGCCAATCGAAAGCCTTGACATAATGCCAATCTAAATGCTTGTCCATAATGCCAATCGAAGAGCTTGACAGAATGCCAATCGAAAGGCTCATTCAGAACACCAATCGAAGGGTCTTTCAGAATGCCAATCGAAATGTACTTAAAGCACCACTCAAAAAATTTCCTTTTCCTTAGGCAAGAGTTTGTGATCAACCATGCAGGGGGAAGACTTTGGGAAACATGAGAGGGCAAATTTTGGGGTACAACAGTTGCCCCTGTTCAATCTTCTTAAACCTGAGGATGTAGATTGGCTTGCGTGCCTTTCGTGATCCGAAGGTGGAAGATGATTGAACACTAGAGTGCCCAGAAATTTGCACTCGCATGGTGTAGTATCAGCATTGTGATGTCAGGAATGGGCTTACAGATGCCATTTGGAGATTGTTGGTAAGAGGATGGGCGTATAGATGCCATCTGCAGGAGTGTTGATCGCATAAGAGATTCCTTAGCGAGAACTTGCATACCTGTTGTTGTAGAAGATTTCACTGGGGAAGTCTAACTTTGTTTGAGATTTAGGAACTGACTCGTGCTCACCGGGAGTATACCGTTGAGGTTATAGAACTTGTTCTGTCTGGTTCCAAGTATTAATCGTTGACCTGAGAAAGAAAGATAGTTTTCCTGGCTTGTTACGGGTATTAACCTTCATGTAGATAATTTTCCTGGCTTGTTACAGGTGTTAATCTATAATCAGTCGTCCACAGATATTTTCCTGGCTTGTTACAGGTATTAAACTTGGACTTGAGAAGGTTTTGGAATAACTTCAACTGGATCGGCATCAGAAAAATCTTTAGGAATCGATTTAACTGAACCAGAGGAGGTCCTGGAATAACTTCAATTGGATCGGCATCATAAAAATCTTTAGGAATCGATTTAACTGAACCAGAGGAGGTCTTGGAATAACTTCAACTGAATCGGCATCAGAAAAATCTTTAGGAATCGATTTAACTGAACCAGAGGAGGTCTTGGAATAACTTCAACTGGATCGGCATCAGAAAAATATTTAGGAATCGATTTAACTAAACCAGAGGAGGTCTTGAAATAACTTCAACTGGATCGGCATCAGAAAAATATTTAGGAATCGATTTAACTGAACCAGAGGAGGTCTTGGAATAACTTAAATTGGACCGGCATCAGAAAAATCTTTAGGAATCGATTTAACTGAACCAGAGGAGGTCTTAAAATAACTTCAACTGGATCGGTATCAGAAAAATCTTTAGGAATCGATTTAACTAAACTAGAGGAGGTCTTGGAATAACTTCAACTGGATCGGCATCAGAAAAATCTTTATAAATCGATTTAACTGAACCAGAGGAGGTCTTGGAATAACTTCAACTGGATCGGCATCAGAAAAATCTTTAGGAATCAGTTTAACTGAACCAGAGGAGGTCTTGAAATAACTTCAACTGGATCGGCATCAGAAAAATCTTTAGGAATCGATTTAACTGAACCAGAGGAGGTCCTGGAATAACTTCAACTGGATCAGCATCAGAAAAATCTTTAGGAATCGATTTAACTGAACCAAAGAAGGTCTTGAAATAACTTCAACTGGATCGGCATCAGAAAAATCTTTAGGAATCGATTTAACTGAACCAGAGGAGGTCTTAGAATAACTTCAACTGGATCGGCATTAGAAAAATCTTTAGGAATCGATTTAACTGAACCAGAGGAGGTCTTGGAATAACTTCAACTGGATCGGCATCAGAAAAATCTTTAGGAATCGATTTAATTGAACCAGAGAAGGTCTTGGACATAGCTGAGAACTTAACTGGATCTTTCCTGAAAGGTAAAGGTCAGTCATATGCAATGCATGATATGGATCAAACAATGATGTTCTCAACATAAATGAGATTGTATGGTATGATGAGTATATGCATGTATCATGATGTATGGAAATGTGATGTTTTAGCTGGGGAAAATAAATCCCGGAGCTGCTGGAGAATAGAGTTGAGTTCTTAGTTTCCACTGGGGATGACGAACGAAGATGATTGCAAGGATAAACCTGTTAGGAGAAAAGAACTCCGTTGGGGGATAAACATGATGAAGAGATTACTCCGAGGGGAAATACTCTGTGGGGAAGAGATACTTTGCTGAGATTTTAACGATAAACTCCGTTGGGGATTCCGTTGATAAGCTCTGTTGGGGATTTTGATGATGAACTCCGTTGGGGATTGATTACCATTGCTGGTGATATTGAATCTGTTGAGGATAGAAGTCCTGCTTGGGGAAAGAAAGAACTTCGTTGGGGATGATCTTTCAGTTGCAACTTGCTAAGGATAACCCAGTTAGACTCTTGTGAGGATAACCTTCTGAATTTGGCTAGGGAGATACATTTGTATTCTGCAGGGGACAAGCTTCCAAAATATACTGGGTAAGATGATTCAACTCTGGCGGGGAAGCCTTTTTAGACTGCGCTGGGGAAATGGCTCCACTGGGGGTATCTTGTATTTCTCCGGGAAACATTCTTATACTCTGTTGAGGAATATTAAGACTGTCGGGGATGCTCTTACGCTTGCTAGAGAATGTCTTTATACTCCGTTGGGGAATATTAAGACCTTCTGGGGATACCCGACCTTTTCAGGGCTGATGGTAGACCAACTCTGCTTGGGGAGAGTATTGCCGACTCGTCCGTAGTTGCAAGTTTTAGCTGAGAGAGCTATCATTACTGTCTTATCCTGCGGGGAGTGAAGGTATCTTAGCCATATTCTTCAGCTGAATATATACCTTGGTACCTGGTGGATAGAGCAACTAGACCGCTCAGACAATTCTTATTGCCCCTACTTCTGATACCACCCGTAATTTCTCTTTTGTTTTGCATGTAAATATTTATGAGCAGCAATTAATGTCAAATGCATATATCAAAAATGAACATTGGACGTTCTTTGCAAAACAAAACAGATAAAGGAAAAACAATTTGAAATTTGTTTGAAAATGAATTTGTATTGACTTTGAAGTTTGGCCTGTAAATAGGCGTTTTGTACAAGAGGCTGACGTCCTAGTAAGAGAACACGGTCGAACAAATAGAATTTATACAATTTGTGAAAACAAAACAACTATGTGAATAATCCCACTGGGTTCCAGCTCTGCTATTGCCTTTATATCTTCAAGCATCTCATCACTTTGCTACTTAGTTGAAGATGAATCTGATTGACTGGTGTCGTCCAAGCCTGATAGTTGATACCGAAGTCCGGATGCGAGGTGATCCAATGAGACATAGTGTTATGCTTTAATCCCTAACTTTTGCCTGGACCGCCCTTTCGGGTTTTCAGTCCACCGGGATACCCATTTTTGCCCAAGCCGCCTTTTCAGGTTTTCGACTTGCCAGGTGTACAGATTTTTTTTATTTTCATCCCTTATTTTTGCCCGAACCCTTTTGGTTTGCCGGGAAGCCCTTATTTTTTCCTAGGCCAGTCAACCTAACGGGTCTTTGATTATGCGTAGTATCTTTTCACTATGTCTGCATTGACGGGGTGAGGAAGGTCGTCACCATCCATGGTGGTTAGAATCATCGCTCCTCCTGAGAAGATGTTCTTAACCATAAATGGCCCTTCGTAAGTAGGGGTCCAGTTGCCCCTGGGATCACCTTGAGGTAGAATGATGCGCTTGATTACCAGGTTCCCAACTTGATACTCTTGTCGTCTGACTTTCTTGTTAAATGCCTTGATCATTCGTTTTTGGTACGTCTGACCATGACAAATAACAGTAAGTCTCTTTTTGTCGATTAGATTCAATTGATCAAGTCGGGTCTGGATCCAGTCGTCTTCGCTCAAACCTGCATCCTTCATGATCCGAAGAGAGGGTATCTGAACTTCAATGGGCAAGACTGCCTCCATGCCATAAACCAAGGAATAGGGTGTTTCCCCTATTGACGTCAGTGTTGAGGTACGGTACCCATGAAGAGCAAATGGTAACATCTCGTGCCAGTCTTTGTATGTCACTGTCATCTTCTGCACAATCTTCTTAATGTTCTTATTTGCTGCTTCAACAACCCCATTCATCTTCGGCCGGTAGGGAGAAGAGTTATGATGTTGTATCTTGAATTGCTCGCAGAGCTCAGTGATCATTTTATTGTTAAGATTGGTACCATTGTCCGTAATGAACCTCTCCGATACACCGTATCGGAAGATCAGGTTGTGCCGAATGAACCGTGCCACGACGTTCTTGGTTACGGTAGCAAAGGAAGCTGCTTCAACCCACTTCGTAAAGTAATCAATCGCTACCGAGATGAAACGATGCCCGTTGGATTCCGTTGGTCTGATCTCGCCGATCATATCAATGCCCCACATTGCAAAAGGCCAAGGTGTTGTCAAAACATTCAGAGGAACTAGAGGTATGTGCACCTTATCAGCATAAACCTGGCACTTGTGACATGTCCGAGAATGCTGATGACAGTCGGCTTCCATGGTGGACCAGTAGTATCCTGCCCGAAGGATTTTCTTTGCCATGGTATGTCCACTGGAATGAGTTCCGAAAGTACCTTCATGCAGCTCTGCCATGATCCTTTCTGCTTCAATCTTATCCACACAACGCATTAAGGTTGAATCATGGTTACGTTTGTAAAGAATGCCATTGTTGATGAAGAACTTTGCCGCGAACCTTCTCAGAAACTTCTTGTCATTAACAGATGCACCCTCGGGGTATTCTTGAGCTTTAAGGTACCTCTTCACTTCATGATACCAAGGCTTTTCTGTTACCTCTTCGGTCTCAAGATCACAGCAATGTGCAGGTTCATCCAATTTCCAAATAATGATCCGGGGAGCCTCATTGTCCCACTTGACTTTGAACATAGAAGACATTGTGACTAGCGCGTCCTCCAACTGATTCTCCTCTCTTGGGAAGTGTTCAAAGGTTATCTCCTCGAAATGGGGAAGCAACGTCAATACATACTCCTTGTAAGGAATAAGATTTAGGTGTTTTGCATCCCACTCTCCTTTGATCTGACTGATCACAAGAGCGGAATCTCCGAAGACACTCAGAAACTTAATCCTTAGGTCAATTGCAGCTCGAAGACCCATAATGCATGCTTCATACTCCGCCATGTTGTTGGTGCAGTTGAAACATAGTCGGGCGGTAAACGGAGTATGAGAGCCTTTAGGAGATATGATCACAGCGCCAATGCCATTACCCAAAGCGTTTGAAGCTCCATCAAAGTACATAGACCATCGGGATCCTTTCTCAGGTCCTTCATCCGGTCCAGGTGTCTCACAATCAGTCACTACCATGATATTCTCGTCTGGAAATTCAAATTTCATAGACTGGTAATCATCCACTGCCTGATGTGCCAAATGGTCTGCTAATACACTTCCCTTGATTGCTTTTTGAGTCGTGTACTGGATGTCATATTCAGTCAAGATCATCTGCCATCTTGCTATTCTTCTGGACAAGGCAGGATTTTCGAAGATATACTTGATTGGATCCATTTTTGAAATCAACCGAGTAGTGTGAGTCAACATATACTGTCTCAGCCGGCGAGCAGCCCATGCCAAAGCGCAACAAGTTTTCTCGAGCAGTGAGTATCGGGTCTCACAGTCGGTAAACTTTTTGCTAAGGTAATAAATAGCATGCTCTTTTCGGCCAGACTCGTCATGCTGCCCCAGCACACACCCCATTGAGTTATCGAGCACCGTCAAGTATAAAATCAAAGGTCTCCCTTCAACTGGTGGCATAAGAATATGTGGCTCCTGGAGGTACTCTTTGATTCTTTCGAAAGCAGCCTGACATTCATCGTTCCAACACACCACTTGATCTTTCTTCAGCAGTTTGAAGATTGGCTCACAAGTAGCAGTTAGGTGCGAGATGAATCGGGCAATGAAGTTCAGTCGTCCTAGAAAGCCTCTGACCTCCTTCTCTGTCTTGGGAGCTGGCATCTCTTGTATGGCTTTCACTTTGGCAGGGTCCACTTGAATACCTTTGTCGCTTACGACGAAACCCAACAGTTTATCGGACCGTACCCCGAAGGTGCATTTGTTTGGGTTCAATCTCAGCTTATATAACTTCAACCTGTCAAACAGCTTCTGTAGATGGTCAAGGTGTTCCTCCTCAGTTTGGGACCTCGCAATCATATCGTCGACGTATACTTCAATCTCATGATGGATCATGTCATGAAATAAAGCAACCATGGCACGCTGATATGTTGCCCCAGCATTCTTCAACCCAAAAGGCATGACCTTGTAACAAAAGGTACCCCACTGGGTAACGAAAGTGGTCTTTTCCATGTCTTCAGGAGCCATTTTGATTTGATTATAACCGTAGAAACCATCAATAAAGGAGAATACCTTGTGCTGAGCAGTATTGTCAACCAGAACGTCGATGTGAGGTAGAGGGAAGTCATCCTTAGGGCTTGCCCTGTTCAAATCCTTGTAGTCAACACACATTCGGACCTTACCATCCTTCTTCGGTACCGGAACCACATTGGCAACCCACTGAGGGTAAGAAGTTACTGCTAGAAAACCGGCATCAAACTGGTTCATAACTTCGGCCTTGATTTTCTCAGACATCTCTGGACGCATACGGCGAACCTTCTGTTTTACCGGAGGGCAGTCTTCCTTGGTAGGCAGGCGATGAACCACAATGTTGGTATCCAACCCAGGCATATCTCCGTAAGACCAGGCAAAGATCTCCACGTAGTCATGCATCATCTGAATCAACCGCTGTTTCCCACTAAGCTCCAGATTTGCACCGATCTTGACTTCCTTTTTGTCTGTCTCGGTACCCAGATTCACCGTTTCCACTGGCTCTTCATGTGGCTGAATGGCCCTCTCTTCCTGGAGTAGTATTCTTGCAAGCTCACCAGGCACTTCGCAATCATCTTCACCTTCGTCTTCGGCTAAGTTGATCGGATTTTCGAAGTCATAACTGGCAGTAGCAGAGTCGTTACCAGTGAGATCCAGAGTGGATTGGGACATGTATATGTGAGTGTGTGTAAAATAGCTGTTTTGTAATATAATAAGGAAAGACAAAGAGCGCAAAATTTGAAATGCGAAAACGTCCAATGCTTTTATTAATGATATATGAAAATGGCATACAAAAGCCCTCACAAATGAAGCCACGGTGCCCCGGGTAAGACATCGGACCATAAAGTTTCAAAACATTGTCTGTTACAAAATCGAAACAAAGAGTTCATTACCGAGTAACAAAAGTAATAGGGATGAAATCCTTTGCTGTCCAGTTGTTTGGTCCACCGTTGGTCGTAGGATAGATCCAGTTGTCGAATTCAGACTCCTCCACGTCATCTTCGATGGCATTTACTCCCGAGTTGCTGATGAACACAGGAGGTCTTCCAATCCTTGCACTTCGAATAACCCTTTGAGCTTCTACAATGAAACCCAAACCAAACTTGTTAGTCTTCTGAGTGAAATCAGGAAGTCGGACCCAGTTTGCATACTCACCCTTCTCAATAACAGCCCGGGCATCCTTTAAGGAAGCCATCTTCATAGGAGAATTTTCAATCACAGTCTCAGCTGATGCCAGTGTCTGTGGAACCTCTTCAAAGTGCTGAAATGGAGTCTCAATGAACTCCCCATCCATCTCTACGTACCGGAACGAGTTGAGGTGGCTGACCATGTACTCCTCCTCCCCTTGAACTGTTACAATCTTCCCTCTGACGGGGTACTTCAACTTCTGGTGGAGCGTTGAGGTTACGGCTCCCGCTTTGTGGATCCATGGACGACCCAGCAAACAAGAATAAGATGGCCGAATGTCCATCACGTAGAATGTAGAATTGAAGACCTGAGAACCAAGTTTGATTGGAATATCAACCTCACCATGCACCATCCTCTTAGACCCATCAAAGGCCCGGACAACAATGTTACTCGGCTTTAGCTCCAAACCTTCGCAATCCAGCCTGTCTAGAGCTTTCTTGGGCAAGACGTTCAACGAGGAACCAGTGTCAACCAACACATGTGCAAGAGTAGTGCCCCTGAATTCAATGGAGACATGCAGGGCATCATTATGGTTATTCCCTTTAGCAGTCAGATCAGCGTCGGAGAAACCCAAACCATTATCAATAGTTAAACTGGCCACACAATCGGTAAATTGATCAGCTGATGTCTCTTGTGGCACCTGGGCCATCTTTAGGAAGGTAATCAGAGCCTTGGCATGGGCCTCTGAACACAACAGCAGTGATAACATAGAAATCTTGGATGGGGTTTGCCCCAGTTGCTCAACTACATTAAAATCACTCTTCTTAATAATCTTCAGAATCTCTTCCATCTTCTGTTTGGAAGCTTCAACATTGATTGTCTTTGGCGCCTCCGTCTGGGCAGGCATATCAGTGGTGATTGCCCCGAGCGTCAGAAGACTCGGCGACAGGGGGAAGGATAGGAATTTGATCAGGAACAGCAGTAGGTACACTTGCAAGCTTAATGACAACAGGTCTTCGGACAGTTGGTGGAGCAATATCAGGTGAGAAAAGTCTACCGTTGCGGGTGACTTTAGCAGGCCCAGTAATGTTGTTGACGCCGGTATCAGCATCAAACTCTTGCTTAATTCCAAGAACATAAACATCTGCCCCATAGTGCCAAGGGACAGCTTTGTCAGAGGTATAGGGGATGGGCCCCGGAACAGTGATGATTATAGGTGCGATCTTCGGAACAAATGTAATTCTAACAGGCGTCCTCGAGGGAGCCTTGGAAGAATTGTCGAAAATGGTAATGATGGCAACTTCTTCAGAATGAACAGATGGAACAGCAGTCTTTTGAAACAGGATCTCCTTGTTATCCATCAGGTTTTGGATACCTGACTTCAAAGATGGGCAACCAGTAGGTAAAATAGAACATAAATGGCAACCTTCACCACAGCCCGGAAATAAACCGGCTAGCAACAGGTTCCTCTTGACAGTCATCAGAGGGGTAACAACATCATCCACAGACACTACAAACAAGTCTTCCTCTACAGCATTTACTCCATGTTTGGGCATGGGAGCAGTCACAACATTAGGCCTCTCGGGCGCCTCAAACTCAATCTCCTTTGCATCAATTAAGTCTTGCACCTTGTTTTTCAGACTCCAACAATCATCTATATTATGCCTCGGGCTATCGGAGTGATAAGCACAGCTAGCGTTAGGGTTATACTTCGGTGATGCAGTATTTTGATTCTTTGGAGCTTCTCTTAGAGTCACCAGATTAGTCTTCAGCAACGGTGGCAACATCTGAGACAAAGTCATACTGGGACGAGTAAATTTCCTTCGAGGTCTCTCGTCCCTTTGTTGGTTGTGATGCTGAGGAGCACCAGCAGGTTTTGAGATAACAACCGCATTGACAGCTTGGCGGTGTTCAGGTCTGCTTTGTCTTTTTGAACTGTAGACAACACTGGACTCTTTCTTAAACGGTATCTTCTCGGTGCTCGATGAGGCACCCTTATGTATCTTCCCAGCCTTAATACCAGCTCCAATTCTCTCACCAGTCAAGATAAGGTCTGTAAACCCGGCTGAAGAGCTTCCAATCAAATGGTTAAAGAATGGACCGGACAGGGTCCCCAAAAACATATCAACAAGTTCACGATCAGCTAAAGGTGGTTCCACCCTTCCGGAAAGGTCTCTCCATTTTTGAGCATACTCTTTAAATCCTTCACCCGTCCCTAATGACATACCCTGGAGTTGGGTACGCGTAGGAGCGAGGTCGGAATTATACTGATAATGCCTAAAGAATGCAGCAGCCAAATCCTCCCAGCTGCGGATACTGGTTCCGTCCAACTGATAGAACCACTCAAGCTGAGTCCCTGAGAGACTGTCTTGAAAGAAATGGATCCATAAGTTCTTATCAGTAGTGTAAGGTTGGATCTTCCTCACATATGACCGTAGGTGCAACTTTGGACATGAAGCTCTGTCATACTTGGCAAAGGCAGGTGCCTTGAACTTATGGGGAATCACCACCCCAGATGATAAACCCAAATCTCCGAAGTCCAGACCGGGCACCTTCTGTACTTCCATAGCGTTCAAACGGTCTTCCAGTTGTTTATACTTATCCTCAGCAGGAGGATACTGTTCTTCATCATAGTCCGTCTCGTTGTCGGAGACCATAGGGCTAGGAGCCCTCCTTTCTTGTGGACTGTCTTTCTCTCCAGACGGGGTGGCCAGATCAATTTCATTCTGCAGCCCGTTTCCAAACCTGCGTCCGGTGTTGAATAGGATGGTCCTCTTCTTCTTCTTCTTCCTCTCTTTCAGAATCAAGGTCTTCAAGTCCTGCTGACCCTTAGTTAGGCTCATGACCAACTCTTGAAATTGGGCATTTTGGGCCTGGAGGGCCTTGATAGCTTGCTCAGTGGAAGGTTCAGCAGACATGATGATTGCTGAAATAAACAGCGAAGAAGATAAGAGACCTGTAAAAGGGTACCTGTTATGCATATGATGAATGGTATGCTATTTATGTAATGCATTCAAAGGTTCAAAAATTCAAATTTGTTGCAGACAAAAAGAACACACGTCATACTAAGAAGAAATTTGTTAGTACATAAGTGCCCCATGGGCGAAATATTACAAAATTCTTAATGTAAAAAGACATTGCGCATCCTTTTTGGAGCGATGTAAGTGTTGAGGGTCTCCTTCTCATGAAGTCGGCGGGTAAGCTCCAAAACCTTCTTTTCACTGGCATAGAAGTTGGCTTCAAAAGTATTCCGCTCTTCCTTGAGTTGGATCCAACTCTTTTGCATTTCTTCCCATGATGTTGGCATGTCAGGATGTAGGATGGCGTATGGAACCTCTCCTTCCATAACAGGCTCTTTGATCAAGGGGAGAATGTGAGGATATGGCATCATAAGATTCTGGGAGCGGGTTCGTACCCACTTGAGGTAAGGCTCAAGGGGGATAGAATTCTTGTGCCCCAGTGTCTTACTATCCACCTTATTAGGCATCCTCCAAGCTCTGATGAACCTTTGTCGAAGTCCTTGCGTATCTGTGATACGGTGGGAGAACTGACTTGAGGTTTTGCGTTTGTATTCGCAAATGTTGCGGTTAGCAAGAGTCGCCACCGACTTTTTATTTTATCCTAAGGAAAGGTTAAAAAGCACAGCAAAAACCTTTTGAGATGTTTCTTGGGTTCGGGGAGTAGATTATAGAAAGGGAAGGTATTAGCACCCTTTCTATCCATGGTTATCCATGGGCTCTTAGTTACTTGCTTAGATCACTTGCCTTTTGTTTTCAATTGTTTTAAATGGTGCTTGAGTGTGTGGGTTTGAAAATGTTTTGAAGAGAGGCCAATGTGGTGGCAACCTTTGTAATGATCCATGTTGGGATGTATACAAAGGTGTACGTCTTTTGAAAAAGATTTTCATTTGTTTTTGAAAGTTTGTTTTGAAAGTGTTGTGATGTGTGATTTTTGAAATTAGGCAAGTGTTTTGTTTTGCAAGTTTGATTCAAGTAACTAAGAGGTTATCTACTCCTAAATTTCTCAAAAGATCATTGCTATACTTTAACCCTTTTAACAAGTTTGCTCCACCATTGTATTTGGTGGGCAACCTTGTGTTAGGATGTGAAAGGGACAGGCGCGGGTCATCGTTTAGACCATAATTGCAACGACGTTTGAATGTCTTTGGGCAATTTCTTTAAGGGACTTGATCATTTGTTTTTTTTTGTTTGTTTTGAAAAGTTTTGTCGAGGGACTATGATCATTCAAATTGCTTGCTTTGCCCAAAGATGTTCAACATACAATATGGCCCATTTATTTGAAGGCAACAAAGTGGAGTACCCTAGGGGGTGCAAGTGTGATTTGTGTCCATTTTCATGCTTGTTTATCTTGTATTAGGTCAAACTATTTTTTTATCGTTTTTTCGCATACAAACCCTAATTCTAACATGTTATCATTAGAAAGCAATAAAGTGCGAAATTAAAATTACTAAGCTATTACAAAACCAAATATGGGAAGGGGGGTAC
This sequence comes from Vicia faba, assembly GCA_948472305.1. NCBI lineage: Eukaryota > Viridiplantae > Streptophyta > Magnoliopsida > Fabales > Fabaceae > Vicia > Vicia faba. Next base: position 1,314,257,658 of record OX451741.1, on the reverse strand, counting down.
AAATGTTCAAATGGGGGATATTGACAAGAATTTAAATCTAAATTATTACATCATTTTGAATATTTGCAAGGTAAATAAATTGCATAATTAAATGGAAATTAAATAAATATGTGAAATGCAAAAAGAAAGTTTTTATATGTATGAGAAAATATTTTTTATGTAAAGAGAAAAGAAAATAAAATGTATTATTATTCTTTTTTTTTGAGTATTTTAAATTTAGGGCAAAAACCCTAATTTTAAAGAAAATGCATTATTATCTAATTTAATACAACTATTTATTTATTATTTATAAAAATAAAATAAAATGAAGTATATTATGGGGAAAAGTATTTTTGTATCAAATATTAATAAAAAATAAAAATTCAAGTATTTTTATATTTTTGACTTAAATATATTGATAACCATATATATATATATATTAAACCCTAAATATGTATTATACAAAATAAATATTTATTTAATATTTTAATAAAATAAATAAAAGAGTATTTTTTGTGTGAAATATTTTCAGAAAGTAAATAAAAATAAAAATTGTATTTACATTATTTTCTATTTATTCTAACAATAGTACATATATATATTTATGTATAAACAAAGAAAATAAACAAATAAATATGCAATAAATGCAAAAAATGATGAAAAAAATATTTTTAATTTTTTAATGCCATGAGAAAAAATAAACAAAGTCAACCAAAAAAGAAAAAGTCAAAAATGTTAAGAAATGAACAAATGGGCTCAGGGGGGTGTGAATCAAAAAAGGTGGTGTGAAAAGTGAAATAACACAGGCCCAGCCCACTGATCATTGTCTTCAACCTCCAGCTTCAAACATTTGAAAAACGCGCGCCCCTGTTCCTCAATGTCTAACTCCTGATTCTTGGCTTTTCAGCAAAAACTCATAACACAAGAAATGTTCAGCATGAAGAGACGGTTTCAACCATATAAATAACTTGACCTATCTCTCTAAGATGAGGGAGAATTTCTCCTCCCCCAATTTCTGACCTAACTTTTCATCAATGTTCAGACATGAAATTCTCTAAGCACACGAAACATAAATGAAATCTAAGCATATGAGCATGTTCAGGGCTATGATTGTGACATGTTTTCTTCAAAAATCTAAAGCTAACAATGCCTAATAAGGGAGATAGAACTCCATGAATGTACCTGTTCAGTTGGAATCGAGCTTGGCAATGGAGGATGTTTCAGAGTGAAATGATGACTTGTACAGCTTCCTTGAAGTGTAAGGATGCTTTTCCAATTCCTACTTTGTCTTGAAACTCCCTGAATCGAGCTAGTGAACTCCAACTGCAAAACAGAAAATTAAAAATGGTGAAGTGGCTTGGAGGTGTTACAGGTCTGATTTTAGGACATGGTTAGCTTGCATATGTTGTAGGGAAGGTAGAGGAAAAGGTTTGGATCAAAATGCTCGAAGGGATTGGGAGTTTGCACTCAAACTGCAGGGGCTCCCCTGTTTGTACAGTTTTGAGGTGATTAGAGCAATGGGAGTGTTTCAGATGGCAAGGGCTCGTGTGTTAGCTTGGATTTGGTCTATGGAATGTGTTTGATAGCTTTTGTGTTGTGTGTCTAAGCTGAGATGAGAGATGGCATAAGTTATGGACTTTTCTTCTATCTTAAGCAACAAAAGCAAGTTGGTGGTTTTAGGTTAGTAGGGGGCCTCCTAATGTGCTGCATAAACATCTCTTGATCAGTGTGTTATGCACATAATCTTGTGCCAAGCAGATCTTTCATGTACTTGTTGGATTACAAACTTGACATAAAGTTAACCTTTTCAAAAATGGAAATTTCACTTTATCTAGTTTAGGATTAATCTTGCATACAATGCTTGCACTCAAAGAACAACACCTTAACACATTGAATATGCATTAAATTATTGAGTATGAAATGGTTCAAGGACCTGTAATCAAGCATAAAGCAAACTGATTTCAAATTGGCAAGGTTATGAACATGTCTTGATGAAGAACAAAAAGTGAATTTTTGCCAACTTGTGAAATTCGAATCTCTCAAGTTATGAGGTTGTTTGATGAGTTCTTGGACATTTTGGAAATCTTGGAATGTGTACTACAATCCATCTTTGAAATGCAAATCAAATTCCAAGTGGAAGGGTATGAAAAGTGGCCTTGAAGTAGGGTAGAAAACCTTGTCAAAATAGGTCAAATTTCACTAAGTTAAAAGATGGTTTAGTGCCCTTATTCAAAAACTTATAACTTGAGATACAAGCTTCAAATGAGAAAACTTTGTGAATCAAAGTTGTAGATTATGCAACAAGCCACAACTTTCATGTTTTGACTTTTGTTTGAATCCAAATGGATCATGGTGAAAAGATGGGGCAAAGTTGGGAAAAAATTAGGGTTTTTCATAACTTAGAAAAATTCTAAGTTATGAAAAATTCCATTTTCAAACCCTAATTTGCATTTTGAGATTTCTTGGTGAACAAGTTTCATGATTTGGCATGTTTTGATGAAAAATGAATCTTGACTCTTGATTTTGACCAAAAAGTCAAAGTTTGACTTTTCAGTGTACAGTCAAAATTGATCAATTGACTGGGAAATTCAACTGTCAATCTTGTGTACTTGGGATCTTTTGAGCTTGATGAACATGTCAAGATAATTCCATTGAGTCCTTGAGGCCATATGTGAGCTTGGTTTGCCATTGGCTAGGTCAAACAGTCAAAAATTGCCTTTGTGCAGTCAAAACCCTAAAAATGACCATTTTGCCCTTTTGGTGATCTGATCAAATTTCTTATGGAATTGTGATCCAAACTTGATAAAATGGTCCATATGAGTTCAATATGTTGATGTGAATCAAATTTCATGAGGTTTGACTGTCAATTGGCCACAGTTGACTTTTTCCCCAATACAGCTGATTTCTAGGTCAACTGTCCAATTGACTGGGTAAAACTTGGAATCAAGACTTGAAACTTGGCATGGGTAAACTTGGGAGTCCAACATGAAGCATGAAAGTCATCTTAGGCATTTTAGATCAAAACATCCTTAGGCAAGCACAAACCCTAATTTGAGTCCACAGTGCAAGGAGAAGTCTTGAGCAGAGGAAACCCTAACTGTATCTTGATCTTCAAAGGTCTTGTGATGAGAAAATGTTGAGGAAATGGGAGGGCAAATTTTGGGGTACAACAGTTGCCCCTGTTCAATCTTCTTGGACCTGAAGAGTTAGATTGGCAAGTTTGCCTTTCGTGACTCGAGGGTAAAAGGAGATTGGACACTAGAGTGCCCGGAAATTTGCACTCGCATGCTGGAGTCTCAACAATGTGGTGTCGGGAATGGGCTTATAGATGCCATTTGGAGAGATGGTGGATAGGGAGATGGGCTTATAGATGCCATCTGGAGAAGTGACAGAACTTTGTCGGGAATGGGCTTATAGACGCTATTTGGAAGTGTTGATCGCATAAGAGATTCCTTAGCGAGAACTTGTGTATTTAAGAAAGACAGATGTTTTCCTGGCTTGTTACAGGTGTTTGATCTTCAGTCTCCTTATGCAGATATGCCCTGGCTAGATACAGGTATCGAATCTACAATTGATTGCTCACAGATGTGCCCTGGCTGGATACAGGAGTCGAATCTTGGAAATAGTCATTAATAGATGTGCCCTGGCTGGATACAGGAATCGAATCTTCGAACTCTTCAGACGTGCCCTGGCTAGATACAGGAATCGAGTCTGGAAACGTGGTCAACAGATATGCCCTGGCTGGATACAGGAATCGAATCTGGAGATGTTGTGGTTGATAGATGTGCCCTGGCTGGATACAGGAATCGAATCTTCGAACTCTTCAGACGTGCCCTGGCTAGATACAGGTATCGAGTCTGGCAACCGATCACTCTCAGATGTGCCCTGGCTAGATACAGGTATCGAATCTGGAATTGTGACAGTTGAGGGTAATTGTTTTTGGGATTGTCTTTTTCCTGAAAAGGCAAAAAACGTAAGTTGTATGCAATGTCATGATGTATGATATGCATGTCGTCATGATATTCAACATGAGATGTTGTATGCGTTCCATCATGTATGTAAGCGAGATGTATGAAAATGTAAAATGTTTATGAATGTAATTTCGTCTTGGGGAAAATAAATCCTTGATGAACGGCCGGAGAATTGCTCTGTGGAAGAGATACTTGGCCGAAGTTTTGATGAGAGGCCTGCTGAGGACTTCAATGATGGATTCCGCTGGGGATAATGATGATAAAATCCGCTGGGGAACTCCAAAGATAAACTCTGCTTGGGAATACCAAAGATAGACTCCGCTGGGGATTGAAGGAACTTTGCCGAGAGCGATCTTCCGTGGTTTTTAGCTGAGGATAACCCAGTTATAAGTCCTTGTGAGGAAATAACTCTAAATAAAAACTCGGGCGAGACGTACGTGCCTCGCAGGGGATAAGCTTGCAGAATTTACTGGGGAGATTGATTGAACTTTAAGACCTGCCGGGGAATGTTGGGTCCTTTCAGGATCGACGGGGAGCCAACTTTGCTTGGGGAAAGTATTGTCGCGTCCTGTTTTACTCTGCGGGGAATTGAGATGATTTGGCCACATTCTTCAGTTGAACCTACCTTGGTGCCTTGGCGGACAAACAACCAGACTGCAATAGACAACTCCACATTGCCCCTGTCTTTGATGTCACCTGTAATTAATCTCTTGTTTCCTATGCAAACATTTATGAATCAACAATTTAATGTTAAATGCATATATCAAAAATGAACATTGGACGTTCTTCGCAAGACAAAACCAAAAAAGGGAAAGCAATGGTAATTTGTATGGACAAGTGAATTTGTATTGATTTAAACTTTGCCTGTGAATAGGCGTTTTTGTACAAGAGGCTGACATCCTAGTAAGAGGACATCGCCAAATAGTATAGAGTTTACAATTTGAAAAGGAAACAAAACAGCTATGTGAACAATCCCACTGGGTTCCAATTCTGCTATCGCCTTTATGTCTTCGAACGTCTCATCGCTTTGCTGCCTAGTTGAAGATGAAGCTGATTGGTCGATGCCGGAACCTGAGCCAGATAGTTGATGCCGAATTCCGGATGCGAAGTGACCCAATGAGACATAGTGTTACGCTTTTATCCCTAACTTTTGCCTGGACCGCCCTTTCGGGTTTTCAGTCCACCGGGATACCCATTTTTGCCCTAGCCGCCTTTTCAGGTTTTCGACTTGCCGGGTGTACAGATTTTTATTCATTTAGTCCCTTATTTTTGCCCGAACCCTTTTGGTTCGCCGGGAAGCCCTTATTTTTGCCTAGGTATGTCAACCTAGCGGGTCTTTTATTTATGCGTAGTATTTTTTCACTATGTCTGCATTGGCGGGGTGAGGAAGGTCGTCACCATCCATGGTGGTTAGGATCATGGCTCCTCCTGAGAATACACGTTTAACCACAAATGGCCCTTCGTATGTAGGGGTCCATTTGCCCCGGGGATCACTTTGAGGAAGGATGATGCGTTTGATTACCAGGTCCCCCACTTGATACTCTTGCGGTCTGACTTTCTTGTTAAATGCCCTGATCATCCGTTTTTGATACGTTTGACCATGACAGATAGCAGTGAGCCTCTTTTCGTCAATCAGATTTAATTGATCAAGTCGAGTCTGGATCCAATCATCTTCATTCAAGTCTGCATCCTTCATTATCCGGAGAGAGGGTATCTGGATCTCGATTGGCAAGACTGCCTCCATGCCATAGACCAAGGAGAAGGGAGTTGCCCCGGTTGATGTCCTTGCTGAGGTGCGGTACCCATGAAGAGCAAACGGTAACATCTCGTGCCAATCTTTATAGGTTACTGTCATCTTCTGCACAATTTTCTTGATATTTTTATTGGCTGCCTCTACAGCCCCATTCATCTTCGGCCGGTAGGGAGAAGAATTGTGGTGCTGTATCTTGAATTGTTCACAGAGTTCAGTGATCATTTTGTTATTGAGATTGGTACCATTGTTCGTAATGATTCTTTCTGGGACGCCGTACCGACAGATTAGATTATGCCGGATGAAACGCGCCACGACGCTCTTGGTTACTGTGGCATAGGAAGCTGCCTCAACCCATTTCGTGAAGTAATCGATCGCCACCAAGATGAAGCGATGCCCATTGGATGCCGTCGGTTGGATCTCACCGATCATATCGATGCCCCACATTGCGAAAGGCCAAGGTGCCGTCAGGACATTCAAAGGAACCGGAGGGATATGCACCTTGTCAGCATAGATCTGGCATTTATGACAAGTTCGGGAGTGCTGGTAACAATCGGCTTCCATTGTGGACCAGAAATATCCTGCCCGAAGGATTTTCTTAGCCATGGTGTGTCCACTGGAATGTGTTCCAAATGTACCTTCATGCAGTTCCATCATGATTTTTTTCGCTTCAGCCTTATCCACACAACGCAGCAGAGTCGAATCATGATTCCGTTTGTAGAGAATGTCGTTGCTGAGGAAGAATTTTGCAGCAAACCTTCTCATGAACTTCTTATCATTGACGGATGCACCTTCAGGGTATTCCTGAGCTTCCAAGTACCTCTTTACCTCGTGATACCAGGGTTTTTCAGTCACCTTCTCAGCCTCGAGCTCACAGCAGTATGCCGGTTCATCCAACTTCCAGATAATGATTCGGGGAGCCTCATTGTCCCATTTAACTTTGAACATTGAAGACATCGTGGCTAGTGCGTCCGCTAGCTGATTCTCCTCTCTGGGGAAATGCTCAAAAGTTATCTCTTCAAAGTGAGGGAGCAAGGTCGACACATACTCCTTGTAAGGAATAAGATTCGGGTGTTTCGTATCCCACTCGCCTTTGATCTGATTGATCACGAGAGCGGAATCTCCGAAGACACTTAGAAATTTTATCCTTAAGTCGATTGCAGCTTGTAAACCCATGATACATGCCTCATATTCTGCCATATTGTTGGTGCAGCTGAAACATAATCGGGCGGTGAGGGGAGTATGAGTTCCTTTGGGAGATATGATTACAGCGCCGATGCCGTTACCCAAAGCATTGGAGGCTCCATCAAAATGCATAGACCATCGGGATCCTTCCTCAGGTCCTTCATCCGGTCCAGGCACTTCACAGTCAGTTACCACCATGATGTCTTCATCCGGAAAATCAAAGTTTAATGATTGGTAATCGTCCACAGGTTGGTGTGCCAAATGATCTGCCAGTACACTTCCCTTAATTGCTTTCTGAGTTGTATACTGGATATCATATTCTGTCAAGATCATTTGCCATCTCGCTATTCTCCCAGACAGAGCGGGCTTTTCAAATATGTACTTGATGGGATCCATCTTTGAAATCAACAAAGTAGTGTGAGTCAGCATATACTGTCTCAGCCGGCGAGCAGCCCATACAAGAGCGCAGCAAGTTTTCTCAAGCAGTGAGTAACGAGACTCACAGTCGGTAAACTTTTTGCTCAAGTAATAAATAGCGTGCTCTTTTCGGCCAGACTCGTCATGCTGCCCCAGCACACACCCCATTGAATTATCAAGCACTGTTAAGTATAGTATCAGAGGTCTTCCTTCCACCGGTGGCATAAGAATGGGTGGCTCTTGGAGATATTCCTTTATCCTTTCAAAGGCGGCCTGACATTCATCATTCCAGCGTACTACTTGATCTTTCTTCAGCAATTTGAAGATTGGCTCACAAGTAGCAGTCAGATGCGAGATGAATCGAGCAATGTAATTCAGTCGTCCTAGGAAACCTCTGACTTCTTTCTCTGTTTTTGGAGTCGGCATCTCTTGTATGGCTTTCACCTTGGCAGGATCCACCTGAATACCTTTATCACTTACAATGAAACCTAGCAATTTTCCGGATCTTACCCCAAAGGTGCATTTGTTGGGATTCAATCTCAGCTTGTACAACTTGAGTCGGTCAAATAACTTCCTCAGATGGTCAAGGTGCTCCTCCTCAGTTTGAGACCTTGCAATCATGTCATCAACGTATACTTCAATCTCATGATGGATCATATCATGGAACAAAGCAACCATGGCACGTTGATAGGTTGCCCCAGCATTTTTCAATCCGAATGGCATGACCTTATAACAGAAGGTCCCCCACTGAGTCACAAAGGTAGTCTTCTCCATGTCCTCTGGAGCCATCTTGATCTGATTATACCCTGAAAAACCATCCATGAAGGAGAACACCTTGTGTTGAGCTGTATTGTCAACAAGGACATCAATGTGAGGTAGGGGGAAGTCATCCTTGGGGCTGGCCCTGTTCAAATCCCTGTAGTCGACACACATTCTGACTTTACCGTCCTTCTTCGGCACTGGCACCACATTGGCAACCCACTGAGGGTAAGAAGTCACTGCAAGGAACCCGGCATCAAACTGCTTCATAACCTCGGCCTTGATCTTTTCCGACATCTTTGGACGCATCCGTCGAACTTTTTGCTTTACCGGAGGGCAATCTTCCTTGGTTGGCAGATGGTGAACTACAATGTCGGCATCCAAACCAGGCATATCTTCATAGGACCAAGCAAAAATCTCCATGTAGTCTTGTAGCATCTGGATCAATCGTTGCTTCACGCTGAGCTCTAGATTGGCACCAATCTTGACCTCTTTCCTATCTGTCTCAGTACCCAAGTTAATTGTCTCCACAGGCTCTTCATGTGGTTGAATAGCCCTCTCTTCCTGGAGTAGCAGTCTTGCGAGTTCACCAGGCACTTCGCAATCATCTTCACCTTCGTCTTCGGCCAAGTTGATCGGATTTTCGAAGTCATAACTGGCGGTAGCAGAGCTGTTACCAGTGAGATCCAGAGTGGATTGAAACCTGTATAAGTGAGTGTGTGTAAATACAGCTGTTTTGCAATATATATAACACAGAAAGGAAAAGAGCAAAAGATTTGAAATGCAACAAACGTCCAATGTTTTGATCGATGATATATGAAAATGTCATACAAAAAGCCCTCACAAATGGAGCTACGATGCCCCGGGTAGGACACCGAGCCAACAAAGTTTTAACATATTGTTTGTTACAAATTTGGAAATCAAAAGAAATTAATTACTGCGTGACAAATGTGATAGGGGTAAAATCCTTTGCCGTCCAGTTGCTCGGTCCGTCGCTGGCAGTCGGGTAGATCCAACTATCAAACTCTGCTTCTTCCACATCTTCCTCAATAGCGTTCACCCTTGAGCTGGAAATAAATACCGGAGCCTTTCCGATCTTCTCTTTGCACACCGCCTTCTGAGCCTCTGCAGTAAAGCCTAGCCCAAACTTGTCGTTCTTCTGAGTGAAGTCAGGAAGCTGACCCCAGTGTGCACAATTGCCTTTCTGAACCACAGCCCGGGCATCCCTTAGGGAAGCCATCTTCAAGGAATCATTCTCTTCGGCTATTGTCTCTGCAGCGGCTGAAATTGGATGCACCTCCTCGAAATGCTGGAAGGGGGTTTCAATGAACTCTCCGTCCATCTCAATGTACCTGAAGGAATTCAAATGGCTCACCATATACTCCTCTTCTCCTTGCACAGTGACGATCTTCCCCCTGACGGGATACTTCAGCTTCTGGTGCAAGGTGGAGGTCACTGCCCCAGCTTTATGGATCCAAGGTCGACCCAGCAGACAAGAGTACGATGGACGTATATCCATCACATAAAAGGTAGAGTCAAACACTTGAGAGCCCACACGAATAGGGATGTTAACCTCTCCATGAACCATCCTTTTGGAACCGTCAAAAGCCCTGACGATGATATTGCTGGGTTTCAACTCCAGGCCTTCATAATCCAGACGATCTAAAGCCTTTTTCGGTAGCACGTTCAAAGAAGAACCAGTATCCACCAATACATGTGCCAGAGTAGTGCCCCTGCATTCAATAGAGACATGCAGGGCATCATTGTGGTCTCTCCCTTTCGCGGTCAGGTCAGCATCTGAAAAACCCAAGCCGTTGTCCGCTGTTAGATTCGCTATGCAATCAGTGAACTGGACTGCAGACGTCTCCTGCGGCACATGGGCCGTCTTGAGAAATGAGATCAAGGCCTTAGCATGGGCCTCGGAGCATAGCAATAAGGAGAGCAGGGAGATCTTGGAGGGCGTATGCCCCAACTGCTCGACAACATTAAAATCACTTTTCTTTATTATTTTCAGAATCTCCTCCATTTCTTGTCGGGAGGCCTCAGCATTTACGGGTATTGGTGCCTCCATCCGGGCAGGCTCTTCTTCAATCCCTTTGCCCCGAGCATTTGATGACTCGGCAGCAGGGGAAACAACTTGATCAGCAACAGTAACAGGTATACTTGTAGGTTTTATGAGGAGGGGTCTTCGAATAGCGGGCGGTGCAATGTCAGGCGAAAAGAGCCTGCCACTGCGGGTGACCTTGGCTGGACCAGTGATATCGCAGATACTGGCACTAGCGTCGAATTCTTGTTTGATTCCATTTACATACACGTCTGCCCCATAATGCCAGGGGACAGCTTTATCAGACACGTAGGGGAGAGGCCCCGGAACAGTAATGATCACAGGTGCAATAGTCATGATTTGAATAGGCTTCTTCGGGGGAGCCTTGATTGGATTTTTGAAGATGGTAATCACAGAAACTTCTTTCATCGGAACCAATTGAACAGCAGTCTTTTTGAATAGAATTTCCTTGCTATCCATTAGGCCTTGGATGCCTAACCTCAGCAAGGGACAATCAGATAGGGAAATAGCACAGAACAGGCAACCTTCTCCGCAACCCGGAAATAAACCGGCCCGCAGTAGGTTCTTCTTAACAGTCTTCAGAGGGGTAACAACTTCATCTATCGAAACAGCATACATTTCTTCTTCGATGGCGTTTACCCTATGCTGGGGCATAGGAGCCGTTACAACATTTGGTCTTTCTGGCGCTTCAAACTGAATTTCCTTTGCGTCGATCAGATCTTGCACTTTGTTTCTCAAGGCCCAGCAATCATCAGTAGTGTGCCCGGGACTATCAGAATGATAAGCACACCGGGCATTTGGGTTATATTTAGGAGACGCAGTGTTGACGACTTTAGGAGCTTCTTTGAGGGTCACCAGGTTGGTGGATAACAGTTGGGGTAAAATTTGAGATAATGTCATACTTAGTCGGGTATACTGCCTCTTGGGCCTTTCGCTTCTTTGTTGATTGTACTGCTGAGGAGCAGCAACAGGTTTGGAGATGACCAAAGCATTGACAGCTTGGCAACTTTCGGGCTTGACTTGTCTTCTCGGACCATAGACGGCACTTGCTTCTTTCTTAAATGGCCTCTTCTCAGCACTTGTAGAGGCAGCCTTCTGTATCTTGCCTGACCTGATGCCAGCTTCAATTCTTTCTCCTGTTAATATCAAATCTGTAAATCCAGCGGAGGAGTTACCAACCAAATGATTGAAAAACGGACCAGACAACGTCCCCAGAAACATATCAACCAGTTCTCGATCAGTCAATGGAGGCTGCACCCTGCCAGCCAAATCTCTCCATTTTTGAGCGTACTCTTTGAACCCTTCACCCGTCCCTAGAGACATACCCTGAAGTTGGGTACGCGTAGGAGCGAGATCAGAATTGTATTGGTATTGTCTGTAGAATGCGGTTGCCAAATCTTCCCAGTGCCGGATGCTGGCTCCATCCAATTGGTAGAACCATTCAAGCTGTGACCCCGAGAGACTATCTTGGAAGAAGTGAATCCAGAGGTTCTTATCCGCCGTGTAAGGTTGGATTTTCCTTACATACGACCTCAGATGCAGCTTTGGGCAGGAGACCCCATCATATTTGGCGAAGGCAGGCGCCTTAAACTTGTGTGGGATGACTACCCCAGAAGATAACCCCAAATCTCCGAAATCCAGTCCCGGCACATTCTGAATTTCCATGGCGCTCAAGCGGTCCTCCAATTGCTTGTATCTGTCAGCAGCAGGTGGGTATTGTTCGTCGTTATAGTCCGTCTCGTTGTCGGAGACTGTGGGACTAGGAGCTCCTCCCCCTTGGGGACTGTTTTTCTCAGCAGAAGAAGTGGTTGGATCAGCTTCGTTGTGGAGTGTGTTCCCAAATCTGCGTCCGGCGTTGAACAATGCAGTCCTCTTTTTCTTCTTCTTCTTCAGGAGTAGAGTCTTCAACTCTTGCTGACCTTGGGCTAGGCTTAGGACCATTTCTTGAAACTGTGCACTTTGGGCCTGAAGGGCCTTGATTGCTTGCTCACTGGAGGAGTCTGGATTCATGATGACTGTTCACACAAACAGCGAAGAAAATTAAGCAACCTGCGAAATAGGGTACCTGCTATGCATATGGTGCAATGGAATGCGTATGTATGCAATGCATTCAAGGATTTAGAATATTCAAAATTTGTTGTAGACAAAAAGGAACGCACATTATATTAATAAGGAGAAATTTGTTAATACATAAATGCCCCATGGGCCAAATACTACAAAATGACTCCTTAAGGTAAAAAGACATTGCGCATCCTCTTTGGCGCGATGTAGGTGTTGAGATTCCTTTCCTCGTGCAGCAGGCGGGTGAGTTCCAGGACCTTCTTTTCACTAGCATGTAGACTGGTCTCAAGAGAATTCTGTTCTTCCTTAAGCTGGACCCAGCTCTTCTGCATCTCTTCCCAGGAGGTGGGCATGTCGGGATGTTGAATGGTGTAGGATGCCTCTCCTTCCAAGACTGGTTCTTTGATCACAGGGAGCATATGAGGATAAGGCATCACTAACTTCTGGGAGCGGGCTCGTACCCACTTGAGGTAAGGTTCCAACGGGATGGAGTTCCGGTGCCCCAATGTCTTGCTGTCTATCCTACTTGGCATCCTCCAAGCTCTGATAAATTTCTGACGAAGTCCTTGAGTATCGTTGTCGAAGTCAAAAACTATGTTAGGGATTAACATGTCATGAGGGCCATCCCTCCGAGCATAACCAAACTGTCTCCAAGCCAGGCATGGGTTGTAAGTAATACCCCCTTTGATTCCAAATAAAGGAACATTGGGGTACTCCCCACATCGATCAATGATAGTGATGTCTTCCCTAGACCTAGGGCACCAATGTATATCCACATGCGTGAGAGTCATTAACCGTTGTGACCATCTCAAACCCCGCTCGTTCTTTAAAACTGTTTGTGGAAGGTGCGAAATAAACCACCTTCCCAGGAGAGGAGTGCAACACATAAGGACACCCCTTCTTCTCATGGTTCGAGTGTAACATGAGTGAAGGATGTCCCCCAGCAACGTAGGTATAGGATTCTTGGTCATGAAGATCTGGACCGCACTGATATCAATAAGCTGATCGGGATTAGAGAATAACACCAAACCATAGACAAGGAGGGCCATAACTTCTTCAAAAGCTCGTAGGTCAAGAGAGTTCCAACATTCTTGGGCCATTTCAAACAGAAACCTGGCTAAGAACCCTTTGATACCACTTCTAACTTCCCAATGACCTTTGAGGTCAGATGTCTGTAGGTGCAAGGCTTTAGCAATCTCTTCAAGCTTGGGCTCCTCTTCCGTACCGTTGTAGGGTAGTTGATCAAGGATAGAGACCTTCAGAAGTCGGGAGAACTCTTCCAATGTAGGCACCAACTGATAATCCGGGAAGGTGAAGCAGTGATGCAGAGGGTCAAAGAATTGGAACAGGACCTTTATCAAGTCCTCCTCAATGTTGGTGTTAACTAAGTTGATGAGTCTTCCATGTCTCTCACTGAATGAAGAACCCTCGGGAATCCTGGACAGAAGTTCCTTAAGCTGAGGAGGGATCTTTACAAGGCTAATCTGAATTGTCTTTCTGCGAGCAGTTTCCATGTCCTATAAAACAAGAACAAAGATGAAGATTCGAAACCCTTGAAATGGTTAGTCAATGCTCATGATGTTTGTATGATGTAATGATGTGATGATTAAATACACTATAAATATTCACAAAGGCAAACATGGTAAGGCACACAAGTCACACAAGCCCTTAGAGTTTAGGCCTGCATGGGGTCTGGGTATTACCCTCTTGAAGTTTGGTGGGCTCAACCTGTCCTATCAAAAGTAACCGGGTTCTAAAGGTCCCAATATCACTGGATTGCTTTCATTGTTCATCGTTTCGATTTATCCACTGAACTGGCGACCGAAATATTCCAGGAAAGCAACCCTCAATTGAGTGTAGTATCGAGTATCAACCAACCTCGGACTGCACCAAAGTCAGTCATCTCACTACCCTAAAAAGGCCAAGATGGTTCAATTAAGGTTCCTAAGGTCAGTTGATGCTTCACGACACCACGCGGCGGCCCCGTACTCTCCTTGACTGAACTCAAGGGTTACCGGTACACACCAAAGTGCCACATCAACGTAGCAGACTGTTTCAACCATGTCGGTATACCCCGCACAGTTCCCTCGCAGCCTTGTTGCTACTTTCTAAGAAGGTATCCCCAGATCCGAGCTAGGATCTATAAAACTCCGATACAAAACCCACAAATGTAAAAGCAAACAAAGCAAGCAATTGAAAACAAAGGTGATCTAAACCCTAAGGTTACTCCACTTTAAAAGAGTCCCCGGCAGAGTCGCCAGTTCTGTGATACGGTGGGAGAACTGACTTGAGGTTTTGCGTTTGTATTCGCAAATGTTGCGGTTAGCAAGAGTCGCCACCGACTTTTTATTTTATCCTAAGGAAAGGTTAAAAAGCACAGCAAAAACCTTTTGAGATGTTTCTTGGGTTCGGGGAGTAGATTATAGAAAGGGAAGGTATTAGCACCCTTTCTATCCATGGTTATCCATGGGCTCTTAGTTACTTGCTTAGATCACTTGCCTTTTGTTTTCAATTGTTTTAAATGGTGCTTGAGTGTGTGGGTTTGAAATTGTTTTGAAGAGAGGCCAATGTGGTGGCAACCTTTGTAATGATCCATGTTGGGATGTATACAAAGGTGTACGTCTTTTGAAAAAGATTTTCATTTGTTTTTGAAAGTTTGTTTTGAAAGTGTTGTGATGTGTGATTTTTGAAATTAGGCAAGTGTTTTGTTTTGCAAGTTTGATTCAAGTAACTAAGAGGTTATCTACTCCTAAATTTCTCAAAAGATCATTGCTATACTTTAACCCTTTTAACAAGTTTGCTCCACCATTGTATTTGGTGGGCAACCTTGTGTTAGGATGTGAAAGGGACAGGCGCGGGTCATCGTTTAGACCATAATTGCAACGACGTTTGAATGTCTTTGGGCAATTTCTTTAAGGGACTTGATCATTTGTTTTTTTTTGTTTGTTTTGAAAAGTTTTGTCGAGGGACTATGATCATTCAAATTGCTTGCTTTGCCCAAAGATGTTCAACATACAATATGGCCCATTTATTTGAAGGCAACAAAGTGGAGTACCCTAGGGGGTGCAAGTGTGATTTGTGTCCATTTTCATGCTTGTTTATCTTGTATTAGGTCAAACTATTTTTTTATCGTTTTTTCGCATACAAACCCTAATTCTAACATGTTATCATTAGAAAGCAATAAAGTGCGAAATTAAAATTACTAAGCTATTACAAAACCAAATATGGGAAGGGGGGTACAAATGTTCAAATGGGGGATATTGACAAGAATTTAAATCTAAATTATTACATCATTTTGAATATTTGCAAGGTAAATAAATTGCATAATTAAATGGAAATTAAATAAATATGTGAAATGCAAAAAGAAAGTTTTTATATGTATGAGAAAATATTTTTTATGTAAAGAGAAAAGAAAATAAAATGTATTATTATTCTTTTTTTTGAGTATTTTAAATTTAGGGCAAAAACCCTAATTTTAAAGAAAATGCATTATTATCTAATTTAATACAACTATTTATTTATTATTTATAAAAATAAAATAAAATGAAGTATATTATGGGGAAAAGTATTTTTGTATCAAATATTAATAAAAAATAAAAATTCAAGTATTTTTATATTTTTGACTTAAATATATTGATAACCATATATATATATATATTAAACCCTAAATATGTATTATACAAAATAAATATTTATTTAATATTTTAATAAAATAAATAAAAGAGTATTTTTTGTGTGAAATATTTTCAGAAAGTAAATAAAAATAAAAATTGTATTTACATTATTTTCTATTTATTCTAACAATAGTACATATATATATTTATGTATAAACAAAGAAAATAAACAAATAAATATGCAATAAATGCAAAAAATGATGAAAAAAATATTTTTAATTTTTTAATGCCATGAGAAAAAATAAACAAAGTCAACCAAAAAAGAAAAAGTCAAAAATGTTAAGAAATGAACAAATGGGCTCAGGGGGGTGTGAATCAAAAAAGGTGGTGTGAAAAGTGAAATAACACAGGCCCAGCCCACTGATCATTGTCTTCAACCTCCAGCTTCAAACATTTGAAAAACGCGCGCCCCTGTTCCTCAATGTCTAACTCCTGATTCTTGGCTTTTCAGCAAAAACTCATAACACAAGAAATGTTCAGCATGAAGAGACGGTTTCAACCATATAAATAACTTGACCTATCTCTCTAAGATGAGGGAGAATTTCTCCTCCCCCAATTTCTGACCTAACTTTTCATCAATGTTCAGACATGAAATTCTCTAAGCACACGAAACATAAATGAAATCTAAGCATATGAGCATGTTCAGGGCTATGATTGTGACATGTTTTCTTCAAAAATCTAAAGCTAACAATGCCTAATAAGGGAGATAGAACTCCATGAATGTACCTGTTCAGTTGGAATCGATCTTGGCAATGGAGGATGTTTCAGAGTGAAATGATGACTTGTACAACTTCCTTGAAGTGTAAGGATGCTTTTCCAATTCCTACTTTGTCTTGAAACTCCCTGAATCGAGCTAGTGAACTCCAACTGCAAAACAGAAAATTAAAAATGGTGAAGTGGCTTGGAGGTGTTACAGGTCTGATTTTAGGACATGGTTAGCTTGCATATGTTGTAGGGAAGGTAGAGGAAAAGGTTTGGATCAAAATGCTCGAAGGGATTGGGAGTTTGCACTCAAACTGCAGGGGCTCCCCTGTTTGTACAGTTTTGAGGTGATTAGAGCAATGGGAGTGTTTCAGATGGCAAGGGCTCGTGTGTTAGCTTGGATTTGGTCTATGGAATGTGTTTGATAGCTTTTGTGTTGTGTGTCTAAGCTGAGATGAGAGATGGCATAAGTTATGGACTTTTCTTCTATCTTAAGCAACAAAAGCAAGTTGGTGGTTTTAGGTTAGTAGGGGGCCTCCTAATGTGCTGCATAAACATCTCTTGATCAGTGTGTTATGCACATAATCTTGTGCCAAGCAGATCTTTCATGTACTTGTTGGATTACAAACTTGACATAAAGTTAACCTTTTCAAAAATGGAAATTTCACTTTATCTAGTTTAGGATTAATCTTGCATACAATGCTTGCACTCAAAGAACAACACCTTAACACATTGAATATGCATTAAATTATTGAGTATGAAATGGTTCAAGGACCTGTAATCAAGCATAAAGCAAACTGATTTCAAATTGGCAAGGTTATGAACATGTCTTGATGAAGAACAAAAAGTGAATTTTTGCCAACTTGTGAAATTCGAATCTCTCAAGTTATGAGGTTGTTTGATGAGTTCTTGGACATTTTGGAAATCTTGGAATGTGTACTACAATCCATCTTTGAAATGCAAATCAAATTCCAAGTGGAAGGGTATGAAAAGTGGCCTTGAAGTAGGGTAGAAAACCTTGTCAAAATAGGTCAAATTTCACTAAGTTAAAAGATGGTTTAGTGCCCTTATTCAAAAACTTATAACTTGAGATACAAGCTTCAAATGAGAAAACTTTGTGAATCAAAGTTGTAGATTATGCAACAAGCCACAACTTTCATGTTTTGACTTTTGTTTGAATCCAAATGGATCATGGTGAAAAGATGGGGCAAAGTTGGGGAAAAATTAGGGTTTTTCATAACTTAGAAAAATTCTAAGTTATGAAAAATTCCATTTTCAAACCCTAATTTGCATTTTGAGATTTCTTGGTGAACAAGTTTCATGATTTGGCATGTTTTGATGAAAAATGAATCTTGACTCTTGATTTTGACCAAAAAGTCAAAGTTTGACTTTTCAGTGTACAGTCAAAATTGATCAATTGACTGGGAAATTCAACTGTCAATCTTGTGTACTTGGGATCTTTTGAGCTTGATGAACATGTCAAGATAATTCCATTGAGTCCTTGAGGCCATATGTGAGCTTGGTTTGCCATTGGCTAGGTCAAACAGTCAAAAATTGCCTTTGTGCAGTCAAAACCCTAAAAATGACCATTTTGCCCTTTTGGTGATCTGATCAAATTTCTTATGGAATTGTGATCCAAACTTGATCAAATGGTCCATATGAGTTCAATATGTTGATGTGGATCAAATTTCATGAGGTTTGACTGTCAATTGGCCACAGTTGACTTTTTCCCCAATACAGTTGATTTCTAGGTCAATTGTCCAATTGACTGGGTAAAACTTGGAATCAAGACTTGAAACTTGGCATGGGTAAACTTGGGAGTCCAACATGAAGCATGAAAGTCATCTTAGGCATTTTAGATCAAAACATCCTTAGGCAAGCACAAACCCTAATTTGAGTCCACAGTGCAAGGAGAAGTCTTGAGCAGAGGAAACCCTAACTGTATCTTGATCTTCAAAGGTCTTGTGATGAGAAAATGTTGAGGAAATGGGAGGGAAAATTTTGGGGTACAACAGTATCATTGTCGAAGTCAAAAACTAGGTCAGGAATCAGCAGGTCATGAGGGCCATCCCTCCGAGCATATCCAAATTGTCTCAAAGCTAGACAGGGGTTGTAGGTAATGGCTCCCCTAATTCCAAGTAATGGAACATTAGGAAATTCTCCACAACGATCAATGATGGTGACATTTTCTCTAGACCGAGAACACCAATGTACATCAGAATGTGTGAGGGTCATCAATCGTTGTGACCACCTTAAACTCTGCTCATTCTTCAAAACTGATTGTGGAAGGTGAGAAATAAACCACCTTGCTAGGAGAGGAGTACAGCACATGAGAACACCTCTTTTCCTCATTGTTCGTGTGTAAAATGAGTGGAGGATGTCCCCAAGCAATGTAGGTATGGGATTCCTGGATATGAAAATCTTGATAGCATTTACATCTATAAGTTGATCAGGATTTGGGAACAAAACCAACCCATAGATAAGGAGTGCCACAATCTCTTCAAAGGCTTGTAGATCAAGAGAATTCCAGCATTCTCGTGCCTTCTCAAACAAAAACTTTGCCAAGAATCCCTTGATACCTCTTCTGGTTTCCCAATGCCCTTTGATGTCGGATGGTTGCAAGCGTAATGCTTGAGCAACATCTTCAAGTTTTGGTTCCTTTTCCATGCCGTTGTAGGGTAGTTGACTAAGAATAGGAATTCTCAGGAGTTGAGAAAATTCCTCCAAAGTAGGCACCAATTGATAATCATGGAATGTGAAACAGTGGTGTAGGGGGTCAAAGAACTGGAAGAGAACTTTCATCATGTCTTCTTCAATGTTGGTGTTGACCAAGCTGAGGAGTCTACCATGTCTTTCACTGAAGAGAGAATTCTCGGGAATCCTGAATGTAAGCTCCTTGAGTTGAGGAGGGATCCTTACAAGGTTGACTTGAATTGTTTTCCTGCGGAGAGACTCCATGTCCTGCAAAACAAGAACAAAGATGAAGATCTAAACCCTTGAAATGGTTAGCAGATGCATATGATGTTTTATGATGTATGCACAAACACATGTACAAGCAAGTCACACAAAAACCCTAGTTTCAGGCTTGCAGGAGGTTTCATAGGTAAGTACCCTCTTGAGTTTAGTTGGCTCAAAACCTATCCTATAAATAGTAACCGGGTTCTAAGGAGCTCAATATCATTGGATTGTTTTCTATGTTCATCGTTTCGGTTTAGCCACTTAACTGGCGACCAAAATATTCCAAGAAAACAATCCTCAATGAGTGTAGTATCGAGTATCTACCAACTTCGGACTGCACCAAAATCGGTCATCTCACTACCCCTAAAAAAGGCCAAGATGGTCAAGTAAGGTTCTAGGTCATTAGTGCTTAGTGGCATCACTCAGCGGCCCCGTATTCTCTTTGATTGACTCAAAGGCTACCGGTACTCACAAATATGTCGCACTAATATAGTTATTGCTTCAACCGTGTCGGTATACCCCGCACAGTTTCCACAACGTATTGCTATCTATGAATGTTTCCCAAATCCGGGTGGAGGATTTATAGAACTCCGAGACAAGCCCACAATTAAAAGCATACAAAGCAATACAATTGAAAACACAAGTGATCTAATCCTAAGGTACACCTCACTTATAAATAATCCCCAGCAGAGTCGCCAGTTCTGTGATCGGTGGGAATGAGAACTGACTATTTTGGAATGCTGGTTCGCGTTTGCGTTTGTTTTCGCAAAATGTCGCGGTAAGCAAGAGTCGCCACCGTCTTTTATTTTATCCAACAAGGAAAGGACAAAAGCACAGAAAAATTCATTTTCGAGATGTTTCTCGGGTTCGGGAGGTAGATTATAGAAAGGGAAGGTGTTAGCACCCTTTCTATCTGTGGTTATCCACGGGCTCTTAGGTACTTGCTCACTATGTTTTCAAAAGTTTTCTTTTCTTTATGTTTGTGGGTTTTGAAAAGAGTTTTGTTTTTGAAGAGAGTGTAAGTGCGAAAAGTTTTGTTTTGTTTTTAAAAGGAGCAAGTACTTAAGAACCTCTACCTACTCAAAAAGGAATTAAACTGTGCAAATGTCCTTTAGACAGTGCTATCCCACTATTGAGGAGTAGGTAGCACCGTCGTTGGAGTTTTCGGGTCAATTCGATTTAAGGGATGTGTGGTCACTAAAGCAATGTTAGGATGCTTTAGCGGTAACCCTAATGTCTTAGATCATTTTTATTGAGGCAACCGTTTCGAGGCAACTTTGATCTTTGGACAGGAGGGCGGCCTTTAAGACTTCCTATACTCAATGACCACGTTCGAGGCAACCAAGTGAGGTGTACCCTAGGAGTGGCATGTGCAAGTGTGTCAATTTTCAGTTATATTATCTTTGCATGTCATGGTGAGATACTGTTGATTTTAAGTTTAAGAGTTAATCTTGTCATGCATAGCCTAGTTAGCATACATCTAAACAGTTAATATATGTACAGAAATTTAAAGTGCGGGAATTGTAAATCCTACGCTATTACAAGGCTTCGGGGAGGGGGATTATTTACATGTCCAAAAATTGGGGGGATAAAAAGCAGTAAAGTGTAAAAGTCTTAGTTAAGCTATTACAAACCAATAAGCAGTTACAATAAAATAAACGCGCGTGAATCTGAAAATAAACTCTAAAAAATCCTAAGAATAAAATCTTTTTGTTGTTTTATTTTATTTTTGGGAAATGCTAAATGTTCAATTAAGTCAAATTTAATTAATTAAAAAAAACTGATTAAAATTAACTCCAAAACATACTTAATATTTTTTGCATTTTTTGTTTATGAAAAGGATTGAATTTAAATAAATCCTAAGTCTACTGATTTTAAAATTGGAGAAAATAAGTTAAAATAATTAACTAAATTAAATCTTAATTCTAAGTTACTTATTTTTATGATTTTTATGTTAATTAAAAAAAAACAAACTAATAGAAATAAACAAAAACAAAGTAAACAAAGTACAAATGGGCCAGACAGCAAATCAAGAAAAAAAATAATTTTGGAGGCCTGGGTCGAAAGAAGTGCAGGCTGTCTTTCGACCTAGTGAAGAGTCTTGATCGAAGGTGCATAAGGGTGTTTGATCTAGATATGTCATCCTTCGATCTGGAAATCCTGGATCCAGTTTGAAGCTAAGCTGCTAAGCTTCGAAACTCTGAACAGGATCCTGAGAATATATTTCCTGCAAGAAACGAAACACATGTTAAAGGTCCAGGGGGGATTTTACCCCCCTGATTCGAATCTCCCCCTTATTCGCACCTGCTAAATCTGGGTCTGGGTTTGTTTTATCCTGGGATTTTAAGGAGAAACTCAGATTGTGCCCAAGCAATGGCACAATCTCATCCATGCGTTGTAGCTTATATGTAGCACATTAAATCATTCACAAACAACAGTAATAACATGAATATGCAATCAGAGATCGAAATGAGTTTTAGATTAGATTTCTCTTTACCAAACAGAAGTGCTTTGATTTATGATTCTGAGTGTGGAATGGCTGGTGCAAGGATTGGGTATGGCTTCCTGGAAGTGCTGATGATTTTTGGCAGCGTATCTCCAAGTTCTCCCTGTTTCTTTTCTCTATTTTTTCTGTATATTTTCGTGTCCCTTTTGCAACACTTGTGATCTCTTTATATAGAGGGGGTGGAGGGGACAGGAAGACAAAGGTTTAAATGACCTTGATTATGTGTTTGACAACCATGAATGAGAATTTGTAACGCTGATTATGTGTTTGAAAGCCATGAATGAGAGTTCGTAACGTTGGCTAAACACATGGGATCTTGTCCCTTTTTGAATTTTGAATGACATGTAACTGGCCTTCGAATGCTCCCTTTCGAATGGGCTGATGGCCTCCTTCGAATGCTTTTCGAAAGCTTCTTCGAATGGACCCTTTGAATGCTTCTTTGAATGGACCTTTTTGGAATTCCAATCGAAGGACACTGTTATAATGCCAATTGAAGTACTTGTCCATAATGCCAATCGAAAGGCTCCTTCAGAATACCAATCGAAGGGTCTTTCAGAATGCCAATCGAAAGCCTTGACATAATGCCAATTGAAATGCTTGTCCATAATGCCAATCGAAGAGCTTGATAGAATGCCAATCGAAAGGCTCCTTCAGAACACCAATCGAAGGGTCTTTCAGAATGCCAATCGAAATGTACTTAAAGCACCACTCAAAAAATTTCCTTTTCCTTAGGCAAGAGTTTATGATCAACCATGCAGGGGGAAGACTTTGGGAAACATGAGAGGGCAAATTTTGGGGTACAACAGTTACTAACATGATATTCTCATCCGGGAATTCGAAGTTCATAGATTGGTAATCATCCACTGCCTGTTATGCTAAATGATCTGCCAACACACTTCCTTTGATTGCCTTTTGGGTCGTGTACTGGATGTTATACTCGGCCAAGATCATCTGCCATCTTGATATTCTTCTGGACAAGGCGGGCTTTTCGAAGATATACTTGATTGTATCCATCTTTGATATCAATAGAGTGGTGTGAGTCAGCATATACTGTCTCAGCCGGCGAGCAGCCCATGCCAAAGCGCGGCAAGTTTTTTCAAGCAACGAGTATCGGGTCTCGCAGTCGGTAAACTTTTTGCTAAGGTAATAAATAGCATGCTCTTTTTGGCCAGACTCGTCATGCTGCCCCAGCACATACCCCATTGAATTGTCGAGTACTGTCAAGTATAAGATCAGGGGTCTCCCTTCAACTGGAGGCATCAGAATAGGAGGCTCTTGGAGATATTCTTTGATCCTTTCGAAAGCGGCCTGACATTCATCGTTCCATCTTACCACTTGATCTTTCTTCAGTAGCTTGAAGATTGGCTCACAAGTAGCAGTCAGGTGTGAGATGAATCGGGAAATATAGTTCAAACGTCCCAAAAAGCCTCTGACTTCTTTTTTGGTTCGAGGAGCTGGAATTTCCTGTATAGATTTCACCTTTGCAAGATCAACTTGAATACCCTTATCACTTACGACGAAACCCAGCAGCTTACTAGATCTCACTCCAAAGGTGCACTTGTTCGAGTTTAACCTCAGCTTATACAACTTCAACCTGTCAAATAGCTTCTGAAGGTGGTCCGGATGTTCTTTCTCAGTTTGGGATCTTGCAATCATGTTGTCAACGTATACCTCAATCTCATGGTGAATCATTTCGTGGAACAAAGCGACCATGGCGCGCTGATACGTTGCCCTAGCATTCTTCAATCCAAAAGGCATGACTTTGTAGCAAAAGTTACCCCATTGAGTAACGAACGTTGTATTCTCCATATCCTCGGGAGCCATCTTAATCTTATTGTAACCAGAGAAACCATCCATAAAGGATAAAACCTTATGTTGTGCGGTGTTGTCAACCAGAACGCTAATATGAGGCAGAGGGAAATCATCCTTGGGGCTCGCCCTGTTCAGATCTCTATAGTCTACACACATACGAACCTTACCATCTTTCTTCGGCACCGGAACCATGTTGGCAACCCACTGCGGGTAAGAAGTAACTGCTAGAAAACCGACATCAAACGGTTTCATAACCTCAGCCTTGATTTTCTCAGACATCTCTGGGCGCATTCGGCGAACTTTCTGTTTCACTGGAGGACAGTCTTCCTTGGTAGGCAGGCGGTGAACCACAATATTGGTATCCAACCCAGGCATATCTTCATAAGACCAGGCAAAAATCTCAACATAGTCACGCAGCATCTGAATCAGTCGTTGCTTAACACTAGGCTCCAGATTTACACCAATCTTGACCTCTTTCTTGTCTTCCTCCGTACCCAGATTCACTGATTCCACTGGCTCTTCATGCGGCTGTATGGCCCTCTCTTCCTGAAGTAACAGTCTAGCAAGTTCCCCAGCACTTCACAATCATCCTCACCTTCGTCCTCAGCTTGGTTGATCGGACTTTCGAAGTCATAACTGGTAGTAGTAGAGTCGTTATCAGTGGGATCCAGAGTGGATGTAGACCTGTATATGTGAGTGTGTGTAAGACAAATAACTGTTTTTGCAAGATAGAAAAGAAAAACAAGGAGCGCAAAATTTGTAATGAAAGAAAAACGTCCAATGCTTTTATTGATGATATATGGAAATGACACATAACAAGCCCTCAAACAAAGCCACGGTGTCTCGGGCAAGGCACCGGGCCATAAAAAGTTTCAAATTGTCTGTTACAAATCCAAAACAAAAGTCTATTACTGTGTAATAAAATAAATGGGCACGAAGTCCTTTGCCGTCTAATTGCTTAATCCGCCGTCGATAGTCGGGTAAATCCAGTTGTCGAACTCAGACTCTTCATCATCATCCTCAATTGCATTCACTCCTAAACTAGTGATAAACATGAGAGGTCCTCCAATCCGCGCACGCCGAACAGCCCTTTGAGCTTCTGCAGTAAAACCCAAACCAAACTTGTATGTCTTGTGTGCAAAGTCAGGGAGTTGACCCCAATTAGCACACCCACCTTTCTCAATAACAGCTCGGGCATCCTTGAGGGAAGACATCTTCATTGGAGGATCTTCAGCAACAGTTTCAGTCGACGCCAGAGTCTGGGGGACTTCTTCAAAGTTCTGGCATGGGGTCTCAATGAACTCCCCATCCATCTCCACATACCGGAAAGAGTTAAGGTGGCTCACCATGTACTCCTCTTCTCCCCGTACTGTAACAATTTTCCCTTTCACTGGGTATTTTAACATCCGATGAAGCGTAGAAGTTACTGCCCCAGCCCTATGAATCCACGGGCGACCCAGCAAACAAGAATAAGATGGTCGGATGTCCATCACATAGAATGTAGACGCGAAAGTCTGCGAACCAACCTTAATAGGGACATCCACCTCCTCGTACACCATCCTTTGGACCCATCAAAGGCCCTAACCACAATATTTCTTGGCTTCAGCACCAACCCTTCACAGTCCAACCGGTCTAACACTTTCTTGGGTAAAACATTTAACGAGGACCCAGTATCTACCAACACGTGAGCCAGAGTAGTTCCCCTGCACTCGATTGAAACATGTAGAGCGTCATTGTGATTCTTTCCTTTGGCAGTCAAATCTGCGTCGAAGAAACCCAACCCGTTGTCAGTTGTCAAACTAGCCACACAGTCTTTGAATTGATCAGCAGATGTTTCTTGAGGCACATGCGCAGTTTTTAGGAAACCAATCAGAGCCTTAGCATGGGCCTCCAAGCACAACAATAAAGATAACATGGAGATCTTCGACGGGGTTTTCCCCAACTGTTCGACTACGTTGTAGTCGCTCTTTTTAATGATCTTCAAAATTTCCTCTATCTCCTGCCTAGAGGTTTCAACAATAATCTTCTTCGGTGCCTCCGTCCGGGAAGGCTCACCGGTGATCCCTTTGCCCCGAGCGTCAGATGACTCGGCGACAGGGGTAATGATTGGAACATGAACAGGGGTAGTAGAAGATGTATTGGCAGGTGTAATAACAACAGGTTTTTGAACAATTGGTGGGGAAATATCAGGAGAGAAAAGTCTTCCGCTGCGGGTGACCTTTCTAGATCCAACAAGATTGTTGACATCAGTATTAGCCTCTTCAACCTTCAAGTCTTGTTTTATCCCATGGCAGTACACATAGGCCCCATAATGCCACTAGACAGCCTTGTCTGACGTGTAAGGAATAGGTCCAGGAATAGTAATGATCAATGGAGCAATTCTTGGAACATATGTAATTCTAACAGGCTTTCTCGAGGAAGCCTTGTAAGAATTGGCGGAAATGGTGATTATGGAAACATCTTCAATAGGAATCAATGGAACCAAAGTTTTCTCAAACATGATTTCTTTGTTATCCATCAGGCGTTGGACACCTGACTTCAATAGATGGCAACCAGTTGGTAGGATGGAACACAGGTGGCAACCTTCGCCACAACCTGGAAATAAACCGGCCAATAATAAGTTCTTCTTTACTGTCAACAACGGAGTAGAAACGTCTTCCACGGAAGTCACAAATGAGTCATCATCCACAGCATTCACCCCATGCTTGGGCATAGGAGCAGTCATAACATTCAGCTTTTCTGGCGCTTCAAACTCAATCTCCTTAGCATCAATCAGATCCTGCACTTTATTCTTCAAAGCCCATCAATTATTGGTATCATTCCCTGGGCTATCAAAGTGATAAGCACAGCGGGCGTTTGGATTATACAGCAGTGATGTGGTGTTGGGGTTCTTTGGAGCCTCCTTCGGAATCACCAAGTTGGTCTTCAACAGTTGCGGCAGAATTTGAGATAGGGTCATACTAAGCCGAGTGAATTGTCTCTGCGGTCTCTCTGCTCTTTGTTGATTGTTGTGTTGTGGGGCAACAGTAGGTCTTGATATTACCACCCCATTAACTGCTTGGCGGCGCTCAGGTCGGTTTTGGCTCCTCGAGCTATAAACTGCACTAGATTCCTTTTTGAAAGGCTTTTTCTCTGTACTTGATGAAGCACCCTTATGTATCTTGCCGCTCTTGATACCGGCCTCAACTCTCTCCCCAGTCATAATCAATTCAGTGAACCCAGACGATGAACTGTCGATCAAATGATTGAAATACAGACCAGACAAAGTCCCAAGAAACATATCCACTAACTCCCTGTCAGCCAGAGGGGGTTGTACTCTTCCAGCAAGATCTCTCCACTTCTGAGCATAGTCCTTAAAACCTTCGCTCGCACCCATAGACATACCCTGAAGTTAGGTACGCGTGGGAGCAAGGTCGACATTATACTGGTATTGCTTGTAAAAAGCAGCGGCAAGGTCCTCCCAGTTATGGACGTTAGCTCCTTCCAGTTGATAGAACCATTCAAGTTGAGTCCCTGAAAGACTATCTTGAAAGAAATGAACCTAAAGGTTCCTGTCAGCAGTATACGGTTGAATCTTTCTAACATACAAGCGGAGGTGTAGCTTTGGGCAGGAGACCCTGTCGTACTTAGCAAAGACAATCGCTTTAAACTTGTGTGAGATTACCACCCCAGATGCCAAACCCAAATCTCTAAAGTCCAGCCCAGGTATCTTCTGGATCTCCATTGCGCTTAACCGGTCTTCAAGTTGCTTATACCTATCCTCAGCCGGAGGATACTGGTCTTCATCAAAATCAGTGTCCTTGTAAGAAACCACAGGGCTATGAGCCCTCCTTTCTTCTTGATTCTCTCCCCTCCAGATGAGTGGGACAAATCAACTTCCTCCCGCAACCTGTTTCCAAATCTATGACCCATATTCAGGAGGACTGTCCTCTTCTTCTTCTTCTTCTTATCCTTCAAGATAAGAGTCTTCAGATCTTGTTGACTCTTGGCCAGGTTCAGGAACATTTCCTGGAACTGAGCATTTTGAGCTTGTAGGGCCTTGATAGCTTGATCAGTAGGTATTTCAGAAGACATGTTTGCTGAAATAAACAGCGAAGAAGATGAGAAACCTGTAAGGGTACCTGTAATGAGGTGCGTGAGAATGGAATGCGTATGATATGATTTCAAAGACTTTAGGGAGATTCAAATTTGTAAACCAAAATGAAACACACTTTATTAGATAAAAACTTGAAACAATGTTTGACAAATGCCTTTAAGGCGTTACAAAAGGAATACTAGAAAGCAAATCTACACTAGGAACAATAAAAGACAACCAGCGCTCCCATGGTCGTTTTCCTTTGGTGCTGACATAGTCGTTGAGGACCCTCTCATTCTCCAGCTGCCTTGTAAGCTTCAGGATCTTCCGCTCCTGCTCATAATACTTCTCTCTGTAAGTATCCTTTTCTTCCCTTAGCTGGATCCAAGACCTCTTTAATGCCCCAATGTTAGTAGGCATGTATGGATGAAGGATGGTAGAAGGAACCCCTTCTTCATCAGTATGCTCCACTATCACAGGCAAAACAGCTTCGTAGGACATCCCTAGATTTTGAGCACGGGCTCGAACCCACCGGAGATACGGTTGCATCGGGAGAGAAGTCTTCATGCCTAGCTCATGTGGATCAGACCTATTCACTCTGTCCCAGGCTCGTATAAATATGCGGCGATGTCCCTCAACATCTCCCATGAAGTCAAAGACAATGTCTGGAAGCAGCAACTCATGAGGATCGTCCCTTCGAGATCGTCCAAACTGTCGTAAGGCCAAACAAGGGTTATAGGTGATCCCTCCTCTAATTCCAAGTAATGGAACATTGGGGTATTCCCCACAGCGATCAATAACGGCTACCTTTTCCATTTCTTTAGTACTCCAGATGATGTCCGTACGAGCAAGGGACATAATTATGTAGGCCCAACCCATGCCTTCCTCATTCTTCAAAACAGATTTGGGGAGGTGAGAAATAAACCACCTCACCAGCAATGGTGCACAACACATAAGGGTTCCCCGTTTCCGAGCAGTACGGGCATAAAGAGCATGCAGGATATCACCTAAGAGAGTGGGAATTGGGTTACGGGACATGAAGATCTTCACTACATTCACATCAACAAAGGAATCTGAATTTGGGAACAGAACCAAGCCATATATGAGAAGAGCCAGGATATATTCAAATGCTTGAAAGTCCAAACTATCCCAGAATTGTTGAGCCTTATCAATCAAGAACTTAGCCAAGAAGCCTTTTATCCCACTCCGAGTCTCCCAGTTAGATCCCACATCAGCCCTTGTAAGATGGAGGGCTGAAGCAATATCCTCTGGCCTAGGAGCTATCTCCAAACCTGTAAATGGTGTCTGCTCTAGAATAGATATGCCAAGTAAATCAGATAACTCCTCCAAAGTAGGGACCAACTGATAGTCCGAGAAGGTGAAACAGTGATGCAACGGGTCAAAGAACTGGAACAAGACACTCATCATTTGTTCATCCAGCTTGGAAGTGACCAGGCTGAGGAGATGACCATGTCTTCTGTCAAAAGAAGAAGTATCAGGGACCTTTGAAACCAAATCTCTAAGTTGAGCAAGTATCTGCATGAAGCTGATCCGAATAGTATTTCTGCGCATAGATGCCATGATCTGCAAAACAGAACAAAGATGAATTCCCTCGGTCTTTGAAATGGTTAGTCTAATTAAATATGCATGCAATGTCATGATGCATGATGTCATGGTAAAACACACCACAAGTATTCATAGATAGCAAACATGGTAAGGGCAAACAAGTCACACAATAGCCCTTAAATTTCAGGCTGGCATGGAGTTTAGGTATTACCCTCTTTCAGTTTAGTTGGTTCAACCTGTCCTAGTAATAGTAATCGGGTTCTAGAGGTTCTCAATATCATTGACCATCCTCGATCGGTCATAATTCCAATTTAGCAACCTTTTCTTGCAGCCGGAATCATCGCGAGAGTATGGTCTCAATGAGTGTAGCATACTGCTACTTTTCTATGGCCAAGTTGCTCAATTATAGGTTCTAAGGTCAGTTGATGCTTAATGACCCATTAGCAGCCCCATACTCTCCTTGTTCCTCCACAAGGGATATCAGTACAAACTAAAGTGTCACACCAACGTAGCTACTGCTTCAACCGTATCGGTCTACGTCGTACAGTTCCCTCACAATCTATTGCTACTTACCTAAAAGGTATCCCCCAGATCCGGGTTAGGATCTATAGTAACTCTGATACAAAGCCCACAAAGATAAAGCAAACAGATCAAACAATTGAAAACAATATGATGAACTATTCCTAAGGTACACCTCACTTATTAACTCCCCAACAGAGTTGCCAGTTATGTGATACGGTGGCCAGAACCGGACTATTTTGAAATGCTGGTTTGTGGTTTGCGTTTGTTTTTGCAAAATGTCGCGGTAAGCAAGAGTCACCACCAACTTTTATTTTATCCAACAAGGAAAGGAAAAAAGCACAGAAAAATTCCTTTTTTCGAGATATTTCTGAGTACGGGGGTGTTTACCGTGGGAATTGGTAAACAACCGCTGATCTTCCAAAAGGTTACTTATTTGGTGACTCGCAGGATCGATCAGATTGATCCTAAGACATGGTTGATTTTGGGGTTTTGACTAAGTTTGATAATGGTTAAATGACAAGAAAACAAAGAAGCTTTATGTAAATTGCATGAAGAAGAAAACTTGACAGAATAAAGAAAAGCTTGAAATGAAAGGCTTCGATTGGAAAAGTAAAGGAGAAAGCAAGTAAAGTTTCTGGAAAATAAATGACTTTGATTAATTAAAGTGGTGTTTCACACATACATTCTCAACAATTCTTTCTCTCACGCTGGGTACTCGAATCTATATGAGTAACTTGTATATAATTGTGAACACACGCGAAAAACTGCGTAAACTACTAATATTTATACTAAACACATTCCAAGTAACCGTCGGGCAGTTATGCTGCTTCGAGATGACTCCACTTGGCACGTTCACAGCGTTCGACGCTCCAGATCTTGGCACGTTGCACTTGGTAACCGCTGGGAACCGTTTTCCCTCCAAACGTTTGAATCTCAAACCGTTCCACTATGAGCAATCAAACGCCTTCGTCGAGAAGCACCTTCGACGTTGAAGGCAACAAGATTCTTCCTTAGAAGAAATTCTCTAAGTACATTGCCATCTTCTGATGGGCATTTCGACAGACCCAGCTGGTCGAAACCATCCTTCAGCTTTAATGGCTGATATTAATAAAAACAAGAGTGTCGAATTTAGGAGCCAACAAATTGCCCCCCAAGAATGCCTTATTTCGACTCTGAAAAGAAAAAGGCATTCTTTGAAATTCCATTCGACACCTGTCTTTTCATTCTTAGCCACAAATTAAACTGTGCACTTTTTGTCCTCTACCAACCACTGACAATCCCAAGAAAAAGCCATCATTTCATCCGTACCTAAGACGTCACCTCAGTACGGCGTGCAGCGTGCCCAATGTCTTTTCACAAATTGTCATCATGACAATTTCCCAAAAACGAGGGCGCACGCTGCACCCTTTCATTTCTACAGAACGACTATGTCAACAGGGGGACGCCACGTGTCCCACTATCTTCTGCAACATTAAATGGCCTCGGATTTAGGGATTTCCCAACCACTATAAATAGCGCCAAGTACCCATTGTGGGACTTTTTCACGCTATCCTGCCTTCAAACTTCCCTGTTGAACACAAAATCTCTGCAAACTTGCAAACACCTTGTTCTCCACTTCATCTTCAACCTTAACATCAACAATGGCCTCAGGTTCCTCTACCGCTCCTAGTTCTAACATCCCTTCCAGAAATGCTAAACCCAAGATCTTCTCAATTGTCCCCATAGTTACCCCTACAGGCCAACGAAGGGTTCCTGAACCCCTAGAAACTGCTGAACGTGAAGCTTATTCACACCAACTCATGATTCCAGTTGGATACTCCAACCAAATCTTCGCCATGTCTGGCCCGCTCACCCCATGCATCGATGAAGCCATGAAGATCAAAAGCTTCTTTCCAGTGCTTGAAAAGCTCAAACCTGTTGGGTGCTCTAAAAAAGATGCAGAGGACAACGAAGATCCCGCTAAGGAGAAGATAGATCTTCGCTTCTTCAATAGGGGTGTTAGGGCTTTCAGGTCTAGCCCTAGCCTCACTCCTGACTACAGTGCTTGGCTAGAAAAAATGGAAAAAAGCCAGGCTTCGATCTGGAAGGACCTGGGGATATACGACCTAGTTATGCTGTCGAAGACGGGTCTCAACTACTCCCCTGAGATGCTGATAGCCTCCTTGCTTTTCTGAGATTACACTCATTTCACTTTCCACCTTCCTTGTGGAATGCTAACACCCACACTTTTCGACGTGGCTGCCATCACTGGCCTTCGACCCACTGGGGATTATTTCGACCCAGAGGAAATGTCGGAGGATCAGATTGGATTCTCAGCTACGAAACCCACCTACACCACCTATATCAACCATTACCATGATAAGTCGACAGCCATTGTGACGGATGTAGGCATATCGCGTTTCTAGCCCTATGGCTGTCACGCTTTGTTTTCTGCACAAAGTCTTTACAGGTGACAAAGAAGATGGTCACCCTTGCCACCCAACTCCACCATGGCCAAAATATTTGTTTGGCAGAATTAATCTTGGCGAATCTGTACGAGTCGATCAGCAGCAGAGCGACTCTGTTGAAGATCATCGAGAATAGAGCCAGTCTGCTGCTTGCAGGACCTTTTTGGCTACTTCAGCTGTGGCTCAATGCCACTTTCGAGTCTTTCTTACCTCAGAAGACTCAAATAAATGAGCAAGCTCCGGAGATAGCAAATAGGCGCATCGAAGGCACCAGATTAGCTCTACTGACCCCGACTGAAGATGGGCTGGAGCTTCAACAGACTTTTGCAAACTTCGTCTTGATGTTTGCAAGAAGAAAAGAATTTGCTTCGACCATGGCTCCCTTCGCTCGACGAAAGGTTGGTCCAGAATGGTTCACGAGGCCCCATCCTAAGTCGTCAGGTGACCCTCAGGTCGAAGAACACACAATAATGTGGGAAGCATTTCTCACACCTAGAATAATGCCCCTGCGCTTTAAAAGCTCCAAGACTCACTTGAGCTTGATCGCGTATCAACCAAACTTGGTCTCTCGACAGTTTGGTATCATTCAAACACTTCCTTCTCCTATTTTTCCCAGGGAGAAATCCATGTTATATTTTTGCAACGACTATACTGAAGATGTTGCCACCAAACATATTGGTAGGTATGCAGGTCGAACAGTCCTTTCACTGTTCGACTATTAACTTAACTTTCTCTGTTCACCATCCTTCGAAGACTGGTGGAAGAGTTACTACGCTGAAGAGTTCTTCGACGAGAAAGACTTTGTGGACGAACTTCAGAAGTCTTTCGTTCTAGTCCTGGACAAAATAAAGAAATGTAAGTTCACTCTCCAAATTATTTTGTCTTTCCATTTCGACTGGTAGCCTGTTAATTATAACTTGTCTTCTTTCAGTTGTTCGAAAGCCTGCAGCCAAGAAAGATGTAGAAGGCCATCAGGGAGGAGGTCCCTTGACAAAACCTCCACCACCGGCGAAAACTATAGCACCGGCGAAAACTACAATAAGCCATCAGGGGGAAGGTCCTTCGAAAAAACCTTCAGCATCGGTAACCAGACTTGTATTATTTTCTTCTGGTTTTAACACTCTGACTTTCGATGTAGCATCCAAATCAAACTCCAATTGGTTTTTAGGCACCTTCACCCAAGAAACGACCTGCACTGACGGTCGAATCTGGGAGTGACGAAGAAGACGACTCTCCCCCTGCTCCTCTTAAAAGGTGAAAATTGAAGAAGGATGTTCCTTCTCCTGAGAGTCGACCCACAATCAGAATAAAGGTTGCTGGGAGAAAACCCAGGCCACCTCCAGTAATTATTGAAGAGCCAACGGAGGAGGAACTAAATGTTTTGCTCAATAAACCCGTCGAAAGCGACAATTCTAGCCCTGGGGCTGAAGTTCCTCTGCACGTAATTTCTTTGACCTTTTTTAACTCAGGTGTCGATGCTCACGTTCGATTGTGTCTCTTTCTAACCTAGAAGATTCTTCTTCTTCTTTTTCAGGAAACCACTGAAAGCTCAGCGCCAAAGACTTCTGAAACACTAGACTCTGCTGAACTCAGTAGGCCACAAGAGAAGGAATTGGCGAATGATGAAGCCAATGCTGAAACAGAAGAACAACAACCAAAAGAGATTCAAGTGGTCGATCTGTCGGAGGAACAACGTGATGAAGGGGATCACGTCGATGCTAGCACTGCTGAAGTTCAAGTCGAAGATAGTCATGTCGATGCAGACGCTGCTCAACAGCTTCAACCCCAAGACAACGCTGCTGCAAAGGTTACCACCTCAACAAAGCATAAGTCCAAAGAAGACTTAGCAATCTTGAAGCAAACTGATCCCATTGGCTATCTGAATGCCATTATCGAGAGCAGGGGAAGTTCCTCTGATCTTAGTCAGGAGGCTTCTACTCAATCGGGGAAGTCCACTGAGACTTCTCCTCTCGATGAGGCTTTGACGAAGGTCAAGGCTCAGTTCTTCAAGAAAGACTTGATGAAGGCTTTGGAGGGGGATCCCACTGCTCCGTCGTGTTTGGGAGCTGTTTTGAATGCAGTAGAATTGCTAGCTGTGACTCCAGAGGTTTCGAGCTTTATCATGGAGTTATACTCCATTATTGATCAAGTCTCAGCAGACTATCGATGACAGAGGGGCTTCAATAGCCAGCTCGAAGCGTTATATGACAAAAGTTCTTCTGCCTGGACTGCTGTAGCAGAGACGACTTCTCGAATTGCAGAGTTGTCGAAGCAAAAGGCATCTAAGCAAGAAGAAATTGATGCCATAGATCGAGACAATGCTTCCATAAAGGCGCAAATCGAAGAGCTGGAGGCCAAGATGAACGCCAATACTAAACGCAAGGAGGAGCTTCTCTCGACTGTTTCAGACACCGAGAGTCAAGCTGAAATCACACAAGGCCTAGAGTTTGCTGAGAAAGCTCAAGCCTTCGACGACCAAATTGCCAAGCTTGCCCAGGCGAATGCCTTGTGCAACAAAAGACTGGAGTTGCAGCAGGCGAAGTACCTTCGACTCAAAGATTCTATCCCCTTCTGATTGACTCAGCCCTTTAACCACATATTGTAATATGTATTTGACAATATCGCCATTTTGGCTAATTTATAAAATTTTCCATTTTGGCTATTTATGGTTAATTTAGTCATTACCTGCTATTCATTTTTATCTCTTGGAGCATAGGTCTATACTTTTTCAAGTATTTGCCATTTACTCTCAAGACCCTTTTATCTTCACCCAACTCTTCGACTTCATAAGCTCCACCAGAAAAAGTTTGGATAATTCTGAATGGTCCTTCCCATTTGGGTGACCATTTTCCCATGCTTCGATCCCTTCGATCCATGGGAAGAATTACCTTCCAAACTAATTCTCCAGGCGAGAATGCCTTAGGTTTCACTTTTTTATTGTAAGAGTCTTCCACTCTTTTCTTCTGAAGCCTTAGTAAGTCGAGAGCGCGCAGTCTTTCTTCGTCTAAATCTACTAGTTCGTCTAACATCATATCCCAATAAACTTCAGAGGGGATATCATGGTGTCTCTGAACCCTTGCAGATTGAAGACAAATTTCTGCTGGCAACACTGCGTCATGACCAAAAGTTAGCCTATATGGTGTTGTACCTATGGCTTCTTTTGGGGACGTTCGACAGGCCCACAAGATCTGGTCTAACGTCTTATTCCAATTTTTTGGCTTCTTCCCAACATGCTTTTTTATCAAGCCAATCACTACTTTGTTCGCCGCTTCGACTTGACCGTTTGCCTGTGCATAATAAGGCGTTGATGTTAGGAGTTTAAAGCCTATTTCCTGAGCGAATTCCTGCATCTTTCGACCGGTGAAAACTGATCCTTGATCAGTAGTTATAGTTTCAGGGATTCCAAATCTAAAGATAATGTTCTTTTGAATAAATTCAATGACATTTTCTTGGTCTACATTGACTAAAGGAATAGCTTCGATCCACTTAGTAAAATAATCAATGCCTACCAATATATACTTCTGGCTCTTTGATGATGCTGGTCGAATCTCTCCAATAAGGTCCAACGCCCATCCTCTAAAGGGCCAAGGTTTCACTATCGAGTGAAGTTCGCTTGCTGGTACATGATGGATGCCTGTATGGACTTGACATTCTTGACAACCCTTGGCGAACTCGATACAATCTTTCAACATGGTGGGCCAGTATAGTCCTTGTCGAAACAACAACCATTTCATCTTATGGCCTACTTGGTGTGCCCCACATGCTCCAGTGTGCATAATCGAAAGGGCTATGTATGCTTCAGTTTCACTTAAGCACTTTAGCAATACCCCTTCAGGCGTCTTTTTAAATAACTCATTACCCATGAGTACGTAACTCAACGCCCTATATTTTGTTTTTCGTTCTGTCGAAGCTACTGGATTTTGAAGATAATCCACAATGGGTTTCCTCCAATCCTGCTCTGACAAATTGTCTATGAATGAAATTTCGAAGTTCCTTTGATCAGCATACCCTAGTCTTGTCGATTCCAAGTCTGTTGGTGACAGACAAGTTGCCTTTATTTTCTCCCGAACTTCGATTGCTCTTTGCAATCTCGTTTTTGAAATTTTGTACCCAGATGCAATTTGTGCCAAATCGTTGGCTATTTGATTTTCCAATCTGGGTATGTGTCAAATGTTGACCATTTCAAATTTTTTCAATAAACGATTTGCTATCACAAAGTACATAATGAGATTTTCTCTTATGCATTTATATTCTTTTGTGACTTGCTTAATGACTAACTCTGAGTCTCCCATTATTTCGACTCGAGTTGCCCCCAATTCCAACAATATCTCAAGGCCAGTAATTAGAGCTTCATACTCAGCCTCATTGTTCGAACAAGAACCTGATATCTTGTACTTGAATGTTGTTGGAATTCTTTCTGGAGAAATAATCAAGACTCCTACTCCTGTCCCATCTTTATGGCTGGAACCATCGAAGTAGAATTTCCAAGGCTCTATCTCCACATAATTAATACTCTCAACTTGAATTGAGTGGTCGACTATAAAGTCTGCCACCACTTGTCCTTTCACTGCCTTAAGAGGCATAAAGGTCAAGGAGTATTCAGTTAATGCTAGTGCCCACTTGCCAATTCAACTGTGCAAGATGGGTTTCGACAACATGTACTTGAAAACATCAAAATGAGACGAAACATACACATCAACTGGTTTTATATATTGTTTGAGCTTTGTACAAGAGAAATACAGACACAGACACAATTTTTCAACTTCGCTATATCTAGTTTCTGCATCGTTCAAAACTCTACTAAGATAGTAAATGGGTCTTTCGACTCCATTTTCATCTTCTTGGGCTAACATGCTTCCCAAAGTTTTGTCGGATGCAGCTATGTACAATCTCATACTCCTGTTGCTGCAAGGAGGCACCAAAATAGGTGGCTTTGTGAGATACCCTTTGATTTTGTCGAAGGCTTCTTGTTGCTCTTGCCCCCAGTCGAACCTTTCCTTATTCAGGCGAAGTAAGGGTGAAAAGGCTTGAGCTTTCCCACTTAGGTTAGATATGAATCTCCTCAGGAAATTTATCTTGCCCAGCAGAGATTGCAATTCCTTTTTGTTCGATGGCGCTTTCGCTTCCAGAATTGCCTTCGTCTTGTTCTGGTTGATTTCGATTCCTTTCTTGTGGACAACGAAGCCCAAGAAATCTCCAGCTTTCACACAGAATGCACACTTCAAAGGGTTCATCTTCAGACCATGTTCTCTCATTCTTTCGAATGATTGTCGAAGGTGGTCTATATGGTTCTTCCTGGAAACAGATTTTATAACAATGTCATCAATATATACTTGCATAAAGGTGTTAATAAAATCATGGAAGATGGAATTCATCGCTCGCTGATATGTTGCCCCAGGCATAGGATATTCATCTTTGGGTGTAGCAGCATTCAAATCTCTGAAGTCTATGCACACCCTCAATGTACCATTTTTCTTAATCACTGGCACAATGTTTGCAATCCATTCGACATACCTCGTAACGCGTATGAATTTGCACTTCAGCAGTCTTTCGACTTCCGTTTTGATCTTCGACAGTATTTCTGGAGCGAAGCGTCTTGGACTTTGCTTGATTGGCTTCTTCCCAGGTTTGATTGGCAACTGAAGTTCTACCAATCCTCTGTCGAGACCAGGCATTTCGTCGTAATCCCATGCAAAACAGTCCTTGAACTCTTTTAACAACTGGATTACTTCCAACCTGAGTTCTGGGTCAATTTTTGCGCTAATGTAAGTTGGCTTTTTCTCTAACCCTTCGCCCAAGTTGATTTCTTCTAAAGGATCTTGTGCTAGCATCTTGATGTTATTCACTAAGGGGTCCTTTTCGAATCCTAAAGGCTCATCATCGTAGATAGCGTCGAGCCTTTGTTCCTGCATCCCTTCTGGCATGATATCAGGAGGTTCTGGATCGAAGTCCTTTCCAGGACCTGCAGAAGGTAATTCTTGATCATTGGCATGTGTGGCCATATATTTTACTTCGGCTTCGAGAGCCGTTATCATCTTTGTTTCGGCTACGTAAGCCGAAATTCGCTGCAATGATTGTGACTTAGTCATTGTCACTGAATTCACTTCCCCAACCAGTTGGTTGGATATCAGTTAACCCACTAAAGTCAATGTGGGACAAGTCTTCTCTGTCCCATTGAAAACTATGCTCAGGGTGCAGGTATAGGGAACAAAAAGTATTTGGCGCTGGCGCCAAGTCGAAGTCAGGTGTTGGGCATGGCCCAATGTGAGCCAAGTTCTTGTCGAAGTCTGCCAGCCTTAGGTGATTTACTTCGCCCAGGTAATAACTTTGGTCTGCTTATATGTTTTCAACCATTCCATCAGGACGCCATAGCAGTAACCTCTGGTGCATTGATGATGGTATAGCTCCAACACCATGAATCCATTCACGGCCCAACAAAAGATTATAGTTAGGTTTGGCCGATATGACCATAAACATAGTTGGTCGAAGGATAGATCCTACCTTGATGTCCAGTTGGATCACACCCATAGTGGTCCCTATGCCGCCTTCATAATTCGACAGGACCATGTTGTGAGGCTTGATGTTCTCATCACTTTTGCCTATTTTTCTTAGCATAAAGTGAGGGATGATGTTGATGGTTGCCCCCAATCTACCAAGATTTTATTTACTGTGGTTTCTTCGAGTTTAGCCCTTATAAATAAAGGCTTGAGGTGATTTTTCATCGCCTCTGTAGGTGGTTCGAAGAACCCATTCTGCTCTTCAGTAGCGCCATTATCCATGACGAAATAGCACACTGGCCTATGTTTGGCCATTTCTTGCTCCACTTCCCAATCGATTGTTTCGACCTCCACCTGGCGGTTGAACTCTCTTGGCAGAACTGAGACTATGTTCACCATGATATCTAAGGTGTCATCAGACTCAGATCCATCTTCGTTGTCAACTTCACCTTGGTTAGGCAAAACTAGCCTATTGGTTACTGGTTGTCTTTCGAGAGGCTTCCTCTGCTTTC
Organism: Vicia faba; assembly: GCA_948472305.1. Classification (NCBI taxonomy): domain Eukaryota; kingdom Viridiplantae; phylum Streptophyta; class Magnoliopsida; order Fabales; family Fabaceae; genus Vicia; species Vicia faba. Next base: position 1,314,218,200 of record OX451741.1, on the reverse strand, counting down.
TCTGAGGAACATTTGAACTGGTTTCTGCCTTTGGTTCATTAGCAGCTTCCCTCTCAGCTTTTCGTCGCCTCTGGTATCTCCTCCATTGAGATCGAGACATGGGATTCTTGCCTTTGTAGTTGCTTGATACCTGTGTCACTTTGGGGGTAGCAACCTGAGGCTCTTTCTTATGTGTTAAAGATGAACCTCTTGGCACATCGAAGGAGTGCCATCTTTCCTCGCTTGGTCTCTTTCGACCATATGTTTTATACCATGTATCTACTGGTACATTAGTCGGAGGCCTGAAAGTCAGTGGCCTCTTTTCTTGATTTGAACCCCTTTGGGAGGCTCTTCTGGGGTCATGTCGAGTATCAACACTCTCCCTTTTTCTATTTGCTGCTCTTACACCTTGAATATGTTCAGCAGCTTTTTTGTCGAAGATTGAACTGCATCGAGGACACAACATCACTTCTGACTTCTTTTTCTGGCATCTTTGCAGAAAATCTGCCAGATTTTCATTTTCCCGAGGGAAAGCAGTTTTGTTGGCTTGTTCTTGCCTCATGGCCTCCTCTGATGCTTTTTGTTCAGAGACTTCGACCATGTTGACATTCATGGTATCTTTGGTGGCAAGAGTCAACTGCTTCATCTGAATCTCCAAGTCCTCTGTCTGGCCTTGAACTGCAGCCAAGTGAGAACTGGGTTTTGTTCCAGATTTTTGGGCTCCAACTGTCTCCAGCTTTAGGCTTTCGACCGCCTTTTGGACCGCTTCAATTGTCTTTCTGGATAGATTCCCAGAAAAACTGCCAAAGATTGGCATGTTGACATGGTCCTTTGAGACTTCGACCATTGTGATTCCTGGCCTCTTCGACTGGCTTCGGGGTGCCTCGATCACGTTCACCTCTGAAGGTTCAGCATAATGGGCTTCAGCCTGCAACGGGTTAGAGTCCACAGTCATGGGGGTCTTGTCAGAAAACTTCAACCTCCCTTCTTCGATAGCATCTTGCACAAGATTCCTGAAAAGAAAACATTGAGACGTTTTATGGCCCAGAAAATTATGATATTTACAAAAGCCTCTCTTCTTTCTTTGATCAAGAGGAGGCACTTTTACCCCTGGAGGTACTATCATTTGGCCATCTTTTACAAGTAGGTCAAAGATTTCATCACATTTTGTAATATCAAAACTATAAGTCTTTTTGGGGAACCTATCGTTGGTCCTTTCCGGACCAGTGGGATTTTTCCCACTTGAGGGGACTAACAGTTTGCAAGAGTATGGTGGCCCTTGTTTCAGTTCCGCTAAATCGACCTCGCCTTCTTCGACAGTTATAGTTTTGTCGAAGGTTTCTGGATCTTCGTCATCCATCTCGACATACGCTATCCTCTCTCTTTTATGAGTTTTCGTTGCCTTGGCTTTCTCAGCTTTGAGGCGTTCTACCTGTCGAACTCTATCGGCCAATTGGGCCATGTCTCTCAGGTATTGAGTGTCTAACTTCTTCCTAATGGAATAATCTAAGCCGCCTGCGGCTATTTCGACTAACTCATGTTCTGGCACTTGTGTAAAGCATCTTGCTTTGAGCAACCTAAACCTATTTAGATATTCGTCTATAGGTTCAGTGAAACGTCTCTTTACACTGGCCAATTCTTTCAGGCTTATCTTGGTTTGTCCCATGTAGAATTGCTCATGGAACAATCTCTCCAACTGGGTCCAATGATGGATTGAATTGGGGGGGAGAGTCGTAAACCAAGTAAAAGCGTTCTTTGTTAAAGAACTTGGGAAGTACTTAATCCTCAGGTTTTCGTTGTTTGAAATATCTCCTGCTTCGATCAAGTATCTCGCCACATGTTCGACAGTAGATTCTGTCGTGTCCCCAGAGAATTTAGTGAACTTAGGGACTTTACATCTAGGAGGTAAGTCTGTTTGTAACACGTATTCTGACAGTGGGGATGTGAAGTTGGGCCTACGAAAGCCCATGTTCATCCCATTCTGCGTCATGATTCTTTCGATCATGGCTGCCAGATTATTTTCCAAACCCATATTCTGGTATTGGATATGCTGAACTACTTTGTCAGCATTTTGGTTTCTGTTAACTAACCTTACCTCTGGGGCTATAACCCTAGGTTCTTCGACAGGCTGCTCCAATCGTGCCCTAAGGTTTTCTTCGACAGGCTGCTGGACTTGGTTGATAGTGGTTTCTTCCTCTAAGAGTATACCTTGGTTTCCCCTTATTTGCGCCCTTTGGGGCTGTCGAATAGGTTGGGGTACCCCAAAGAAGTCAGCCAGACGCGTCATTTGCGCTGTCATCTGCTGATTCGATTGGGTGGTGTTTTGTATTAGAGGATTCAGCACTGTACTTAAAGTTTGTGCCAACATTTGAACCATATCACGGTTGCTTTCGTCCATTTGTTGCCTCAAAACTGTTGTCGAGGCATTTGTAAGGCCATGTGCTACTTGGGACGTTCCTCCTAAGAGTTGGGTCCTATTTCTGTTCGCCATACCTACTCCAGAACCTTGGAGTGGCGAAGAGGCGCTCACTAAAGGGTCTGAAAAAGTGGACGCAGTGTTCGTCGGGCTAGCCAATTCAGATGCTGGCATGCCATAGAGTGGTTCTCGATTTTGACCGCCTGTCATAAATCCTGGGGGAACATAAGGCCTGGTGCCTAGATTTCCCCTTGGTGGGGGAGTTCCTAAAGGCACTCTGGGGCCTGTGAACGGAGGTAATGGCCCCGTTGTTGTGACCGTTACTGCTGGTGTTGAACCAGCGGTTATCGCTTCACTTACGGTTGGGATAACCGTTGTTCCCACATTCGTTTGTGGGATTTCGTTATTGTTTGGCGGATTCGCCATCGCTTCTCTTCTTCTGGCAGTATTGGTATTGTTAGTGTATATTCTACCACTTCTCAATAACATGCAATACTTCTCGAAAAAGATGATACTCTGTGTAAAAAAGGTTAAACTTCAAAATCAACACAAGGTCCCACCAGGTGTGCCAATTTGTTTACCGTGGGAATTGGTAAACAACCGTTGATCTTCCAAAAGGTTACTTATTGGTGACTCGCAGGATCGATCAGATTGATCCTAAGACATGGTTGATTTTGGGGTTTTGACTAAGTTTGATAATGGTTAAATGACAAGAAAACAAAGAAGCTTTATGTAAATTGCATGAAGAAGAAAACTTGACAGAATAAAGAAAAGCTTGAAATGAAAGGCTTCGACTGGAAAAGTAAAGGAGAAAGCAAGTAAAGTTTTTGGAAAATAAATGACTTTGATTAATTAAAGTGGTGTTTCACACATACATTCTCAACAATTCTTTCTCTCACGCTGGGTACTCGAATCTATATGAGTAACTTGTATATAATTGTGAACACACGCGAAAAACTGCGTAAACTACTAATATTTATACTAAACACATTCCAAGTAACCGTCGGGCAGTTATGTTGCTTCGAGATGACTCCACTTGGCACGTTCACAGCGTTCGACGCTCCAGATCTTGGCACGTTGCACTTGGTAACCGCTGGGAACCGTTTTCCCTCCAAACGTTTGAATCTCAAACCGTTCCACTCTGAGCAATCAAACGCCTTCGTCGAGAATCACCTTCGACGTTGAAGGCAACAAGATTCTTCCTTAGAAGAAATTCTCTAAGTACATTGCCATCTTCTGATGGGCATTTCGACAGACCCAGCTGGTCGAAACCATCCTTCAGCTTTAATGGCTGATATTAATAAAAACAAGGGTGTCGAATTTAGGAGCCAACAGGGGGGTAGATTATAGAAAGGGAAGGTATTAACACCCTTTCTATCCGTAGTTATCTACGGGCTCTTAGGTGCTTGCTCATCATTTTCAAAATTGCTTCTTTGCATGCTTGTGTGTTTTGAAAAGTTTTTGTTTTGACTTCGATTTAACTCTTGCTTTTGTCTTCAAAAGTGTAATGAAGTGTTTTTGAAAACTTTGTTTTTAAAGGAGTGTAAGTGTGAAAAAAAATTTGTTTTGTCTGAGCAAGTACATAAGAACTAATCTACCTACTCGGAAAAAAAATCATTTTGTATTCGTTTCCTTTAGACAATGCTATCCCACTATTAGTGAGTAGGTAGCACCGTCGTTGGAGTTTTGAGGGTCAATTTGAAAGGGACGTACGGTCACTAAAGCAATGTTAGGACATCTTAGTAGTAACCCTAATGTCTTAGATCATTTATCCGATGCAACAATGTCCGAGGCAACTATGATCTTTGGACAAAAGGACGACCACTAAAGCACCCTATACTCAATGACCATTTACCGAAGGCAACCAAGTGGGAGTGTACCCTAGGAGTGCACATGTGCGAGTGATTCAATTTCAGATTATTTATCTTTGCACATGTTCAGGGTTATCTAACCGTTTTAAGATTAAACATACATTCTTGTCATGCAAACCCTAATTATTCACATATCTAACAGTTAAATATTTGCGGAAATTAAAGTGCGGAATTTAAACTAAGCTATTACAAGGCTTCAGGTATTTACATAGCCAAAAACAAACCCTTTGAAATTAAAAGCGATAAAAGTAAATAAATGTCCTAATTAAATTATTACAAACTGTGAGCAGATACAATAATTGGGCAAAATAATAATAAAGCGCGCGATTAAAAATTAGATCAACGAGAAATTAGGGTTTTGACCCTTCTATCCTAATTAAAAAAAGAAGATGTTTTTGTTGTTTTTAAGATTTTTTAAGAAAAAGATTAGGTTTTAAAATTAAATGCTAAATTAATTAGTTATGAAAATAATTAAATGACATATTTTTGGGGATTTTTGTTATTTTAGGAAAGAAATAAAATAATTAAGTTAGTAATAAAACCTATTTATTCTAATTAATTTTAATTATTTGCAAAAATAAATTAAAGTTATCTAATTTAATCTAACCTAATTAAATTAATTAATTTATTGATGAAAAATAATACCTAAATCTAATTGGTGAAAAATAATATTTTTGTGATTTTTTTTTATAAAAAGAAAATTAATTTTGGTTAATAAATAAATTAAAATAATTAAAAGAAGATAAATATAAAAGAATTAAAGAAAAACAAACTGGGCTTGCAATGTGGGGGTGAAAAGAGCAATTTCCTGGGCCTAATTGTGTGAAATCCGTTTGACTTTTGAGATCCAATGTGGCACGCTGACTTTGGCTCATGATGCACCTTCAGTGGTGGCCATCAGATTTGGCCATCTGGCATGATTGATGGTGAAGGTGTATGGTGGTCTCCTGGCTTGCACGCGCTTTCAATGCCTTAAGCGCTTATCTGGCAACCACTGCGTCACTTTGTTTTTGTTGTATAGTAATGAAACAATAATAATAATATGTAAAACAAAGAAGTATTAGAAAACTAAAAAAAACGGGCGCTGAACGTTTTAACGGGCCAATAGGGGAGTGATAACTCATCGTCTCCTTCCTCTCTCAGTGGGTAAAAGTCTCAGACTTTTACCTACGGATGCTTGTCCGTAGCTATATGCCTGGTTTGTTCAAAATCCTCCATGGGACACATAAATGAAACCTAGCGCCATGGTTGAGCTCGTCTCATCATCCTGAACACGATGGTATCCTTCACCAAGGCTAATTTTCCCTGTAATCAAAATCCCTAAAACAAACTCCAAAACCCTAACAATGGTAGCTTACAATTCAGTCCATGAAAATGCAATTGGGTATTATAGAAAGCTCACAAACATGATCGTGATCAAGAATGTACAGTTATTTTACGCAATAAGTGCAAGAATAATGCTAATCGAATTCAAGAGTATAGCAATATCGTGACGGACTTACAGTGCGATTTGGGGATTGAAAAGCTTGGTTCTTGATCACTTTAGCTTGCTGAGAGTGCCAGGAGTCGATTGGGATAGTTCAAAGGTCCTGAAATAGCCTCCAAATGGGATTTCGATCTCACATTTTTCTTGATTTTTTCAGATTTTGTTCTTGCTCATGCGCCTGCTTCTAAACTGTTTTTAGGTCTGGCTTGCCTCTATATGTACCAAGGAATAGATTAGGGTTCCAAAACTAATCCAAATCTTTCTCCTTCAATGATTTTTGATTTGATTTGATTCACTTTTAAGATCTTTCCAAACATGGCCTTTTTCAATCTTTTTGTCCACTCTAATGCCTTGCACGAATTTGAATGATTTGCTAGCTGTAATTGGAACCTGAAACAAGCACAAAATCTCTTACTTTCAATATTTTGGATTTTATTTGATTTGTTTTGATTTAAATTAAATTAATTCAAAAAAAATCAAAATAAATAATAAAAATAAGATATAGACAAGTGGCAAAGGCTAGAGCTCGTGGGCTATGTTTCCAAACCAAAACAAGTGAAAAAGATTGGGCCCATTTGGAAAAATTTGAAGTTGTGGGCATAGTTGACTTTTGGTAATTTTGCAAAAAAAGGTCAACTTTACCAATGCATAACTTCCTCAGTTTTGATTCTTTGGAGGTGTTCTTATACTTTTTAGAAATCTTGAGATGTCCTATAATCAACCCTTTTGGTATCATCTCATTTTGATATTCCATGCTCATGTATGAAGCTTTGACAAAAAAGGTGTTTTTGTTGACTTTTCAAAATGACCTATAATGTCCAAATTCACAACTTATTGTGAGTGCATATTTTGAACTTGGGAGATGAAGATGTATTGTAGGGAATTGCATCCTATTCAAAATGAGCTTTGTATGGGTCATTTCTCATAAAGTATGAGAAAGTTATGCTTGGTCAAAGTTGAGTTGACTTTTCCTACAAAACCCTAATTTAGCAACTTTTGAGTCTTGATGAATTATGAGCAATCTTTGATGAATCATGATCAACCCTTGATAAAATGATGAAATATACTTCAAAATGAAGATGTTGACCAAAAATATTGAAGTTTGACTGTATGTGGGCCACAATTGACTTTTACCCTAGCACAATCAATTTTCAGGCCTTTGAGCAATTGACTGAGCAAACTTTCTCTGCAAGGCTTGAAACTTGACATGGATGATCTTGAGAGCATATTATGACATTGGTGAGCACTTGGGATCAATTGGACTCAAGTATCTTGATGCAACATGAAACCCTAGTTTGGGGTAGACTGCCTTAGGAGAGAGCTTGTCTGGCCAACCCTTGGACTTCCTTGAGCAACTTGAGGATCTTTCTTGAAATGTTTTGAGAAATATGGGAGGGCAAATTTTGGGGTACAACACTTTGGAAATATGAGGTTACAAGCTTTGCAATGGAAAAAGAATGGAATCAAATGGATGCTTTAGCTGAAAGTTACATGGAGTCAAAGTTGAAGAAAAAGAGTTGACTTTCAATACTTAGACTTATTTCAAATTCTTCTTCAAAAATGACCTATAATCTTTTGTATCCAAACATGGCCTTCCACTTAGAATTTGCTCTTGACCAAAAAAGATGTAATCAAGTAGATCTCTTGAATGACATTTTGAAATTTGAACCACTCAAATCTCCAAAAAATGAGCAAGTTTATGACTTGTTGAAGTTGGCCAAAAATCATGAAATGACCTATAATCTTTTGCATTCTTAAGGAAACTTCCATCCATTTTCTCACTTTTCACATAAAATAAGGCAAAAATTACACATCTTCAAGATCATCATGGAAAAAGAATGGACTCAAGGTGATAAAAATTGACCAAGTTATGACTATTTGAAGTCACATATGGAAAATTGGGGATTTATCTGGATGACTTGTAATCTTTCTTCTTCACCAAGTTCTTTCCACATGAAAACTCATTGAAACTTTTGAAGTGATTTGTTGGTAACTTTTTAAAGAGAAAGATGTCTTTGGAATCACTCAAAAATACCAAAAGGTGAGCAAGATATGCTCCTTTGAAGTTCAAAACCCTAGCCTATAAATCAAGAGAATGCTTTGAGGAACTTTGACAAGTTTGAACAAACTTCTTGTGCCAACATTCTTTCTTTGTGAATAGAAGTTGTTGAGGATGATGACAAGGACTCATAGCCACTAAAACCACTTCTATATCTTGAAATTTGAGAGAAATGTGCTCTTGTGACTAATAGGAACAAGACCTTGTCCAATCATGACAACTTCTTCCCTCAACCCATTGTACTTTTGAATCAATTTTGATAACTTTGAAATATGTTGAACCAAAATAAGCCTTGTCATGCCATTTATTTAAAAAAAACTTCAATGGTGAGGTTTGAACTCCTCAATCTATGTTGACTAGGGCATGGAAATAAACTCATGAACCCATGGAGCAACTTGCTAAACCTCATAGCCTTTACCTACATTATTAACAAGTAAGGCAAACCCACATTGCATTTTATTAATAAAAGAAAAATCTAAGCAAAATATTCATGATCACAAAAGAAAACAAGTCAAGGTGCTTGGTAATTCCTCAAAAAGAGCAAAGCTAAATGATAGGGAGAAGAACAAAAAGTCATAATGTGATCTTGTTGTGATTGAATCAACATGGTATGATGGAGGGATCTTAGGGGCAAAAATTGGGGTACAACACTAGGCTTTAGAGTCAAACCCTCACAATCTAAACGGTCCAACGCTTTCTTCGGCAGAACATTCAGTGAAGACCTGGTATCTACCAGCACATGAGCCATAATGGTGCCTCTGCACTCAATCGAGACATGCAGAGCATCATTATGCTTCCTTCCTTTCAGTGTCAGATCCGCATCTGAAAAACCCAGCCCATTGTCAGCAGTCAGGTTGGCCACACAATCTTTGAACTGATCTGCTGAAGTTTCCTGCGGCACATGCGCAGTCTTGAGAAATGCAATCAAAGCCTTCGCATGGGCTTCAGAACACAACAACAGAGACAACATGGATATCTTTGATGGGGTCTTCCCCAGCTGCTCGACCACATTGTAGTCGCTCTTCTTAATGGTTTTTAGTATTTCCTCTATTTCTTGTTTAGAGGCTTCCACAATGATTTTCTTAGGTGCCTCCGTCCAGGAAGGCTCACCTATAATTTCCTTGTCCCGAGTCCCAGATGGCTTAGCAGCAGGGGTAACAACTGGAGTAGGAACAGGAGAAATGGCAGGAGTGTTGGTTGGAGCAGCAGTTGGAATAACAGTAGGCTTGATGATCTTCATAGCAATCTCAGGATAGAAAACCCTTCCACTTAGGGTAACCTTACTAGTCCCGACAATATTACTGACATCAGTATCAGCTTCTTCATTCTTTAGATCTTGCTTAATGCCATGATATTACACATCAGCACCATAATGCCATGGGACATCCTTGTCTGAGGTGTACGAGATGGGACCAGGAACAGTGATTATCAGCGGAGCAATTCTTTGAACAGGTGTAATCCTAACAGGTCTTCTCGAGGAAAACTTGGAATGATTGGCGGAAATGGTTATAATAGCGACGTCTTCAATGGGAACAAAAGGGATCACAGTGTTCTCGAACAAAATCTCTTTATTATCCATCAGGCGCTGAACACCTGACTTCAACAAACGGCAACCAAAAGGTAGAATCGAACACATGTGGAAACCTTCACCATAACCCGGAAATAAACCGGCCAACAGCAAATTCTTCTTAACATTCATAAGAGGAGTAAATATTTCTTCAACAGAGGTCACAAACAAATCAGTGTCAACAACATTAACTCCACGACCATGTTTGGGCATGAGAGCAGTTATAACATTCGGCTTTTCTGGAGCATCAAACTCTATCTCCTTGGCTTCAAGCAAGTCTTGTACTTTGTTTCTCAGAGCCCAACAATCATTTGTATTGTGGCCAGGACTCTCAGAATGGTAGGCGCACCGCGTGTTGGGATTATATCTGGGAGAGGTAGTGTTTGGATTCTTGGGAGCCTCTTTCAAGATTACCAAGTTGGATTTTAATAAATGAGGTAGAACTTCAGCCAAAGTCATGTTGATGCGGGTAAACTGCCGTTGTGGTCTTTCTACCCTTTGTTGATTGTTGCATTGTGGAGCAACTGTGGGTCTTGGTATCACTACAGCATTTACCGTTTGACGGTGTTCAGATCTGCTTTGGCCCCTCGGGCTATAGACCGCATTGTCTTCCTTCTTACCAGCGAAAGGCTTCTTTGCTGAACTCGAGGAGGCATCCTTCTGTATTTTACCACTCCGAATTTCAGCTTTTGATCTTTCTCCAGTTTAAATCAGCTCGGTGAAACCAGATGACGATCTGCCGATTAAGTGATTGAAAAATGGACCCGATAGCGTTCCTAGAAACATATCAACCAACTCCCTATCAGAAAAAAGGGGTTGAACTCTCCCAGCCAAGTCTCTCCATTTTTGAGCATAATATTTAAAACCTTCACCTGCACCCATGGACATACTCTGGAGTTGGGTATGAGTGAGAGCAAGGTCGACATTGTATTGATACTGCTTGTAGAAAGCAGCAGCAAGATCTTCCCAATTTCGGACACTGGCTCCCTCCAACTGGTAGAACCATTTAAGTTGAGTCCCTGGCAGACTATCTTGAAAGAAGTGCACCCACAAATTTCTATCAACAGTGTGGGGTTGGATTTTTCTGACATAAGAGCGAAGATGGAGCTTTGGGTAGGACACTCCATCATACTTGGCAAAAATCGGAGCTTTGAACTTCTGAGGGATGACCACTCCCGATACCAGTCCCAATTCTTTGAAATCCAACCCAGGTATCCTCTGAACTTCCATGGCACTCAAACGATCCTCTAACTGTTTGTATCTATCCTCAGCAGAAGGATATTGCTCATCGTCATAATCAGTATCATTGTCAGAGACTGTAGGACTAGGGTCCTTTTCCCCTTCTTGGTTCTCCCCTTTTTTTGGATGAAGAGGTCATATCAGTTTATTGCTTCAACCTTTCTCCAAACCTTTTGCCCATATTCAGAATACTGACAGCCTTCTTCTTCTTCTTCTCTTTCAGAATGAGGGCTTTCAGATCCTCTTGCCCTTTTGCCAGACTGATGAACATTTGTTAGAATTGGGCGTTCTATGCCTGAAGATCTTTGATGGCTTGATCAGAAGACATTTCTGCTGAAATAAACAGCGAAGAATATGAGGAACCTGTAGTTGTACCTGTAATGATGTGTATGATAATGGGATGCGCATGTAATGATTTCAAAGACTTCGGTAAATTTAAATTCGCAAACCAAAATAAACAAAAACTTTATTAGCTTAAATTTGAAGATTCAAAATGCCTTTAAGGCGTTACAAATAAGTAAATAAAACAAATCTAAAACTAGAAAAGAAAAATCAAAAGTCTCATGGACGCTTTCTCTTTGTGCTGATATAATCATTTAACACTCTTTCTTCCTGGAGCTGCCTGGTGAGTTTTAAAACCTTCCTCTCTTGATCATGGAACTGGTCCCTATAAGTATCCCGCTCATTCTTCAGCTGAATCCAAGACCTCTAACTCCCTAAGATCAGTGGGCATGTAAGGATAGAGAACCGTGTAAGGAATGCCTTCCTCAGTAGTGGGCTCCACAATCACTGGTAATACGTCCACATAAGGCATCATAAGCTTCTGGGCACGAGCTCGTACCAATTGGAGGTAAGGCTCCATAGGAATGGAAGTCTTTGGTCCTAAATATTTGGTGTCAGATATGTTTTCCATGCCCCAAGCTCGTATGAACCTCCGACGATACTCATTAACGTCATCCTCATAGTTGAATACAATTCCCTCAATAAGTAACTCATGGGGACCATCCCTTCGAGCATGACCAAATTGTCGCAAAGCTAGACAAGGATTGTAAGTTATACCCCCTCTGATACTAAGTAATGGGAAATTAGGGTACTCCCCACAACGGTCAATAATAGCAATGTCTTCCATAGCTCGGGAACACCAAAGAATATCCGTATGAGCGAGTGACATTATCCTTTGCGACCAACCCAAACCTTCTTCATTCTTCGGTACAAACTTAGGGAGGTGAGAAATAAACCACCTCGACAGCAACGACATGCAGCACATAAGAGTCCTTATTCTCTTCATGGTACGAGTATGAAGAGTGTACAAAATATCTCCAAGCAAGGTAGGCACAGAGTTGCGAGAAAGGAAAATCTTGATAGCGTTCACATCTACGAAGGAGTCCGGATTAGGGAAGAGAACTAAACCATAGATAAGAAGAGCCAAGACCTCCTCAAAAGCCTGAAAATCCATATCATCCCAAAATAGCTGAGCTTTGTCTATCAAAAATTTGGCTAGAAAACCCTCGACTCCGCTTCGAGTTTCCCAATTGGATACCACGTCGGCCCATTTTAAAGGCAAAGCTGGGGCAATGACTTCTGGCTTAGGAACTTCTTCTATACCTGTGAAGGGTACTTGTTCAAGAATGGGTATGCCTAATAGCTGAAAGAATTCTTCCAAGGTGGGTACCAACTAATAATCTGGAAAGGTGAAGCAGTGGTGCTTGGGATCGAAGAAATGAAAAAGTACGCTCATCATATGTTCATCAAAGTTTGAAGTAACCAGGCTGAGAAGTTGACAGTGTCTCTTAATGAAAGTAGAAGTTTCAGAAACTCTTGATACTAGCTCTTTGAGTTGGGAAGGTATCTTCAGAAAGCTGATTCAGATAGTATTTCTAGGCACGGAAGCCATGATCTGCAAAACAGAACAAAGATAAATTCCTTTGGTCTTTGAAATGGTTAGTATACTGAAGCATGAATCTCATGCTATGATGCATGATGTCATGATAAACCACAGGTACAGCAAACACAGGTATTGCAAACACAGTCAAATCACACAAAGCACTTAGGTTTAAGGCTTGCATGAGGTCAAAGGTAATACCCTCTTGAAGTTAAGTTGGTTTCAAACCTGTCCTAGAAAAGTAACCGGGTTTTAGAGGATCTCAATATCACTGACCATCCTTTATCGGTCATGGTTTCAGCTCACGCAATCTTTTCTTACGACCGAAATATTCCGAAAGTATGATCTCAATGAGTGTAGCATCGAGTATCAACTAATCCTCAGCTCTATACCGAGGCCAACTATCTCGCTACTTTCTAATGGCCAAGTTGTTCAACTAAGGTTCTAAGGTTAGTTAGTGCTTCACGACACCACGCAGCGGCCCCGTATTCTCCTTGTTTCACCACAAGAGATACCGGTACCAACCAAAGCGTCATACCAACGTAGCTACTGCTTCAACCGTATCGGTCTATGTTGTACAGTTCCCTCACAGTCTATTGCTACTTACCTAATGACTGCCCCCAGATCCGGGTATAGGATCTATAGTAACCCCAAACAAAACCCTCAAAAAATAAAGCAAACAAAGCAATCAAGAGAAGCAATTTTAATGACCTAGATCCTAAGGTATACCCCACTTATTCTTTCCCTAGCAGAGTCGCCAGTTCTGTGATACGGTGGCAGAACCGACTGTTTTTACTGGTTTGCGTTTTACGTTTTTTTATTCACAAAATGTCGCGGTAAGCAAGAGTCGGCACCGACTTTTATTTCATCCAACTGGAAAGGAAAAAAGTACAGAAAAAATCCTTTTTCGAGATTTTGAGTACGGGGGGTAGATTATAGAAAGGGGAGGTGTTAGCACCCTTTCTATCCATGGTTTTCCATGGGCTCTTAGGTACTTGCTCATTTTTAAATTGCTTGTGTTTGTGTGCTTGTTTTTGAAAAATGTTTTAATTCGTGATAACCCTTGTATCAGTCCTCAAGGGTGTGATGAAGTTGTTTTGAACATTTATTTGAAAAGTGTAAGTGTGAAAAGTTTTGATTTGAGCAAGTACCTACTAGCATCTATCCACTCGAAAAAAAGATCGTTTCTATTCTTGTTTCCTTTAGACAACTCTATCTTACTATTGAGAAATAGGTAGCACCGTCGTTGAAATTTGTAAGGGTCAATTTGAAGGGGACGTACGGTCACTAAAGCAATATTAGGACACCCTAGTAGTAACCCTAGAGTCTTAAGATCTTTTTCGAGGCAACATTTTCGAGGCAACATTTTTTAGGCAACATTCAAATGGGACATTTGATCTTTTTATACGGGAGGGAAACCACTAAGACACCCTATGCTTAATGACCATTTACCGAAGGCAACCGAAGTGAGAGTATACCCTAAGAGTGAATATGTGTGGGTGATTTATTTTTCAGTTTATTATCTTTGTACATTAGGGTTTTCTAACCATTTTAATTTTGTCATGCATTCTTGCCATACAATCCTAAACATACATCTAACAGTTAAGAGTTTTGCGGAAAGTAAAAGAGGAAAAAATAACCTACACTTATTACATGGCTTTGACAGTTACATAATTGTCGTTGACAATAAATAAAGTTGAGGAAATTTAAAAACCCTAATTAAAACTATTACATCCTCAAAACAGTTACAAAAATAATAAAAGAATTACATGCGCGCGGTAAGTTAAATGCGAGGCGATTAGGGTTTTGACCCTTTGACTAATCCTACTTGCGATTGATTAAAGAAAAAAATGTTTTTTTTGTCATGTTTTGTTATTTGAGAAAATAATGAAGAATTAAATTAAAAGAAAATTCGCAGTCCTAATTTATATTAATTTTTGAAAATAAATTAATTAATTCTAAACAACCTATTTTTGTATTTTTTGTTTTATTTGAGAAAAAAGAGAAAAATTAAATCAAGAGTTAACCTAATTTTCTAATTTAATTTTAATTGTGAAAAACAAATTAAAGTTACCCTAATTTAAATACTAATCTAATTAATTAACAAAATTAAATTTAATAAGAAAACAACTAAATCTAATTTTTTTTGACTTTTTTTTTATTTTTATGATTTAATTAAAACTGATTTTAAAGATAAAATAATTAAACAAAATAAAAGATAAAATAAAAAACAAAAAGAAGTTGAGACCTGTGTTGAATAGCAATGATGGGGGTGTCGATCTGAATATCTTTGGCCCATTAAGCTCCCAAGCCCAGTCAGCGCTGGATCCGGTGTAGTGTTGACTTTGTGGTGCATCCTACTCCTTCCTTGCAGGCGTTGGATCTTGGCTGGAGATGGATCTGATGGTCAAATCTTGAGTTGTATGGTGGATGGTTGGGAATGTGGTGCACCTGATCATATGAGAAAAAATAATAGAAAGCAAATATTGGGACCTGGGATCGAACCCAGGTCCTTATGCTCGCCTCCAATGATGCTTTGCCAGCTCCACTACCATGTTCTTTTGTTCATATAATAAAAACAAAACAATATAAGCAAAATAAATAATGGATTCAGAAAATGTGCGCAAAATTTAAACCAGCCATCCATGGGCTGCCACGCATCACCTTCTTCGCTGCAACCGTCGTTTTAGAAAAAAGGACTTTTACCTACAGACATCCACTGTAGGTATAACCCTGCATATTTCAAAAATGATGTACACGCAAGATAAATGAAAGGTAATGGTACCAATAAACTTGTCTCATCTTCACGAGCATCATGGTACCTGATTTAAGGCCCAATTGTTCCTGTACAAAAAGACCCTAAAAATAACACAAAACCCTAGCAATGGCAACATCGTGTACAAGCTTCAAAAACGCAATTAAATGACATGGTTAACTTGCAAATATGATGATAAACACGAATATAATAATCAAAAGTGCTAATGATGCAAGAATTATGATAATAGAATTGGAAAATTATGTCAAACCGTATGAGATATAGCACGCGTTTCTGGGTGTTTCAGGCCTTGCAAAAGATTGGGACAGCTTCCTGGGACGTCCAACAATGGATTGGGATAGCTAGGATGGCTTGAGATGGTCTGTGGAGTGAAAACCAATTCACACGTTTCTTTGAATTTTGAAGTTTGCTCTGCCTTTTTTCACGACCCTAACCCTTGTACTTTTGATCTGGAATTGTTCACTATATAACCTAGAGTGAATTAGGTTAACAAACTTGGACTAAATCTTTGCATTTATCCAAGATTTGATTTGATTTGCAAGCTATATGATATGTTGCTATTTTGATCTAAACCATGCCTTTCTTGTACCAATTGACCTTGATTCGATTTGATCTTGTTAACTCAACATATCTTGATTGCCAATCTGTCAAAAAAACAAATCAAATCATATCTTTGTTAATTTTCATCATTTGTTTGATTTAATTCACTTTTTAATTAATGAAAAATCAAAATAAATTGAAAAATAAAGCACATAATGGGTGAGTGAACATTTGAGTCATGTACCACATTATAATTGAGGTGCAAGCATAAAAAGTTGGGCCCATTTAGCAAATTTGAGCACATTTGACTTTTGGCAATTTTGCAAAAATGGTCAACTTGGCCAATGCATAACTCTCTCAATTTTGACCCTAGAGAGGTGTTCTTAGACTTTTTAGAAAGCTTAGGATGTCCTCTAAATAACCCTTTTAGTCTAATCTCAATTGAGTCTTCCATGTACATGTATGAATCTTTGACCCAAAAGGTGTTTTTGTTGACTTTTCAAAAGGACCTATAATGTCAAAATTCATATCTTTTTGTGAGTGCATATTCTGGACTTGGGAGATGAAGATAAATTGTAGGGAATTGAATCCTATTAAAAATAAGCTTTGGATGGGTCATTTATGATAAAGTATGAGAAAGTTATGCTTGGTCAAAGTTGAGTTGACTTTTCCTATAAAACCCTAATTTAGCAATTTTTGGGTTTTGATGAATTGTGAGCAATCCTTGAGGAATCATGATCAAACCTTGATCAAATGATGTATAATACTTCAAAATAAGGATTTTGACCCAAAATCTTGAAGTTTGACTGTATGTGGGCCACAGTTGACTTTTGACCTAATACAATTGATTTTCAGGCATTTGAGCAATTGACTGAGCAAACTTCTTCTGCAAGGCTTGAAACTTGGCATGGATGATCTTGAGAACATATTAGGACAATGGTGAGCATTTGAGTCCTTTGTGGTTCACACATCTTGATGAAGATGGAAACCCTAATTTGAGGTATACTGCCTTAGGAGAGAGTTTGTCTGGTCAATTCTTGAACTTCCTTGAGCAATTTGGGGAGCTCACTTGCCATGTGTTGAGAAATATGGGAGGGAAAATTTTGGGGTACAACACGGTCGAAGTGATAAATTTGGGTACTGAGACAGATAAGAAAGAAGTCAAGATCGGCACCAACTTGGAAGATAATGTCAAGAGCAGATTGGTTCAGATGTTGCATGACTATGTTGAGGTATTTACTTGGTCATATGAAGACATTCCAGGGCTCCATACTGATATCAGGGTTCATCGACTGCCAATGAAAGAAGGTTGTTCTCCGATCAAACAAAAGGTCCATCGCATGCGTCCTGACATGTCTAAAAATATCAAGGTCGAGGTAATGAAACAGTTCAATGCAGGTTTCTTGGCAGTGACATCGTATCCCCAATGGGTTGAAAATGTTGTTCCAGTGCCGAAGAAAGACAGTAAGGTCCGTATGTGTGTAGACTACAAGGATTTAAATAGGTAAAGCCCCAAAGACGACTTCCCACCACCATATATTGATGTATTGGTTGACAACACTACTCAACACAAGGTATTCTCCTTCATGGATGGCTTCTTGGGTTACAACCAAATCATAATGGCACCCGAAGACATGGAAAAAAAACTACTTTTGTCACGCAGTAGGGCAACTTCTGTTATAAGGTCATGCCTTTTAGGCTGAAGAATGCAGACACAACTTATAAACGGGCTATGGTGGCTCTGTTTCATGACATGATTCATCATGAGATAGAAGTATATGTTGATGATATTATAGAAAGATTCCAAACCAAGGAATAACACCTTGATCATCTGCACAAGCTGTTTGAAAGACTGAAAAGTATAAACTGAGGTTGAATCTAAACAAATGCATCTTCGGGGTAAGGTCTGAAAGCTCCTAGGCTTTATCGTCAGTGGCAAAGGAATTGAGGTCGATCCTGCCAAAGTCAAAGATATCCAAGAAATGCCAGCTCCTCATACTGAGAAAGAGGTCAGAGGTTTTCTAGGACGACTAAACTACATTGCCCGATTCATCTCTCACTTGACTGCTACTTATGAGCCACTGTTCAAGTTGTTGAAGAAAGATCAAATGGTAATATGGAATGACGACTGCCAAATAGCTTTTGACAAGATCAAAGAGTATCTTCAATAATCTCCAATTTTGATGCCACTAGTGGAAGGAAGACCTCAGATCATGTACTTAACCGTGTTAGAGAATTTAATGGGGTGTGTGCTGGGGCAACATGACGAGTCTGGTCAAAAAGAGCATGCAATATACTATCTTAGCAAAAAGTTTACCGACTGTGAAACACGATATTCATTGCTCGAGAAAACTTTCTACACTTTGGCATGGGTTACTCTTCGACTAAGATAATATATGTTGACTCATACCACTCTACTGATCTCTAAGATGGATCTTATCAAGTACATCTTTGAGAAGCCAGCTCTCTCCGAAAGGATAGCCCGATGGTAAATGATCTTAACTGAGTATGACATCCAGTACACTACACAAAAATAAATCAAAGGAAGTGTGATGGCAGATCATTTGGCACATCAAGCTGTCAATGATTATCAATCTATGAACTTTGAATTCCCATACGAGAATATCATGCTGATTACGGATTGTGAAAAGCCTGGACTGCATGAAGGACCTTGATAACACCTAATCGTACTGCATATTTGACTCAAATAACACATGTTTTTCATTATTTTTTAGTACTATTTTCTTGAGTTATGCTTGTATTTGTCTTGTTTTCAGGCAACATGCCCATTTGGAGCTCTTCGTGAAGAAACCAAGCGAAAAGGCCAATAAATCGAGTTTTTCAGAGGAATCCTTTACATGGTGTTCAGCTCAGTGGCCATTATAGGGGGCACCGTGACGTGTCCCATTCCACCCAGAGGATAACTGCCACGTCCCCCACGATCTTTCTATTTACACACTCCGCACCCGCGATCTTTGGAAAGTTTCTTCCCGCCTAAAAGGAGTTAGGGGGCAATTCTGTCAAATCATAGCCTGAAGAATTTCTATAAATAACAGTTTTTCATTTCATTTCTTTTTATCCGAGTTAATCTTACAATGCTAAGCCTATACTCACTTGTGTAAAAGCAATAATTCGCCACATCGGAGGATTATTGCACCATAGTCTTGATTAGGTTGGAGCATCTTTTATTTACAATCTTGCCGCCATTTTATTTCAAGCATTTACTTTCCAGTTGTGCCAAAATTTAAAGACTCCAATTTGGAGCAGGTTTCTATTTAAGTTTTTATTTTATTTAATTGCTTTATCTTGCACTTACATTACTTATTTTTATTACCTTGCATCGCCTTTATTACTATGTTTATTCCGAACAACTTTAATATGCTTACTTTTATTTCCATGTCTGGCTAAATATTTTAAAGTTGGAATGTAAGGATCATTGTCTTGATATCATTTCAATACCGTATTAGTAGAAACACTTTATGGGTTGTTTTAACTTTTAACACAAGTTTTCTGTACTTAATATTTTTAGATAAGATCGAAAGTCGTCCATTTCAAAGAATGAACTTGTTTAGTTTTTAACAGGTCGAAAAAGGTGAAAGCATTTTGACTGGGTAATTAGGGATCTTTGACACTTTTAGAAAATTATTTTGAAACTATTTTCGGACGCGTTTATAGGTTTACAATCCGATTCTCGAGCGAAATCCAAGAATCTCTTTATGTCAATCATTCAGAGTTGAAACCATTTTTTTACTAAGTTAAGAAACTAATTTCTTAAAAATAGGTTTACTGCTTTAGCGCTTGAAGTTCCTTTTTATAAGTGACAATAGAAGGGTTTGACTAGAGAGTAAACTCGGTTCTTAGTTAGTGAAAGCAACAAGTTCCCGTTAAATTATTTCTTTACAAGAGTGGAAAATATTGCCCCACGAGTAGTTCTATTAAATACAAATTGAAATGCTATTTGACCAATGCGATTTACATTTTAGCCTGTCTTTTGTCTGAATTTACTTTATCTATTTATTTATGTTGCATTATACTCCCTCAACTGAATTGGTATGCCCTAGATAAGCAACTTAACAATGGAGTTGATAGATTTACGATTGGTCTCTGTGGTTCGACAATCCTTTACATTACTTCGATAGGCTGTGCATTTGCAGTTAGATTTTAGACTCTATAAATAGACCGATCAAGTTTTTGGCGCTGTTGCCGGGGACAAAACTTCGTTAAATTTCGTACCCTATTGTTATCCAGTTTAGACTAAGGCTTTATTAGCCGGTAAATGAGCATGAATTGCAGTACCAGAAACTTAGTAGATCCTTTAGTGGAACCTGAACGTTACACTCGAGGACGTCTTTTTCTCTGTAGGATAAAGAGAACTATGGCCGAAGATCATAACCGAAGACCCCTTAAGGAATTTTCCCAACCATCAGATGATGAGCCTAGTTCAAGTATAGTAAGCCCTGCCATCACCACCAATAATTTCGAACTAAAGCCCTCATTATTACAATTAGTGCAACAAAATCAATTCGCTGGTCTCGCCTCAGAGAACCCGAATCAGTACTTGAAAGTTTTTATCCAATTAGCGGATACTCTAAAGACAAATGGTGATTCACCTGAGGCTATTCATCTAATACTATTCCCTTTCTACCTCAGAGATAAAGCACATGATTGGTTAGATTCTCTTCCAGCCAATTCAATAACGACTTGGGAAGACCTTAGGAGATTTTTTCTTGCTAGATATTTCCCGCCAAGCAAAACCGCAATCCTAAGAAACCTGATCACTAGATTTACTCAAAACCAAGGAGAATCACTTTTCGAAGCATATGAGAGATATAAATACCTGTTGAGAGCTTATCCACACCATGGTCTGGAACAATGGTTAATCATCCACACCTTCTATAACAGACTCCATTATAACACGAAGATGTCTATCGACGCTGCTGCTGGTGGCGCACTGATGAAAAAACTTACCCTGGAGCTTGTGCTCTCGTAGAGGATATGACCCAAAACCATTACCAATAGGGAGAAAACCGAGCAACAATAGAGAAAAAGGAGGCCCAAGGAGGAGTACACGATATAAGTTTCCTGGACATGGTGCAAGCCAAAATGGATGTTCTTGCCTTAAAAGTTTAAAACATGTCTCAGAGCCCGAACATTGTAGCTGCAGTACACTCGGAATGTGAACTCTGTGGGATCCAAGGACATCAAACTTCAGATTGTAACCTGTTGAACGGATCTAGCACATACCAAGTCAACTATACCCATGGAAACCCATTCTCAAACACTTACAACTCTGAATGGAGAAATCACCCAACTTTTTCGTATAAGAACAACAACCCGATTTAAAATTCCGCACCTCCGAGACCTCAAGGTTTCCAAGCACTAAGACCAAATCAACTTATGCAAGTTGTACCACCGAAACCAAACCTTGAGAAAATCATGTACAATTTCATTTCGGCCCAGACTCAGCAAAATAAAGAGTTCCTAAATCAGAACATTCATATAAATGAACTAATCACACAATTAGGAACTAAGGTTGACCAGATAGTTACTCATAACAAGATGCTTGAAACCCATATCTCTCACGTAGCCCAGACACAAGCTCCTCAAATTACACCTAGAGGACAATTCCCTGGATAACCTCAACCAAATCCCAAAGGGAAAGGAAATGCCATTACCTTACAAAGTGGAACTGCTTACGATGGACCAACATGCCCAACATTAAGCATACCCAAACAACCTAAGGAAAGTGTAGTGCCTTCAGACCAAGTAGAGGAACCAGAAGAACCTGAAAAGCAAAAAGACCCAGGAATCCAAACTAAAGATAAAACTTATACACCGCCACCCCATACAAACCTCCGATCCCATTTCCGCATTGACTTAAACAAACCAAGATTGATAATAAATATAAAAAATTTATAAAATTTATAGAGAAGCTCCATGTGGAGATTCCTTTTAACGAAGCTATCACTTAGATGCCATCTTATGCAAAATTCCTAAAAGACATCCTGACCAACAAACGTAGACTGGACGATCCTAAACCTTTTGAGTGCAATTTCATTTCTGAAATATAAACTTGCCAAGAAATAAAAGGACCTAAGAAGTTTTTCCATACCTTTTATCCTAGGAAATCACATGGTTGATAAAGCCTTTTTAGACCTAGGAGCTAGCGTCAGTCTAATGCCTTTAGCAGTTTGTAAGAGGCTAAATTTAGGAGAATTGCAGCCAACTAAAATGTCTCTTCAATTGGCAGATAGATCAGTTAATATCCTATAGGAATACTAGAAGACATACCATTTAAAATAGGTTAACTATATATCCCAAAAGATTTTGTAGTCATGGATATTAAAGAAGATTACGAAATCCCAATCCTTCTAGGTAGACCATTCCTATCGACCGCAAGAGCCATAATAGATGTTAAGAAAGGAAAATTGAATTTTGAGGTAGGTGATGAAAAGATAGAATTTATTCTTTCGAAGCTCTTAATGGCACCAGTCATGAAAAATGAATTGTGATACGGTGAGAGAACTGACTTGAGGTTTTGCGTTTGTGTTCGCAATTGTGCGATTTAGCAAGAGTCACCACCGACTTTTTATTTTATCCAAAGGAAAGGTCAAAAAGCACAGGAAAGACCTTTGAGATGTTTTCTTGGGTTCAGGGGGTAGATTATGAAAAGGGAAGGTGCTAGCACCCTTTTCATCCATGGTTTTCCATGGGCTCTTAGTTACTTGTTTAGATCACTTGCTTTTGCTTTTCAATTGTTTGAAATGGTGCTTTGTGTGTGGTTTTTGAAAATACTTTGAAAAAGAGGCCTTGTCTAGGCAACCTTTGTAATGATTCTTGTTTGAATATATACAAAGATGTTTGTCTTTTGAAAATATATTTCAATGTTTGAAAGTTTGTTTTTGGGAAATGTTTTGAAATTGTGTTGTGAGGTGTGTTTGAAAATAGCAAGGATGTTTTTACAAGTTTTGATCAAGTAACTAAGAGTTGTCTACCCTATTTTACTCAAGAGTCTTTCCTATACGTTTTTAACCCTTTTGACAATGTTGTTTTACCATTGCATTTGGTAAACAACCTTGTATTTGGACGTTAAACGAGATAGGCGCGGGTCATCGCATACAATCATTGAAAGCAACTTGTGAGACGCTCTAGCAATTTTGTAAGGGACGAGATCGTTTTACCGAAGGCAACATCGAGGGTCATCGAGGGACTACGATATTTGTTTATCGAATGGTCGTTTGCTAGAGTGTCTCATATTTGAGGGACATGATTGCATTTCCGAGGCAACAATCGAGGTTACCCTAGAGGTGCACGTGTGAGAAGTGTATTTATTTCAAGTTATTTATTCTTGGATTAGGTCATCTAGCGATTGATTTTTGAATCTTCCATACACACCTAATTACTATACAGTATATAGAAAGCAATAAATTGCAGAAATTAAAAGTCTAAACTATTACAAAAGTATTCGGGAATGGGGGTACAATTATTACAAATGGGGATGAATCTCGTAAGAATAGTAAAGTCTAAATATTACAACCAAATCGAATTATCGCAATCCAATATAAAGCTATAACAAATTATGAAATAAAGAAAATCAATAAATTATGAAATGCATGTATTTATTAAAAAGAGATAAATAAAATTTATTCTAAAAAGATTAAAAATTATTATTATTCTTTTTTTTTGTATTTTATTAATTTAATAAAAGGAAAAAGTTTTAAAGAAAGAAAATTCAATTAAACAAAATCTCTATTATTTTGTATTTTTAATAATCAATAAAAAAGGGTTTAAAGAGAACAAAATTAATTAAATAAATTTAAATGCTTTTTGGTATTTTATCAAATGAAACAAGATTAATTAATAAAAGAAGAAAATAAAACTAATTTAAGAAAATCAAAGTAATTTGCCAAAATAAAATTTTAATATATTATTTAGTGTTATTATTAACTAAGAGAAAAGAAAACAAATTAAGAAAATGAATTAATTAAAAAAACATTAGTATTTATTAACTAAAAGAAAATAAAAGAAAATAAATAAATAAAAGATGGGCTTAAGATTTGTGAGGATGTTAGGCCCAAGACAAAAATAAAAGAAGACAGAAGGGGTCAAAATGGAGGGGGCGTGAGCCAACAATTAGATGGGCTTAAGGGCTTAGGGCAGACAGGCCCAATGCTTAAGCTTTGTAACATTTTGTTAGGGTTTTCAAAAATTAGGGTTTGCGTACGTTCTCACAGCGACGCCGCTTCCTCGTTTTCTCTTCTTCATCTTTCTCAGCCTCACTCAAACATTCTGATCTTCTCCTCCATTCAAGCCGCCGGAGCGCTGTCTCTCACTCTCTAACCTCTTCCTAACGATCCATGGCTTTGTTGTAAAACGGTATGGTTCAGTCTCTTTTTGATTTAGCATCTTTTGTTTAGATTTGCTTACTTTGTTCATGTCTAATTTGTTTAACCTATTGAATCATGTATCTAAGATGCAGCAAATGGATTTGAAGAGAAGTATACCTGTAAGATTTTCTGGAAAAATGGAGAGGAAAGAGGTTGGACTGGCGGCACTCTCTTGGTGGCTAGACACGAGGGGAGGAGATGATGACGGTAATGTTCCTGAAACTTGTGATCGTTGGTAGTTGATGATGAAGATCGCTTCTGAAACTTGTGATGATTATCGCTTCTCTTCTCTCTTTGAACTATGACGATGCTTGCTGCTTCTGACTCTTTGAATACTGATTATTGAAACTGAAACTTTGATTTTTGTAAGTTTGTCGATGATGGTTTATGAAACTTTTGATTGTTATTGCTTCTCTGAAACTTTGATGATGATTTGTTGCTTTTTGTTGAAGATTTGTTTGAAAACTCTTATGACTTTGATTTGTTGGTTTTATTGATGATTGTTTATTGTTCTGAAACTTGTTTTGGTTTGTTGATGATGTTAGTAGGCTTGTTGGCTTGTTTTTCTGGTTTTTTATGACAGGTTTTGAGATTTGAAACTGTTAAACAGTTTTGGGTTTTGGATACAGTTATGAATTTTTTTGAATGTTTTTTGGTTCAAAGGTTTACAGTTTGGCAAGCTTTTGCAGGCTTGGTGGTTGTTTGAACTGCTATACAGTTTTGTACTTGTTGCAATGGTTATGCAGGCTTTTGGAGTTTGTGGTTTTAAACTGTTACAGGTATTGTGGTTTTTGTTTTGTGAGTTGGTTCACAAGGTTTGGGAATTTTTGTACAGGTTTTGAGGTTGTTTGAAACTGATATGCAGTTCCTTTGGGATTTTCTGTTTGATTATGCAGGTTTAGTGGTTGTTTGAAACTGATATGCAGTTTTATGGTTTTAGCTTTGGTTTCACAGTTTGGCAAGCTTGCTTTGTTTGAGAACTGCAGGTTTTGGGAGCTTGTGTATGTTTTTTTTCTGTTTGTTATAGTTGGTTGGCCTTTTGAACTGCTACCAGGTTTTGACAATGGTTATGCATGTTGTGTGATTTGTGTAGCTTGAAACTGTTATGCAGTTTTGGTTCTGCAAGTTTTTGACCAAAAATGTTCTCCTCCTGACTTTGTGCTATTTGAAGGTCTTATATCCTTTTAGCTTTTTGTTTTGTAATCTTGTGACAACCTTGCCCAACTGCACAATCTTAAAAATGTGATATCTTTTCTCTCTTTCTCTCTCAATGATAAAACAATTTTTGCTTTTTTTCACTTTTCTGAAAAGTTTTCCTATTTGCTGGAAAATGATGATAGGCTATGACAGGCCTTTTGCTTGTTATTTGGTTTACCCTCTTTGTACTTTTGGCCTGCTATTGTCTGCACTTGTACTTGCTGCATTGTTCAGTTTGCTTACTTTGTTTGCATTCAGTTTGCCTTTGTATGCAATGTTTAGATAGCATGCTTCAGTTGCTTTGTAACTTGCTGCAATGTTTAGTTGCTTGTCTTGGTTGCTTGCATCCAGTTTGCCTTTGTAACTTGCTGCAATGTTTGGTTTATGTCTGCATTTGAACAAATTTGCTTTTTCACTCTTCTTTTGCATTTTTTTATTTTTCTCTTTGTGAACCAAGAAGAGCAATCTTCTTGTGATTTGCAAAGAGGAAAATAAAAACATGATGAAAAATAGCACTCTGATTCCAAACGGCAAACTTTAATGATGAAAATTTTCTTTCTTTTTTTGTTTGAAAATTATATTTAATTAACTGTACTGATCCTCTTTTCTTTGTTTTTTCTTTCATGTGAGCACAACTTGGATGATGACAAAGCAGAGGAAGCAGGAGACTTTGTGGCGAGCGTGGGAGCACTGGAAGTTTAGGCTTAGACTTTTTTTCTTAGATAGATTTTCCATTAATTGTAATAATTTATTTTTTTCAAGTACTATAAGTTGTAAAACCTACAGTATTCAAATAATAAATTATTTTTGTATCAACATCTGAAAAATCTTTGTGAGACAATCTGATATCCAATAAAACTCTTCTACTGTCAATAACTTGCAATTCTTTCTTTGCATCTCCACTTAATCCTTTAAGATTCTCAGATCAAAATAATTGAAACTGCATTCCAACAATTCTAATACAGATAATTTGAACTTTAAGTAATCCAATAACTCTAATCTCATAACCTTGCAACAGTATTCCAATCAAAATACGCACTGGGTATTCCAATAAACAAGCAAATGTCTTGACAGACGCACATTATCTGGTTAACCTGGATCAGACAAAACCTGAATGTTCCAAATGACAGTCTCAGTTCTCATTTCTTGTCTCAGATAAACAGGTCTTGAGAACAACCAACAGTCTTTTAGTAGGCTTAAAAAGTGTGAAAACATGTGACAGTTAATTTGAATTTCTGAGAATTCGGTTTCTTTTGAGAAATGCGAGAAAAACCCTAATTCTTGACCTATTGCCAAAGAAAAATATGTCTGATCGATTCCTGAGCCAATCTTGAAAATTTGAGAAAACCCTAGGGTTGTGATTTCTTGTGAAAAAGGGAGGACAAATTTTGGGGTACAACATGCATGTTATGCCATTGACGTCATTGATGAGTGCATATTGGAACTGGATCAATAAGAAATTGTCGAAACTTTCAAGTTACCTTTAACCCCTATTTGGGAGGACGATGGATTTGAAAGACTGAAACACCACTTTGATGACAACCTCTATGAATGTTATCCCTTACCCCAAATCATATGCCTTGCCCTAAGAAACCATCTTTAGAACTTAAAGAACTACCCAAGAATCTGAGATATGAGTTCTTAGATGAAGAAATGAATTATCCTATTATAGTTAGTGCTAATTTAAATCAAGACGAGGCAAAACAACTCTTGGATATGTTGCAAAAATATCCCTCAGCCATAGGGTATAACATCTCTGATTTAAAAGGGATAAGCCCATCGGTATGCATGCACCGGATTATGTTGGAGGAAGATTCTAAACCCTCTAGAGAACATCAAAGGAGGATAAACCCTATAATAAGTGATGTTGTTAAGATAAAGGTCCTTAGATTACAAAAGGATGGTATAGTTTATCAAATTTCAGATAGTAAATGGGTAAGTCCTGTGCATGTGGTACCTAAGAAAGGAGGCATCATAGTCACGGAAAATGATAAAGGTGAACATGTTGCCAAGCGAACAAAAGGAGGTTGGCGTATGTGTATAGATTACAAAAAGTTAAACAAAGCAACTAGGAAAGATCATTTCCCTCTTCCCTTTATAGATCAAATGCTTGAGCGTCTAGCTAGACACTCGTATCTTTGTTATCTAGATGGGTACTCGAGATTTTTCCAAATCCCTATTCACCCTGAGGATCAAGAAAAATGATCTTTACCCGTCCTTACGGAACATTTGACTATAGACGAATGCCCTTTGGACTCTGTAATGCACCAGCCACTTTCCAGCGTTGTATGATGTCAATTTTCGCAGACTATCTTGATGGAATTATGGAAGTATTCATGGATGATTTCTCGGTATATGGATTCTATTTTAAAGACTGTCTCTCTAACCTTGAGAAAATCCTAGAAAAATGCGTTGAGGTAAACCTTGTATTAAATTGGGAGAAATGTCGTTTTATGGTTAATGAAGGTATAGTATTAGGACACATTGTCTCTGAAAAAGGCATTGAAGTTGATAGAGCCAAAATAGAAGTAATAGAGAACCTCAAGCCACCTAAAACTATTAGGGAAGTCAGAAGCTTTCTTGGACATGCTGGTTTCTACCAGAGATTTATCAAAGACTTCTCCAAAATAACGAAGCCTTTAACTAATCTTCTGATGAAGGACGTCGAATTTGTTTTCGATGAGAAATGTATTGAAACCTTCGACCTTTTGAAACAAGCACTGATTTCAGCTCCAATCATGCAACCTCCAGATTAGACACAACCTTCCGAAATTATGTGTGATGCTAGTGATTATGCCGTTGGTGCTGTTATAGGACAGAGAATAGATAAGAAATTACATGTCATATATTATGCTAGTAAAACCCTAAATGCTGTCCAACTTAATTATGCAACAACATAGAAAGAATTGCTAGCCGTGATTTTTGCAATTGATAAGTTTAGATCCTATTTGATTGGAGCTAAGATCATTGTTTATACAGATTATGCTGCTATTCATTACCTGCTAAACAAAAAGGATGCTAAACCTAGGTTACTTAGATGAATCTTTTTACTCTAAGAGTTTGATCTGTACATTAGAGATAAAAAAGGCACAGAGAATGTGGTCGATGACCATCTCAATTTTATGGAATATCTCATTCTTAAATTTTGTGTTATTAAATTATATGACAGGTTCAAATCAAAATTGATTAATAAAGGTGATGATTCTAATTCTGATGCAAGGAATGTTGAATCCACACTTTCCTTTTAATAGTATAATTTATGACTATCATCAAAAATATTTTAATAAAATAAAGATTTTGACGTCTTCGTCGTTTAATTGTGAGTTTGTTGTGGAAGCATTAAATGGATATGAAAGAAGTTGTTTTGATTTTTTTAATAAAGAAAAACTGTTTTGTTAATTATGAATGGATGGACTACTTAAGTTACTCAAGAGATGTGTTTGTGAAGAAAACAATTACTACATTTTGTTTCACAATTGGCCATAATGTTCACCATCGAGTTGCTTCAATCCACATTCAATATTTCACATAATTTCAAAGACCAATAACTAATAAAGAAAGAGTCTATGGAGTTGTTTGAAAGAATTAAAAATAATAAAAATACTATCCTTGATTCAAGGTATGTACATAATTTTTATTGTTGTTGTTCTTTTTACTTCAACACATTTGGATTTGTTATGCATTCTTATTATTAATATTGTTTGATTCATGTTTACTTATTCACATGATTTGCATTATGTGATAGAACTGCATATGTGTAATTGATGGTACACATATAAATACATGAATTTTAGCAAATAAAAAATCATGTAGAGGTAGAAAGGCAACAATAGAACATCATGTGTGTTTTTGTTTTCAACATGATGTTTAGATATGTATATTTGAGATGAAAAGAAAATGTACATGATTCAAAAGTTTTTGGACACAATTACAAACTAAAATGTTGGCTTTTCTTGATTACCTAAAGATAAGTCATAATATCAACATAAAATCATGTTAGATGAAATTAACAAATTGAGCTAACATATATTTCACTTGATTAAGGTTCATCTTATCTCATTGATTATGGATATTCGTGTTCTGAAGATTTTCTTCCTTCTTATAGATGAGAAATGTGTCATGCATAAGAGTATAGAAGTCAAAATAGACAAATCAATAGGCCATAAGAGATATTTAATTATACACACTCGTCTATAATGAAAAGATAATTGAAAATAAGTTTCATATTTTAAAGTTTGATGTATCTTTATAAACCTTTTAAACATCGGCTTATAATTATTACATGTTGTGTTATTTATAATTACATACACAAGTGAGATTTACTTAATGAGTTGTTTAGGATATAAGAAAAAAAGATATTATTGAACTTGAGGCATTGAGTGAAGGTATTATCATAGAAGAGCAAACACAATGCTGACAAAGTAACAAGATCCAACGGTGATTGACAGTACACTTCTGATGGGCTGTTTAATCTGTAACGTATAGCCTAAATGTAGTACTGCAAGTGTACAGCCTATCGAAGTAATATATAAGATTATCGAACCACAGAGACCAATTGTCAATCTATCAACTCTATTGCTAAGGTGCTTATCTAAGGCGAATAAGGATATTGATGTGAGTGCAGTGCACAAAGTAAATATGCGAGGGAAATAACAGTTTAAAAGACAGGTTGGAATGTAAATCATGTAATCAGATATTGGTCCGGTCATGCGTAGATGAACCTACTTATGGGGCAGTATTTTCTATTGATAGCAAAGAATCAGTTTAACGGGAACCTGTAGCTTTTGACTACTAAGAACCGAGTTTACTCTTTAAATTAAATTCCTTTATTGTCACATATAAAGGGTGCCTTCCGCGTTAAAGAGATAAACCTATTTTTAAGAAATTGATAGTTTTGACTTAACAGAAAAGTGATCTTACTCGGAAAGATTAACTTAAAGAGACTTTTGGCTTTTGGCCAAGAGTCAGATTTTAAACCTACAAACGCGTCCGAAAATAGTTTCAAAATCGTTTTCTAAAAAGGTCAATGATTCCTATTTAACCAATCAACGGCTGTCGCTCTTTTTGTTTGGTTAAATAATAATCAAGTCGTATCATTAGTTTGGACGGCTTTCGATCTTACCCAATAAACATTTAAACACAATTGACTTAAGTTAGAAGCAAAACATCCCCAGAGTATTTTCACTAGCATGATAATTGGAACACAACCACGATGACAATCATTACATCCTAACCTTTATAGTTTAGCCAGACATAATAAGTGCGAGTCTATAAAACGTGTAGACTATGGTAAGAGCATTTAAAGTCTATAAAACGTGTAGACTATGATAAGAGCATTTAAAGTCTATAAAACGTGTAGACTATGGTAAGAGCATTTAAAGTCTATAAAACGTGTAGACTATGGTAAGAGCATTTAAAGTCTATAAAACGTGTAGACTATGATAAGAGCAATTAAATAAAGAAATGCAATAAATTAGAACCTTGCTCCGGTCGGAGACTTGAATCTGATACAAATCTACGGAAAAGTAAGGCCGGTATGATGAACTTCAACCAAAGTGCTCCAAGACTCGATTACAACTCAATCTACACCGCAATAACTCCCCGATGTGAAGAGATTATTACTTTACAGAAACTGATAGTATATGGCTTAAGATTGTACTAAGCTTGGATGAAACTAAAGAATGAGAATCGAAAGCTATTTATAGAGGAACTTTGAGGTGCGTAAGGACCAGCATGCCCCTTAACTTCTTTTGAGCGGGAGCCTTTTTGTGAAGGCCGCGGGCGCGGTGAGGGTGGCCGCGGGCGCGGCGCCTGGAACCGCCACATCATGGGAACGTGGCAGTTGATCTCTGGGTGAAAGTGGGCCACGTCATCGCGTTTCCTGTAGCCAGTGCGGTGCTGAACGCCATAAGTGCAAAATATCTTGAAAAACCCTAATTTCTTGGCGTTTTGGCTCGTTTCTTCACAGAAGGCTCTGAAATGACAAGAATCCTGAAAACAAAGGAAAAAGGAACATAATACGAGAAAATGACAATAAAAACTAAGGAAAACATGTGATATTTGAGTCAGAAACATAGTGCGATTTAGTGCGATCAAATCCTCCCACGCTTAGACCTTTGCTTGTCCTCAAGCAACAACTCTTAAAAGTAGATGAAAGAAAATTTATGGTGTATACAGGTTTTGGGCAAAGAGGGCTTCTAAGTCCGAGTAAGGGTGTGTTGTCAGGCACTAACTATCTGAATCAAGGGTATCTTAATTACACTACTCGCAGAAATGCGGACATAAACCTCATAAGTATACAGATTGATCCAAATATCC
This sequence comes from Vicia faba, assembly GCA_948472305.1. Lineage (NCBI taxonomy): Eukaryota > Viridiplantae > Streptophyta > Magnoliopsida > Fabales > Fabaceae > Vicia > Vicia faba. The sequence goes on along the minus strand of OX451741.1, from coordinate 1,314,186,483 downwards.
TTACTATGCTAAGACTTCTTTTTGTACGAGGTCCTTTTTCATTCAGGCGCAATCACATTAAGCCCGTTATCCGTACATACTCATGGTGTAGTGACCGGTTAGTGACTCTGATCTCAAGTGATGGGATTCTGGTACAAGAGTTGGTTTAATCCCTTTTTATTTTACCCATTTGCAGTTGCGGGGGATCGGACCGTAGTCCGCCCTACCAAGTTCAGCACCAGATACCTCTGAACCAACTACAACAGATATGCCTTATATATTTTTTTCTTTGTTTTTGTTAGTGTTTACAACTTTCTTGAGTTAAGTAATCTTTGTGAGGATCACCCAACTCATAGTCGTATTCATACTTTATTTTGTAACTTTTAAGGCAAAAATAGAGATCATCCACTTATATTCATCGATCCCACACTTAGAGCATGCTTAGGCCGGAGCTGACTGCTAAGATAAACTACTTGAAGACCTATTTGTACAGTTTTATTCAAAATCATAGCATATTGGGGAGAAAGGATCTAATCTAAATATTCAAAAAGGCTTATGGTGTAAAAATGATAACAAATTTTTCAAAAAGTGAGTGTCCGAGAAACAGACCCTATCTAGGACCTGTCTCATAGCCCAAATCCTTAAAAACAACCATAAATCTTTGAAAAATAAAAATTTTGTAAGGCTAAAAGGTGGGGGAAATGAAAGGGTACACTACGCAGAAAGACTCGCCTATCACATGCATTTTATTAACTACGAATAAAAAAGGAAAAATGCGGAAGGAAAATAAAAGCAGGAAAAACGGAAAATAAAAGCGAAAAATAAAAGCGAAAAATGGGAAATAAAAGCGATAAATGCTCCTCCCACACTTAAATCAGACATTGTCCTCAATGTTCCAAAATAAGGTAGGAGGAGGTACCTGAAAACACTAGTGGGGGCCACTAGGACCTTCACCATCCTGGTTGGTACGACCGGAACGGCGGCTACGGCTGCGACGGCGGCTATCTCGGTCCAAAACAAGCTGCTCCAGTCTCTCTGACAAGGCGGCATTTGCCGCTTGTAGCTCTTGGGTCCGACCAATGAGGGTGCCTTGGGTTGCCTCCATCAATTGGAAGTGACGAGCGTTTGTGGTCTGGTGTAGGTGCTGTTCTCTCTGAAAAGCCAGCTGACTTTCCATAATAGTGCGCAGAGAGCTAGCATTTTGTTCTTGGGACGCTTGCATGAAGGCCATGTTGTCGGCCGCCTGTTGCTGCAAGGTAGCAAGGAGGGTGTCCCTCTGGGCCTCTCGGGCCATATGCTCACGCCACATGTCCTCAGTGACATGGAAGCTAGGAGCTGTACCTGCATGTGGGTTAGAGGTTGAAGGTGCCGTGTGTGAAGGTGAAAAATGGGGTGGTTCCTCTGTTTGGAAATCGTACTCATCATCAGTGTTGTTACCCTCATTTAAAGGTAGATTTGGGGGCAACGGACCAATAAAAGCAGGAGCGTTGAGATCGTAGGTCCAGTTACGCTCAAATCGAATATCAGTACGACGGGTGCAAGGCATAACAACACTGGGTACAGCAGCACCTCCAACCATTAGGAAGTAACCACCTTCCTTCCTCGTCTTGCATAAACGCATATCCCTGAAAAATTTAAGATTTGCAATCCGAGGAGGAAGTGGTTCTAGGGTGGCAAGTTCCGTATCCAATCCTATGGCACGGGCAATAGTGGTAATCAGTCCACCAAAGGAAATCGGCCCACCTTTTCTTAAAACATGGTGCATGTGGGCAATCATGAATGGGACGGGATTAACTTTGGTGTCTGTGAGGCAGCTCTGCATGATAATTAATTCTTTAGCATTCACCTTGTTTGGGTTTTCCCGAGCAAAGATGGTGGATGCTAAAAGAAATCTAAAGACACGAAGGGCAGGATTGTGGATGTGAGAAGCAAGAAGGCCATCAAAAGATGTTGCATTTTGTTTAGTAATTCTGGCCCAAAATGCTTCAAATGCCCAATCCGTGTCTAAAGGTGCTTCACAAATGGCACCATCCCCATAAGGCAATCCTAACATGGAGGCTAGACCGTTAGTGGAGTAATCATATTCGACATTAAACATTCTAAATTTGACTCCACCTACGGTGCTAGCAGTGTTAGGAGAGATGTTATAAATTAAAGAACTTAAAAACTCGAACGTCAGCCTAGGGTAGGTCGGTGCTTGAGTAGCAAAAATATCATGCATACCTATTTTATCTAGAAGGAAGAATACACTATGGTATATACCTAATGAATATAGACAGTTTTCATCGATATACCTGGTAGAGTGTATTGGTGTTGTCAGCAATTTTTCAAGCCGCTTTAGTTGCCTTTCTCCGGCTTGACCACCACGTAAAATGTAACCGTGACATTCCATAGGATTTTCTTGTGGATAAAAAGAGAGAAAGAATGGGATGTAGAAGTAATGAAGGTGTGAGGAAGAAAATGATATAGTAGGGGGTATTTATAGGAAGGGAAGAAAGAAAATGGTGGTTGTAAATATTTATGATGAAAATAATGGAAATAAATGTAGTGGGTTGGTATGGGTAATAAAGTGGGTTAAAATTGGAAGAAAATGGGATTGGAAATTGAAAAAGTGGTAAAATGGGGGGAAAAACGAGCTACTAGCCGTTAGGTGACCGTTGCGTCACCGCGGGCGCGGCAGGGCCTACCGCGGGCGCGGTGAGGTCGAGGTCAGTTGGGCTGGCCTGGCTTTCTTTCCATTGGGCTTTTTCTTCCTCGCCATTATCTTCAATTTCTGGAGGTGTACCTATTTTTCTTATAAATGTGCATATATGTACGTGAATACATATACACATGTTTATTTATTTTATTTTGATATTAAAACTATGGTGACCTAGAAAAACAAAAACATTAGTAAATAAATAAAACATATGCATATATATATATATATATATATATATATATATATATATATATATATATATATATATATATATATATATATATATATATATATAGATATAGGTACGGACATTGGGTCATCAAAATAAATATTAACAACTCAGGAAACAGATAATGCAAAAATAAAAATGAGTCTGAAAAGGAAATCAACATAATACTAATAATACTGAAACTAGATATCTTGTGAACAATAAAGATCTATTGCCAACCGGTAGGATGCTCTGCAGGAGTGCCTGGGCCACGCAGCTCAGTCAGCTGGCGTCGAATCTCTGCCACCTCGTGAGCTAATTCATCTAACTCACCAGCGAAGGTAACATCATTTACTTCCAACTGCAAATGAAGGTCAGCCACCTCATTGCGGAGAGTGGTTATCTCAGTGCGCATAGCAGTCAATAGAGTGCGAATATCAGGTTCCTGCAAGCTGAGGTTATTAGTAAGAACAGTAGTATGTGTAACCTCGGGTCGGGATGTGTGATCTGGAGCGGAGTCCTCGGAGGCAGGAGTGTAGTCCTGAGTGGGATCTTCAGAAGCAGGAGTGTATTCTGGAGTGTACTCTTCGGAGGCAGGAGTGTATTCTGGAGTGTACTCTGATATCTCACCCCAACCTTCTACAGAATAGTTCCAGTTAGCAGAGTTGGAAACACAAGTCATCTGAGGGTCTGGCATGGTGAAGGTGTAAACTGTCTGGTCATTGATAAGCAATCTGTACCGATATGGGTGGAAAGAGGCCCTCCTCATGAATCCACGATCCATGCAAAAGTCTAAATCCAGAAAAGTATATCCACAGTATGGGGTCAGCTGTGCTATCATACTGTCTAAACCCAAAGCAGAAGCTATCTGTGTCACATTCCCTCCGGAATGAATGAGCCCTACAGCGGATCGAGCAGTCTGCTCGAGGCTCTCTATCAGAAAACCTCCACTAGCTATAGGTCTGGACTGACTAGCACAGTATAAGAAAAGGATCTCCTCAGCGGTGACCAAGTGGTCACAGTAACTCCTCCCAAAGAAAGTGTGGCATAGGATCATCTCGAAGTATCGGAAGGCCGGGTTATGGATCTTCCGGGACAGCTGGGTAGAGGGGTCAAGACTGGCTCTATCAGTAATGTCCTGCCAAAATTTGTCAATGTCTCTGTCCATGTAGCAACTCAATGGGAACTCAGTTATAGCGGTCGGTCCAGTTTGGAAACCAAGCAAATCCCCAAATTCTTTGGTGGTCAGGGTATACTCGGTGCCAAACAATCTGAAACTCAGGCGTCCTCGCTCATCTCCTTCACCTACTCGTGGATTATAGTCCATAGAGCTAAGAAACTCCAGAGTAAGGTTCCTGTAGGTTTTGTGGACATCATCGGCATAAGAATCCCAGCTAAGTTGGTTGCATAGATACCAAATACTTGGCTCAATCCCGAGTGCCTCCATGCAGCTCTGATCGGGGTACCTAGTGGGTACCATAGGTCTAGCAGATAAGGTAGCAAATCGGGCCTTTTGCGCTTCATCTCTGAAAATCACAACCATACCATCGGGGTGATGCATCCTGAAAATATAAACACAAGAAATTAGTCCAGATAAAATATATAAATTACTAAAATAAAATAAAATAAAATAAAGAATAAACCATGGGTTGCCTCCCAGGCAGCGCTTGTTTAACATCGTTTAGCTTGACGATTAGATCTTACTTTATGTGGGTATTGGTGGGTCTATAAGAATATGACTAGAGTAGTCAACAGGCAAATCGCCTCCTTTGTAGAGCTTCAGTCTTTGTCCATTTACCACAAATGGAGCACATGAATTGTTTTTGATTTCTACTGCTCCAGACTTTAGAACTTTTGACACTTCAAATGGACCTGTCCATCTTGAACGAAGCTTACCAGGAAAAAGTCGTAACCTTGAGTTAAATAGGAGAACAGGATCACCAATGTTGAAATCTTTCTTGATGATTTTTTTATCATGCCACATTTTGGTTCTTTCCTTATATATGATGGCATTCTCATAGGAATTCAAGCGAAGCTCTTCTAGCTTGTGAATGTCCAGGATACGTTTTTCTCCGGCTTTCAGGTAATCTAGATTCAAGGATTTAATGGCCCAATAGGCTTTATGTTCTAGTTCGAAGGGTAAATGACAGGACTTTCCATAAACCAATTGATAAGGAGTTGTTCCAATAGGGGTTTTATAAGCCGTTCTATAAGCCCATAAGGCGTCTTTAAGTTTTCCAGACCAGTCTTTTCTGGATAATGATACGGTTTTTTCTAGGATCTGCTTAATCTCCCTATTCGATACCTCTACTTGGCCACTGGTTTGCGGGTGATATGGTGATGCTACTCTATGCTTTACTCCGTATTTGCTTAGAAGCTTGTCAAATATCTTAGATATAAAATGCGATCCTCCATCACTTATGACTAACCTCGGGGTTCCAAACCTAGGGAAAATAATATTCTTAAACAGTTTGATAACTACCTTGGTATCGTTTGTGGGCGATGCAACAGCTTCGATCCACTTTGAGACATAATCGACAGCTACTAGGATATACTTATTACCCATTGAGGAAGGAAAAGGTCCCATGAAATCTATACCCCAGACATCAAATATTTCCACTTCTTGGATGTTTCTTAAAGGCATTTCATCACGTCTTGAGATGTTCCCAGTGCGTTGGCATCGGTCACATTTTGTAATGTAAGTGTGGACATCGCGCCATACAGTAGGCCAATAAAAACCTGCTTGAAATATTTTGGCGCATGTTTTAGACGTGCTTGCATGTCCACCATAAGGTGAAGCATGACAATGTTTAATGACATTGCCTACTTCTTCCTCCGGCACACATCGTCGGAATATATTATCTATTCCTCTTTTGAATAGGAGGGGTTCATCCCAAAAGAAGTGTTTAACATCTCTGAAAAACTTCTTCTTCTGTTGGTAGCTTAAGTCGGGGGGTATGATATCAGCGGCTAGATAATTTACAATATCTGCGTACCATGGTATGTTGTTCATGGTTGAGATTTCCTCATAAGTCTCTTCTTCAGTTGAGTTTATCCCAGCTATTAATCTTTCATAAGTAGAGTGATCGTCTATAGGTATAAGTTCAGGCTTAAGGTGTTCTAACCTAGAGAGATGATCAGCTACTAAGTTTTCAGCTCCTTTTTTATCCTTAATATCCAAGTCAAATTCTTGGAGTAAAAGTACCCATCTGAGCAATCTAGGCTTAGCATCTTTCTTACTTAACAAGTACCGGATTGCTGCATGATCTGTGTATACTATTATTTTTGCTCCCACCAAATAAGATCGAAATTTATCAATAGCAAAAACTACGGCTAGCAATTCTTTTTCTGTGGTTGTATAATTTAGCTGGGCAGCGTCTAGTGTTCTACTAGCGTAGTAAATTGCATGCAGTTTTTTGTCTTTTCTTTGCCCTAGTACAGCCCCTACAGCGAAATCACTAGCATCGCACATGATTTCAAAGGGTTGTGTCCAATCAGGTGGTCTTATGATAGGTGCTGAAATAAGAGCTTGCTTTAAAACTTCAAAGGCCTCAAGACATTTTTGGTCGAATTCAAACTCGACATCCTTCATCAATAAGTTAGTTAAATGTTTAGTTATTGCGGAAAAATTCTTGATGAAACGTCGGTAGAACCCGGCATGTCCTAGGAAACTTCTTATTTCCCTAACGGTCTTAGGTGGGTTTAAGTTTTCTATAACTTCTATCTTGGCCTTATCGACTTCTATACCTCTTTCAGAAATAATGTGTCCCAAGACTATCCCTTCACTTACCATAAAGTGGCACTTTTCCCAATTCAACACAAGGTTTACTTCCACACATCTTTTTAAGATTTTCTCCAAGTTCGAGAGGCAGTTTTTGAAATCAAACCCACACACTGAAAAATCGTCCATAAATACTTCCATAATTCCATCTAGGTAGTCTGCGAAAATTGACATCATACAACGTTGGAAAGTGGCAGGTGCATTACAGAGTCCAAAGGGCATTCGTCTATAAGCGAATGTTCCATAAGGGCAGGTAAATGTGGTTTTTTCTTGGTCCTCTGGGTGAATAGGGATTTGGAAAAATCCCGAATATCCATCAAGATAGCAGAAACATGAGTGTCTTGCTAGACGTTCAAGCATCTGATCTATAAATGGGAGAGGGAAATGGTCTTTTCTTGTTGCCTTATTCAACCTTCTGTAATCTATACACATTCGCCATCCTCCTTCTGTTCGTTTTGCCACATGCTCACCTTTCTCATTTTTTAGAACAGTGATACCTCCTTTCTTGGGTACCACATGGACTGGGCTTACCCATTCACTGTCCGAAATTTGGTATATGATACCAGCCTCTAATAACTTAAGAACTTCTTTCTTGACTACATCACTCATGATAGGGTTTATTCTTCTTTGATGTTCTCTTGAGGGTTTCGAATCTTTTTCTAGCATAATCCGATGCATGCATACGGATGGGCTTATACCTCTTAAATCTGAAACTTTATACCCTAAAGCTGAGGGATATTTTCGCAAGGTATCTAATAGTTGATTTGTTTCTATTTGGTTTAGAGTGGCGCTAATTATAACAGGTCTATTCATCTCCTCATCCAAAAACTCATATCTTAGATTCTTGGGTAGTTCCTTAAGTTCTATAGTGGTTTTCTCAGCACGTGGCATAAGGTCATGGGTAAGAGCTAAGCATTCGAAAAGGTTGTCGTCAATGTACGGTTCGATACTCTCAAATCCGTCATCCTCTAAAATAGGGGTTGATGGTAATTTGGTTAATAATTCGTTTTGTTCGAGCTCATTTACACATTCATCAATGATGTCGATGGCATAACACGCATCTCCTATCACTGGTGCCATTAGAAATTTTGATAAAATGAACTCAATCTTTTCATCTCCTACCTCGAAAGTCAGTTTCCCTTTCTTAACATCTATTATAGCTCCGGCGGTCGATAGGAAGGGTCTTCCTAAGAGGATTGGGATGTCTTCATCTTCTTTGATATCCATTACGACGAAGTCGGTCGGAATGTACAACTGACCAATCTTGACAGGTATGTCTTCTAAAATACCCATGGGATATTTGACAGATCTATCAGCTAGTTGTAAGGACATCTTAGTAGGTTGAAGTTCTCCTAATTTTAACCTCTTACAGACGGCCAGAGGCATCAGACTTACACTTGCTCCTAGGTCTAAAAATGCTTTGTCTATCATATGGTTACCTAGGATGCAAGGGATAGAAAAACTTCCAGGGTCTTTATCTTTCTTGGCGAGTTTATTTTCGGATATAAAATGACATTCTAAAGGCTTGGGATCATCGAGTCGTCGTTTATTGGTCAAAATATCTTTCAGAAACTTAGCATATGATGGTATCTGGGTTATAGCTTCAGTAAAAGGAATCTCAACATGGAGTTTCTCTATTACCTTAATAAACTTTTGGTACTGGTTTTCTACTTTGGTGTTTTTCAGCCTCTGTGGGAATGGAATAGGTGGTTTATAAGGTTGTTGAGTGTTTTTCTCTACTTCTGGTTTTGATTGCTTTCCTGGTTTCTCTGGTTCCTCCACCTGGTCTTTGGGCGTAGCATCTTCTGATGTGCTTAAGTCAGGATTTCTAGGTCCTTCATAAGCGGTTCCACTTCTTAGTGTGATAGAATTTGCTTGGCCTTTTGGATTTGGTTGAGTTTGTCCAGGGAATTGTCCTCCAGGTGCAACTTGTACAGAGGTGTTTTGTGCTACTTGGGAAATCTGAGTCTCAAGCATTTTGGTGTGGGTTATTATCTGGTCAAACTTGGTTGCTAGTTGAGTAACCAGTTCGTTCGTGTGAATATGTTGGTTCATAAACTCCTTATTTTGCTGGGTTTGAGCTTGAATAAAGGTGTCTATGGTTTCTTTAAGGTTTGGTCTTGGGGGTACTATTTGCATAGGTTGGTTTTGTTTTTGCGTTTGGAATCCTTGAGGTCTCGAAGGTCCGGGATTTTGGATAGGGTTGTTGTTTTTGTAAGAGAAATTCGGGTGGTTCCTCCATCCAGGATTGTAGGTATTCGAGAAAGGGTTCCCTTGAGTATAGTTAACTTGGTCTGAGCTTGATTCGTTCAAAAGGTTACAGTCAACGGTTTGATGTCCTTGAGCTCCACAGAGTTTGCACTCCGATTGGATTGCTGCTACTGTGGTTAGGTTTTGAGACATGTTCTCGACTCTCAAGGCTAGGGCGTCCATCTTGGCATTGATCATGTCCATGCAACTTACCTCATGCTTTCCTCCATGGCTCTCCTTTTTCTCTACTGTCGCTCGTTCTAATCCCCATTGGGCATGGTTTTGGGCCATGTCCTCTATTAGGGCACAAGCGTCAGGGTAAGGTTTGTTCATCAACGCTCCGCCAGCGGCAGCGTCTATGGACATCTTTGTGTTGTAATGGAGTCCATTATAGAAGGTATGTATGATTAACCATTGCTCTAGGCCATGGTGCGGACAGGCTCTTAAAAGTTCTTTATATCTCTCCCAGGCATCAAAAAGTGATTCGCCTTGGTTTTGGGTGAAACAAGTGATCAGGTTCCTAAGAACAGCGGTCTTGCTTGGTGGAAAATACCTCGCAAGAAAAGCTCTCCTAAGGTCTTCCCAAGTTGTTATTGAGTTAGTTGGAAGGGCGTCTAACCAGTCGTGAGCTTTACCTCTAAGGGAAAAAGGAAATAGTCTTAATCGGATAGCTTCGGGCGTGGCTCCATTTGCCTTAAGGGTGTCAGCTAACTGGATAAATACCTTTAAATGTTGATTCGGGTTCTCGGTAGCGAGACCAGCGAATTGGTTTTGTTGTACTAATTGTAGTAACGAGGGCTTTAGTTCAAAGTTGTTGGTAGTTATAGCAGGGTTTACTATACTAGAACTAGGTTCCTCGTTAGATGGTTGGGCGAATTCCTTGAGCGGTCTTTGGTTACGATCTTCTGCCATAGCTCTTCTTATCTTGCGAATAAAAAGACGGGCACGAGCGTAACGTTCAGGTTCTACTAAAGGATCTATTAGGTTGCCGGTGCTACGATTTCTACGCATCTACCGGCTAGAATAGCCTTAGTCTAAACGGGATAACAATAGGGTACGAAATTTGACGAAGTTGGTCCCCGACAACGGCGCCAAAAACTTGATGGGCTGTTTAATCTGTAACGTATAGCCTAAATGTAGTACTGCAAGTGTACAGCCTATCGAAGTAATATATAAGATTATCGAACCACAGAGACCAATTGTCAATCTATCAACTCTATTGCTAAGGTGCTTATCTAAGGCGAATAAGGATATTGATGTGAGTGCAGTGCACAAAGTAAATATGCGAGGGAAATAACAGTTTAAAAGACAGGTTGGAATGTAAATCATGTAATCAGATATTGGTCCGGTCATGCGTAGATGAACCTACTTATGGGGCAGTATTTTCTATTGATAGCAAAGAATCAGTTTAACGGGAACCTGTAGCTTTTGACTACTAAGAACCGAGTTTACTCTTTAAATTAAATTCCTTTATTGTCACATATAAAGGGTGCCTTCCGCGTTAAAGAGATAAACCTATTTTTAAGAAATTGATAGTTTTGACTTAACAGAAAAGTGATCTTACTCGAAAAGATTAACTTAAAGAGACTTTTGGCTTTTGGCCAAGAGTCAGATTTTAAACCTACAAACGCGTCCGAAAATAGTTTCAAAATCGTTTTCTAAAAAGGTCAATGATTCCTATTTAACCAATCAACGGCTGTCGCTCTTTTTGTTTGGTTAAATAATAATCAAGTCGTATCATTAGTTTGGACGGCTTTCGATCTTACCCAATAAACATTTAAACACAATTGACTTAAGTTAGAAGCAAAACATCCCCAGAGTATTTTCACTAGCATGATAATTGGAACACAACCACGATGACAATCATTACATCCTAACCTTTATAGTTTAGCCAGACATAATAAGTGCGAGTCTATAAAACGTGTAGACTATGGTAAGAGCATTTAAAGTCTATAAAACGTGTAGACTATGATAAGAGCATTTAAAGTCTATAAAACGTGTAGACTATGGTAAGAGCATTTAAAGTCTATAAAACGTGTAGACTATGGTAAGAGCATTTAAAGTCTATAAAACGTGTAGACTATGATAAGAGCAATTAAATAAAGAAATGCAATAAATTAGAACCTTGCTCCGGTCGGAGACTTGAATCTGATACAAATCTACGGAAAAGTAAGGCCGGTATGATGAACTTCAACCAAAGTGCTCCAAGACTCGATTACAACTCAATCTACACCGCAATAACTCCCCGATGTGAAGAGATTATTACTTTACAGAAACTGATAGTATATGGCTTAAGATTGTACTAAGCTTGGATGAAACTAAAGAATGAGAATCGAAAGCTATTTATAGAGGAACTTTGAGGTGCGTAAGGACCAGCATGCCCCTTAACTTCTTTTGAGCGGGAGCCTTTTTGTGAAGGCCGCGGGCGCGGTGAGGGTGGCCGCGGGCGCGGCGCCTGGAACCGCCACATCATGGGAACGTGGCAGTTGATCTCTGGGTGAAAGTGGGCCACGTCATCGCGTTTCCTGTAGCCAGCGCGGTGCTGAACGCCATAAGTGCAAAATATCTTGAAAAACCCTAATTTCTTGGCGTTTTGGCTCGTTTCTTCACAGAAGGCTCTGAAATGACAAGAATCCTGAAAACAAAGGAAAAAGGAACATAATACGAGAAAATGACAATAAAAACTAAGGAAAACATGTGATATTTGAGTCAGAAACATAGTGCGATTTAGTGCGATCAACTTCATAGAGAGGATTATAATTTGATTATTCACCACCGTAATTGGGAGGGAGTTAGAATAATTTGATATTATAACTGACCCCAAAGCAAATTAATCGGTTCAGTGAGACGAATATTAGAGTGAAATAAAAACAATTTTTAAAAATAACTTTATCAAATAAACCTTTTTATGTTTCTTTCATTTTTGAAAATATTTGAAAAAATTCTATTACCAAACAAGAATTTGTATTATTCTATTTTTGAAACAATTTTATAAAACATATTTAAAAAATAAAAAAACAAATAGATTCAAACAAGTCCTGAATATGCTGTATTAATAAGTTTCATTTCAAGAATGTTTTCTTTGATAGAAGGTAAAATTTTCATGTTGAAAAAATAATTTTAAATTAAAAAAATTGTTCAGAATGAATGAAATAAAAATATCAAATCTTATGAAAGTCAACATCATATCTCAAAAGATTTAAATGTTATTTTAATAATAAGGTCCGTTTGAATGTTCCAGTCAAAATGTTTTTGGTTTTGAGTGAAGTTTAAGAAACAATGTTATATAACTAGACGTAGCAATTTGATCATAACTTGTCTGGGTGGTGTAGTCGGTTATCACGCTAGTCTCACACACTAGAGGTCCCCGGTTCGAACCCGGGCTCAGACAGATTTTAGTCCTTTTTTTTTTTTTATGTTTTGTACTGTTTAGGTTTATTGAGTTAAACCCGAAGGATTTGTAGTAACCCTAATGGAAAGTGTTGATACTATAGTATATGCTAGGTTTTCAATTTCAAAGATTTGTAGTAACCCTAATGGAAAGTGAAGAAAGTTTCTCATGATGTAATCTGTTTTCAGGCGAAGATGTCTGGATGCAATCAACATTCCGGCAAGTATTGGTCGATTCAAGATGGAGTGATATCCTCTAACGCTCAAATTTCTCGTTTAGATTCTCCGCCGTCTCTTTCCAATACGGAGATTAACAAATCCGGTAGAAATTCACTGACAACACCTCAGCTTATTTCTGCAATTCGCCACTTATGGGGTTCTGCTTTTCGGCCGAAGGAAAATGTGTATCGAGATGATGATGACAAAGGATTCTCGAAGAGAAATGGTTTGCTTATTTCTAATACAACTGATTATTATTGTGTTAATCCAGGTGCTACTACTTGCTTCGGTTCGCTTATTCTGCAGGAGAAATTGGATTTCCCTAAGGTAACACACAAGATCTTGATACTTAAATCTTCTTATGGAAATCGAGACTATGTTCGTTCTTTATTCCAGAGAGTTTTGCAAACACATGATAAAAATTCGAATGAATATTGTGTTACTGAACCGGAGAACCTGGAAACTAATTCTTTGGTTGCCAGGGACTGTGTTACTATTGACACGGGTACCGCTTCATTGGCTAATCAAAACTATGTATGCAATCCTGATGTACTAATACCTGAAGCTTCGTCATTATCTAATGATGCAGTTAACTCACTGTGTTCAGACTATTTTCTTCAAACTGTGCCGGATAATCAGATGGAAGTTGGTGTTTGTCAGACCCTATCTTCTAGTATCTATGCAGATTATCGTATTAACAGCTCTTTAGCTACCTCTAACACTGCTTCTGTGCAATGCCGGTATAAGATTGATGATAATCAATTAAAGGGAATACGAACAAGACATTTATCAGATGTAAGTGATAATGAACGTAAGGTTCAGATCTTCTCTGCGAATCATAAGCAGGCTTCCCATTCCTTAGCCAAGCAAGAACATGCTTTTTCTGGGGCCATGGCTGGAATATGTGTCAGCTGTTGTCTGCATCCTGTTGACACAATCAAGACAGTCCTTCAATCATGCCGTGCAGAACAGAGGTCCATCTTTTACATTGCCAAATCAATTGTTTCTGATAGAGGTTAGGATTTTTAGAGAAATCACATTCTTGCTAGATTACTTTTCCTTTTGTATTCAATCTTCAACTAGATAGCTTCCACGTCCAATTTATGGATTGGTTTCAGGTTTTCCTGGACTATATCGGGGAATTACTACAAATATTGCATGTTCAGCTCCAATTTCTGCGGTTTATACTTTCACTTATGAATCAGTTAAAGCAGCTTTGCTTCCTTATCTGCCAAAGGTAGTTTGTCTCGAATCATCTATTTGAAAGAAACTACAAGTTAAATATCACTGTCAACATGCTACCATTAGATTTGAATATCTAGAATTAGTCTGGATCTTACCATAACTTATATGCCTATTAGCGTAATGAGATTTCAACCATCTTTTCGTGCAGGAGTATTATTCTTCTGCCCATTGTGTGGGAGGTGGTTGTGCAAGCATTGCTACATCTTTCATCTTTACTCCTAGTGAGCGAATAAAGCAGCAGATGCAAATTGGGTCTCATTATCGCAACTGCTGGTATGTGTGGCTTTTTGAATCATCTATACCTGTCATGGCATAAAACTGCTTGTTTTAAGCATGTCCCGGATTTATGTCTGTCATGAACTGTATTTCTTTATTGTAATTTGTGTTCACTCTTAGTGAAGTTCTTGTAAATCTTTTATATATAAATTTGGTAGTCTTGTTTTACCATGCAAGACCGGTATAGTTGTATTAATTTTACTTTGCCATGCATCTTAATGTATATACCGCTATGCAGGGATGCATTGATTGGAATTATCAAAAATGGTGGTCTTTCCTCGCTATATGCGGGTTGGAAAGCTGTATTGTGCCGAAATATCCCACATTCAATGATCAAGGTTAGTAGCTGTTTTCAATATTCAATGCATGTTCCTATTGAAGTAACTTTACACCAGTCGGATTTCTGTCACAAAAGTACGAGGGGGAGGCTGGCATGAACGAGGAATTGGTAGTATATGCCTAAAAATCCCTCATGCCAGAGATTTACTAATTTCCATATTGGTCACCAACTTTGACCTTGAGAATTTTCATGTCTAAATACGAGTGTAGAAGCCTCTTGTGATTGTTATTGTTTTCATCCCAATCCCACTCTGTTCATATTACTCCATATATTCTTTTGTGATTGCTTTCCCAAGTTATTCAGAAACCAAGGTTTTGTTTGTGACTATTGAATTAGGAGAGACTAAGAGACATTTAAGTTAAACCGTGTGTTTTGAAAGCACTACGAAGATTTTATTATATATAGAGAGATTACAACTAATTACACGATATAATCGATGTGAGACTATTCTACATACAAATATTCTTAATACTATATATTTAAAATACCAACACTCCCCCTCAAGCTGGAGCATATAAGTCAAATGCACCAAGCTTGCCACATATATAATTAGTTCTGAGACTTCGCAGAGATTTTATGAACACATCTGCCAATTGATCATTAGAGTTGACAAAGCTTGTGACGATGTCGCTGGATTCAATCTTCTCTTTGACAAAGTGACAGTCTATCTCAATATTTGGTCCTCTCATGGAAGACTGGATTTGAAGCAATGTGCAATGCAGCTTGATTATCACATACAAGTGTCATTGGTCTTGCTTCTTCAATTTTAAATTCTTTAAGCAACTATTTTAACCAAATGAGTTCATATGTTGCCATTGCCATGACCCTATACTCTGCCTCGGCGTTTGATCTTGCAACTACATTTTGTTTCTTACTTTTCCAGGATATAAGGTTCCTCCAACAAGTACACAATACCCAAAGGTGGATCGTTTATCAATTAGTGACCTTGCCCAATCAACATCAGAGTATCCAACTATCTGAGTATGTCCTTTATCTTCATACACTTAACTTTTTTCTGGAGCACATTTGATGTATCTTAGAATCCGGATAACAACATCCATGTGTTCCTGACAAGGGGAATTTAAGAACTGACTTACCACACTGACTGCAAAAGAAATGTCTGGACGAATGACTGTGAGATAATTCAACTTTCCAACCAATCTCCTATACCTTCCTGAGTTTGATAGAGGCCCCCCTGATTGGATAGTAGTTTGACACTTGGATCCATAGGAGTATCAACTGGTTTAGCGTTCAACAAACCTGTTTCTTTCAAAATATCCATAGCATATTTCCGTTGAGAAATCACCAAACCATCTTTAGATTGGGCTACCTCAATACCCAAGAAAAACCAGAGTTTATCAAGATCCTTTGTCTGAAATTGATTCGAAAGATGTTGTTTCAACTGGAGTATTTCCGACTCATCACTACCAGTTATGACAATATGATCTACATATACAATAAGGTAAATACACCCTTGAGCTGAGTGACGATAAAAGACAAAATTGTCAGTTTCAGTACGGACCATACCAAATTGTTGTACTACAATGTTGAATCTGTCAAACCAATCTCTTGGAGATTGCTTAAGACCATAAAGAGACATGTGTAGCCTACAAACCATATTCGATGACTCCCCCTGAGCAACAAACCCAGGTGGTTGCTCCATATATACTTCCTCTTCAAGATCACCATGTAAAAATGCATTTTTGATGTCAAGTTGATGAAAAGGCCAATGTCGAATGGCTGCAATGGCTAGAAGAAGTCTAACAGATGCCATCTTGGCTACAAGCGAGAAGGTATCACTATAATCCAATCCAAAAATTTGAGTGTATCCCTTGGCTACCAAGCGAGCTTTAAAACGATCAATCTTACCATCTGGACCAACCTTCACCGTATAAAGTCAACGACAACCTACTATAGATTTTTTAGTGGGTAGAGAAACCAGTTCCCAGGTACCACTGCTTTGAAGAGCACACATTTCATCAATCATTGCTTGCCTCCACTCAGGGTGAGATAATGCTTCACCTGGAGATTTAGGAATAGAAACAGGAGACAAAGAGGACAAACAAGTATACTGCAAATGGGAAAGACGATGATAACATAAACCAATATAATGTGGAGAAAGATTTCGTGTTTGACATATACCTTTGCGAAGGTCAATCAGAAGATCAGACTCAGGTTGCAGGATTGAATTCGGTGATGGCGATAGCGTCGGAGGAGAGTGTGCAATGACCTCAGGGACAGGTACTGTAACACCCCATTTCTACCCAATGAATTATATAAAATCAGAGTTACAAAATTTCCAATAAACAAATGGAATGCTACACTTTCAACTTCTAAACAACGACATTCAATCACATATAGTTCAGATACATAACACATAAAATTCGGATGAACCGATAACAACCTGTTTAGTCTTTAAAAATAAAACAACTTTCGTTGCTACGCATCAGATTCACAAATTCAACTGAAAACACCATGACATCTTGTCCAACTCAAAACGGCTTTAAGACAACAAGTCTTTAATGAAAACAACTTAAAAATTCAGCAACATAATGAAAACCAACAATAAAGAAAACATGTGTTCATCCTCCCGATGTATTAGAGCGATAACACTGACTCGAACTAACGAAGATAACAATTATCCTTCTTGATTACCTGCACGTTACCAATAGATGACAACATTCAAACAGAAGGGGTGAGATATCGAACCATATAATTGAGTGTATGATAAACAATTTATTAGATCAAATTGTATAAAATCACCACTTCCCAACTTTTAACCAACATCAATTATCATAAGCCAACAACACAACATGTTAAATATGCAACACGGAATGCGACTCGTTACAATGCACATGCATGTGGTACCAATGGAGCAAAACTCCCAACTTAGAAATCTGTCAATTAATAGAGGCATCAACAAGGCATAAACCTTCAACTTAATTTGCCAATATAGGCCAACTTACCGAGCATCAGCTCCAACTTGATATGCTAGGTATGCGACTCAATATGAATGTCAGGATAACAACAACAAAATTCTATAGCAACACAACAACAAACCAACATTGGCCATAAGCCCACAACTTAATATTTTACCCATAAATAGAGGCAATTCAACAAGATACAATATCACCTGCAAATTCGCATTGTTCAACAAGGAACACGATATCACAAATCAACCAAAATTTACTACAACCAAACCGTGTAATTATTCGGACTATTACGACTATTTCCGGTTAATTAATTATCGGCTAAAAATTCTACTATTTCTACTTACAAAACTTCTACAATATTATTATACTGATAATGTTAAATTATTATTAATATTACTATTATACTAATGGTATATTATATACCAGTAACTTGAAAACACTTGCAACTAGTTTCTCAATTTACTTAGAATATCGCTTAATAAACCTGCTATTTTAAAAATAATGAACTAAGGAGAATCTGTTTAATTATTAATAAGTCTACCACCAATTCATGCTACTTATCTTAATTTATTCTAGTAGCATACTACTACAATTGATTAAACAAATTTCTATACTGATAATAAATCATAATTTAGCAAAGATGTATTATTATTTGGAAACTCCAACTTATCCTACTGACAACTCTAAACATGTCAGAATTACGCAAAACAAATAAAAGTGACTTTTAATGATACGAAACAATTCTATTGATAACTTTAAAATACTATTGACAACTCTAACAACCTTATTGGTAACTCAATTGATAACTCTATTGATAGTTCTAACAACTCTATTAGAATAGAAATTAACCCAAGTTAACTATTTATCCAAATACTTATCTCTAATTCACAACTTCTACAAAATTATATAGTTAAAATACTAAAATATTATATATATACACTTGAATTCAAAGTTAAGAAAGAAAACTGTTACAATATCATACTAGGTGAATTCAGTGTAACGCTTACGCTTATGCTAAGTATACATACATATAATTCTCCTAACTCATATATATATATATATATATAGTCCTTATTTTGTTCCATTACAGTATGTCAAACATATAGGCACTATCGTTGTCGCTACAGGATATCACCATGAAATTCTCAATTTAATTTCTAAGTGTACTACAGTGTCTATATATTAAATTTGGTTCTCAATCATCTCTCAATTTCAACAATATATCAATTTCAAACACAAACAGAAACAATTTTACAATCCAATCCCACATACCATTCATCACATACTCTATTATAGAGTCATAACCCCACCCTTACCTTGAATTAAAAGTTGCTCTAACTCTCCGATTGCACCTAACTTTGCCTCCTCTTTGCACTTTTACGCATCTCTTCCAAAACCCTTATTTCCTCTTTCTGCTAAAAACCTACCTTTCTCCTCTTATTGATACTTCTACTTATTGTTTATAAAATAACTAAAATAATAATATTATCATTCTATTATTCTTATTTTGTCTTATTGGGCTTAAATTCTTACACCTCCCTTTCTACTACTTATAACATTAAAATAGGCTCACATAAATAATAATAGTATTATTCAATATTAATCCTACAACTTAATCAACTAATTAATTCAACTAAAAACGACACAACTTCGAAAATTTAATCGGAAAAAATATTTAATTAAATAATTAATTAAATATTGGGCGTTACAGGTACGACCTCAGGGACATATACAACCTCAGGGACAAGTATGACAGACGTTGGTTTACGATGCTGATATGTTTGAAGTGGGCCAGAAGTCAACCGTAGGGGTTTCTCGTGGGACAGGTTCCCTAGAATGATGGACCCTAAACATTGGAGTGAACTAAAGCAATAGGGGACGCAGTCCGTTTATTGACTCGATCGGGAAAGTGACTACGAGTATGTTTTCTTAATTGACAAGACTCACACTGTAAAGTGGATAATTTAGATAAATTGGGCACCAACTTTTGTAGCTTGGGAAGATTTGGATGACCTAACTGCGCATGTATAATGAGTGGAGAATCTGTGGTGGAGCATGTGGAAGATGACGTAGAGAAGTAGTAGAGGCCTTGAGACTCACATCCGACGCCAATCGTCTGTCCCGATTCCCGAACTTCAATCCTGCAGAATCACATCACTGTTAGTAAAAGTGATAGAACTAAGGGAACGGGTTAAACGATTGACTGACAGTAGATTAAATGTCCAATTAGGTACATATAGGACAAAAGTAACAAAGAGAGATGATAGAATTTGAACAACACCGATCCCTTGGGATTGAGTTTGAGAACCATTTGCGACAGTTATACTCGGTAAGAAACCAAAGGTAGAAAGGAAAGAGAAATTTTTTTTATTACCGGTAACATGATCAGGCGCACTAGAGTCGAAGACCCAAGGACCAAGAGATGATTGAGAGACGCAAACAGATGAATTACCATTATGTGCAATCGAAGCCGTGGAACCGGAGGTCTGGTTACTCTGACACCACCTGAGAAAATCCTTGTAGCTTGGCGTAGGGTTCTGAAGAGAAGCTGAAGTCTGCATAGTGTTTGGGTTATCAATTTGAGCTGCATTTACTTGCCGTGGAGGTTTGCTATGCAACTTCCAGCAACGATCGATAGTATGTCCAAGCCGGTTACAATGGTCACACTTAGGACGAGGTTTGGAGTTGGACGACCCTCCTTGAAGGCGATTCTGATTGTTGCAAAGAGATGCAAGAGCAGCAGTGTCACCTGGTGTTGGAATAACAATAGATGGAGGAAAAACTGGGCCAAACGCATGAGGTGTAGCCAAGTGCAACAATTATTCACTGTATCATAGTTAGGAACAGTAGTACCAGATAAAATCTGGTTACGGACGAATTTGAGTTCTGATGGTAGTTCTTTAAGTGCCATGACTATGAAATATTTACTCTGTTGTTCGGCATGAGCTATTGCATCTTTTGCGTAAGGCACGAGGGTTGCGTAACTTGCTTTCAAGGCATCAAGCTTACTCAGATAAGCTTGCACATCCATATTTTCCAACTTCAGTGTGTTGAGTTTGTGGATGACACTGTATAGAGAATGAACGTCGTTCGAAAAGACTTTCTTGACCTTTTGTCACACCTCATAACAAGTGGAGAATGCTTGGTATTGCGCTTCTCGACAGCACGAGCCCATATGTTATAGTTAGCTGATCCGGTTAGTTTTTCACATGGGATAAGCGAAACTTTAGTAAACGAGACAGAATCAGCATCTCCCATGGCTTAAAACACAACAACTGGGGCTGTTTGAATAAGAGTATGACCTTCTGTGAGTTGAAAACGGAAACCGAGGGCGGATCTGGAACCGGAGGAGGAATGCGATTTTTCGATAAATTTTTTTTTCGTGAACAGTAGCGGCGACGATGAACGGTGGCGGCGGTGGTGAACAGTGGCGGCGGCGGTGAACAACCTCCCGAATTTTTTTTTTCCGTGGGCAGTGTGGCGGCGGAGGGCGCTGGAAATTTTTTAAAAAAAAAGGTGAAACAAACCGGAATGATGACACGGTTTGCAGAAGAAAATTTCTCACCAGAAGACAGTGGATCAACCGGGTAAAGCACGACGAAGAATTGCCTCTTAGAAGGCTCTGATACCATATTGAATTAGGAGAGACTAAGAGACATTTAGGTTAAACCGTGTGTTTTGAAAGTATTACGGAGACTTTATTATATATATAGAGAGATTACAACTAATTACACGATATAATCGATATAAGACTATTCTATATACAAATATTTAACACTATATATTACAAATATCAATAATGACTATTGTCTGTGATCCATTTTCCATTGTAGTTTTACACATATGAAAGCCTGAAGCAAGTGATGCCTTCTTCTAGTATTCAATCCCACACATTTCAGACTGTGAGTTGGTGCTTTTTTTTGCTGTTTTTAAACTACCATTTTTTCTCTCACCGCAGTGAATGTAAAATCAGACGATTTAATCAATTTATGTAGTTAGTGTGTGGAGGATTAGCCGGATCTACTGCTGCTTTATTCACAACTCCATTTGATGTCATCAAGACAAGATTACAGACACAGGTCTGTGTTTAACAAATCCTTCAATTATATAATTTTCTTACCGCTAGTGAATAGCGAGGAAGCAAACAGTAACACAGTTTCTGAGACTTCTTATAAAAGTATGATGTTTGATATCCTATTATCTTGTTATCCTTAGTTGTTTTTTAATTTGAATGATTGTTATTTTCAAATTATATTTAAAAAATAATTATAGCACATTATTTTTTTGTTGAGTTATATTTTTCTATTCTTTAAGCTTCTGATGAAAGTGAGTGCACTGCAGATTCCGGGATCAAGAAATCAATATGGTAGCGTGTTTCGTGCCCTTTACAAAATTAGCAATACAGAAGGTTTGAATGGCTTATACAGGTATTATTTTCTGAGTCTAACCATTATCATTTAGATCAGAAGAAAATATTTCATAACAAAAACAACAGTCACACTATAAATAATGTCCTAGAGAGTTTGGTTCAGATACAATTTGCCGGTGACATTTGTTTATGGATGTAACTTACATATGTCTTCAGGGGGTTGACACCGAGGTTGATTATGTACATGTCTCAAGGATCATTGTTCTTTACTTCGTATGAATTTTTCAAAAGTGTATTTTCTCTGGAATCACCACTTCCCACTGGTTTATAAATTCATCACTACAACAAGAATGCCAGCAGCGGCATCGCCACCAAGTCTCGATAGCTTGTATTATTTGATTAGATAGTGCTCGGGAGAAAAGTTTATCGGTGCTGCAAGCTGCAAGCATGTTCATAAACTGTATATTTGATGTTGTATATCAAGAACATATAACAACGCAGGGGCAAAAGATATGTAGCAATCAAACATTGGAGAAATCATGCTTCCTTAAGTTGACAATGATGTATTTGCATTGCAAGTCCTCTCTCTGTATCTGTATGTAACAAAATTTTGTTATTCTTCTAAAGAAATTTGAATTTCTTTTGAGGAATTTATGTATTGTTGTATACCATATTAAAATTTTACAATTGCCATCATGTTACCCATCTATTTTATCTGAATAATATTTAATTCTAGGATTTCATATTTTCAATTAAGTTACACAATTATTTGATGTGTCTATGGTATGAGAATTTTTAATTGCTTGTTCTTAGATTTTTGTTTTGCAAATTATTAAAACTTTTAGTTTATTATTTTATTTAAATTAATAATTTGTAGTTTGGTTGGTAAATTAATTTATGGTTAATATTGATCATAAATAAGAATGAGTAACAATATATTATATTCAAGTTTGACTATTTCTTTAGACTCATTTTTTTATATGAAGTGCACGTTTCCCATTCTCTCAACTTCTCCTTTCTAAACTCCCACATACTTCACTTACAATTTTTCAGAGAACCATATATTCTACCATAAAACTTTTCTGCTTGTTTTTACTCTCATTGGAGAAAGGACCAAACTTGTATTACAATTAGAATGTAGCAGCAATTTCGTTAGTGTTTGATTTGTGTGTACCAATTTGAATATTTGCCTACATGAATGAATTTTGATTGTTATACTGTGAGACACCTTTCAATATGGTGCTACCATGAGTTAAACATATGGGATATACCTATTATTGTTGTGTGATTATTGTTTTTAAACATATGTGATTATTGTTAAATATATATGGTGTATAATAGTCATGATCATCATATATATGAGGTAGTGGGAATTGATGATGGCCAGTATATTATGTATGTATTTTTGTGCTAAGGCTGAGAAGGAAAACCTAAGTATTTAGTATGAGAATTGTTTATATTTATTATGTTTTAGTAAACAAATAAAAAGGATAATTCGCCTAGAGTAATGTGGTGTGCTCCATAAATTCCTAAATTGATTAAATAAATTGTGTTCTTGAATTTAAGCAAAAAATGAATAAGTATGTTTTTTTTTTTGTGGTTGTCTTCGTGATGGGTGATATTGTTATCGGATTGTCTAAGTGGTGGAATTTGCATTGTATCATTATGACATGTTATATGCATTTTTGTGTAGTATTTTGTGACGGATTATTTTTCATATTGATATGAGATGAATTCTGAGTGGTGCTTTCATGAGGGGCTGATTATATCTGAATCATGTAGTATTAAGAACATGTCATATTTTTGCATGTAAATTGTATAATTGATTCTGGATGATTATGATTACTCTTATGTGTATTTTGTTTTAAGTTTATAGTTCTGTTGTTAATAATCTTGGTGATCACTTTTATTTAATTCTCTTGAATATGAGATGATATATGGTATTTTTTAAATTTTACTCTAGTTTGGTTTAGTCTGACATGAGGAACTGACCCTTACAATAACATTTTAAGTATCAATATGGAAATCTCAAAGTAATTGACTTTTGCTTGATGTGTGTTCACGGAGAAGAATGATTTTTAAAAAATAACAGTATTATGTAGGAATAAATCGACTGCGTTATACTTTAAAAATATTTATTTAATATTTTCCGCTTAAACAAGTATTTCAATAATATCTAAATTATGTCTTGGATGAAAATTCAAGACATTACATCATCTAAGAAATATTTATTTATTTTAAAATAAAAATAGTTTATTATTCAACCAATATTAATCAAATTTATCGGTATGCTTAATAAACTATCAAAAATCACTGTAAAAAAAATGTCGACAATCATTATATTTTGTTATCATAATATAGTATGTGTTGTAATTACTAGTAATTTTTTTTATACATAGAAGTGTAATGAGTTTTACTAAATATCCAAACATAAATTACTACTAAAACTGAAAATAATAATAGTAAAATATAAAGACAAAAAGATTTAGTCTCTTAATTATATATATTTTTTTAGATTTAAATTGATTTTTTAATTTTTTCATGTCATTTTAGTCCTTTAATTTTTTAATAGATGCATATGAGTTCATTCCATCCGTTTTTTCTCAAATGTTTGTTTATGTAAGCTATGTGATAGTTGAGTTGACAATGGTACATCATCTTTCTTATTATCAATTTGCTTCTTCGTTTTTCACTATGTATCCGTTTTCTGCAACTCAAATCAAATTAAGGTAATATTGCTTCATTGTTTTCATCGTTTTTTTCTTCCTTTTATTCGAAGCATGAAGTTCGGCCAATGTTCATCGTTTCTGAAGCAGAAAAACTTGAAAATTGTGAATCTAGTGTATACACAAGCTCGCCATGTGTACCAAAATGTCATTGCGGATACAAAGCCGTGATTCGTAGGGCAACAATTGTTAAGAATTTTGGAAATTTTTTTTGGGGTTGTCAAAATTTTAATGTAAGTCCTAAGTACTGTTTGATTGATGTCCAAATGTGAGAACCCTGTTTTGATACATATATGAAACTTGTAGCAATCCTTGCAAATAGGGCGTGGTTATTTCAATTGGTTCCATGAGAATTTGGGAGATGAGAAGGGGCAATTTATGATGAATAGGTTGGAAAGCAGAGCAAAGAAAATTGATGATGCAAAAAAGGAGTTTGAAAAAGTCAGGGTGACAAATGAAAAATTAAGAAAAGTTGCGTTGGAACTTAAAACTCAAGTGAACAAGATCTTGAAGTGGAAAAAACATGGAATATTATGTTTCTTGTAATCTTATGTGCATTGTTTTTTAGGATGTTTTAGGAGTATGTACCAATTTGTATGTATCAGTTTGTATGGATGAGTTAGTATGTATCATTTTGTATCAGTTAGCAATCTCAATTTGTATCACTGTATTGTTATGGATGAGTTGGTATGTATCACATTGTATCAGTTTAATATGAGTTGGTTTGTTTGATAGAATATTATTTGTACATGTCCATTTACATATCAGTTTTACATATCAGCCCATTTACAATGTTAAAATGTTGTTTACTTAACTAGTTTACAATATAAGTTCTAATAGCATGAGTTGATATATAACTAAGTTGCATAACACGCTATAAAATTTCAAAATAATTTGCATAACACATAACCGAGTTGATAATAAATTGACATGTTCATAAGACATAAGATGATCTCAAAATGGTTCCAAAATAACATTGATATATTACATAAATATGTTCAAGATACATTGCATAATATCAAAATGATTCAAAGTGGTTCATATTACAACCATAGTGCTTTAAAATACATGCTAAAACAATTAACTAGACAATGGCTAAATAATACTAGATGTTCTTCTTTGGTGTGATTCTCTTGGTTGGAGTAGACCTCATGGTTGTTGAGCCAACTAGATTCTTGGATGCAGTCAATCTTGTTGTTGGTCATGGGGGGGGGGGGGGGGGGGGGGGGGGGGGGGGACAAATGGTTTTATTACACCTAGCTTTTGCGTCTTGCCATTTCCTTGAGTTACTTGAGTTGCACTGCCTTTAGTAGCTGGCCTTTTCCCTTGAGTTGATTGAGTTGCCTTTCCTTGAGATGATAGAGTTGGTTGAGTTGCTAGCATTTTCTTTTGAGTTGTTTGAGTTGCATTTCCTTGAGATGACTGAGTAGCATTCATATATCCTTGAGTTGCATGATATTTTTTAGTAGCATTCCTACTTCCCTGAGTTACATTGTCCTGAGATTGCTGAGTAGCATTGCCATGAGATTGTTGAGTTGTATTTCTTGAGATTGTTGAGTAACATTTCCATGAGTTTCCTGTTGTGAAGCTTGAGTTGTTGGTGTAACCTTACAAGTTAATTCGTTATGTGCTTCTTTTTTGCACCCACTGCACTTGACTACGAAACACGTTCTTCTCATTTTTCTGTCAGTCTCATCAATCTCCCCTTGTTCAAGATTTCTCCTCTTCTTTGGTCTATCATACATCTTTCTATACTTAGGTGGCTGCACATTCGGATATGGTGTCTTAACCCAAATATTTGATCCGTTCACAAGGTAAAGCACATGTTTGTAGACTGCCATGTACCTAGATTTCATATAACAGCCAGTGATATAATCATCAATCTTAAAGTTCCTACTCTTCATTGCTGACAATACATGAACACATGTAACTCCTGTGAGATCCCATCTTCTGCAAGAGCATATGCAGTCATTCAAATTTACAATAAATATTTATGTTGGGTTTTCTACATGCCTTAATTTAAACACGTGTTCATCAGACATCTCACAACATGTATAATATATCAGTACTAACCCTAATAATCATTGTTATAAGTACAACTAATAACCAATTGAATCAATGTTTCATACATGGCCAACCATAAGTTGGTGAATGTATTGGTTCTGTCAATCTTCCTTCTAATGTTAGGAAAAATCTCATTATCATAGACATTTTGAAACCTCATTCTATTGTTTTCCCATATCTCCATAATGTAGGTTATGATCTCTTCCAACATAGGGACTAATGGTTTAGCCCTTGAGTCGAGAATAACACTATTAAAAGACTCTAACATGTTGCTGAGAACAACATCACACTTGTTATTTGTCCTAAAATATTATCTACTCTAATATCTTGGTGGGGTTTTCATCATATGGAGATATGTATCTTCACTGATCAATCTTAGTCCCCTCATCTC
Source organism: Vicia faba (assembly GCA_948472305.1). NCBI lineage: Eukaryota > Viridiplantae > Streptophyta > Magnoliopsida > Fabales > Fabaceae > Vicia > Vicia faba. Next base: position 1,314,159,611 of record OX451741.1, on the reverse strand, counting down.
TCTTTCCCAAGCTTGTGAGTATGTTGATTTTACAGTTTCCATATAATTTCCTTCAACATCTTTCCACGATACCTATTCCTGAAATTGTTATACAAATGCCTCACACATAATTTTTATTTAACATTAGTAAAAATGACATCCATTGCATGTAATAGACCCTACAAAACATCATACATAACATAAAATTATCAAGTGTATATTACAGGAAATAATAATGTAATAATATGAGGAAATAATCAAGTTTATATACCTTTTATTGGTCTGAAATGAATGTGTATGAGAGACATTCATTTCTACCTCCTAGGTCATTAATCATGATCTCTAAAAACCATTTCCAGCTATCCATATTTTCACCCTCCACAACTTCAAAAGCTATAGGAAGCATTTGATCTTTAGGATCCCTACTGTGATACGATGGGAGAGAACTGACTGTTTTGGATATGCTGGTTTGTGTTTTGCGTTTGTTTTCGCAAAATGTCGCGGTAAGCAAGAGTCGCCACCGTCTTTTATTTTATCCAACAAGGAAACGAAAAAAGCACAGAAAAATTCCTTTTTCGAGATGTTTCTCGGGTCCGGGGGGTAGATTATAGAAAGGGAAGGTGTTAGCACCCTTTCTATCCGTGGTTATCCACGGGCTCTTAGGTACTTGCTCAAAGTGTTTTCAAAATTTGCTTTTCTTTGTGTTTGTGGGTTTGAAAGAAGTTTTTGTTTGAAAGGAGTGTAAGTGCGAAAAGTTTTGTTTTGTTTTGAGTGAGCAAGTACTTAAGAACCATCTACCTACTCGAAAAATGAATTAATCTGTACAAATGTCCTTTAGAAAATGCTATCCCACTATTGATGAGTAGGTAGCGTCGTTGTTGGAGTTTAAGGGTCAATTCGATTAAGGGACGGGTGGTCACTAAAGCAATGTTAGGACGCCTTAGCGGTAACCCTAATGTCTTAGATTATTTTTCCGAGGAAACTGTTTCGAGGCAACTATGATCTTTGAACAAGAGGGCGACCTCTAAAACTTCCTATACTCAATGACCATGTTCGAAGGCAACCAAGCGAGGTGTACCCTAGGAGTGCGCATGTGCGAGTGTATTGTTTTTCAGTTATTTATCTTTGTACATGTCATGGGTGAGCTACGTTGATTTTAAGTTCATACATTTGATCTTGTCATGCATTCCCTATTACCAAACATCTAACAGTTAATATTTTGCGGAAATTAAATCTAACTATTACAAGGCGTCGAGTATTTACATCGCCAAAAGCAACCCTTTAATTTAAATTGCGGAAAGTAAATAAAGCGATAAAATAATTAAAGTTCTATTTAAAGCTATTACATTCCGGAAGCAATTACAATATTGAATAAAAATGGATCGCGTGCGAGAAATTAAAACGGCGCACTTTTTAGGGTTTTGACCCTTTTTGAAAAGGAAGCATTTTTTGGTTTTATTTTGAATTAAAAGGAATTAAATCTAAGTTAAATAAATAAATAAATTAATTAATTAAAAAAAAGATATTTTTTGGATTTTTGAGTGTTTAAAGAAATAAAATAAAATAGGTCAAAATTAATAAAACCTAATTTTCTACATTAATTTTTAATTATTGCAAAATGATTAATGTTATTTCCTAATTAAAACTAAATCAATTAAATTAACTTATTTAAAAAAAATTAAATGATGAATTTAATTTTAATAAATAAAAATATTTTTGTGTTTTTGATTTTATGAGAAAAATTATTAATTGGTTAATTAACAATAAAAATAATAAAACAATTTAAATAAAAGAAATATAAAAGAGAAAAGAAATAACCCAATGGGGGGGTGTTGGGCCCAGATTGATGGTGAGATTAACATTTCCTTGGCCCAATACAAACAAAGCCCGGTTGACCTTCTAATCCAGTGTGCTCCTTTGACTAGGGAACATGATGGTCTTTCATTCCTGGCCACCAGATTTGGCCTGAAGGTCATCTGGCACGTTGAGATTTGAAGGCATATGGTGGACAACAACTCATGAGGCACGCTGGAATACCTGGCAGAAAAATGCAACAAATATATTGGGGGACCTAGGATTCGAACCCACGTCCCATTGGACAATGCACTAACATGCTTACCAACTCAACCAACGCGCCTAATTGTTAGTATATTGGAAATCAAATATAATATAAAAAGAACAAATAAATGCCAGCAAACAAAAAAAATAAGGCGCGAGATTTGAAGGGGCCAGTTGGGAGAGGACACGTAGTCGTCTTCCCCACAGAATTCTGGTTATTTTTCCTGCGGATTTGAATCCGCAACAAAATCCATGGCTCGATCCTAAAATCGTCTCTAGGCTATAGAAACGAATTCTGAGACCATCACCATGCTCGTCTCTTCCTCCTGAGTTCATCCATGTCCATGGTTGGTCCTAATTTTACCTGAAATTGAAATGCCTAAAAACAAGAAACCCAAACCCTAGTTTCGGGTATGGCTTTACAGGCTACAAAAACTCAATCAAATATTGCAGATAGTTTAGAAATCATACAAAGATCAAGAATATGCCCATGATTTATCAAAAAGATGCAAAAATCCAAGGTTACGATTTCATGTACAGGGGTATGTTTCGAAGGACTTACAACGCGATTCAGGGAGGGAGAAGGCTTGATTTTGATTCCAATAGCTTCAGTGGACGTCAGGCAAGAAGATAACGTTGAGTTTTTCCTTTGAATTTGCCTCTAACCAAGATTTCAGTCCCAAGCTTTTTTGAGTTTTTTTCAAGTTTGGTATCTCTGATTATGCAGCCTCTAGGTCGTGAATCGTGTGTATTTGCCTTGTACAAGTATCCAGCAATGTATTAGGTTAAAAATTGGGCCTTGAATCCATGAGCATTGATGATTTAGGATATGATATGATCCTCCATTGAAAAAGCTTCCAAATTGGTCAAAAATCAATATTTTGTTCATAACATGGCTTGATTCGGATTTGATCTTGCACATGATGATAATTAAGACCTGTAATGATCAAAAAGATTCCAAGTTATCAATTTTTAGATTTTATTTAGATTTAAATTGATTTAAAATGAACTAATTCAATAAAAATCAAATAAAATAGAAAAATTAATGAATGGACATAAAAATGAAGATAGGACACGTGTGTGGTGTGACAAGATCAAATCAAGTGGAAAAAAGTGGTCCCTTTTGACAAAATTTGAAGTTTTGGGGATAGTTGACTTTTGGCAATTTTGGAAAAATGCCCAACTTCAACAATGCATAACTCCTTCAATTTGGAACTTTTGGAGGTGTTCTTGGACTTTTTAGAAACCTTGAGATGTCCTCTAACCATCCATTTTTGTCTCATCTCATTTTGATATTCCATACTAAAGTTATAAGCTTTGGAAAAAAGGTGTTTTTGTTGACTTTCAAAAATGACCTATAATGTCCAAATTTGTAACTTTTTGTGAGTGCATTTATTGATCTTGGGGTGTGAAGATGTATTGTAGGAAATAGAGTCCTATTCAAAATGAGATTTGGATGGGTCATTTATCATAAAGTATGAGAAAGTTATGCTTGGTCAAAGTTGAGTTGACTTTTCCTACAAAACCCTAATTTAGCAACTTTTGAATCTTGAGCAATCCTTGATGAATCATGATCAAACCTTGATCAAATGATTAATTATCCTTCAAAATGAGAATGTTGACAAAAAATCTTGAGGTTTGACTGTATTTGGGTCACAATTGACTTTTGCCCTAGCACAGTCGATTTTTGGGCCTCTTGAGCAATTGACTGACCAAACTTCCTCTGCAAGGCTTGAAATTTGACATGGATGAACTTGAGAACATATTAGGACATTGGGGAGAACTTGAGGTCATTTGGATGTAAGGACCTTGATGTAACACAAAACCCTAATTTGAGATTGACTGCCTTAGGAGATGATTTGACTGTTCAATTCTTGAGCAATCTTGAACCACTTGAAGATTTTTCTTGCAATGTCTTGAGAAATATGGGAGGGAAAATTTTGGGGTACAAAAGTTGCCCCTGTTCAATCTTCTTAAACCTGAGGATATAGATTGGCTTTCGGGCCTTTCGTGATCCGAAGGTGGAAGATGATTGAACATTAGAGTGCCCAGAAATTTGCACTCGCGTGACATGGTATCAACATTGTGATGTCAGGAATGGGCTTACAGATGCCATTTGGAGATTGTTGGTATGTGGTTTTGTCTTATTTGACGGGATTGGCATCAGAAAAATCTTTAGGAATCGATTTAACTGGACCAGAAGAGGTTTTATCTCTTTTGATTGGATTGGCATCAGAAAAATCTTTAGGAATCGATTTAACTGGATTTGTCTCTTTTGACTAGGTTTGCATCAGAAAAATCTTTAGGAATCGATTTAACTGGTTTTGTCTCTTTTGACTGGCTTGCCATTAGAAAAATCTTTAGGAATCGATTTAACTGGTTTTGTCTCCTTTGACTGGCTTGGCCTCAGAAAAATCTTTAGGAATCGATTTAACTGGTTTTGTCTCCTTTGACTGGATTGGCATCAGAAAAATATTTAAGAATCAATTTAACTGGATTTGTCTCTTTTGACTAGGTTTGCATCAGAAAAATCTTTAGGAATCGATTTAACTGGTTTTGTCTCCTTTGACTGGCTTGCCATCAGAAAAATCTTTAGGAATCGATTTAACTGGTTTTGTCTCCTTTGACTGGCTTGGCCTTAGAAAAATCTTTAGGAATCGATTTAACTGGTTTTGTCTCCTTTGACTGGCTTGGCCTTAGAAAAATCTTTAGGAATCGATTTAACTGGTTTTGTCTCCTTTGACTGGCTTAGCCTCAGAAAAATCTTTAGGAATCGATTTAACTGATTTTGTCTCCTTTGACTGGCTTAGCCTCAGAAAAATCTTTAGGAATCGATTTAACTGATTTTGTCTCCTTTGACTTGATTGACCTCAGAAAAATCTTTAGGAATCGATTTAACTGGTCTTTTCTCTTTTGACTGGATTTGTCTCCTTTGACTGAATTTGTCTCCTTTGATTGAATTTGTCTCCTTTAACATAACTGAGAATTTAACTGCATCTTTCCTGAAAGGTAAAGGTCAATTATATGCAATGCATGATATGGATCAAGCAATGATGTTCTCAACATAAATGAGATTGTATGGTATGATGCGTATATGCATGTATCATGATGTATGGAAATGTAATGTTTTAGCTGGGAAAATAAATCCCAAACAGCTGCTGGAGAGTAGAGTTGAATTCTTCGTTTCCGCTGGGGATGGTGAACGATGGTGATTGCGAGAATAAACCTGCGGGAGAAGAGAACTCCGTTGGGGAATAAACTGATGACGAGATTACTTTGTGGGGAAGAGATGCTCTGCTGAGGATTTTAATGATAAACTCTGCTGGGGATTCCGCTGATAAACTCCACTGGAGATGGATTACCGTTGCTGGTGATACTGAATCTGTTGAGGATTGAATTCCTGTTTGGGGTAGGAAAGAACTTCGCTAGGGATGATCTTTCAGTTGCAACTTGCTGGGGATAATCTTGTTAGACTCCTGTGGGGATAATCCTTTGAATCATACTGGGAATGATCCTTTGAACTTGGCTGGGGAGATTTATTGTTTGTGCTACGCTGGGGATAAATTTCCAGAGTCTACTGGGGAATGATGCTTCAACTCTGTTGGGGAAGCTTTTTAGACCGTGCTGGGAAAATATTGACTCCACTGGGGGTATCTTGCATTCTGCCGGGGAACATTCTTATACTCTGTTGAGGAATATTAAGACTGTCGGGGGTACTTTTATACTTGCTGGAGAATATTCTTATACTCCGTTGGGGGAATATTAAGACCTTCTGGGGATACCACGCCTTTTTAGCATTGATGATGGATGAACTCTGCTTGGGGAGAGTGTTGCTGATTCGTTCATGGTTGCAAGTCTCAGCTGGGGGAGAGCTGCCATTATTGTCTTACTCTGCGGGGAGTGAAGGTACTTTAACCATATTCTTCAGATGAATTTACCCTGTACCTGGTGGACAGAGCAACGATACAGCTTGGACAATTCTTATGCCCCTGTTTCTGCTATTACCCGTAATCAACTTTTGTTTCGCATGTAAATATTTATGAGCAGCAATTAATGTCAAATGCATATATCAAAAATGAACATTGGACGTTCTTTGCAAAACAAAACAGATAAAGGAAAATCAGTTCGAAATTTCTTTGAAAATGAATTGTATTGATTTGAAGTTTGGCCTGTAAATAGGCGTTTTTTGTACAAGAGGCTGACGTCCTAGTAAGAGAACACCGCCGAACAAATAGAATTTATACAATTTGTGAAAAGAAAACAAAACAGCTATGTGAATAATCCCACTGGGTTCCAACTCTGCTATTGCCCTTATGTCCTCAAGCATCTCATCACTCTGCTTCTTGGTTGAAGATTAATCAGATTGATTAGTGCCGTCCGAGCTTGATAGTTGATACTGAAGTCTGGATGCAATGTGATCCAATGAGACATAGTGTTACGCTTTGATCCCTAATTTTTTCCTGGACCGCCCTTTCGGGTTTTTAGTCCACCGGGATACCCTTTTTTTTTCCCAAGCCGCCTTTTCAGGTTTTCGACTTGCCAGGTGTACAAATTTTTTCTTTTTCATCCCTTATTTTTGCCCGAACCCTTTTGATTCGTCGGGAAGCCCTTATTTTTGCCTAGGCCAGTCAACCTAGCGGGTCTTTGTTTATGCGTAGTATCTTTTCACTATGTCTGCACTGACGGGGTGAGGAAGGTCGTCACCATCCATGGTGGTTAGAATCATAGCTCCTCCTGAGAAAATGTTCTTAACCACAAATGGCCCTTCATAAGTAGGGGTCCATTTGCCCCTGGGATCACCTTGAGGTAGGATAATGCGCTTGATTACCAGATCCCCAACTTGATACTCTTGTCATCTGACTTTCTTGTTAAATGCCTTGATCATCCGTTTTTGGTACATCTGACCATGACAAATAGCAGTAAGTCTCTTTTCGTCGATTAGGTTCAGCTAATCAAGTCGGGTATGAATCCAGTCATCTTCACTCAAACCTGCATCCTTCATGATCCGAAGAGAGGGTATCCGAACTTCAATGGGCAAGACCTCCTCCATGCCATAAACCAAGGAATAGGGTGTTGCCCCTGTTGACGTCCGTGCTGAGGTACGGTACCCATGAAGAGCAAACGGTAACATTTCGTGCCAGTCTTTGTATGTCACTGTCATCTTCTGCACAATCTTCTTAATATTCTTATTAGCCGCTTCTACAGCCCCATTCATCTTCGGCCGGTAGGGAGAAGAGTTGTGATGCTGTATCTTGAACTGCTTGCAGAGCTCAGTGATCATCTTGTTGTTGAGATTGGTACCATTGTCCATAATGATCCTCTCTGGTACACTGTATCGACAGATCAGATTGTGCCGAATGAACCGTGCCACAACGTTCTTGGTTACGGTAGCAAAGGACGATGCTTCAACCCACTTTGTAAAGTAATCAATTGCCACCAGGATGAAACAATGTCCGTTGGACGCTGTAGGTCTGATCTCGCCGATCATATCAATGCCCCACATTGCAAAAGGCCAAGGTGCCGTCAAGACGTTCAGAGGAACTGGAGGTATGTGCACCTTATCAGCATAGACTTGACACTTGTGACACGTCCGAGAATGATGATAACAGTCGGCTTCCATTGTGGACCAATAGTATCCTGCCTGAAGGATTTTCTTTGCCATGGTATGTCCACTGGAATGAGTTCCGAAAGTACCTTCATGTAACTCTGCCATGATCGTTTCTGCTTCATTCTTATCCACACAACGCAGTAAGGTCGAATCATGGTTACGCTTGTAAAGAATGCCATTGCTGATGAAGAACTTTGCCGTGAAGATCCTCAGAAACTTCTTGTCATTAACAGATGCACCCTCGGGGTATTCTTGAGCCTCAAGATATCTCTTTACCGCATGAAACCAGGGTTTATCTGCTACCTCTTCAGTCTTAATGTCACAATAATGTGTAGGTTCGTCCAATCTTTCAATGATAATCCGGGGCGCTTCGTTGTCCCAATTGACCTTGAACATAGAAGACATCGTAGCCAACGCGTCCGCCAACTGATTCTCCTCTCTAGGGAAGTGTTCAAAGGTTATCTCCTCGAAATGGGGAAGCAACGTCAATACATACTCCTTGTAAGGAATAAGATTTGGGTGTTTCATATCCCACTCGCCTTTGATCTGACTGATCACGAGAGCGGAATCTCCGAAAACACTTAGAAACTTAATCCTTAGGTCAATAGCTGCTCGAAGACCCATGATGCACGCTTCATACTCCGCCATATTGTTGGTGCAGTTGAAACATAGTCGGGCGGTAAACGAAGTATGAGAGCCTTTAGGAGATATGATCACGACGCCAATGCCATTTCCCAAAGCGTTTGAAGCTCCATCAAAGTACATAGACCATCGGGATCCTTCCTCAGGTCCTTCATCCGGTCCAGGTGTCTCACAATCAGTTACCAACATGATATTCTCGTCCGGGAATTCAAAGTTCATAGACTGGTAATCATCCACTGCCTGGTGTGCCAAATGGTCTGCCAATACACTTCCCTTGATTGCCTTTTGGGTCGTATACTGGATGTCATACTCAGTCAAGATCATCTGCCATCTTGCTATTCTTCCGGACAAGGCAGGCTTTTCGAAGATATACTTGATTGGATCCATCTTTGATATCAACAGAGTAGTGTGAGTCAACATATACTGTCTTAGCCGGCGAGCAACCCATGCCAAAGCGCAACAAGTTTTCTCGAGCAGTGAGTATCAGGTCTCACAGTCGGTAAAATTTTTGCTAAGGTAATAAATAGCATGCTCTTTTCGGCCAAACTCGTCATGCTGCCCCATCACACACCCCATTGAGTTGTCAAGTAATGTCAAGTATAAGATCAGAGGTCTCCCTTCAACTGGAGGCATTAGAATATGTGGCTCTTGGAGATACTCTTTGATCCTTTCGAAAGCGGCCTGGCATTCATCGTTCCAACGTACCACTTGATCTTTTTTCAGTAGCTTGAAGATTGGCTCACAAGTAGCAGTCAGGTGCGAAATGAATCGGGCAATGTAGTTCAGTCGTCCCAGAAAGCCTCTGACTTCTTTCTCTGTTCTGGGAGATGGCATTTCCTGTATAGCTTTCACCTTGGCAGGATCCACTTGAATACCTTTATCGCTTACGACGAAACCCAGTAGCTTACCAGATCTCACCCCGAAGGTGCACTTGTTTGGGTTTAACCTCAGCTTGTACAATTTCAACCTGTCAAACAGATTCTACAAATGGTCAAGGTGTTCTTCCTCAGTTTGGGACCTTGCAATCATATCGCCGACATATACTTCAATCTCATGATGGATCATGTCATGAAACAAAGCAATCATGGCACATTGATATGTTTACCCAGCATTCTTCAGTCCAAAAGGCATGACCTTGTAGCAAAAAGTACCCCTCTGAGTAACAAAAGTTGTCTTCTCCATGTCCTCGGGAGCCATTTTAATCTGATTATAACCGGAGAAACCATCCATGAAGGATAATACCTTATGCTGAGCGGTGTTGTCAACCAGAACGTCGATGTGAGGCAGAGGGAAGTCATCCTTGGGGCTCGCCCTGTTCAAATCCCTGTAGTCAACACACATTCGGACCTTACCATCCTTTTTCGGTACAGGAACCACATTGGCCACCCACTGAGGGTAAGAAGTAACTGCTAGAAAACCGGCGTCAAACTGTTTCATAACTTCAACCTTGATTTTCTCAGACATCTCAGGGCGCATTCGGCGGACCTTCTGTTTTACTGGAGGACAGTCTTCCTTGGTAGGCAGGCGGTGAACCACAATATCAGTATCCAAACCAGGCATATCTTCGTAAGACCAGGCAAAGATCTCAACATAGTCACGCAACATATGAATCAATCGTTGTTTCACACTAAGCTCCAGATTTGCACCGATCTTAACTTCTTTCTTGTCTGTCTCTGTACCCAGATTCACTGCTTCCACCGGCTCTTCGTGCAGCTGAATGGCCCTCTCTTCTTGGAGTAACAGTCTTGCAAGTTCACCAGGCACTTCGCAATCATCTTTACCTTCGTCTTCGGCTAAGTTGATCGTATTTTCGAAGTCATAACTGGCAGTAGCAGAGTCGTTACCAGTGAGATCCAGAGTGGATGTGGACCTGTATATGTGAGTGTGTGTAAAATAGCTGTTTTGCAATATATAATAAAGAAAAACAAGGAGCGCAAAATTTGAAATGCAAGAAACGTCCAATGCTTTTATTAATGATATATGAAAATGACACACATAAAGCCCTCATAAATGAAGCCACGGTTCCCCGGGTAAGACACCGGGCCGTAAAGTTTAAAACATTATCTGTTACAAATTCAAAACAAAAAGTTTCATTACTGAGTGATGACAGAAACGGGCATAGAATCCTTCGTTGTCCAGTTGCTTAATCCACCGTTGGCAGTCAGGTAGATCTAACTGTCAATATCAAACTCTTCATTATCGTCATCCCTGATAGCATTCACCCCTGCATCTTGTTTAGGCTTTTCTGGTGCTCCGAACTCGATCTCCTTCGCATCAATCAAGTCTTGTACCTTGTTCTTCAAAACCCAACAATCATCTGTATTATGCCCCGGGATATCAGAGTGATAAGAACAACGGGTATTAGGGTTATATTTCGGTGACGTTGTATTTGGATTCTTCGGGGCCTCTTTTGGAATCACTAGATTGGTTTTCAGCAACTGTGGCAGAATATGAGATAAGGTCATGTTGAGACGGGTGAATTGCCTCTTAGGTCTCTCGTCCTTTTGTTGATTGTTGTACTGAGGAGCACCAGCAGGTTTTGAAATTACAACCGCATTAACAGCTTGGCGGTGTTCAGGCCTATTCTGCCTTTTCGAACTGTAGACAACACTGGACTCTTTCTTAAACGGCTTCTTCTTGGTGCTTGACGAAGCACCCTTTTGTATCTTACCAGCCTTAATACCAGCCTCAATCCTTTCACCGGTCAAAATAAGCTCTGTAAACCCAGATGAAGAGCTTCCAATCAGATGATTAAAGAATGGACCAGACAGGGTCCCCAGAAACATGTCCACGAGCTCCCGATCAGCCAAGGGTGGTTGTACTCTTCCGACAAGGTCCCTCCACTTCTGAGCATAATCTTTGAAACCTTCACCCGTTCCCATTGACATACCCTGGAGTTGGGTACGCATATGAGCGAGGTCGGAGTTGTACTGATACTGCCTGTAGAAAGCAGTAGCCAAATCTTCCCAACTGCGGATGCTGGCTCCGTCTAACTGATAAAACCACTCAAGCTGAGTCCCTGTGAGACTGTCTTGAAAGAAATGGATCCATAGGTTCTTATCAGCAGTGTACGGCTGAATCTTCCTCACATATGACCGGAGGTGCAACTTCGGACAGGAAACTCCGTCATACTTAGCAAAGGCTGATGCTTTGAATTTGTGGGTGTTGCACCCCAAAATTTGCCCTCTCATGTTTTCCAAAGTCTTCCCCCTGCATGGTTAATCACAAACCCTTGCCTAAGGAAAAAGAAATTTTTTGAGTGGTGCTTTAAGTATCTTTCGATTGGCATTCTGAAAGACCCTTCGATTGGCATTTTGAAGGAGCATTTCGATTGGCATTCTGAAGGAGCATTTCAATTGGCATTCTGAAGGAGCATTTCGTTTGGCATTCTGAAAGACCCTTCGATTAGTATTCTGAATGAGCCCTTCGATTGGTATTCTGAAGGAGCACTTCGATTAGCATGAAACAACACCTTTCGATTGGCCTGTTAACAAAGCCTTTCGATTGAAATTTTAATTAGTACCCTTCGATTGATCTTTGGGCAAGGGCCATTCGAAGAAGGTCATCAAGAGGGCACTCAAATAAAAAGTGTCCAGGTTCATTCAAGAGACATGAATATTTCAAAAAAGGAAAACTTTTAATGTGTCCGTTTCTTGTCTCATGGCATTTAATGGCCTATTTAATGGCTGTCTCTTGCCATTACTGCACCCTCACACCCCTATAAATACAGAGGCCAGCATACATATCCAACACACAAAAACTCTGCAGGAAAACAGAAAACACGAAAAAACACACAACAGGAACATTGGAGTTACGCTGCCAAAGGTTGTCAACATTTTTAGAGGTGATCCAGGATAAAGCAACCCTTCAACAAAAGATCACAACGCCCATAATCCCCAAATCAAAAGTGCCTACATCCAGGAAGTGCCCAGATCGAAGGTGCCTACATCCAGGAAGCACCCAAATTAAAATTCCAATCTGCTGGTAAGAAAGGGTAAACTATCCAACCTCATATTTGCATAACACATTACTACTTGTTGTTACCTTTGATTTGCCATCCTAGACAGGATCGAAAGGCCTGGGTTTGGTGCCCAGGTCATGTTCTTCGTTTGCCAACACTTGCTGCAGACATAGCCTGAAGAAACCCAACAAGTGCAGGATCGAAGGGCCTGGGGTTCAATACCCAGGCCCTGAGTTTTATTTTGCTAACATACTTTTGCAGGTATAACATCCCAGATCGAAGGAGACACCTTCTCTGGATCGAACCCATTAGCATGCTGGATCGAAGGAGGCATCTCATTCCTGGATCGAAAGCCATGACCTCCATGATCAAAAGACAATCCTCTTTCCTGGATCGAAGGCTACTCACGCCTTACTGTCTGGCCCAATCGAAAGGACCATGACCCTCTCTGGATCGAAGCTTCCATCCCCTCCCTGGGTCGAAACTCTTTTTTTCCCCTGGATCGAAGGATCCCCTCTTGTATTTTATTTTTGTTTTCATTGACATCTTTTTATCTTTTTAATTAACATTAAAATCAAAAAAACACAAAAAAATTAGGCTAGTTTTTTTTTTATTAAATTAACTTTGTCAATTAATCTTTTAATTATCTTAACATTTTCTCAAAACTAAAATTAAATAGATTTAGATCATTTTCCCAAAATAAAATAAAACAACAAAAAGATTTTATTCTTAGGATTTTTTAGAGGTTATTTTCAGATTCGCGCACATTTATTTTATTATAACTGTCTACTGGTTTGTAATAGCTTAAATTAAGACTTTTACTTTACTGCTTTTATTCCCCAAATTTTTGGACATGTAAATAATCCCCCTCCCCGAAGCCTTGTAATAGCGTAGAATTTACAATTCCAGCACTTTAAATTCTTGTACACATATTAACTGTTTAGATGTATGCTAACTAGGCTATGCATGACAAGATTAAACTCCTAACTTAAAATCAATAGTAGCTCACCATGACATGTAAAGATAATATAACTGAAAATTGACACACTTGCACATGCCACCCATAGGGTACACCTCACTTGGTTGCCTCGAACGTGATCATTAAGTATAGGATGTTTTAGAGGTCGTCCTTCTGTCCAAAGATCAAAGTTGCCTCGAAATGGTTGCCTCGATAAAAATGATCTAATACATTAGGATTACCACTAAGACGTCCTAACGTTGCTTTAGTGACCACACGTCCCTTAAATCGAATTGACCCGAAAATTCCAACGATGGTGCTACCTACTCCTCAATAGTGGGATAGCACTGTCTAAAGGATATTTGCACAATTAAATTCCTTTTTGAGTAGGTAGAGGTTCTTAAGTACTTGCTCCTTTTAAAAACAAAACAAAACTTTTCACACTTACACTTTTTGAACAAAGTTTTCAAAACACTTTATTACACTCTTGAGGACAGAAGCAAGAGTTAAATCGAAGTTTCAAACAAAACTCTTTTCAAAACCCACAATCACAAAGAAAAGCAAAACTTTTGAAAACATAGTGAGCAAGTACCTAAGAGCCCGTGGATAACCACGGATAGAAAGGGTGCTAACACCTTCCCTTTCTATAATCTACCTCCCGAACTCGAGAAATATCTCGAAAAGGAATTTTTCTGTGCTTTTGTCCTTTCCTTGTTGGATAAAATAAAAGACGGTGGCGACTCTTGCTTACCGCGACATTTGCAAAAACAAACGCAAACGCGAACCAGCATTCCAAAACAGTCAGTTCTCATTCCCACCGATCACAGAACTGGCGACTCTGCTGGGGATAGAATTAGTGAGGTGTACCTTAGGACTAGATCACTTGTGTTTTCATTTGTATTGCTTTGTATGCTTTTAATTTTGTGGGCTTGTATCGGAGTTCTATAAATCCTCCACCCGGATTTGGGAAACATTCATAGATAGTAATACGTTGTGGAAACTGTGCGGGGTATACCGACACGGTTGAAGCAATAGCTATATTAGTGCGACATATTTGTGAGTACCGGTAGCCTTTGAGTCAATCAAAGAGAATACGGGGCCGCTGAGTGATGTCACTAAGCACTAATGACCTAGAACCTTACTTGACCATCTTGGCCTTTTTAGGGGTAGTGAGATGAACGACTTTGGTGCAATCCGAAGTTGGTAGATACTCGATACTACACTCATTGAGGATTGTTTTCTTGGAATATTTTGGTCGCTAGTTCAGTGGCTAAACCAAAATGATGAACACAGAAAACAATCCAATGATATTGAGATCCTTAGAACCCGGTTACTATTTATAGGACAGGTTTTGAGCCAACTACACTCAAGAGGGTACTTACCTATGAAACTCCATGCCAGCCTGAAATTTAAGGGCTATTGTGTGACTTGTGTATCTTCAAACTTGAACTACTTGCACATACTTGTTATCTGACAACATGAGTTCCTTGCAGGTTTTGTTTACAGTCCTTATCCAATAATTTGGACTTATTGCAGGGCTTACTTACATCACCTCACACTTGTGCTTAAACGCATAGCATACACATCATAGCATCATGCCTTAGCATTTCTTTAACCATTTCAAGGATCTCAAGGGTCTGTGATGCAGGTTATGGTAAATCAAATGGCTAGGAAGGGGCAAAGGGGATTTATTTTCCTCTAGCCAAGGTTGTCTAGAAATCCAAGCATGATAACTTGAGTCAGGGGCTATGACCCACTCGATATGGTGAGCTTGACTCTTGAAGAAGGACTCTCAGCAACATGAAGTTCCTATAATCAAGCTACCAGATTCAGATTCTAACAGTTTCTTGTTTACCCCATGAGATCCTTGGAAACATTGCATACATATATCATACATATCATTGCATAACAGGTCTCCCAGTACAGGTCTCTTATCTTCTTCGCTGTTTATTTCAGCAATCATCATGTCTACTGAACCTTCCACTGAACAAGCTATCAAGGCCCTCCAGGCCCAAAATGCCCAATTTCAAGAGTTGGTCATGAACCTAGCTAAGGGTCAGCAAGACCTGAAGACCCTGATTCTGAAAGAGAGGAAGAAGAAGAAAAAGAGGACCATCCTGTTCAATACTGGACGCAGGTTTGGAAACGGGCTGCAGAACGAAGTTAATCTGACCACCCCATCTGAAGGGAAAGACAGTCCACAAGAAAGGAGGGCTCCTAGCCCTAAAGCCTCCGACAACGAGATGGACTATGATGAAGAACAGTATCCTTCTGCTGAGGATAAATACAAACAACTGGAAGACCGTTTGAACGCTATGGAAATACAGAAGGTGCCCGGTCTGGACTTCGAAGAGCTAGGTCTATCCTCTGGGGTGGTTATTCCCCATAAATTCAAGGCACCTACCTTTTCCAAGTATGACGGAGCTTCTTGTCCAAAGCTGCACCTCCGGTCATATGTGAGGAAGATCCAACCTTACACTACTGGTAAGAACTTGTGGATCCATTTCTTTCAAGACAGTCTCTCAGGGACTCAGCTTGAATGGTTCTGTCAACTGGAAGGAGCTAACATCTGCAACTGGGAAGACCTCGTTGCTGCTTTTTACAAGCAATACCAGTATAATGCCGACCTTGCTCCCACGCATACTCAGCTTCAGGGTATGTCTATGGGTACAAGCGAAGGCTTTAAGGACTATGCTCAGAAGTGGAGAGATCTTGCTGGAAGAGTCCAACCCCCTCTGTCTGATAGGGAATTGGTGGACATGTTTCTTGGGACTTTGTCTGGTCCCTATTTCAAACACTTGATCAAAAGCTCTTCAGCCGGATTCAGCGAGCTAATACTGACCAGCGAAAGGGTCGAAGCTGGCATCAAAAGTGGGAAGATTCAAGAAGCTACACCTTCTGATGCTCAGAAAAAGCCCTACAATGGGAAGAAAGAGTCCAATGCTGTGTATGGTCAAAAGAGTCGTCATGACCAATACGTAGGAGAAATCTTGATCTCTAATCCTACGCTTGCTCAACAAAGACAGGGGCATCAGCGTAAGGAGGTCGTGCCTAAAAGACAATTCACTAAGATCAACATGTCACTGGGTCAAGCGCTACAACGCCTGTTGGAGGCAGAGCTGATTACGTTAAGGGCTCCTCTCCAGAACCCAAATACTTCCACTCCTACCTATCATCCCAATGAAAGGTGTGCATACCACTTTGACAGTCCGAGACATGACACAAACAACTGTTGGGCTCTGAAGAACAAGATCCAAGACATGATTGATGCCAAGGAGATCAAGTTTGACCCTCCGGAGACTCCAAACATAATCACTGCTCCTATGATGAATCATTGAAAGCTTTTGTTCATTTGAATTTTCAAGTTGTAATATCTTTGTTATTCAAACAATTAGCTATTAATGCCAAACTTTGTTTCATTAATGCATTGCATATGTTTGTCTTGATTTGATCCAGTCATTTTAATTACATTTAAACTATGCTTTTTCCTCACTTTATAACATTCAACTCTTGCTAAAAGTTACAAGCCTTTAGAGGGAGGATGACGAAACAATGCCATAATCTCATACATTATGCTTTTGGACAGACCTTGCTGACGATGTACAGGCATTTCTTTCAAATCCTAAACACTGGAGTTATAAGGAAGATAATCCCTAGTCAACCCCTTCGAGCCAAAGAAGTAGGAGTTTTCTGTTTTAAACATAAATTGAAACCTTTAATTTAAACCTGGGGCAGGGTAGTCTCTCAGTTAATTCAAAAGACGCGCATTGAAGTCGCAAAACTATCAGTTCATAATACAACGAACGACATCAAAAGCATTCCTCTGGAATCAAAAGACAGTGGTGGTTCCTTATCTCATAGGCAGTCAATCTCGCAAAAAAAAAGAAAAGCCCACTGAGCCAAAACCTATAAAGGAGGCTTAAGAAAGCTGGGGCATCCCGCTGACTGTAATCTCGAAAACAGGAACAGTCAGGCAAAAGTTAGGGATAACAAATCAAAAGAACGAGGTCGCTAAAAATCCTCAACAACATGAAAAATGTTGCAAAGATGACTGCCTTCCAACAAATTCAACTTGTGGGAACCATCACCAAAACGTCGTTCCAAATTCGAATAGAGTTCGACGTACAATTAACTGAGTTTAGGATTGAAGAACATCACGAAGAGCGGGTGGGTACAAATATGATTTGAGCCTTTATCCTTTGTTTCTTAAACCGTGAACCAAGCCACGTTACAACCCTTCAAAAGTCCTAACTGAAGCATGGGTTAGTTCGAAAGCATACTGTTACAAAAGGTATCCTGACTCCTGTAAGGCTGGGCTCTAAACCTTGTGTTGAATTTGTCTTATAAAAAGTTTTCTGCTAAAAAACGCATTTTTCAAAACTTCGACACAAGCATAAACTTTGCATTATTTGAATATCACTGTTTGCATTTGGCTATTTGTTTGACAGCGGAGAAATTCACACAACGAATATCCGATGAACGAAAGCCCTCTCAGTGAACAAAATCACTTCAAAAAGGATGACACTTCCATTAACGAATCTCCTATCAACAGGGGGACTTGACATGTCACTATCCAGCACACCTGGGGCAGTCCAGTCAAGATTTCAAGAAATCTCTGAAAAAGTGCAGAGTAACCAGGGGCAAGTCTCCATCTCTGTCACTTGGGGCATTGAACATCAATCTCAGTGAAGGGTTACGTACAACTAAACATTTTCTGGCAATGTCACAAATACTTGCTACTAGGGTCAATGACAAATCTCCCCAAAATCCTTCTCATAGGATGACTCCCAGCAAGGGTTTAATCTCTGAAGACCTTTCCCCAGCTGAATCAACCTCAAGAATCCTCGAGGACTTCCCCCAACGAAGATGTCACCTCTCTAGCGGACTGACGACAGGGTTTATTTCCTCAACAACATCAGGATTCCCCAGCTTGAGTTTGCCTCTCCGACTACTACAAATCAAAGGACCATAACTCCTCTTCCCCAGTAGACTACCCTACAATCCCCAGCAAGTTACTGCGAAACCTGGACCTGACCAGATATCAGTTCAACTTCGACTCCCCAGTAGAGCAACGGACGACTAAGACTCCTAAACTCTTTTCCCAAGCAGAAATAAACATACTCCCCACAGAGTTTTCAATATCCCCCAGCGGGGTTCTCCTTAAACAACAAAGCAGGGATCCCCGGTGGAAACATTTTGAGCAAAGTCCAAATTACACTTCAACAACATTCATAACATATGCATACAAAATACATATGACACAAATCTCATTTTATTTTGAGAACATCATTAGACAATGCATACATCATGACATTGCATACAACTAACTCTTTACCTTTTCAGGAAAGATCAATCAACAGGCAAAGATCATCATCTTCTCAGAGACAGTTCAGATGCGACCCAAATATGGCTGACATTCTGATACTTATTCCAGATTCCTTCTAGAGACAGTTCAGATGCGACCCAGATATGGCTGCCATTCTGATACTTATTCCAGGTTCCTTCTAGAGATAGTTCAGATGCGATCCAGATATGGCTGGCATTCTGATACTTATTCCAGACTCCTTCTAGAGATAGTTCAGATGTGACCCAGATATGGCTGACATTCTGATACTTATTCCAGATTCCTTCTAGAGATAGTTCAGATGCGACCCAGACATGGCTGACATTCTGATACTTATTCCAGATTCCTTCTAGAAATAGTTCAGATGCGACCCAGACATGGCTGACATTCTGATACTTATTCCAGATTCCTTCTAGAGATAGTTCAGATGCGACCCAGACATGGCTGACATTCTGATACTTATTCCAGATTCCTTCTAGAGATAGTTCAGATGTGACCCAGACATGGCTGACATTCTGATACTTATTCCAGATTCCTTCTAGAGATAGTTCAGATGCGACCCAGATATGGCTGACATTCTGATACTTATCCAGACTCCTTCTAGAGACAGTTCAGATGCGACCCAGATATGGCTGACATTCTGATACTTATTCTAGATTCATTCAAATTACAGTCCAGATACGATCCAGATTCGGATGTCATTCTATCACTCATTTCAAATTACAGTCCAGATACGATCCTGATTCGGATGTCATTCTGTCACTCATTTCAAATTACAGTCCAGATACGATCCAGATTCGGATGTCATTCTGTCACTCATTTCAAATTACAGTCCAGATACGATCCAGATTCGGATGTCATTCTGTCACTCATTCAAATTATAGTCCAGATACGATCCAGATTCGGATGTCATTCTGTCACTCATTTAAATACATTTCAGATACGCTCCAGATGCAGACGCAATTCTGACAATCATCCAAACTCAACTCTATTCTCCAGCAGCTCCGAGATTTATTTTCCCAGCTAAAACATCACTTCCCTACGTCATAGTGTGGACGAGTACTATAACCTCAACAATATACTCCATTGAGCACGAGTCAGTTCCTAGATCTTGATGTTCTCCTCCGTCATAGTGTGGACAAGTTCTATAACCTCAGCGGTATACTACGTTGAGCACGAGACAGTTCCTAGATCTTGATGAAGATGCTTCCCCCCCAATTGAATTATGAACAGGTTCTTAAAACTCAGCTGAAGCATTCTCTCAGTTGAAGTACAGGCAGGTTCCTAAATCTCAACAAAGTTAGACTTCCCCAGTGGAATCTCCTACAACAACAGGTATGCAAGTTCTCGCTAAGGAATCTCTTATGCGATCGACACTCCTGCAGATGGCATCTATAAGCCCATCCTCCTACCAACAATCTCCAAATGGCATCTATAAGCCCATCCTCCTACCAACAATCTCCAAATGGCATCTGTAAGCCCATTCCCGACATCACAATGCTGATACCACACCATGCGAGTGCAAATTTCAGGGCACTCTAGTGTTCAATTATCTTCCACCTTCGGATCATGAAAGGCTAGAAAGCCAATCTATATCCTCATGTTTAAGAAAATTGAACAGGGGAACCTGTTGCACCCCAAAATTTGCCCTCTCATATTTTCCAAAGTATCCCCCCTGCATGGTTGATCACAAACCCTTGCCTAAGGAAAAAGAAATTTTTTGAGTGGTGCTTTAAGTATCTTTCGATTGGCATTCTGAAAGACCCTTCGATTGGAATTTTGAAGGAGCATTTCGATTGGCATTCTGAAGGAGCATTTCGATTGGCATTATGAAAGACCCTTCGATTGGTATTCTGAATGAGCCCTTCAATTGGTATTCTGAAGGAGCACTTCGATTAGCATGAAACAACACCTTTCGATTGGCCTGTTAACAAAGCCTTTCGATTGAAATTTTAATTAGTACCCTTCGATTGATATTTGGGCAAGGGCCATTCGAAGGAGGTCATCAAGAGGCCACTCAAATCAAAAGTGTCCATGTTCATTCAAGAGACATGAATATTTCAAAAAAGGAAAACTTTTAATGTGTCAGTTTCTTGTCTCATGGCATTTAATGGCCTGTTTAATGGCTGTCTCTTGCCATTACTGCACCCTCACACCCCTATAAATACAGAGGCCAACATACATATCCAACACACAAAAACTCTGCAAGAAAACATAACACACGGAAAAACACACAACAGGAACATTGGAGTTACGCTGCCAAAGGTTGTCAACATTTTTAGAGGTGATCCAGGCCAAAGCAACCCTTCAACAAAAGATCACAACGCCCATAAGCTCCAAATCAAAAGTGCCTACATCCAGGAAGTTCCCAGATCGAAGGTGCCTACATCCAGGAAGCGCCCAAATTAAAAGTCTAATCTGCTGGTAAGAAAGGGTAAACTATCCAACCTCATATTTGCATAACACATTATTACTTGTTGTTACCTTTGATTTTCCATCCTAGACAGGATCGAAAGGCCTGGGTTTGGCGCCCAGGTCATGTTCTTCATTTGCCAACACTTGCTGCAGACATAGCCTGAAGAAACCCAACAAGTGCAGGATCGAAAGGCCTGGGGTTCAATACCCAGGCCCTGAGTTTTATTTTGCTAACATACTTTTGCAGGTATAACATCCCAGATCGAAGGAGACACCTTCTCTGGATCAGCATGCTGGATCAAAGGAGGCATCTCATTCCTGGATCGAAAGCCATGACCTCCATGATCAAAAGACAATCCTCTTCCCTGGATCGAAGGCTACTCACGCCTTACTGTCTGGCCCAATCGAAAGGACCATGACCCTCTCTGGATCGAAGCTTCCATCCCCTCCCTGGGTCGAAAATCCATTTTTTCCCTGGATCGAAGGATCCCCCCTTGTATTTTATTTTTGTTTTCATTGACATCTTTTTATCTTTTTAATTAACATTGAAATCAAAAAAACACAAAAACATTAGGCTAGTTTTTATTTATTAAATTAACTTTGTCAATTAATCTTTTAATTATCTTAACATTTTCTCAAAACTAAAATTAAATAGATTTAGATCATTTTCCCAAAATAAAATAAAACAACAAAAAGATTTTATTCTTAGGATTTTTAGAGGTTATTTTCAGATTCGCGCGCATTTATTTTATTATAACTGTCTACTGGTTTGTAATAGCTTAAATTAAGACTTTTACTTTACTGCTTTTATTCCCCCAATTTTTGGACATATAAATAATCCCCCTCCCCGAAGCCTTGTAATAGCGTAGAATTTACAATTCCCGCACTTTAAATTCCTGTACACATATTAACTGTTTAGATGTATGCTAACTAAGCTATGCATGACAAGATTAAACTCCTAACTTAAAATCAATAGTAGCTCACCATGACATGTAAAGATAATATAATTGAAAATTGACACACTTGCACATGCCACCCTTAGGGTACACCTCACTTGGTTTCCTCGAGCGTGATCATTAAGTATAAGATGTTTTAGAGGTCGTCCTTCTGTCCAAAGATCAAAGTTGCCTCGAAATGTTTGCCTCGATAAAAATGATCTAAGACATTAGGATTACCACTAAGACGTCCTAACGTTGCTTTAGTGACCACACGTCCCTTAAATCGAATTGACCCGAAAATTCCAACGACGGTGCTACCTACTCCTCAATAGTGGGATAGCACTGTCTAAAGGAAATTTGCACAATTAAATTCCTTTTTGAGTAGGTAGAGGTTCTTAAGTACTTGCTCCTTTTAAAAACAAAACAAAACTTTTCACACTTACACTTTTCGAACAAAGTTTTCAAAACACTTCATTACACTCTTGAGGACAGAAGCAAGAGTTAAATCGAAGTTTCAAACAAAACTCTTTTCAAAACCCACAATCACAAAGAAAAGCAAAACTTTTGAAAACATAGTGAGCAAGTACCTAAGAGCCCGTGGATAACCACGGATAGAAAGGGTGCTAACACCTTCCCTTTCTATAAT
Organism: Vicia faba; assembly: GCA_948472305.1. Lineage (NCBI taxonomy): Eukaryota > Viridiplantae > Streptophyta > Magnoliopsida > Fabales > Fabaceae > Vicia > Vicia faba. The sequence goes on along the minus strand of OX451741.1, from coordinate 1,314,137,062 downwards.
CTACCTCCAGAACCCGAGAAATATCTCGAAAAGGAATTTTTCTGTGCTTTTGTCCTTTCCTTGTTGGATAAAATAAAAGACGGTGGCGACTCTTGCTTACCGTGACATTTGCAAAAACAAACGCAAACGCGAACCAGCATTCCAAAATAGTCAGTTCTCATTCCCACTGATCACAATGGGGAATCACCACCCTAGATTATAGGCCCAGATCAACAAAGTCCAGACCAGGCACTTTCTGAACTTCCATCGCACTCAATCGGTCTTCCAGTTGCTTGTATATGTCCTCAGCAGGAGGATACTGTTCTTCATCGAAGTCCGTCTCGTTGTCGAAGACCACAGGGCTAGGAGCCCCCCTTTCTTCCTGACTATCTTTCCCTCCAGAAGAGGTGGTCAGATCTACTTCATTCTGAAGCCTGTTCCCAAACCTGTGTCCTGTGTTAAACAGGATTTTCCTCCTCTTCTTCTTCTTCTTCTTCTTCTTCTTCTCTTTCAAAATCAAGGTCTTCAGGTCTTGCTGACCCTTAGCTAGATTCATGAACAACTCTTGAAATTGGGCATTCTGGGCCTGGAGGGCCTTGATGGCTTGCTCAGTTGAAGATTCAGCAGACATGATGAGTGCTGAAATAAACAGCGAAGAAGATAAGAGACCTGTAACGGGTACCTGTTTTGAAGTGCATGGGATGAAATGCGTATGACATGATTCAAAGACAATCAGGAGATTCAAATTTGTAAACAAGAAATGAAACACACTTATTAGATAAACTTTAAAATTCAAATTGTTCAACTGATGCCCTAAAGGCGTTACATGAAAGGAAATACTGAAAAGTAAATAGAAACTTGAAAGGAAATCATCAAAGGCCATTCAATTCTCCCATGATCTCTTCTTGTCGGTACGGACATAGTCATTAAGAATCCGCTCGTTCTCCAGCTGCCTAGTCAACTTCTAGATCTTCTGCTCTTGCTCGTTGAACTTCTCTCGGTAAGAATCCCGTTCTTCTCTCAGTTGCATCCAAGATCTCTTCAGTGCCCCAATGTCAGTGGGCATATAAGGATGGAGGATGGTTGGAAGAACCCCTTCTTCATTAGAAACTTCAAGAATGACAGACCGGACGACTTCATACGGCATACCCAGCTTTTGGGCATGGATACCGACCCATCTGAGATATGGTTCCATCGGGAGAGAAGTCTTTGGACCCAGCTCATGTGGATTAGATTGGTGAACTTTATCCCAAGCCCTTATGAATCTGCGACGTTGCTCGTCGCTATCCCCTTGAAAATCAAATATGATACTAGGCATTAGCAGCTCATGAGGTCCTTCTCTTATGGATCTTCCAAACTGACGAAGAGCTAAGCATGGGTTGTAAGAAATTCCTCCATAGGTTCCTATCAGGGGAACATTGGGGTATTCCCCACAGCGATCAATGATAGTCACCTCATCCATACCTTTAAGAGTCCAGATAATGTCATTATGAGATAGAGACATAACCCTGTAAGCCCAACCCATTCCTTCTTTGTTCTTCAATACTGACTTAGGGAGGTGCAAAATAAACCACCTCGACAATAATGGAGCACATCACATCAAGGTCCCCCGCTTTCGGGCAGTACGAGCATAGAGCTGATGAAGAATGTTACCCAGGAGAGTGGGTACCGGATTGCGAGAGATGAAGATCTTTATCGCATTCACATCAACAAAAGAGTCAGAGTTCGGAAACAAAACCAAACCATATATCAGAAGAGCCAGAATATCCTCGAATGCCTTGAAGTCTAGACTATCCCAGAAATAGTTAGCCTTACCAACCAAGAACTTAGTCAGAAAGCCCTTGCTCCACTTCTAGTCTCCCAATTAGCCATTACCTCTTCTTTGGTCATATGAAGGGCTGCAGCAATCTCTTCGAGCCTAAGAGTCTTCTCCCAACCAGTAAACGGGGTCTGCTCCAGAACAGAGATACTGAGCAGCTTAGAGAACTCTTCTAGGGTAGGAACCAACTGATAGTCTTGGAAAGTAAAGCAATGGTACAAGGGATCATAGAATTGGACCAGGACACTCATCATCTGCTCGTCCAATTTGGAGGTGACCAAACTGAGAAGGGAACCATGCCTCCTGATGAAGGAAGTAGTATCAGGCATCTTTGCAACCAAATCTTTAAGCAGGGTGGGAACCTGAACAAAGTTGATCCCGATGGTATTCTTACGCATGGGCATCATGATGACCTACAAAACAGAACAAAGATGAATCCCTCCTGTCTTTGAAATAGGTTAGTCCAATGCAAGATGTATGCAATGTTATGATGTTATGATGTCATGATAGTAAGCACACCACAAGTATCCACAAATAGCAAACATGGTGAAGGCACACAAGTCACACAAAAGAGCCCTTAGATTTCAGGCTGGCAAGGAGCTTAGGTACTACCCTTTTTCAGTTTAGTTGGCTTAAACCTGTCCTAAAAATAGTAACCGGGTTCTAGAGGATCTCAATATCCATGACTACCCTCAATCGGTCATAATTCCAGTTTAGCAACCTTTTCTTGCGGCCGAAATCATCGCGAGAGTTTAGTCTCAATGAGTGTAGCATACTGCTACTGTTATATGGCCAAGTTGGTCAATTAAAGGTTCTAAGGTCAGTTGGTGCTTAATGACCCCTTAGAAGACCCATATTCTCCTTGTTCTAACACAAGGGATATCAGTACAGACTAAAGTGCCACACCAACGTAGCTACTGCTTCAACTGTGTCGGTCTATGCTGGACAGTTCCCTCACAGTTTATTGCTACTTACATAAAGGGTACCCCCAGATCCAGGTTAGGATCTATAGAAACTCCGATACAAGCCCACAAATGTAAATCATACAAAGCATACAATTGAAAACACAATGATCTAATCCTAAGGTACACCTCACTTATAAATGAGTCCCCAACAGAGTTGCCAGTTCTGTGATACGGTGGGAGAGAACTGAATGTTTTGAATATGCTGGTTTGCATTTTGCGTTTGTTTTCGCAAAATGTCGCGGTAAGCAAGAGTCGCCACCGTCTTTTATTTTATCCAACAAGGAAAGGATAAAAGCACAGAAAAATTCCTTATTCGAGATGTTTCTCGGGTCCGGGGGGTAGATTATAGAAAAGGAAGGTGTTAGCACCCTTTCTATCCGTGGTTATTCACGGGCTCTTAGGTACTTGCTCAAAGTGTTTTCAAAATTTGATTTTCTTTGTGTTTGTGGGTTTGAAAGAAGTTTTTGTTTGAAAGGAGTGTAAGTGCGAAAAGTTTTGTATTGTTTTGAGTGAGCAAGTACTTAAGAACCATCTACCTACTCGAAAAAGGAATTAATCTGTACAAATGTCCTTTAGACAATGCTATCCCACTATTGATGAGTAGGTAGCATCGTTGTTGGAGTTTAAGGGTCAATTCGATTAAGGGACGGGTGGTCACTAAAGCAATGTTAGGACGCCTTAGCGGTAACCCTAATGTCTTAGATCATTTTTCCGAGGCAACCGTTTCGAGGCAACTATGATCTTTGAACAAGAGGGCGACCTCTAAAACTTCTTATACTCAATGACCACGTTCGAAGGCAACCAAGCGAGGTGTACCCTAAGAGTGCGCATGTGCGAGTGTATTGTTTTTCAGTTATTTATCTTTGTACATGTCATGGGTGAGCTACATTGATTTTAAGTTCATACATTTGATCTTGTCATGCATTCCCTATTACCAAACATCTAACCGTTAATATTTTGCGGAAATTAAATCTAACTATTACAAGGCGTGGGGTATTTACATCGCCAAAAGCAACCCTTTAATTTAAATTGCGGAAAGTAAATAAAGCGATAAAATAATTAAAGTTCTATTTAAAGCTATTACATTACAGAAGCAATTACAATATTGAATAAAAATGGATTGCGTGCAAGAAATTAAAACGACGCATTTTTTAGGGTTTTGACCCTTTTTGAAAAGGAAGCATTTTTTTGGTTTTATTTTGAATTAAAAGGAATTAAATCTAAGTTAAATAAATAAATAAATAAATTAATTAAAAAAAAGATTTTTTTTGGATTTTTGAGTGTTTAAAGAAATAAAATAAAATAGGTCAAAATTAATAAAACCTAATTTTCTACATTAATTTTTAATTATTGCAAAATGGTTAATGTTATTTCCTAATTAAAACTAAATCAATTAAATTAACTTATTAAAAAAAAATGATGAATTTAATTTTAATAAATAAAATTTTTTTTTTTGTGTTTTTGATTTTATGAGAAAAAATTATTAATTGGTTAATTAACAATAAAAATAATAAAACAATTTAAATAAAAGAAATATAAAAGAGAAAAGAAATAACCCAATGGGGGGGTGTTGGGCCCAGATTGATGGTGAGATTATCATTTCCTTGGCCCAATACAAACAAAGCCCGGTTGACCTTCTGATCCAGTGTGCGCCTTTGACTAGGGAACATGATGGTCTTTCATTCCTGGCACCAGATTTGGCCTGAAGGCCATCTGGCACGTTGAGATTTGAAGGAATATGGTGGACAACAACTCATGAGGCACGCTGGAATACCTGGCAGAAAAATGCAACAAATATATTGGGGGACCTGGGATTCGAACCCAGGTCCCATTGGACAATGCACTAACATGCTTACCAACTCAACCAACGCGCCTGATTGTTAGTATATTGGAAATCAAATATAATATAAAAAGAACAAATAAATGCCAGCAAACAAAAAAAATAAGGCGCGAGATTTGAAGGGGCCAGTTGGGAGAGGACACGTAGTCGTCTTCCCCACAGAATTCTGGTTATTTTTCCTGCAGATTTGAATCCGCAACAAAATCCATGGCTCGATCCTAAAATCGTCTCTAGGCTATAGAAACGAATTCTGAGACCATCACCATGCTCGTCTCTTGCTCCTGAGTTCATCCATGTCCATGGTTGGTCCTGATTTTACCTGAAATTGAAATGCCTAAAAACAAGAAACCCAAACCCTAGTTTCGAGTATGGCTTTACAGGCTACAAAAACTCAATCAAATATTGCAGATAGTTTGGAAATCATACAAAGATCAAGAATATGCCCATGATTTATCAAAAAGATGCAAAAATCCAAGGTTACGATTTCATGTACAGGGGTATGTTTTGAAGGACTTACAACGCAATTCAGGGAGGGAGAAGGCTTGATTTTGATTCCAATAGCTTCAGTGGACGTCAGGCAAGAAGATAGCGTTGAGTTTTTCCTTTGAATTTTCCTCTAACCAAGATTTCGGTCCCAAGCTTTTTTGAGTTTTTTTCAAGTTTGGTATCTCTGATTATGCAGCCTCTAGGTCGTGAATCGTGTGTCTTTGCCTTGTACAAGTATCCAGCAATGTATTAGGTTAAAATTTGGGCCTTGAATCCATGAGCATTGCTGATTTAGGATATGATATGATCCTCCATTGAAAAAGCTTCCAAATTGGTCAAAAATCAATATTTTGTTTATAACATGGCTTGATTCGGATTTGATCTTGCACATGATGATAATTAAGACCTGTAATGATCAAAAAGATTCCAAGTTATCAATTTTTAGATTTTATTTAGATTTAAATTGATTTAAAATGAATTAATTCAATAAAAATCAAATAAAATAGAAACATTAATGAATGGACATAAAACTGAAGATAGGATACGTGTGTGGTGTGACAAGATCAAATCAAGTGGATAAAAGTGGGCCCTTTTGACAAAATTTGAAGTTTTGGGGATAGTTGACTTTTTGCAATTTTGGAAAAATGCCCAACTTCAACAATGCACAACTCCTTCAATTTGGAACTTTTGAAGGTGTTCTTGGACTTTTTAGAAACCTTGAGATGTCCTCTAACCAAACCTTTTGGTATCATCTCATATTGATATTCCATGCTCAAGTTATAAGCTTTGGAAAAAAAGGTGTTTTTGTTGACTTTCAAAAATGACCTATAATGTCCAAATTTGTAACTTTTTGTGAGTGCAATTATTGATCTTTGGGTGTGAAGATGGATTGTAGGAAATAGAATCCTCTTCAAAATGATCTTTGGATGGGTCATTTCTGATAAAGTATGAGAAAGTTATGCTTGGTCAAAGTTGAGTTGACTTTTCCTATAAAACCCTAATTTAGCAACTTTTGAATCTTGATGAATCTTGAGAAATCCTTGATGAATCATGATCAACCATTGATAAAATTATGAATTATACTTCAAAATGAGAATGTTGACAAAAAATCTTGAGGTTTGACTGTATTTGGGTCACAGTTGACTTTTGCCCTAACACAGTCGATTTTTGGGCCTCTTAAGCAATTGACTGGCCAAACTTCCTCTGCAAGGCTTGAAATTTGACATGGATGAACTTGGGAAAATATTAGGACATTGGGGAGAAATTTAGGTCATTTGGATGTAAGGACCTTGATGCAACACAAAACCCTAATTTGAGATTGACTGCCTTAGGAGATGATTTGACTATTCAATTCTTGAGCAATCTTGAACCACTTGGAGATTTTTCTTGCAATGTCTTGAGAAATATGGGAGGGAAAATTTTGGGGTACAACACCTACCTATGGCTATAAAAATTTATCCTCCACGAAACCCCTTCAAACAACATCCATCCAGACTTATGACATGTCTACATAATTTGAAGTTATCTTTACACGTTTCGTAGCATATGTACAACTTTCTAAAAAAGGGTTTTTGATCCTCAACACCTTCTTGAACAGGTTCAACATTTAGCTTAATTGTTGACCCTGGATTAGCTCTTAACAGTTCATGATGATAGTCATAGATTCTATTGTAATCCCCAAAGAAAGAAACATCAACTCTGTCTCGAACAACAAGTCTTGCTTTGATTGCTTTAGTCTTGTTTTCCCCTACATTCCACTTGCTCAACCACTGTGTACTCATCATCTTCACATTATAATCTCTTCTATAATTATGTTTGTCATTTACCTTCCTTATTTTCCAAGATTCCTTATTTGGAAACTTGGCACAATAGACCTCCCACTCACAACCATCTTTACATCTCACCCTCACCATTTTTTGGTCATTTTTTTGAACTTCGGGTGTCTACCATTTTTAACAGCATATGAGGTTATTTCTTCCTTAATATCACTTATTGAAGTAAAATAAATTCCTACCTCCCATTTGTAATTAGAAATATCTTTAGTAACTTAAAAATTGGGTACTTCTTCCTTTTAACTCCACTACTATCATCACTTTCACAACCACTTTGCAGATCTTCATTGTCTTTATCACTCCCTTTAAATTCTTCTTTATCTTCTTCCCAATTTTCTTTCCTTTTTCCATTTCCATCACTTTCATATCCAATCAGATTAGCAAGTTCATCTTCTTCCATATCATCATACCCATCAGAGTCATCCTCAAAATATACTTCAAGAGCACTATCATACTGGTAGTTGTCATCAGAACTATACTCATCATGCACCTCACCAACATTGTTTGATCCCACTCCAACATTGACATCCTTCACTCCAACATTGTTTGAGTCCACTCCAAAATTGGCTGATTCCAGTCTAACATTGGTTGCATCCACTCCAATATTGGTTGAATCCACTCCAAAATTGCCATCCATCAATCCAACATTAACTTCTTTCACACCAGTATTAATGTTGTACCCCAATTTCTCCCCCTAAAATCCCTTCATCATACCATGTTGATTCCTTCACAATAAGATCACATTAGGATTCTTGGTTCCCCTCCCTATCTTTAACTTTGCTCTTTTAGGAATCACCAAGCACCTTGACTTGTTTTTTCTTGTGTAATCATTCATGTTTTGTTTTGACATTCCTTTTAATTAATAAAATGCAATGTTGGTTTGTATTACTTATCAACAATGTAGGTAAAGGCAATGAGATTTAACAAGTTTCCCCATGGGTTCATGAGTTTATTTCCATGACCTAGTCAATAAAGCTTGAGAAGTTTAAGCCTCAACATTGAAGTTGTTTTGGAGGAAATGTCATGGCAAGCTTATTTTGGTTGACCACATTTCAAGGTTATCAAATTTGGTTGAAAAACACAAGGGATTGATTGGAGAAGTTGTCATGCTTGGACAAGGCTTTGTTCCCATTGGTCACAAATGCATATTTCTATCAATTATCAAGATATGGAAGTGGTTGTGGTTTCTATGAGTTCTCATTATCATCCTCAATAACTTATATTTACAAATCATTTGTGTTTGTACAAGAAGTTTGTTCAAAATTGTCAAAGTTCCTCAAGGCATGTTTCTTGATATAGGAGCTAGGGTTTTGAACTTCAAAGGAGTATATCTTGCTCATCTTTTGGTATTTTTAAGTGATTCCAAAGACATAATTATATTCAAAGGGTTATTAACAAATCACTTCAAAAGTTCCAAAGAGTTTTCATATGGAAGAAACTTGATGAAGAAGAAAGATTACAAGTCCTCCAGATGAATCCCCAATTTTCCCTTGTGTGACTTCGAATGATCATAACTTGGTCAAATTTTATCACCTTGAGCCCATTAATTTTACACAATGATCTTGAGGATGTGAAATTTATACCTTCTTTTATGTACAAAGTGAGAAAATGGATGGAAGTTGCCTTAAGGATACAAAATATTATAGGTCATTTTATGAATTTTTGCCAACTTCAACAAGTCATAACTCTCTCAATTTTTGGAGATTTTGCATGGTTAAAGTTTCAAAATTTCATTCAAGAGATCTAATTCATGACATTTTTTTTGGTCAAGAGCAAATTCCAAGTGGAAGGCCATGTTCGGATGCAAGACATTATAGGTCACTCTTGAAGAAAAATTTGAAATATTTCTAAGTATGGAAAGTCAGCCCTTTTTCTCCAACTTTGACTCAATGCAAATTTCAGCTCAAGCATCCATTTAACTCCATTATTTTTCCATTACAAAGCTTGTAACCTCATCTTTCTAGCATCAAGAATCATGCCCTAAGACCCCTTGAGTTGAAAATGCCATTATTTTGAAATTGGTAACTTGGAATTGAATTTCTCACAAAGTCAGAAATTTGAAATCCATAATGTGGCCTCTAATCACAAGATTTATATGCGTTTTTGATTTAAACTTGATTAACAAACTTTCCAGAAGTGTTTAGCACCTCAAAACGCAAGTATTGGATGAGTTTTGGTGAAAATAAGATCACACTTCACTCGTGCATCAGGTTTGCACGAATTCCCTCCAAAATGCATCATTCACTCTTCCTTTTGATCCCATTTAATTCTTGTATAAATACATGAACTATCTCTCTCATTTTCTCAAGCTTGGATAGCCAGAATCACCCTGCCAAACTTGTTCCATAACTCAGAATTCAGCAACTTTGAAATCCATACACAAGCCTTTTTCAATCCATTTTTCCATCAATTCACCTTCCTTGATCTTCCCTGAAGCTAACCATATAATTACATTCAAGAATCGTGACCTATATTGCTCCATAGAAGTCCAGTTTCAGAGCTCTGCAACTCAACTTCAATAGGTAGATTCCTTCATCAATTCTTCAAAACTTTGATATCATTGTGATGCTCTCATTACCCTGGTTCTAGTCGCAACACTTGCTTTTTATTGGAAACACGTTTTGACCATGAAATTTTAAATCCCTTTTCAAAACTTTCCTTCCAAATTGCTTGAGCTATAATTTATATAAATTTGGCGCGAGGGTATGGTTGTCTTCATCTTGAAGAGACAAAGCGAATGACATAGGTCTGAGCTTCTGATTTTACAGTTTGAGATACCTGCAATTCACGTTGGCTGGAGGTTGAAGATGACCAACATGTCATCTTCCAACCAATGATGGCACGCCACTTGTTTTTTTAAATTCTGATTTTATAATTGATTCAATGCTTTATTCACTAATGACCATGATATGCACATCGTGCCAGATCCCTTGGATTTGATTACTAATGCGTTTCGACTCTCATCCAATGGTCCACATATTTTTTACTTTTATTTTCTTTTCTGATTTTTTATATTTAATTGTTTTAAACTTCAAAAAAATCATAGAAAATTCATTTTAAGTCCAAAAAATCTGAAAAAATTATGAAAAATATTTTTGACTATTCTCTTTCTGATTTTTATTTTTTTCACAATTTATTTTTGTGTTTTGGTATTTTTTATAAATTTACACTTTATTTGAATTGTTTTAAATGTTTAAAAATACTTTTATGCATTTTTAAATTCTGGAAATTTTTTGGAATGATCCAATGATATAGTGAAAAATATTGGTGATATTATTTTATTTTTGTTTCTGACTTTGTTATTTTTTTTAATCATTTTTGGTTTATTTTACCCCTTTCTTTTAATTTTAAAAATAGTTTCTGACTTTAAAAAATTACCAAAAAATTTATAAAATCATTTGAGCCCTTTTCAGATTTTTTTATGGTCTTACTTTTTATTTCTTGATTAATTTGAACATAGTTGATATTTTTCTCTTTTATTTCTATTTTTAAACATTATTTTTTAACCTTTTTGTATATATTAAAATGTAATATTATTTTGTGACTATTTTCTGGCTGATCTTGGGTTAAATTTTGATCATGAACTTTATTAACATCATTGAATCCATGGTATTGAGTCTAACTCCACAAAAATGGATGAATGATTTTAATAATAGTTTGATTAAATTTAATTCAAAAGTGGTTTGTATATTCTCTCCCACCCCTCTTCATCTCATCCCCTTCTTATTGCACTAAATGTTGTTGGAGCATGATCTCTATATCATGTCTCAAAACAAATGGTGCATAGATTGCTATTGACCAACCTCAAAATAGGTGCGACTTCTATATAAGTCCACTTACGATTGCTTAACATAGCGCTAAATTTTGTCCCGATTCAAATAAATGATTGTGATATGGTGGGAGAACTGACTTGAGTTTTTGCGTTTGTTTTCGCAAATGTTTCGGTTGAGCAAGAGTCGCCACCGACTTTTTATTTTATCCTAAGGAAAGGTTAAAAAGCACAGCAAAAACCTTTGAGATGTTTTCTTGGGTTCGGGGAGTAGATTATAGAAAGGGAAGGTATTAGCACCCTTTCTATCCATGGTTATCCATGGGCTCTTAGTTACTTGCTTAGATCAACTTGCCTTGATTTTCAATTGTTTGAAATGGTGCTTTGTGTGTGTGGATTTTGAAAATGTTTTGAAAAGAGGCCAATGTGGTGGCAACCTTTGTAATGATCCATGTTGGGATGTATACAAAAGTGTATGTCTTTTGAAAAGTTTTCAATGTTTTGGAAAGTTGTTTTGAAAGTGTTGTGATGTGTGTTTTGAAAAAATAGGCAAGTGTTTTTGTTTTGCAAGTTGGCAAGTAACCAAGAGCTATCTACCCTAAATTTCTCAAAGATCTTTGCTATGTTTTTAACCCTTTTAACAATTTTGTTCCACCATTATATTTGGTGGACAATCTTGTGTTAGGATGTGAACGGGACGGGCGCGGGTCATCGTTTAGACCATGATTGCAATGGTGCCAAGTATCTTTGGGCAATTTTTCCTTTAAGGGGCTTGATCATTTTTTAGGCAACTTTTGAAAGCGTCATCGAGGGACTATGATCATTTGATTGTTTTGTTTTTGCCAAAGATACCTAACATGCAATATGGCCCATTATTGAAGGCAACAAGTGGAGTACCCTAGGGGTGCAAGTGTGATTAGTGTTGTCCATTTTCATGCTTGTTTATCTTGAAATTAGGTCAAACTATTTTTGGTTGATTTTGCATACAAAACCCTAATTCTATCATGGTATAATTAGAAAACCTTTAAATGCGGAATTTAAAGGTCCTAAATTATTACACAATAATCATGGGAATGGGGGTACAAATGTTCAAATGGGGATGAGACTTCATAGGAGAGTGGTATCCAATATTTACAACCAAATCGAATTGCGCAAATGTAAATATAAAGATGTATAAGAATAAAGCAATATGTATGCGTAAATACTTTTGTGTAAGTGTATGTTTTATTAACAAATGAAATAAGAATAATTAAAAGGGTTAATCTTTGAATATTTCCATGTTTGGGGCAAAAACCCTAATTTTGCTAAATAAAAGGTATTAATTATTTATTATGTATAATATACAATATTTATTAATTATGTATAAAAAATAAATAAAAAGAAAGTATATTGTCAAAAAAGTGATTTTTTAAGTTAAATATTAATAAAAAATAAAAATGTATTATTTTTATGTTTTTGACCTAAATAGACTAATAAATATATAAGTATCTATATTATTTATTAAATATATTAAATATTTACAAAAATTAAGTATTTAATATTTACAAAAAAAGTATATTTTTTATAAAATGTTTTCAAAAAGATAAAATAAAATGAAAACAGAAAATAATTATATTTGTATTATTTTTAGTTATTTTAAATAAAAGTATATTTATGGTTATTTATGTACAAAACTAAATGAAACCAAATAAATATCAATTAAAATGCAAAAAAATGTGAAAAAATAATTTTAATATTTTTTATGCTTTAATAAAAAATAACAAATCAGAATCAAAAAGAAAAAAATGAAAATGACAAATAAAACTCAAAATGGGCCAGGGGGTGCATGTGAATTGCAGTGGTGTGAAAAGGAAAAGCAATCTCAGGCCCAACCCATGAGAGGTTGTCTTCAACCTCCAGACAAACGTTTGAAAAATGCACGCGCTCTCTTGCTTCAACCACAACTCCTGATTCCTGGACTTTTAGCACAAACTTATAACATGAAAAGTGTCAAGCATCAAGCCACGATTCCATACATACCAAAAACTTGATCTAACTCTCAGAAATGAGAGAGAATTTCTCCATCCCTAATTCTTAACCTAAGTTTTTGTCAATGTTCAGGTCTTAAATTCTCTCAGCATATGCAATATAAATGGAAAGTGAGGATATGTATAGCTTCAGGGCCATGAGTAGTGCATTTTTCATTCATAAATCTAAACCTAACTCTTCCTAGATTGAGAGATAGAAGTCCATGAACTTACCTGTTCAGCTTGGATCGTGTCTGGCAATGGAGGCACTTTCAAGGCAAGGTGAGGATTGGTACATCTTGCTTGAAGTCCAGGGATGCTATTCCAATGCTTGGTATGCTTTGAAACTTGCTATATCAAGCTACAGAAGTTCACCTGCAAAACAGAAAAAGTGAAAATGGTGAAGTTGGTTAGAGGTGTTACAGGTCGTGTCCAATGCTTGGGATAGCTTCAATGGGTGATAGGGAATGTGTTTGCAAAGGTTTCAGCCAAAACGCACGAGTGGAAGTGTTTGTGGAAGTCAAGTTGCAGGGATGCCCTGTTTTTGTGCAGTACAATGGTGTTTTTGTGAATGGTGAGGTTTGGAAGGTGTTTTGGTCGTGCCTTAGCTCAGTTATGTTGTTTGGAATGTGTCTAACAAGTTTGTCTAAGCTAGTTCTTGCAGCAAATGAGAGTTGTTGTGAGTTATGCAAGGTTTCTTCTAACTTAAGCAAGAAATGGCAAGTTGGTTTACAAGCTTCTCTAGGACCCTCAAGTATGCTGCATCTTTTTGTCTTGATCAGTGCGTTATATCCCTGAACTTGTGCCAAAAGGATTTGCATTGTACTTCTTGATTTGCAAACTTGACATAAAGTTCAACTTTTCAAAAATGGATAAATTGCTTTTTCCATTTGTGGCTCAATCTTGTATGCAATGGTTAAACACACAAGATAAGGCTTAAACATAAAGGATTGGCATTAAATTTATGAGTGTGGATGGGATAAAAGACCTGTAATCTAGCTTAGAGCATGCTGAGTTCAAAAATGCAAAGTTATGGACATGGAAATGGCTCATGAACAAAGTGAGTTTTGCCCATATTGCCAAATTCGATTCTCCCTAACCACAAGGGTGTTTGATGAGTTCTTGGACATTTTCGAAAGCTTGGAATGTGTACTACAATCCATCTTTGTAATGAAAGTTTAAATTCCAAGTTGAAGCATGTGAAAAGTGGCCATGAAGTTAGGCAAAAATCCTGCCTAGAATAGGTCAAAATTTTTCTAAGTTAAGAATGTTTTGCACCCTTGTTCCAAAAATTGTAACTTGAGCTACAGCTTATTTTGAGGAAACTTTGTGAATCAAAGTTGTATATTTTGAAATGGACTACAACTTTCATGTTTTTAGTTTTCCTTGAATCCAAATGTATCTTGATGAAAAAATGGGACAAAGTTAGGAAAAAATTAGGGATTTTCATAACTTAGAAAAATTCTAAGTTATGAAAATTCTTCATTTCAAACCCTAATTTGTGATTTTTGATTTCTTGGTGAACAAGTTTCATAATTTGACATGTTTTGATGAAAAATGAATCTTTACACTTGATTTTGACCAAAAAGTCAAAGTTTGACTTTTCAGTATACAGTCAAATTTTGCTCAGTTGACTGGAAAATTCATTTGTCAATCTTGTGCATTTGGGATCTTTTGAATTTGTTGAACATGTCAATACAATTCCATGGGGTCCTTGAGTCCATATGTGAGCTTGGTTTGCCATTGGTTAGGTTAAACAGTCAAAAATTGCCTTTGTGCAGTCAAAACCCTAAAAATGACCATTTTGCCCTTTTGGTGATCTGATCAAATTTCTTGTGGAATTGTGATCCAAACTTGATCAAATGGCTCATATGAGTTCATAATGTTGATGTGGGTCAAAAATCATGAGGTTTGACTGTCAATTGACCACAATTGACTTTTTCCCCAATACAGCTGATTTCTAGGTCAACTGTCCAATTGACTGGGCAAAGATTGGAATCAAGGCTTGAAACTTGGTATGGATAAACTTGGGAGTCCAATATGAAGCATGAAAGTCATCTTAGGCATTTTAGGTCAAAACATCTTTATGCAAACACAAACCCTAATTTGGGTCAACAGTGCAAGGAGAAGTCTTGAGCAGAGGAAACCCTAGCTGGATCTTGAGCTCCAAAGGTCTTGTGATGAGAGAATGTTGAGGAAATGGGAGGGCAAATTTTGGGGTACAACAGTTGCCCCTGTTTAATCTTCTTGAACCTGAAGAGTTATATTAGCAAGATTGCCTTTCGCGACTCGAGGGTAAAAGGAGATTGGACACCAGAGTGCCCGAAAATTTGCACTCGCATGCTGGAGTATCAGCAATGTGATGGCGGGAATGGGCTTATAGATGCCATTTAGAGAGATGGTGGATAGGGGGATGGGCTTATAGATGCCATCTGGAGACGTGACAGAACCTTGTCGGGAATGGGCTTATAGATGCCATTTGGAAGTGTTGATTGCGTAGGAGATTCCTTAGCGAGAATTTGCGTACTTTGAGAAAGGAAGATGTTTCCTGGCTTGTTACATGTGTTGATCTTCAGTCTCTTCATGCAGATATGCCCTGGCTGGATACAGGTATCGAACCTACAATTGGTTGCTCACAGATGTGCCCTGGCTAGATACAGGAATCGAATCTGGAAAATGTTGTCGACAGATGTGCCCTGGCTGGATACAGGTATCGAATCTGGAATTATCGTCTACAGATATGCCCTGGCTGGATACAGGAATCGAATATGGAATTAGTTGCTCACAGATGTGCCCTGGCTAGATACAGGAATTGAATCTGGAATTGCAAAAGGTTGGTAGAGATAGCTTTCCTGGCTGGATACAGGTGTAAGCCTCCGTCCTGAGAGTGAAAGATAATTTCCTGGCCTGTTACAGGGGTTGATCTTCAAACTCTTCATGCAGATATGCCCTGGCTAGATACAGGTATCGAATCTACAATCAATTGTTCACAGATGTGCCCTGGCTAGATACAGGTATCGAATCTGGAATTGCGATAATTGATAGTAATCATCTTTGGATTGACTTTTCCTGAAAAGGCAAAACATTAGTTGTATGCAATGTCATGATGTATGAAATGCATGATGCCATGATACTCAAAATGAGATAGTGTTGTATGCACTCTGTCATGTATGTAAGCAGGATGTATGAAATGCAAAATGTCTATGAATGTATTTTCGTCTAGGAAAGTAAATCCTTGACGACTGGCTGGGGAATCAAATCCGGGGCTGATATTGAAGAGTAGAGTTCTTTGCTTCCGCTGGGGATAATGGTTGCAAGAATAAACCGGTAGGAGAAGATGACTCCGTCGGGGAATAAACTTGTTAGAGAGATTACTCTGAGGGGAATTACTCTGTGAGAAGAGATACTTCGCTGAGGTTTTGATGAGAGCTCCGCTGGGGATTCCGCTGATAAGTTATGTTGTAGAATTTGATGAACTCCGCTGGGGGTAGGAAGAACTTTGCCGAGGACAGACTTTCCGTGGTAATTAGCTGAGGATAACCCAGTTATAAGACCTGATGGGAAATAATCTTTGAATGAAGTCGGAGAGATGCATTCGTACCCAGCAGGGGATAAGCTTCCAGAATCTACTGGGGATAAGCTTCAGAATCTACCGGCGATTTCACTGGGGATGTGGATTCCACTCTCCTGGGGACACTTTTGAGTTGTATTGGGAAATGGTTCCACTGGATGTCTGTATTCCGCCGGGGAACAATCTTATATTAAGATTGCCGGGGATGCTTGCTGAGGAATGTCTATACTCCGCCAGGGAAAGTCCTGCTGACTTGCTAGGGGAATATTGTGCCTTTCCAGGGCTGATGGGAAATCAACTCTACTTGAGGAGAGTATTGCTGGAACTGGTCTTACCCTGTGGGGAGTTGATGTGACTTGGTTACGTTCTTCAGCCGAACCTACCTTGGTGGACAGAGCAACTAGACTGTTTGGACAATTCTAAATTGCCCCTGTTTCTGATGTCACCTGTAATTAGTCCTTTGTTTCGTATGCAACTATTCATGATTAGCAATTAATGTCAAATGCATATATCAAAAATGAACATTGGACGCTTTTTGCAAAACAAAACAGAAAAAGGAAAATGATGGATAATTTGTCTGAAAAATTGAACTTGTATTGATTTTGAAATTTGCCTGTAAATATGCGTTTTATGTACAAGAGGCTGACGTCCTAGTAAGAGAACGCCGCCGAACAACATAGAGTTTATACAATTTTGAAAAGGAAACAAAACAGCTATGTGAAAAATAATCCCACTGGGTTCCAACTCTGCTATCGCCTTTATGCCTTCAAGCGTCTCATCACTTTGCTGCTTAGTTGAAGATGAAGCTGATTGATCGATGCCGAAGATTGAGCCCGATAGTTGATGCCAAATTCTGGATGCAAGGTGATCCAATGAGACATAGTGTTACGCTTTATCCCTAACTTTTGCCTGGACCGCCCTTTCGGGTTTTCAGTTTACCGGGATACCCATTTTTGCCCAAGCCGCCTTTTCAGGTTTTCGACTTGCCGGGTGTACAAATTTTTTCATTTCATCCCTTATTTTTTCCCAAACCCTTTTGGTTCGCCGGGAAGCCCTTATTTTTGCCTAGGTGTGTCAACCTAGCGGGTCCTTAGATCATGCGTAGTATCTTTTTACTATGTCTGCATTGGCAGGGTGAGGAAGGTCGTCACCATCCATGGTGGTTAAAATCATAGGTCCTCCTGAGAAGATATGTTTAACCACAAATGGCCCTTCATACGTGGGGGTCCATTTGCCCCTGGGATCACTTTGAGGAAGAATGATGCGCTTGATTACCAGGTCTCCGACTTGATACTCTTGTTGTCTGACTTTCTTGTTAAATGCCCTGATCATCCGTTTTTGGTACGTCTGACCATGACAAATAACAGTGAGTCTCTTTTCGTCAATTAGGTTTAACTGATCAAGCCGAGTCTGGATCCAGTCGTCTTCGCTCAAATCTGTATCCTTCATTATCCGGAGAGAGGGTATCTGGACCTCAATAGGCAAGACTGCCTCCATGCCATAGACCAAGGAAAAAGGAGTTGCCCCTGTTGACGTTCGTGCTGAGGTACGGTACCCATGTAGAGCAAACGGTAACATTTCGTGCCAATCTTTGTAGGTCACCGTCATCTTCTGCACAATCTTCTTGATATTCTTATTTGCCGCTTCTACAGCCCCATTCATCTTCGGCCAGTAGGGAGAAGAATTGTGGTGCTGTATCTTGAATTGCTCGCAGAGCTCAGTGATCATCTTGTTGTTAAGATTGGTACCATTATCCGTAATGATCCTCTCAGGTACACCGTATCGACAGATCAGGTTGTGCCGAATGAACCGTGCCACGACGTTCTTGGTTACGGTAGAATAGGAAGCTGCTTCAACCCACTTCATGAAATAATCAATCGCTACCAAGATGAAGCGATGCCCGTTGGATGCCGTAAGTCGGATCTCGCCGATCATATCAATGCCCCACATTGCAAAAGGCCAAGGTGCCGTCAAGACGTTCAGAGGAACCGGAGGAATGTGCACCTTATCAGCATAGATCTGGCATTTATGACACGTCCGAGAATGCTGATAATAGTCGGCTTCCATTGTGGA
Organism: Vicia faba; assembly: GCA_948472305.1. Classification (NCBI taxonomy): domain Eukaryota; kingdom Viridiplantae; phylum Streptophyta; class Magnoliopsida; order Fabales; family Fabaceae; genus Vicia; species Vicia faba. Next base: position 1,314,118,722 of record OX451741.1, on the reverse strand, counting down.
CCAGAAATATCCTTCCCGAAGGATTTTCTTTGCCATGGTATGTCCACTGGAATGTGTTCCGAATGTACCTTCATGTAGTTCTGCCATGATCTTTTCTGCTTCGGTCTTATCTACACAACGCAGTAAGGTTGAGTCATGGTTTCGCTTGTAGAGAATGCCGTTGCTGAGGAAGAACTTTGCCGCAAACCTTCTCAGAAACTTTTTGTCATTAACAGATGCGCCCTCGGGGTATTCTTGAGCTTCCAAGTACCTCTTCACCTCATGATACCAGGGTTTTTCTGTTACCTCATCGGTCTCGAGATCGCAGCAATACGCAGGTTCATCCAATTTCCAGATAATGATCCGGGGCGCTTCGTTGTCCCATTTGACTTTAAACATAGAAGACATCGTAGCCAGTGCGTCCTCTAACTGATTCTCCTCTGGGAAGTGTTCAAAAGTTATCTCTTCGAAGTGGGGAAGCAATGTCAACACATACTCCTTGTAAGGAATAAGATTTGGGTGTTTCGTATCCCACTCGCCTTTGACCTGATTGATCACGAGAGCGGAATCTCCGAAGACACTCAGAAACTTGATCCTTAAGTCAATTGCAGCTTGAAGACCCATGATGCATGCCTCATACTCCGCCATGTTGTTGGTGCAGTTGAAACATAGCCGGGCAGTGAGTGGAGTATGAGTGCCTTTAGGGGATATGATCACAACGCCGATACCATTACCCAAAGCGTTTGATGCTTCGTCAAAGTGCATAGACCATCGGGATCCTTCCTTAGGTCCTTCATCCGGTCCGGGTACTTCACAATTAGTTACTACCATGATATCCTCGTCTGGAAATTCAAAATTCAACGACTAGTAATCATCCACCGGTTGGTGTGCCAAATGGTCTGCCAATACACTTCCCTTGATTGCTTTTTGAGTTGTGTATTGGATGTCATATTCTGTCAAGATCATTTTCCATCTGGCTATTCTTCCGGACAAAGCAGGCTTTTCGAATATGTACTTGATTGGGTCCATTTTTGAAATCAACAGAGTAGTGTGAGTTAACATATACTGTCTCAGCCGGCGAGCAGCCCATACCAGAGCGCAGCAAGTTTTCTCGAGCAGTGAGTACCGGGTCTCACAGTCGGTAAACTTTTTGCTCAGGTAATAAATGGTGTGTTCTTTTCGGCCAGACTCGTCATGCTGCCCAGCACACACCCCATTGAGTTGTCAAGTACTGTCAAGTATAAGATTAGAGGTCTCCCTTCAACCGGTGGCATAAGAATGGGTGGTTCTTGGAGATACTCTTTGATTTTTTCGAAAGCGGCCTGACATTCATCGTTCCAACGTACTACTTGATCTTTCTTCAGCAGCTTGAAGATTGGTTCACAGGTAGCAATTAGATGTGAGATGAATCGGGCAATGTAATTTAACCGTCCTAGAAAGCCTCTGACTTCTTTCTCTGTCTTGGGAGTTGGAATCTCTTGTATGGCTTTCACTTTGGCAGGGTCCACTTGAATACCTTTGTCGCTCACAATGAAGCCTAGCAATTTTCCAGATCTCACCCCAAAGGTGCATTTGTTCGGGTTCAACCTCAGCTTGTACAACTTCAGACGGTCAAACAGCTTCCGTAGATGGTCAAGGTGTTCCTCCTCAGTTTGGGACCTTGCAATCATATCATCGACATACACTTCTATCTCATGGTGGATCATATCATGGAATAAAGCAACCATGGCACGTTGGTAGGTTGCCCCAACATTTTTCAACCCAAAAGGCATGACCATGTAGCAAAAAGTGCCCCACTGAGTAACAAAAGTGGTCTTCTCCATATCTTCAGGGGCCATCTTGATCTGATTATAACCGGAGAAGCCGTCCATGAAGGAGAAAACTTTATGCTGAGCAGTATTGTCAACCAGAACGTCGATATGAGGCAGGGGGAAATCATCCTTAGGGCTCTCCCTGTTCAAATCCCTGTAATCAACACACATCCGAACCTTACCATACTTCTTTGGCACTGGAACCATGTTGGCAACCCACTGAGGGTAAGAAGTCACTGCTAGAAACCCGGTATCAAATTGTTTCATAACCTCGGCTTTGATTTTCTCGGACATCTCTGGACGCATACGGCGGACTTTCTGTTTAACCGGAGGGCAATCTTCCTTGGTAGGCAGGTGATGAACCACAATGTCGGTATCCAACCCAGGCATGTCTTCGTAAGACCAGGCAAAGATTTCCACGTAGTCATGCAGCATCTGAATCAACCGTTGTTTCACACTGAGCTCTAGATTGGCACCAATCTTGACCTCTTTTCTGTCTGTCTCCGTACCCAGATTTACCTTTTCCACTGGCTCTTCATGTGGCTGAATGGCCCTCTCTTCCTGGAGTAGCAGTCTTGCAAGTTCACCAGGCACTTCGCAATCATCTTCACCTTCGTCCTCGGCTAAGTTGATCGGATTTTCGAAGTCATAACTGGCAGTAGTAGAGTCGTTACCAGTGAGATCCAGAGTGGATTGGAACCTGTATAAGTGAGTGTGTGTAAATATAGCTGTTTTGCAATATATGATAAAGAAAGAAAAGGAGCACAAGATTTGAAATGCAACAAACGTCCAATGTTTTGATTAATGATATATGAAAATGTCATACAAAAGCCCTCACAAATGAAGCCACGGTGCCCCGGGTAGGACACCGAGCCATAAAAGTTTCAACATATTGTTTGTTACAAATTGAAAACAAAAGAGTTCATTACTGAGTGACAAAAGTAATAGGTGTAAAGTCTTTGGCAGTCCAGTTGCTTGGTCCATTTTTGGTTGTTGGGTAGATCCAGCTGTCAAATTCAGATTCCTCCACGTCGTCTTCAATAGCATTCACTCCCGGGTTGGTGATGAACACAGGAGGTCTTCCAATCCTTGCTTTGCAAACAGCCCTCTGAGCCTCTACAGTGAAGCCCAAGCCAAACTTGTCAGTCTTCGGAGTAAAGTCAGGAAGTCGGCCCCAGTTTGCGCACTCGCCCTTCTCAATCACAGTCCGGGCATCCTTTAAGGAAGTCATTTTCAAAGGAGGGTCTTCAATCACAGTTTCAGCTGACGCCAATGTCCGAGGCACCTCTTCAAAGTGCTGAAAGGGGGTCTCAATGAATTCCCCATCCATTTCTATATACCAGAACGAGTTCAGGTGGCTGACCATATACTCTTCTTCCCCTTGAACAGTAACAATCTTCCCCCTAACCGGGTACTTAAGCTTCTGATGTAGTGTGGAGGTCACAGCTCCAGCCTTCTGGATCCATGGACGACCCAGCAAACAAGAGTAGGATGGACGGATGTCCATCACATAGAAAGTTGAATCAAAAACTTGAGAACCAACCCTAATTGGAATGTCAACTTCACCATGTACCATTCTTTTCGAACCGTCAAAGGCTCGGACAACAATGTTACTGGGTTTAAGCTCCAGACCCTCACAATCCAATCTGTCCAGGGCCTTCTTGGGCAAAACGTTCAGTGAAGAACCGGTGTCTACCAACACATGGGCAAGAGTAGTTCCCCTGCATTCAATAGAGACATGCAGGGCATCATTATGGTTCTTTCCTTTTGCAGTCAGATCAGCGTCAGAGAAGCCCAGACCATTATCGGCAGTCAAGTTGGCCACACAATCAGTAAATTGATCAGCAGATGTTTCTTGCGGCACATGGGCCATCTTCAGGGAGATCAGGTCCTTGGCGTGGGCCTCTGAACACAACAACAATGATAGCATAAAAATCTTTGATGGGGTGTGCCCCAATTGCTCAACTACATTGAAATCACTTTTCTTGATAATCTTGAGGATCTCCTCCATCTCTTGCTGGGAGGCTTCAATAGTGGTTGTCTTCAGTGCCTCCGTCAGGGCAGGAAAATCAGTAGCAATCCCTTTGCCCCGAGCATCAGAGGACTCGGCAGCAGGGGTAGAAACAGGAACTTGATTAGGAAGTGGAACATGCACACTTGCCAGTGTGATGATAAGAGGTCTCTGAATAGCTGGTGGTGCGATATCTGGTGAGAACAGCCTACCACTGCGAGTAATTTTGGCAGGCCCGGTGATGTTACTGACACCGGTACTTGTATCAAACTCTTGCTTCACTCCAAGCACATAAACATCTGCCCCATAGTGCCACGGGACAGCTTTGTCGGATGTATAAGGGAGAGGTCCTGGAACAGTAATGATGATAGGAGCAATCTTCTGAGTGGACATGATTTTGACAGGCTTCTTTGAAGGAGCCTTGGGAGGGTTGTTGAAAATAGTAACAATAGAAACTTCTTCGGCAGGGACAGCAGGAACAACAATTTTCTCGAACAAGATTTCTTTGCTATCCATCAGGCTTTGGATACCTGATTTCAGCAAAGGACAACCAAAAGGCGAAACAGCACATAGAAGGCAATCTTCACCACATCCCGGAAATAAACCGGATAGCAACAGATTCCTTTTAACAGTCGATAATGGAGTAACAATCTCTTCCACAGAGGCTACATATCGGTCTTCTTCCACATCATTCACTCCATGCTGGGGCATGGGAGCAGTCACAACATTGGGTCTTTCGGGCGCCTCAAACTGTATTTCTTTAGCATCAATAAGGTCTTGAACCTTATTCCTCAGGGCCCAACAATCGTCCGTAGTATGCCCGGGGCTATCAGAGTGATAAGCATAACGGGCGTTGGGGTTGTACTTTGGAGAAGCTGTGTTCACCACCTTCGGAGCTTCCTTGACAGTTACCAGATTGGTTGACAGTAGTTACGGCAAAATCTGAGACAGGGTCATGCTGAGCCGAGTGTACTGCCTTTTGGGCCTCTCACCCCTTTGTTGATTATATTGCTGAGGAGCAACAACAGGCTTTGAAATTACTAATGCATTGACAGCTTGGCGATGTTCCGGCTTAACTTGTCTTCTAGGACCATAAACAGCACTAGCTTCCTTCTTGAAAGGCTTCTTCTCAGTACTCGCGGAGGCACCCTTTTGTATCTTACATGACTTGATACCAGCTTCTATCCTCTCACCAGTCAAGATCAAATCTGTAAACCCGGCAGAAGAATTACCAATCAGATGATTGAGAATGGACCAGACAGGGTCCCTAGGAACATGCCAACAAGTTCACGGTCAGTCAAAGGAGGCTGCACCCTGCCAGCCAGGTCTCTCCACTTTTGCGCATACTCCTTGAATCCTTCGCCCGTTCCCAGTGACATACCCTGAAGCTGGGTACGCGTAGGAGCGAGGTCAGAATTGTACTGATACTGTTTATAAAATGCGGTAGCCAAATCTTCCCAGTTTCGAATACTGGCTCCATCTAGCTGATAGAACCATTCGAGTTGAGACCCTGATAGGCTATCCTGAAAGAAATGGATCCATAGGTTCTTGTCTGCAGTGTAAGGTTGGATCTTCCTTACATATGATCTGAGATGCAGCTTAGGACAGGAAGCCCCGTCGTACTTCGCAAAGGCAGGCGCCTTGAACTTGTGTGGGATCACCACCCCAGAAGATAGACCTAGATCTCCGAAATCCAACCCCGGCACATTTTGAATCTCCATGGCACTTAAACGGTCCTCTAGTTGATTGTATCTGTCTGCAGCAAGAGGGTACTATTCATCATTGTAATCCGTCTCGTTGTCGGAGACTGCAGGACTAGGAGCCCTTCCCCCTTGGGGACTGTCTTTCTCTGCAGAGGAAGTATCCTGATCAGCCTCATTATGGAGTGTATTCCCAAACCTCCGTCCAGTGTTGAACAGCGCAGTCCTCTTCTTCTTCTTCTTCTTCTTCTTCTTCTTCAAGAGCAGAGTCTTCAACTCTTGTTGACCTTTAGCTAAGCTCATGACCAGCTCTTGAAACTGGGCGTTCTGGGCCTGGAGGGCCTTGATAGCTTGTTCGTTGGATGATTCAGGATTCATGGTGACTATTCCAAATAAACAGCGAAGAAGATTAAGCAACCTGTGGAAAAGGGTACCTGTTATGCATATGATGCAATGAGATGCGTATGTTTTATGTTTTCAAAGACAATCGGGATTCAACTTTGTAGACAAAAAGGAAACACACTTCATTAGATTCAAACTTTAAATTGTTCAACAACTTGCCCTTGGGCATTACAAGAATGAAAATACTGAAAAGGAAATAAAAACTGTAAAAGAAATCTCCAAAGCCCATCAGTTCTCCCATGGCCTCCTCTTCTCAGTACGGATATAGTCATTCAGGATCCGCTCTTCCTCCAATTGCTTAGTCAGCTTCTGAATCTTCCGTTCTTGTTCGTTGAACTTTTCCCGATAAAAATCCCGTTCTTCCTTTAGCTGCGCCCAAGATCTCTTTAGTGTATCAACATCAGTGGGTATCTGAGGAGGGAGGACAATTGGAGGAACCCCGTCTTCATCAGGAGATTCAAGAATGATAGGCCTGACAACTTCGTATGGCATACCCAACTTCTGAGCACGGATGCGGACCCATCTGCAGTAGGGTTCCAATGGTAGAGAAGTCTTCGGTCCCAACTCATGTGGGTCAGCTTTGTGAATTCTGTCCCAAGCCTTAATGAATCCATGGCGTAGTTTGTCACTGCCTACCTGAAATTCAAAATGGAAGTGAGGAACCAACATCTCATGAGGCCCTACTCTTCTGGCTCTTCCAAACTGACGGAGAGCTAAACATGGATTATAAGAGATTCCTCCCTGGGTACCGATCAATGGAACATTAGGGTATTCTCCACAACGATCAATAACAGCTACCTCATCCAAACCTCTGAGAGTCCAAGTGATGTCATTATCAGTGAGAGACATTAACCTATGAGCCCAACCCTTTCCTTCTTCATTCTTCAGCACGAACTTAGGAAGGTGCGAAATAAACCACCTTACTAGCAAATGAGCACAACACCATGGAGTTCCCCGTCTTCGGGCAGTACGAGCATAGAGTTGTTGCAGGATATCACCCAAAAGAGTGGGTACAGGGTTCCGAGACATGAAGATCCTTATGGCATAGATATTGATAAAGGTATCAGGATTTGGAAACAATACCAGACCATAGATTAAAAGAGCCAGAATTTCTTCGTACGCCTTGAAGTCTAAGTCATTCCAGAAACCATTAGCTTTGCCAACCATAAACTTAACCAAAAATCCCTTAACTCCACTTCTAGTTTCCCAGTTAGCCAATACCTCTTCTTTGGTCAAGGGAAGGACTGCAGCGATCTCTTCAGGCCTAAGAGTCTTCTCCCAACCAGTGAATGGAGTCTGCTCCAAAACAGGGATACCAAGCAAATCAGAGAATTCTTCCAGGGTAGGGACCAGCTGGAAGTCTTGAAAGGTGAAGCAATGATACAGGGGATCATAAAACTGGGTCAGGACACTTATTAGTTGTTGGTCCCACTTTGAAGTGATCAAGCCAAGGAGAGAACCATGCCTCTAGATGAAGGAAGTAGTGTTTGGAATCCTATCAACTAATTCCTTGAGCAAAGTAGGTGGCTGAACAAAGTTGAGCCGGATAGTATTCCTACGCACGGGCATAATGATGTCCTACAAAACAGAGCAAAGATGAAACCCTCTTGTCTTTGAAATGGGTCAGTCCTTATACAGGATGCATGCAATGGTATGATGGTATGATGCTATGATGAAGCACAACACAAGTATTCACAAAGGCAAACATGATGAGGCACACAAGTCACACAAGATAACCCTTAGGGTTTAGGCCAGCATGAAGTTTAGGTATTACCCTCTTTTAGTTTCGTTGGTTAAAACCTGTCCTATCAAAAGTGACCGGGTTCTAGAGGATCTCAATATCATTAACTACCCTCAATCGGTCATAACTCCAGCATCGCAAACTTTTCTTGCGGCCAGAACCATCGCGAGAGTTTAGCCTCAATGAGTGTAGCATACTGCTACTGTTCTATGGCCAAGTTGGGTCAATTTAAGGTTCTAAGGTCGGTTGGTGCTTAATGACTCCTTAGAAGACCCATATTCTCCTTGTTACAACACAAGGGATATCGGTACAGACCAAGGTGTCACACCAACGTAGCGACTGCTTCACCCATGTCGGTCTACGCCGGACAGGTCCCTCACAGATTATGCTACCTAAAAGGGTATTCCCCAGATCCGGGTTAGGATCTATGAAACTCCGATGCAAAGCCCACAAATATAAAAGCAAACAAAGCAAACAATTTGAAAACAAGAGTGATATAAGCCCTAAGGTTACTCCACTTTTAAGTTATCCCCAGCAGAGTCGCCAGTTCTGTGATACGGTGGGAGAACTGACTTGAGTTTTTGCGTTTGTTTTCGCAAATGTTTCAGTTGAGCAAGAGTCGCCACCGACTTTTTATTTTATCCTAAGGAAAGGTTAAAAAGCACAGCAAAAACCTTTGAGATGTTTTCTTGGGTTCGGGGAGTAGATTATAGAAAGGGAAGGTATTAGCACCCTTTCTATCCATGGTTATCCATGGGCTCTTAGTTACTTGCTTAGATCAACTTGCCTTGATTTTAAATTGTTTGAAATGGTGCTTTGTGTGTGTGGATTTTGAAAATGTTTTGAAAAGAGGCCAATGTGGTGGCAACCTTTGTAATGATCCATGTTGGGATGTATACAAAAGTGTATGTCTTTTGAAAAGTTTTCAATGTTTTGGAAAGTTGTTTTGAAAGTGTTGTGATGTGTGTTTTGAAAAAATAGGCAAGTGTTTTTGTTTTGCAAGTTGGCAAGTAACCAAGAGCTATCTACCCTAAATTTCTCAAAGATCTTTGCTATGTTTTTAACCCTTTAAACAATTTTCTTCCACCATTATATTTGGTGGACAATCTTGTGTTAGGATGTGAACGGGACGGGCGCGGGTCATCGTTTAGACCATGATTGCAATGGTGCCAAGTATCTTTGGGCAATTTTTCCTTTAAGGGGCTTGATCATTTTTTAGGCAACTTTTGAAAGCGTCATCGAGGGACTATGATCATTTGATTGTTTTGTTTTCGCCAAAGATACCTAACATGCAATATGGCCCATTATTGAAGGCAACAAGTGGAGTACCCTAGGGGTGCAAGTGTGATTAGTGTTGTCCATTTTCATGCTTGTTTATCTTGAAATTAGGTCAAACTATTTTTGGTTGATTTTGCATACAAAACCCTAATTCTATCATGGTATAATTAGAAAACTTTTAAATGCGGAATTTAAAGGTCCTAAATTATTACACAATAATAATGGGAATGGGGGTACAAATGTTCAAATGGGGATGAGACTTCATAGGAGAGTGGTATCCAATATTTACAACCAAATCGAATTGCGCAAATGTAAATATAAAGATGTATAAGAATAAAGCAATATGTATGCGTAAATACTTTTGTGTAAGTGTATGTTTTATTCACAAATGAAATAAGAATAATTAAAAGGGTTAATCTTTGAATATTTCCATGTTTGGGGCAAAAACCCTAATTTTGCTAAATAAAAGGTATTAATTATTTATTATGTATAATATACAATATTTATTAATTATGTATAAAAAATAAATAAAAAGAAATTATATTGTCAAAAAAGTGATTTTTTAAGTTAAATATTAATAAAAAATAAAAATGTATTATTTTTATGTTTTTGACCTAAATAGACTAATAAATGTATAAGTATCTATATTATTTATTAAATATATTAAATATTTACAAAAATTATATATTTAATATTTACAAAAAAAAGTATATTTTTTATAAAATGTTTTCAAAAAGATAAAATAAAATGAAATCAGAAAATAAATATATTTGTATTATTTTTAGTTATTTTAAATAAAAGTATATTTATGTTTATTTATGTACAAAACTAAATGAAACCAAATAAATATCAAATAAAATGCAAAAAAAATGTGAAAAAATAATTTTAATATTTTTTATGCTTTAATAAAAAATAACAAATCAGAATCAAAAAGAAACAAATGAAAATGACAAATAAAACTCAAAATGGGCCAGGGGGTGCATGTGAAATGCAGTGGTGTGAAAAGGAAAAGCAATCTCAGGCCCAGCCCATGAGAGGTTGTCTTCAACCTCCAGACAAACGTTTGAAAAATGCACGCACTCTCTTGCTTCAACCACAACTCCTGATTCCTGGACTTTTAGCACAAACTTATAACATGAAAAGTGTCAAGCACCAAGCCACGATTCCATACATACCAAGAACTTGATCTAACTCTCAGAAATGAGAGAGAATTTCTCCATCCCTAATTCTTAACCTAAGTTTTTGTCAATGTTCAGGTCTTAAATTCTCTCAGCATATGCAATATAAATGGAAAGTGAGGATATGTATAGCTTCAGGGCCATGAGTAGTGCATTTTTCATTCATAAATCTAAACCTAACTCTTCCTAGATTGAGAGATAGAAGTCCATGAACTTACCTGTTCAGCTTGGATCGTGTCTGGCAATGGAGGCACTTTCAAGGCAAGGTGAGGATTGGTACAGCTTGCTTGAAGTCCAAGGATGCTATTCCAAGGCTTGGTATGCTTTGAAACTTGCTATATCAAGCTACAGAAGTTCACCTGCAAAACAGAAAAAGTGAAAATGGTGAAGTTGGTTAGAGGTGTTACAGGTCGTGTCCAATGCTTAGGATAGCTTCAATGGGTGATAGGGAATGTGTTGGCAAAGGTTTCAGCCAAAACGCACGAGTGGAAGTGTTTGTGGAAGTCAAGTTGCAGGGATGCCCTGTTTTTGTGCAGTACAATGGTGTTTTTGTGAATGTGAGGTTTGGAAGGTGTTTTGGTCGTGCCTTAGCTCAGTTATGTTGTTTGGAATGTGTCTAACAAGTTTGTCTAAGCTAGTTCTTGCAGCAAATGAGAGTTGTTGTGAGTTATGCAAGGTTTCTTCTAACTTAAGCAAGAAATGGCAAGTTGGTTTACAAGCTTCTCTAGGCCCCTCAAGTATGCTGCATCTTTTTGTCTTGATCAGTGCGTTATATCCCTGAACTTGTGCCAAAAGGATTTGCATTGTACTTCTTGATTTGCAAACTTGACATAAAGTTCAACTTTTCAAAAATGTATAAATTGCTTTTTCCATTTATGGCTCAATCTTGTATGCAATGGTTAAACACACAAGATAAGGCTTAAACATAAAGGCTTGGTGTGATACGATGGGAGAACTGACTATGGTTTTGCGTTTGTTTTCGCAAATGTTTCGGTTGAGCAAGAGTCGCCACCGACTTTTTATTTTATCCTAAGGAAAGGTTAAAAAGCACAGCAAAAACCTTTGAGATGTTTTCTTGGGTTCGGGGAGTAGATTATAGAAAGGGAAGGTATTAGCACCCTTTCTATCCATGGTTATCCATGGGCTCTTAGTTACTTGCTTAGATCAACTTGCCTTAATTTTCAATTGTTTGAAATGGTGCTTTGTGGGTTTGAAAATGTTTTGAAAAGAAGCCAATGTGGTGGCAACCTTTGTAATGATCCATGTTGGGATGTATACAAAGATGTACGTCTTTTGAAAAGGTTTTCATTTGTTTTCGAAAGTTTGTTTTGAAAGTGTTGTGAGGTGTGGTTTAAAAATAGGCAAGTGTTTTGTTTTGCAAGTTTGATTCAAGTAACTAAGAGGTTATCTACTCCTAAATTTCTCAAATATTTCTCCTATGCTTTTAACCATTTTAACAATTTTGTTCCACCATTGCATTTGGTGAAAAATCTTGTGTTAGGATGTGAAAGGGACGGGCGCGGGTCATCGTTTAGACCATAATTGCAATGGTGCCAAGTATCTTTGGGCAATGTTTTCTTTAAGGGACTTGATCATTTTTTAGGCAACTTTCGAAAGCGTCATCGAGGGACTATGATCATTTGATTGTTTGTTTTGCCCAAAGATACCTAACATGCAATATGGCCCATTATTGAAGGAAACAAGTGGAATACCCTAGGGGTGCAAGTGTGATTAGTGTTGTCCATTTTCATGCTTGATTATCTTTGAAATTAGGTCAAACTATTTTGGTTAATTGATTTGCATACAAACCCTAATTCTAGCATGGTATATTTAGAAAGCATTTAAAGTGCGAAAAATAAAGTTCCTAAGTTATTACAACACAATATAGGGGAAGGGGGATACAAATGTTCAAATGAGGGTATTTTGACAAGGAATTTAAACCTAGACTATTACATCCAATTGAGAATTTACAAGATATTTAATATACAACAATTAAATAAAAATGGAATAAATATGCAAGATGCAGAAAAAAATGTTTTTATGTGTCAAATAAACAAAATAAAAAGTATTAATTTTTGGATTTTTTATGTATTTAGGGCCAAACCCTAATTTATTAAATAAAAGGTATTAATTATTTAATATGTATAATATTTACTAGTTATGTACAAAAATAAAATAAAAATGAAGTACATTTGTCAAAAAGGTATTTTTTAAGGTTAAATATTAATAAAAAATAAAATGTATATATCTTGTATCTTTAACCTAAATATACTAATATATATGTAAATATTTATATTATATGATAAATATATTAAATATATACAAAAATAAAATATTTAATATTTACAAGAAAAGTATATTTTCATAAAATATTTTCACAAGATAAACTAAAATAAAAATCCGAAAAATAAAATGTATTGGTATTAATTTTAGTATTTTTAAATAATAGTATATAAGTATTTATTTATGTACAAATATCAATTTAAACAAATAAAAGCCTAATAAATATAAAAATGGTGTAAAAATATTTTTTTTATATTTTTAATATTGTGAGGAAAAATAAATAAGTCAGGACAAAAAAGAAAAGGTCAAAAAATCATGAAAATAAGCATAATGGGCCAAGGGGGTTTAAAAGTAACAAAAGGGTGCAAATAGGAAACTGAAACAAAGCCCAGCCCAAAAAGTCCTTCTTCAACCTCTGAACCTGTATGAACAACAATCAACACGCGTTTTCTATCTCCCAATTCCTGGACTTTCAAGAAAAACTCACAACATGAAAAATGTAGAGCATTAAGAGACGAATCCAGACATATAAAGAACTTGACTTAACTCTCTAAGATGAGAGATAATTTCTTCTCCCCCAATTTCTGACCTAGTTTTTGTTCCATGTTCAGACATTAAATTTTCACAGCACACATAATATAAATGAAAACTAATTACATGGGCATGTTCAGGGCTATGAATGTGACATATTTTATTTACAAACCTAAAGCTAACAATGCCTGGATAGAGAGATATGAGTTCATGAACTTACCTGTTCAGTTGGAATCGTATCTGGTGATGGAGGTACTTTCAGTGCAAGGTGATGATTGGTACAGCTTCCTTGATGTCCAGGGATGCTATTCCAAGTTTTACTTTGCTTTGAAACTAGCTGAATCGAGTTATAGAACTCCACCTGCAAAACAGAAAAAATGAAAATAGTGATGTTGAATGGGAGTGTTACAGGTCGTGTTTGAGGTTTGGAATAGCTTCAAGGGATGTTGTGGGATGTGTTTGAAGTGTTTTTAGCAAGAATGCACGAATGGAATGAGTTATGGAACTCAATCTGCAGCAGGTCCCCTGTTTTGGCAGTTTGAGGGTGATTCTGTGAATGGGGAGGTATTGGAGATGATAGGCTCGTGTCTCAGGTCAGGATGGATGTTTAGAATGTGTTTGACAAGTTTTCTTAAGCCTGTGTTAGCTGAGATGAGAGTTGTGTATGGTTATGCTATGTTTCTTCAACTTTAAGCAACAAATGTCCACTTGAGTTTTTAGACTGATAGAGGCCCCCCTAATGTGCTGCATACCTTGGCCTTGATCAGTATAATTAGCTCATAAACTTGTTCCAAAGAGATTTGCACTGTACTTGCTTGGATTGCTAATTGACATAAAGTTCCACTTTTGCAAAAATGGACATTATGCTTTTTCTATTTTGGGACTAAACCTTTATGTAATGCTTGAACACATAAAATATGGTCTTGGCACAATGAGTTTGCATTAAATTTATGAGTGCAAAAGGGATATAGGACCTGTAATCAAGTTGTGCAAGCTGATTTCAAAATGGCCTAGATGTATGAACATGTAACTTGGCCAAATCAAAAGTGAGTTTTTCCCATCTTGCCAAATTCGATTCTCACTAACCATGAGTTTGTTTGATGAGTTCTTGGACATTTTGGAAAGCTTGTAATGTGTACTACAATCCATCTTTGAAATGCAAATTGAAATTCCAAGTGGAAGTATGTGAAAAATGGTCTTGAAGTTAGGTAAAAACCTTGCCTAAAATAGGTCAAATTTTCTCTAAGTTAAGAATGGTTTGGTACCCTTGTTTCAAAAATTGTAACTTGAGCTACAAGCTTCTTTTGGGAAAACTTTGTGAATCAAAGTTGTAGATTTTGCAATAGGCTACAACTTTCATGTTTTGACTTTTGCTTGAATCCAAATGAATCTTGGTGAGAAAGTGGGACAAAGTTAGGAAAAAATTAGGGTTTTTCATAACTTTGAAAAATTCTAAGTTATGAAAAATCTTCATTTCAAACCCTAATTTGCAATTCTTGATTTCTTGATGAACAAGTTTCATGATTTGGCATGTTTTGATGAAAAATGAATCTTGACACTTGATTTTGACCAAAAAGTCAAAGTTTGACTTTTCAGTATACAGTCAAAATTGATCAATTGACTGGGAAATTCAACTGTCAATCTTGTGTATTTGGGATCTTTTGAACTTGTTGAGCATGTCAAGACAATTCCATGGGGTCCTTGAGTCCATATGTGAGCTTGATTTGCCATTGGCTAGGTCAATCAGTCAAAAATGGCCTTTGTGCAGTCAAAACCCTAAAAATGACCATTTTGCCCTTTTGGTGATCTGATCAAATTTCTTGTGGAATTGTGATCCAAACTTGATCAAATGGTCCATGTGAGTTCATAATGTTGATGTGGGTCAATTTTCATGAGATTTGACTGTCAATTGGCCACAGTTGACTTTTTTCCCCAATACAGCTGATTTCTAGGTCAACTGTCCAATTGACTGGGCAAAATTTGGAATCAAGACTTGAAACTTGGTATGGATAAACTTGGGAGTCCAAGATGAAGCATGAAAGTCATCTTAGGCATTTTAGGTCAAAACATCTTTGTTCAAACACAAACCCTAATTTGGGTCCACAGTGCAAGGAGAAGTCTTGAGCAGAGGAAACCCTAATTGGATCTTGAGCTCCAAGGGTTTTGTGATGAGAAAATGTTGAGGAAATGGGAGGGAAAATTTTGGGGTACAACAATTGCCCCTGTTCAATCTTCTTGAACCTGAAGAGTTAGATTGGCAAGTTTGCCTTTCGTGACTCGAGGGTAAAAGGAGATTGGACACTAGAGTGCCCGGAAATTTGCACTCGCATGTTGGAGTATCAGCAATGTGATGTCGGAAATGGGCTTATAGATGCCATTTGGAGAGATGGTGGATAGGGAGATGGGCTTATAGATGCCATCTGGAGACGTGACAGAACCTTGTCGGGAATGGGCTTATAGATGCCATTTGGAAGCGTTGATCGCATAAGAGATTCCTTAGCGAGAACTTGTGTATTTTGAGAAAGACAGATGTTTTCCTGGCTTGTTACAGGTGTTGATCTTTAATCTTTTCATGCAGATATGCCCTGGCTAGATATAGGTGTCGAATCTACAATCGGTTGCTCACAGATATGCCCTGGCTGGATACAGGAATCGAATATGGAAATAGTCGTCAACAAATATGCCCTGGCTGGATACAGGAATCGAATATGGAAATAGTCGTCAACAAATATGCCCTGGCTGGATACATGAATCGAATCTGGAAATAGTCGTCAACAGATATGCCCTGGATGGATACAGGAATCGAATCTGGAAATAGTCGTCAACAGATATGCCCTGGCTGGATACAGGAATCGAATCTTCAAACTCTTCAGATGTGCCCTGGCTAGATACAGGAATCGAATCTGGAATTGTTGTCAACAGACATGCCCTGGCTGGATACAGGAATCGAATATGGAAATAGTCGTCAACAGATATGCCCTGGCTGGATACAGGAATCGAATCTTCAAACTCTTCAGATGTGCCATGGCTAGATACAGGAATCGAATCTGGAAACTGATCACTCACAGATGTGCCCTGGCTAGATACAGGAATCGAATCTGGAAACTGTGACAGTTGAAGGTAGTTGTCTTTTTCCTGAAAAGGCAAAACATCAATTGTATGCAATGTCATGATGTATGACATGTATGATGTCATGACGTTCAAAATGAGATAGTGTCGTATGCACTTTATCATGTATGTAAGCAAGATGTATGAAATGCGAAATGTTTATGAATGTATTTTCGTCTAGGAAAATAAATCCTTGATGATCGTCCGTGGAATTAAATCCTGGGCTGACGTTTGAAGAGTAGAGCTCTTCGTTTCCGCTGGGGATGACGGTTGCAAGAATACACCGGTAGGAGAAGATGACTCCGTTGAGGAATAAACTTGTTGGAGAGATTACTCTGCGGGGAATTGCTCTGTGGAAGAGATACTTTGCTGAAGTTTGACGAGAGCTTCACTGAGGATTTCAATGATGGACTCCGCTGGGGATAACAATGATAAACTTCTCTGGGGATGACAATGATAAACTCCGCTGGGGATTGCGTTGATAAGTTATGTTGGGGAACTTTGATGAACTCCGCTGGGGATAGGAAGAACTTTACCGAGGGCGATCTTCCGTGGTAATTAGCTGAGGATAACCCAGTTATAAGCCCTTGTGAGGAATAACTTTGAATAAAGCTCGGGAGAGACGTCCGTACTCTGCAGGGGATAAGCTTCAAGACCTGCCGGGGATAAGAATTCCACTTTCCTGGGGAAACTTTTCAGACTGTACTGGGGTGTTGATATTCCGTCGGAGAATAATCTTAGGTCAAGACTGCCGGGGATGCTTGCTGATGAATGCCTATACTCCGCTGGGGAATGTTGATATCTTCTGGGGATACACAACTTCCTTCATGCTGACCGTAGACTAACTCTGTTGGAGGAGAGTATTGCTGACTTGCTAGGGGAATATTGTGCCTTTTCAGGATTGATAGGGAACCAACTCTACTTGGGGAAAGTATTGTTGAATCTTGTCTTACTCTGCGGGGAGTTGAGATAATTTGGTCACATTTTTCAGTTGAACCTACCTTGGTACTTCGGCGGACAAAGCAACCAGACTGCATCAGACAACTTTACATTGCCCCTGTTTCTGATGTCACCTGTAATTAGTCTTTTGTTTCATATGCAAGTATTTATGAATTAGCAATTCAATGTCAAATGCATATATCAAAAATGAACATTGGACGTTCTTCGCAAGACAAAACAGGAAAAAGGAAAAACAATTGGCAATTTGTTTGGAAAACTGAATCTGTATTGATTTTGAAATTTGCCTGTAAATAGGCGTTTTTTGTACAAGAGGCTGACGTCCTAGTAAGAGAACGCCGCCGAATAACACAAAGTTTATACAATTTTGAAAAGGAAACAAAACAGCTATGTGCACAACATTCCTACTAGGTTCCAACTCTGCTATCGCCTTTATGTCTTCGAGCGTCTCATCACTTTGCTGCTTAGTTGAAGATGAAGTTGATTGATCGATGCCGAAGTCTGAGCCAGATAGTTGATGCCGAATTCTGGATGCAAGGTGACCCAATGAGACATAGTGTTACGCTTTATCCCTAACTTTTGCCTGGACCTCCCTTTCGGGTTTTCAGTCCACCGGGATACCCATTTTTGCCCAAGCCGCCTTTTCAGGTTTTCGACTTGCCGGGTGCACATATTTTTTTCATTTCATCCCTTATTTTTGCCCGAACCCTTTTGGTTCGTCGGGAAGCCCTTATTTTTGCCTAGGTATGTCAACCTAGCGGGTCTTTTATTCATGCGTAGTATCTTTTTACTATGTCTGCATTGGCGGGGTGAGGAAGGTCGTCACCATCCATGGTGGTTAGAATCATGGCTCCTCCTGAGAACACATGTTTAACCACAAATGGCCCTTCGTATGTAGGGGTCCATTTGCCCCGGGGATCACTTTGAGGAAGGATGATGCGTTTGATTACCAGGTCCCCAACTTGATACTCTTGTGGTCTGACTTTCTTGTTAAATGCCCTGATCATCCGTTTTTGGTACATCTGACCATGACAGATAGCGGTGAGTCTCTTTTCGTCAATCAGGTTTAATTGATCAAGTCGAGTCTGGATCCAGTCATCTTCACTCAGATCTGCATCCTTCATTATCCAGAGAGAGGGTATCTGGACTTCAATCGGCAAGACTGCCTCCATGCCATAGACCAAGGAAAAAGGAGTTGCCCCGGTTGACGTCCTTGCTGAGGTACGGTACCCATGAAGAGAAAATGGTAACATTTCGTGCCAATCTTTGTAGGTCACTGTCATCTTCTGCACAATCTTTTTGATATTCTTATTCGCTGCTTCTACAGCTCCATTCATCTTCGGCCGGTAAGGAGAAGAGTTGTGGTGCTGTATCTTGAATTGCTCGCAGAGCTCAGTGATCATCTTGTTGTTAAGATTGGTGCCATTGTCCGTAATGATTCTTTCTGGGACGCCATACCGACAGATCAGGTTATGCCGAATGAAACGTGCCACGACGCTCTTGGTTACCATGGCATAGGAAGCTGCCTCAACCCACTTCGTGAAGTAATCAATTGCTACTAGGATGAAACGATGCCCGTTGGATGCCGTTGGTCGGATCTCACCGATCATATCGATGCCCCACATTGCAAAAGGCCAAGGTTCCGTCAGGATGTTCAGAGGAACCGGAGGGATGTGCACCTTATCAGCATAGATCTGGCATTTATGACAAGTTCGAGAATGTTGGTAACAGTCGGCTTCCATTGTGGACCAGAAATATCCTGCCCGAAGGATTTTCTTTGCCATGGTGTGTCCACTGGAATGTGTTCCGAATGTACCTTCATGCAGTTCTATCATGATCTTCTCTGCTTCAGCCTTATCCACACAACGCAGTAGAGTTGAATCATGATTCCGTTTGTAGAGAATGCCGTTGCTGAGGAAGAATTTTGCCGCAAACCTTCTCATGAACGTCTTGTCGTTGACAGATGCACCTTCAGGGTATTCCTGAGCTTCCAAGTATCTCTTCACCTCATGATACCAGGGTTTTTCAGTCACCTTTTCGGCCTCAAGATCGCAGCAGTATGCAGGTTCGTCCAACTTCCAGATAATGATCCGGGGAGCCTCATTGTCCCATTTGACTTTGAACATTGAAGACATCGTAGCTAGTGCGTCCGCTAACTGATTCTCCTCTCTTGGGAAGTGTTCAAAAGTTATCTCTTCAAAGTGGGGAAGCAAAGTCAGCACATACTCCTTGTAAGGAATAAGATTTTGGTGTTTCGTATCCCACTCGCCTTTGATCTGATTAATCACGAGAGCGGAATCTCCGAAAACACTCAGAAACTTGATCCTTAAGTCGATTGCAGCTTGAAGACCCATGATACATGCCTCATATTCTGCCATGTTGTTGGTGCAGTTGAAGCACAGCCGGGCGGTGAGTGGAGTATGAGTTCCCTTGGGGGATATGATTACAGCGCCGATTCCATTACCCAAAGCGTCCGAGGCTCCGTCAAAATGCATAGACCATCGGGATCCTTCCTCAGGTCCTTCATCCGGTCCAGGTACTTCACAATCAGTTACGACCATGACATCTTCGTCCGGAAATTCAAAGTTCAATGATTGGTAATCGTCCACAGGTTGGTGTGCCAAATGATCTGCCAATACACTTCCCTTGATTGCTTTTTGAGTGGTGTATTGGATATCATATTCTGTCAAGATCATTTGCCATCTTGCTATTCTTCCAGACAGAGCAGGCTTTTCGAATATGTACTTGATGGGATCCATCTTTGAAATCAGCAGAGTAGTGTGGGTCAACATATGTTGTCTCAGCCGGCGAGCAGCCCATACCAGAGTGCAGCAAGTTTTCTCGAGCAGTGAGTACCGAGACTCACAGTCGGTAAACTTTTTGCTCAGGTAATAAATAGCATGCTCTTTTCGGCCAGACTCGTCATGCTGCCCCAGCACACACCCCATTGAATTGTCAAGTACTGTCAAGTATAGTATCAGAGGTCTCCCTTCTACTGGTGGCATAAGAATGGGTGGTTCTTGGAGATATTCCTTTATCTTTTCGAAAGCAGCCTGACATTCATCATTCCAACGTACTACTTGATCTTTCTTCAATAGTTTGAAGATTGGCTCACAGGTAGAAGTTAGATGTGAGATGAATCGGGCAATGTAATTCAGTCGTCCCAGAAAGCCTCTGACTTCTTTCTCTGTCTTGGGAGTCGGCATCTCTTGTATGGCTTTTACCTTGGCAGGGTCCACCTGAATACCTTTATCGCTTACGATGAAACCTAGTAATTTTCCAGACCTCACCCCAAAGGTGCATTTGTTTGGGTTCAACCTCAGCTTGTACAACTTCAGTCGGTCAAACAGCTTCCGCAGATGGTCAAGGTGTTCCTCCTCAGTTTGGGACCTTGCAATCATATCATCAACGTAGACTTCAATCTCATGATGGATCATATCATGAAATAAAGCAACCATGGCACGTTGGTAGGTTGCCCCAACATTTTTCAACCCGAATGGCATGACCTTGTAGCAGAAGGTGCCCCACTGAGTGACAAAGGTAGTCTTTTCCATATCTTCAGGAGCCATCTTGATCTGATTATACCCCGAAAAACCATCCATGAAGGAGAACACCTTGTGTTGAGCAGTATTGTCAACAAGAACGTCGATGTGAGGTAGGGGGAAGTCATCCTTGGGGCTTGCCCTGTTTAGGTCCCTGTAATCGACACACATTCTGACCTTACCGTCCTTCTTCGGTACTGGCACCATGTTGGCAACCCACTGAGGGTAAGAAGTCACTGCTAGAAACCCGGCATCGAATTGCTTCATAACCTCAGCTTTGATCTTTTCAGACATCTCTGGGCGCATACGACGGACCTTTTGCTTTACTGGAGGGCAGTCTTCTTTGGTAGGAAGGTGATGAACTACAATGTCGGCATCCAAACCAGGCATGTCTTCGTAAGACCAAGCAAAGATTTCCATGTAATCATGTAGCATCTGGATCAATCGTTGCTTCACGCTGAGCTCTAGATTGGCACCAATCTTGACCTCTTTTCTATCTGTCTCAGTACCCAGGTTCACTATTTCCACCGGCTCTTCATGCGGCTGAATGGCCCTCTCTTCCTGGAGTAGCAGTCTTGCGAGTTCACCAGGCACTTCACAATCATCTTCACCTTCGTCCTCGGCCAAGTTGATCGGATTTTCGAAGTCATAACTGGCAGTAGCAGAGCTGTTACCAGTGAGATCCAGAGTGGATTGAAACCTGTATAAGTGAGTGTGTGTAAATATAGCTGTTTTGCAATATATAACACAGAAAGAAAAAGAGCACAAGATTTGAAATGCAACAAACGTCCAATGTTTTGATTAATGATATATGGAAATGTCATACAAAAAGCCCTCACAAATGGAGCTATGGTGCCCCGGGTAGGACACCGAGCCAATAAAAGTTTCAACATATTGTTTGTTACAAATTGAAAATCAAAAGAGTTCATTACTGCGTGACAAATGTAATAGGTGTAAAATCCTTTGCCGTCCAGTTGCTTGGTCCGTTGTTGGTGGTTGGATAGATTCAACTGTCAAATTCTGCTTCCTCTACGTCCTCCTCGATAGCATTCACCCTTGGGTTGGTGATAAACACCAGAGCCTTTCTGATCCTTTCTTTGTGCACAGCCCTCTGAGCCTCTGCAGTGAAGCCCAGCCCAAACTTGTCAGTCTTTTGAGTGAAGTCAGGAAGCTGACCCCAGTTTGCACATTTGCCTTTCTCGATTACAGCCCGGGCATCCTTCAGGGAAGCCATCTTCAGAGGAAAGTCTTCTTCAACCACTGCCTCAGCTGACGCCAACGTTGGAGGTACCTCTTCAAAATGTTGAAAGGGGGTTTCAATAAACTCCCCGTCCATCTCGATATACCAGAATGAATTCAAGTGACTTACCATGTATTCCTCCTCACCCTGCATAGTAACAATCTTCCCTTTGACAGGGTATTTGAGCTTTTGGTGTAGAGTGGATGTTACTGCCCCAGCCTTGTGAATCCAGGGTCGACCCAACAAGCAGGAATAAGATGGACGGATATCCATCACGTAGAACGTTGAGTCGAAGACTTGGGAACCCACACGAATAGGAATGTCTACCTCACCGTGCACCATCCTCTTAGAACCGTCGAAGGCTCTAACAATGATGTTACTAGGTTTCAATTCCAGGCCCTCACAATCCAATCGATCCAAGGCCTTCTTGGGCAAAACATTCAGGGAAGAACCGGTATCCACCAACACGTGTGCGAGAGTAGTGCCCCTGCATTCTATAGAGACATGCAGGGCATCATTGTGATTTTTCCCTTTGGCGGTAAGGTCAGCATCCGAGAACCCCAAGCCATTGTCAGCTGTCAAATTAGCCACACAGTCAGTGAATTGATCTGCAGATGTCTCTTGCGGCACATGGGCCGTTTTCAGAAATGAAATCATGGCCTTGGCGTGGGCCTCTGAGCACAGCAACAATGATAACATAGAGATTTTGGAGGGGGTATGCCCCAGCTGTTCAACGACATTGAAGTCACTCTTTTTAATGATTTTAAGGATTTCCTCCATCTCTTGTTGGGAGGCTTCAATAGCAGTCTTTTTTGGTGCCTCCGTCCGGGCAGGCAAACCGGTAGCAAATTCTTTGCCCCGAGCATCAGAGGACTCGGCGGCAGTAGTAGACACAGGAACTTGATTTGGAACATTCACACTTGCGGGTGTGATGATAAGAGGTTTTCGGATAACTGGCGGTGCAATGTCGGGCGAGAAGAGCCTGCCACTGCGAGTAATCTTGGTGGGACCAGTGATGTTACTGATACTGGTACCGGTGTTGAACTCCTGGTTCACTCCAAGCACATACACGTCTTCCCCATAGTGCCATGGGACAGCCTTGTTAGATTCATAGGGGAGAGGCCCCGAAACAGTAATAGTAATGGGTGCAACAGACATAATTTGGACTGGCTTCCTCGGGAGAGCCTTGGTAGGAATGTTGAAAATTGTGATGACAGATACTTCTTCAGCGGAAACAAACGGAACATCAGTTTTCTTGAACATAATTTCTTTGCTGTCCATCAGGCTTTGGATGCCTGATTTCAACAGCGGACAACCGGTAGGGATAACAGCACACAGGAGGCAACCCTTGCTACAACCCGGAAATAAACCGGCTAGCCGTAGGTTCCTCTTAACAGTCAATAGAGGGGTAGCAACATCATTCACCGAAACAGCATACAAATCTTCCTCGACGGCATTTACTCTATGCTGGGGCATAGGAGCAGTTACAACATTTGGCCTCTCAGGCGCCTCAAATTGAATTTCCTTCTCATCGATAAGGTCTTGCACCTTATTTCTCAGGGCCCAACAATCATCAGTAGTATGCCCGGGGCTATCAGAATGATAAGCACAACGGGCATTTGGGTTATACTTAGGAGATGCAGTATTCACGACCTTCAGAGCCTCTTTGATGGTCACCAAGTTGGTTGATAACAGTTGCGGTAAGATTTGTGACAAGGTCATACTCAGCCGAGTATACTGCCTCTTGGGCCTTTCACCTATTTGTTGATTGTACTGCTGAGGAGCAGCAACAGGCTTTGAAATGACTAAGGCATTGACGGCTTGGCGGCTTTCTGGCTTGACTTGTCTTCTAGGACCATAGACTGCACTTGCTTCTTTCTTGAAAGGCCTCTTCTCAGTACTTGCGGAAGCGCTCTTCTGTATCTTTCCTGACCTGATGCCAGCTTCTATCCTTTCACCCGTCAGAATCAAATTCGTAAACCCAGCGGAGGAATTACCAACCAAATGATTGAAGAATGGACCAGACAAGGTCCCTAGAAACATGTCAACCAGCTCACGATCAGTCAAAGGAGGCTGCACCCTGCCAGCCAAATCTCTCCATTTTTGTGCATATTCTTTGAACCCTTCGCCCGTTCCTAGAGACATACCCTGAAGTTGGGTACGCGTAGGAGCAAGGTCAGAATTGTATTGATATTGTCTATAGAATGCGGTAGCCAAATCTTCCCAATGTCGGATACTGGTTCCATCTAGCTGATAAAACCACTCAAGCTGCGACCCCGAAAGGCTATCTTGGAAGAAGTGGATCCAAAGATTTTTGTTTGCCGTGTAAGGTTGGATCTTCCTTACGTACGACCTTAGATGTAGCTTTGGACATGAAGCCCCGTCGTATTTGGCAAAGGCAGGCGCCTTAAACTTGTGTGGGATTACCACCCCAGAAGATAACCCTAAATCTCTGAAATCCAGCCCCGGCACATTCTGAATCTCCATGGCGCTCAAGCGGTCCTCTAATTGCTTGTATCTGTCAGTAGCAGGTGGGTATTGTTCGTCATTGTAATCCGTCTCGTTGTCAGAGACTGCAGGACTAGGAGCTCCTCCCCCTTGGGGACTGTCTTTCTCTGCAGAGGAAGTAGTTGGGTCAGCCTCATTATGGAGTGTGTTCCCAAACCTGCGTCCAGTGTTGAATAACGCAGTTCTCTTCTTCTTCTTCTTCTTCTTTAGGAGCAGAGCCTTCAACTCTTGCTGACCTTGGGCCAGGCTCATGACCATTTCTTGAAACTGGGCACTTTGGGCCTGAAGGGCCTTGATTGCTTGCTCACTGGATGATTCTGGATTCATGATGACTGTTCAAAAATAAACAGCGAAGAAGATTAAGCAACCTGTAGAAAAAAGGGGTACCTGTTATGCACATGATGCATGAGATGCTATCTATGCAATGCATTCAAGGGTTTTGGAAATTCACAATTGTTGTAGACAAAAAGAACGCACGTCATATTAATAAGAAGAATTTTGTTAGTACATAAGTGCCCCATGGGCCAAATATTACAAAATCAACTTCTCAAGGTAAAAAGACGTTGCGCATCCTCTTTGGCGCAATGTAGGTGTTGAGGGGATCTTGCTCGTGGAGTCGGCGGGTGAGCTCTAAAACCTTCTTCTCACTGGCGTAGAAGCTGGCTTCAAAAGTGTTCCGTTCCTCCTTGAGTTGGATCCAACTTTTCTGCATCTCCTCCTATGATGTAGGCATGTCAGGGTGTAGGATGGTGTAGGGAACTTCTCCTTCCTTGACGGGCTCTTTAATCACAGGGAGAACATGAGGATAAGGCATCATTAGACTCTGGGCTCGGGCTCGTACCCACTTGAGATAAGGCTCAAGAGGGATAGAGTTCTTGTGTCCCAGTGTCTTGCTGTCAACCTTGTTGGGCATCCTCCAAGCTCTGATGAATCTTTGGAGAAGTCCTTGCGCATCGTTGTCGAAGTCAAAAACTAGGTCAAGAATCAACATGTTGTGAGGGCCATCCCTCCGTGCATATCCAAATTGCCTCAAAGCTAGGCAAGGGTTGTAGGTGATACCTCCTCTGATTCCAAGTAAAGGAACATTAGGAAACTCTCCACAACGATCGACGATGATGACATTTTCTCTGGACCGAGAACACTAATGTACATCAGAGTGAGTAAGAGTCATCAACCGTTGGGACCACCTTGAGCCTTGGTCATTCTTCAAGACAGATTGTGGAAGGTGCGAAATAAACCACCTTGTAAGGAGAGGAGTACAACACATGAGAACACCCCTCTTTCTCATTGTTCGTGTGTAAAATGAGTGAAGGATGTCCCCAAGTAATGTTGGTATTGGATTTCTGGACAAGAAGATTTTGACGGCGTTGACCTCCACAAGCTGGTCAGGATTTGGGAACAAGACCAACCCATAGATAAGGAGTGCCACATTTTCTTCAAAGGCTTGTAGGTCCAATGAATTCCAACATTCTTGTGCCTTCTCAAACAAGAATTTTGCTAAGAAGCCTTTGACGCCGCTTCTAGTTTCCCAATGCCCTTTGATGTCAGAAGGCTGTAGATGTAATGCTCGAGCAACATCTTCAGGCTTTGGTTCCTTTTCCGTACAGTTGAAAGGTAGTTGATTAAGGATAGGAATTCTCAGGAGTTGAGAAAATTCCTCCAAAGTGGGTACCAACTGGTAGTTGGGGAAAGTGAAACAGTGGTGAAGAGGGTCAAAGAACTGGAATAACACTTTCATCATGTCTTCTTTAATGTTGGTGTTGACTAAGCTGAGCAGTCTACCATGTCTTTCAGTGAAGGATGAGCTTTCCAGAATTCTTGAGGTGAGCTCCTTGAGTTGAGGAGAAATTCTCACAAGGTTGACTTGGATGGTTTTTCTGCGAGGAATTTCCATGACCTGCAAAATAAGAACAAAGATGAAGATCTAAACCCTTGAAATGGTTAGTGAATGCATATGATGCTTTATGATGTTTATGGTGTATGCACAAAACACATGTACAAGCAATTCACACCAAACCCTAGTTTCAGGCTTGCATGGGGTTTCATAGGTAAGTACCCTCTTGAGTGTAGTTGGCTAAAAAACCTGTCCTATAAATACTAACCGGGTTCTAAGGAGCTCAATATCATTGGATTGTTTTCATTGTTCATTGTTTTGGTTTAGCCACTTAACTAGCGACCAAAATATTCCAAGAAAACAACCCTCAATGAGTGTAGTATCGAGTATCTACCAACTTCGGACTGCACCAAAGCCGGTCATCTCACTACCCCTAATGTAAGGCCAAGATGGTCAAGTAAGGTTCTAGGTCATTAGTGCTTAGTGACATCACTCAGCGGCCCCGTACTCTCCTTGATTGAACTCAAGGGTTACCGGTACTCACAAATATGTCGCACTAATATAGCTATTGCTTCGACCGTGTCGGTATACCCCGCACAGTTTCCACAACGTATTGCTATCTATGAATGGTTCCCAAAATCCGGGTGTAGGATTGCAAACCCAAACAAGAGAGCCAAGATATAAAGCAATCAAATCAAACAATTAGTCATGCAAGAGGGTGATCTAAGCCCTAAGGTTACTCCACTTTAAAAATTGTCCCCAGCAGAGTCGCCAATTCTGTGATACGGTGGGAGAACTGACTATGGTTTTGCGTTTGTTTTCGCAAATGTTTCGGTTGAGAAAGAGTCGCCACCGACTTTTTATTTTATCCTAAGGAAAGGTTAAAAAGCACAGAAAAAACCTTTGAGATGTTTTCTTGGGTTCGGGGAGTAGATTATAGAAAGGGAAGGTATTATCACCCTTTCTATCCATGGTTATCCATGGGCTCTTAGTTACTTGCTTAGATCAACTTACCTTAATTTTCAATTGTTTGAAATGGTGCTTTGTGGGTTTGAAAATGTTTTGAAAAGAAGCCAATGTGGTGGCAACCTTTGTAATGATCCATGTTGGGATGTATACAAAGATGTACGTCTTTTGAAAAGGTTTTCATTTGTTTTCGAAAGTTTGTTTTGAAAGTGTTGTGAGGTGTGGTTTAAAAATAGGCAAGTGTTTTGTTTTGCAAGTTTGATTCAAGTAACTAAGAGGTTATCTACTCCTAAATTTCTCAAAGATTTCTCCTATGCTTTTAACCCTTTTAACAATTTTGTTCCACCATTGCATTTGGTGGACAATCTTGTGTTAGGATGTGAAAGGGACGGGCGCGGGTCATCGTTTAGACCATAATTGCAATGGTGCCAAGTATCTTTGGGCAATGTTTTCTTTAAGGGACTTGATCATTTTTTAGGCAAATTTCGAAAGCGTCATCGAGGGACTATGATCATTTGATTGTTTGTTTTGCCCAAAGAGACCTAACATGCAATATAGCCCATTATTGAAGGCAACAAGTGGAATACCCTAGGGGTGCAAGTGTGATTAGTGTTGTCCATTTTCATGCTTGATTATCTTTGAAATTAGGTCAAACTATTTTGGTTAATTGATTTGCATACAAACCCTAATTCTAGCATGGTATATTTAGAAAGCATTTAAAGTGCGAAAAATAAAGTTCCTAAGTTATTACAACACAATATAGGGGAAGGGGGATACAAATGTTCAAATGGGGGTATTTTGACAAGGAATTTAAACCTAGACTATTACATCCAATTGAGAATTTACAAGATATTTAATATACAACAATTAAATAAAAATGGAATAAATATGCAAGATGCAAAAAAAAAATGTTTTTTATGTGTCAAATAAACAAAATAAAAAGTATTAATTTTTGGATTTTTTTATGTATTTAGGGCAAAACCCTAATTTATTAAATAAAAGGTATTAATTATTTAATATGTATAATATTTACTAGTTATGTACAAAAATAAAATAAAAATGAAGTATATTTGTCAAAAAGGTATTTTTTAAGGTTAAATATTAATAAAAAATAAAATGTATATATCTTGTATCTTTAACCTAAATATACTAATATATATGTAAATATTTATATTATATGATAAATATATTAAATATATACAAAAATAAAATATTTAATATTTACAAGAAAAGTATATTTTCATAAAATATTTTCACAAGATAAACTAAAATAAAAATCAGAAAAATAAAATGTATTGGTATTAATTTTAGTATTTTTAAATAATAGTATATAAGTATTTATTTATGTACAAATATCAATTTAAATAAATAAAAGCCTATTAAATATAAAAATGGTGTAAAAATATTTTTTTTATATTTTTAATATTGTGAGGAAAAATAAATAAGTCAGGACAAAAAAGAAAAGGTCAAAAAATCATGAAAATAAGCATAATGGGCCAAGGGGGTTTAAAAGTAACAAAAGGGTGCAAATAGGAAACTGAAACAAAGCCCAGCCCAAAAAGTCCTTCTTCAACCTCTGAACCTGTATGAACAACAATCAACACGCGTTTTCTATCTCCCAATTCCTGGACTTTCAAGCAAAACTCACAACATGAAAAATGTAGAGCATTAAGAGACGAATCCAGACATATAAAGAACTTGACTTAACTCTCTAAGATGAGAGAGAATTTCTTCTCCCCCAATTCCTGACCTAGTTTTTGTTCCATGTTCAGACATTAAATTCTCACAGCACACGTAATATAAATGAAAACTAATTACATGGGCATGTTCAGGGCTATGACTGTGACATATTTTCTTCACAAACCTAAAGCTAACAATGCCTGGATAGAGAGATATGAGTTCATGAACTTACCTGTTCAGTTGGAATCGTATCTGGTGATGGAGGTACTTTCAGTGCAAGGTGATGATTGGTACAGCTTCCTTGATGTCCAGGGATGCTATTCCAAGTTTTACTTTTCTTTGAAACTAGCTGAATCGAGTTATAGAACTCCACCTGCAAAATAGAAAAATGAAAATGATGATGTTGAATGGGAGTGTTACAGGTCGTGTTTGAGGTTTGGAATAGCTTCAAGGGATGTTGTGGGATGTGTTTGAAGTGTTTTTAGCAAGAATGCACGAATGGAATGAGTTATGGAACTCAATCTGCAGCAGGTCCCTTGTTTTGGCAGTTTGAGGGTGATTCTGTGAATGGGGAGGTATTGGAGATGATAGGCTCGTGTCTCAGGTCAGGATGGATGTTTAGAATGTGTTTGACAAGTTTTCTTAAGCCCGTGTTAGCTGAGATGAGAGTTGTGTATGGTTATGCTATGTTTCTTCAACTTTAAGCAACAAATGTCCACTTGAGTTTTTAGACTGATAGAGGCCCCCCTAATGTGCTGCATACCTTGGCCTTGATCAGTGTAATTAGCTAATAAACTTGTGCCAAAGAGATTTGCACTGTACTTGCTTGGATTGCTAATTGAGATAAAGTTCCACTTTTGCAAAAATGGACATTATGCTTTTTCTATTTTGGGACTAAACCTTTATGTAATGCTTGAACACATAAAATATGGTCTTGGCACAATGAGTTTGCATTAAATTTATGAGTGAAAAAGGGATATAGGACCTGTAATCAAGTTGTGCAAGCTGATTTCAAAATGGCCTAGATGTATGAACATGTAACTTGGCCAAATCAAAAGTGAGTTTTTCCCATCTTGCCAAATTCGATTCTCCCTAACCATGAGGTTGTTTGATGAGTTCTTGGACATTTTGGAAAGCTTGGAATGTGTACTACAATCCATCTTTGAAATGCAAATTGAAATTCCAAGTGGAAGTATGTGAAAAATGGTCTTGAAGTTAGGTAAAAACCTTGCCTAAAATAGGTCAAATTTTCTCTAAGTTAAGAATGGTTTGGTACCCTTGTTCCAAAAATTGTAACTTGAGCTACAAGCTTCTTTTGGGAAAACTTTGTGAATCAAAGTTGTAGATTTTGCAATAGGCTACAACTTTCATGTTTTGACTTTTGCTTGAATCCAAATGAATCTTGGTCAGAAAGTGGGACAAAGTTAGGAAAAAATTAGGGTTTTTCATAACTTTGAAAAATTCTAAGTTATGAAAAATCTTCATTTCAAACCCTAATTTGCAATTCTTGATTTCTTGATGAACAAGTTTCATGATTTGGCATGTTTTGATGAAAAATGAATCTTGACACTTGATTTTGACCAAAAAGTCAAAGTTTGACTTTTCAGTATACAGTCAAAATTGATCAATTGACTGGGAAATTCAACTGTCAATCTTGTGTATTTGGGATCTTTTGAACTTGTTGAGCATGTCAAGACAATTCCATGGGGTCCTTGAGTCCATATGTGAGCTTGATTTGCCATTGGCTAGGTCAATCAGTCAAAAATGGCC
Source organism: Vicia faba (assembly GCA_948472305.1). Lineage (NCBI taxonomy): Eukaryota > Viridiplantae > Streptophyta > Magnoliopsida > Fabales > Fabaceae > Vicia > Vicia faba. The sequence continues at coordinate 1,314,088,203 of OX451741.1, read as the reverse complement.
TTTGTGCAGTCAAAACCCTAAAAATGACCATTTTGCCCTTTTGGTGATCTGATCAAATTTCTTGTGGAATTGTGATCCAAACTTGATCAAATGGTCCATGTGAGTTCATAATGTTGATGTGGGTCAATTTTCATGAGATTTGACTGTCAATTGGCCACAGTTGACTTTTTTCCCCAATACAGCTGATTTCTAGGTCAACTGTCCAATTGACTGGGCAAAATTTGGAATCAAGACTTGAAACTTGGTATGGATAAACTTGGGAGTCCAAGATGAAGCATGAAAGTCATCTTAGGCATTTTAGGTCAAAACATCTTTGTTCAAACACAAACCCTAATTTGGGTCCACAGTGCAAGGAGAAGTCTTGAGCAGAGGAAACCCTAATTGGATCTTGAGCTCCAAGGGTTTTGTGATGAGAAAATGTTGAGGAAATGGGAGGGAAAATTTTGGGGTACAACAATTGGCATTAAATTTATGAGTGTGGATGAGATAAAAGACCTGTAATCTAGCTTAGAGCATGCTGAGTTCAAAAATGCAAAGTTATGGACATGGAAATGGCTCATGAACAAAGTGAGTTTTGCCCATATTGCCAAATTCGATTCTCCCTAACCACAAGGGTGTTTGATGAGTTCTTGGACATTTTGGAAAGCTTGGAATGTGTACTACAATCCATCTTTGTAATGAAAGTTGAAATTCCAAGTTGAAGTATGTGAAAAGTGGCCATGAAGTTAGGCAAAAATCCTGCCTAGAATAGGTCAAAATTTTTCTAAGTTAAGAATGTTTTGCACCCTTGTTCCAAAAATTGTAAATTGAGCTACAAGCTTCTTTTGAGGAAACTTTGTGAATCAAAGTTGTAGATTTTGAAATGGACTACAACTTTCATGTTTTTAGTTTTCCTTGAATCCAAATGTATCTTGATGAAAAAATGGGACAAAGTTAGGAAAAAATTAGGGATTTTCATAACTTAGAAAAATTCTAAGTTATGAAAATTCTTCATTTCAAACCCTAATTTGTGATTTTTGATTTCTTGGTGAACAAGTTTCATAATTTGACATGTTTTGATGAAAAATGAATCTTGACACTTGATTTTGACCAAAAAGTCAAAGTTTGACTTTTCAATATACAGTCAAATTTTGCTCAGTTGACTGGAAAATTCATCTGTCAATCTTGTGCATTTGGGATCTTTTGAATTTGTTGAACATGTCAAGACAATTCCATGGGGTCCTTGAGTCCATATGTGAGCTTGGTTTGCCATTGGTTAGGTTAAACAGTCAAAAATTGCCTTTGTGCAGTCAAAACCCTAAAAATGACCATTTTGCCCTTTTGGTGATCTGATCAAATTTCTTGTGGAATTGTGATCCAAACTTGATCAAATGGCTCATATGAGTTCATAATGTTGATGTGGGTCAAAAATCATGAGGTTTGACTGTCAATTGACCACAGTTGACTTTTTCTCCAATACAGCTGATTTCTAGGTCAACTGTCCAATTGACTGGGCAACGATTGGAATCAAGGCTTGAAACTTGGTATGGATAAACTTGGGAGTCCAATATGAAGCATGAAAGTCATCTTAGGCATTTTAGGTTAAAACATCTTTGTGCAAACACAAACCCTAATTTGGGTCAACAGTGCAAGGAGAAGTCTTGAGCAGAGGAAACCCTAGCTGGATCTTGAGCTCCAAAGGTCTTGTGATGAGAGAATGTTGAGGAAATGGGAGGGAAAATTTTGGGGTACAACAATGATCATTCGTGGCCCAAACTTATGTTTGCAAGCCCAAGTATGTTAATTTGATCTCTTTGATCCAATAACCTTGAGATTCATTGTGTGGAGGCTTTGGTTCTACCAATCCTCTAATGGATCTACAACACCTTTGGTAAACGCGGATCACTTAAACATCGTAGTTCATTAAATGATACTCATAAGGATTCCAAATGGATGATATACTTGACAAAAAGCAAATGCAACTTGTTGTGTGGAGGCTTTGGTTCCACCAATCCTCTAATGAGTTCCAAATGCAAGTTTCAAGATGGTCATCCAACTAACCACTAATCACTAATAATTTACTTTATCCTTTATTCTTTTATTATATGCCCCTTTTATTTTATGCACTATTTACTTTTAGCATTTACATTTCGTGCCATTTTCATCTTTGCTCATTTGAGTATTTACTTTCTTGTCATTTTTATTTTGCTCACTTGAGCTTTTCTTTTATTTTCTTAAGATACTTAATAATCAATATGTACCATAAAATCCTTAATGAAGCTTGGACTATTTGGTTACTATCCTTGGCATTATGGAGCATTGGAATTTTTGGACTTAGGATTAGGAACCTTGGCCTATGATTGGAGACCTTGTGATCTTATCTGATTATTTTGTCTGGAGCTCTTGAGGTTTACCTAAAGACATTGGGTTGTTTGTTTGTTTTATGTGCAGGTTATTGTGATTACACCATTTGTTTGTAATATGGAATTCACCCATATACAACTGTTACTCTGCCCAATTTTTGTGAAGACTTAATACACTTGAAGTTTGGTTCTCTCAAGAGGTCTAGTATTTTTGCTTATTTGGTTTCAATCCAAAGAATGTGAATTCTATCTTGGATCATAGTGTCAAGTATTGGCTTCTTGTTGGTTAGATGGTTCTTATCCCTAGCTTTTACCTTATGCTTTAAGATAGCCTCTTCTTCTCCCCCCATCTTCTTTAATTTCAAAAATCTTCTCCCTCCTTTTGAAAACTCTTCTTGTTTTAAACTTGAACCACTTTCATAATAAACTTGGACGTAGGTCCATGCATTTTCAAACATTTTCATAAATAAACTTCAATAAACTTAATAATATTTGACATCCTTTTTGTGAGAAGACTAACAGTCAATCAATCTCATTCAAACTATTTTTCCACTTTGGCTTTTATCTTTAAATTTTTCTCAAAAAAAGATTGGACTCTTGTTAATCCTTGTAGTGATGCAAACAACTATACTTCTACAATATCTAGTGAAGAGAGATATTTTCCACTTGGGTGTTGATTTTAAAATCCAAGCCATATCCTCCACTTTGAGATGATGTAAATTCTCCTATCTCATGATTGTGGGTAGTAAGTATGTTTTCCATACAGACAATGACAATGATGTCTTATCCCTTAAAATTAACCAACACATTTGTGTTTTAAATTTTTTAAAAGAGGAACTACGTGTACTCTGATCCCCTATTGCATGAAAATATGGCACGTAGGCACTAAAGGTTCACAACCGCGATGGGTGCAAAAATCATAAAAAATGTATTTCTTTTCTCACCTCCACCATCCATTTTCTATACAACATTTTATAGCCAAAATATACAGATTTTACAAAGAGGTTCCTGCGGAGTACTGTAAATGTTTAGGGTGCTAATACCTTCCCTTTGCATAACCAACCCCAATACCTAGAATCTTTCCCCTCTTTTTGGGTTATTCGCTCTTTTCCCATTCCTTTGGAAACAATAAAGCGCGGTGGCGATTTTTATTTTGATTTGTATAAGTCTAGTCAATCTAATGGCTTAGTCTTAAACATTTCTACCACTACAGAAAAATAGCGACTTCATTGGGGGAAAGATTAACCTTTTGCTGGTCCATCCCTAAGTGGGTTGAGCCTATCTTTGTTTATATCTGTATATGTGTTATTATTGTTTTTGTGTTATATGTTGTATATATGTTTGTCTGGATTTTCCTGGTTTTCAGGGTGCTTGGTGATTACTCATAAGTCCTATACCCGGACTTGGGCAAACTTTAAGATAGGACGGGCGGTATAGTCATGTTAACTTTGAGGGAGTAATCCCAAAAAAGGAGGCATGAGATCCCCCACTCAGTGGAGGACCCTTTGACTGTAGTATCGTTTACCGAGTAATCGGGAAGACGTACTGCTTTCGACCTGGGAGCCTGCTGAAGCTGAGGACCGTAGAATACTAAACCCATCTTGGCCTTTTAGGTGTAGCGCGAAAGCTATGACGGAGTAATCCGGAAATAGTTATCACGCGATACTACGCTCAGACGAGTTTTTCTTGAGAATATTACTAATTACCGAGTTAATCAGGAAGTTGGTAATATCCGAAGGAAGGATGTAGACTCTGGGAACCTCTAGAACCTTGTTCGGCAGGTGATAACTTTTAGACTAACACTTTATGGGTAGTACCTTCGACCCCATGCTCATGACGTTGAACCTACGAACCTTATATGTGTGATCTTGTGTGTGATTGTTGCATCATGCATCCATGAACTCATAAGCATCTTTTGGAGAGATCATATTTCAAGGGATTTAAAGGTTGACCATTTGTGAATACCTCAGGTACTTTTTAACCATGGATTCTGGAAAGAGAAAGACCAGGAAGTACAGTTTCAAGGATCCCAAGATATATGAATTGATCAGTCTAATTTCCGAGATTGAGTGTTCTGCAGACTTTCGGAAGAAGTATGGATCCATTATTCCTCTCATGAAGCTGAAGATGAAGGAGGGTATTCTCTCGACCTTAGTCCAGTTCTATGATCCGATGTATCATTGCTTTACTTTTCCCGACTATCAGTTGATACCCACACTGAAGGAGTATTCTTATCTATTGGATTTACCTGTTACCGATCGTGTTCCTTTTACTGGTTTAGAGGGTGAGCCAAAAACACATGAGATTGCTGCTTTGATTCATCTGGGGAAGTCTAAGGTGGAAGCCCATATGAATACTAGAGGAGGGATCAGAGGATTACCAGCTCAATTCTTATTGGAGAAAGCTCATTACTTTGCCTGGATGAAGAGTACAATCGCTTTTGAGGCCTTCTTTGCTCTACTTACTTATGGGTTGTTCTTATTTCCTAATGTGGACAAGTTTGTTGACATTAATGCTATCAGGATCTTCATGATTGGAAACCTAGTTCCTACCTTGTTGGGTGATGCTTATTACTTTATTCATCTTCAGAATTCTTATCATGGGGGGATGATTATCTGTTGCACGCCTCTGTTATACCGGTGGTTTATCTCTCATATGCCTCAGTCTGATGATTTTTGGGATGTCAAGAAGGAACCCCGTTGGGCTCCTAAGATCATGGCACTTACTCACTCGGATATTGATTGGTATCATCGAGCTTACCAGGATATGTAGATTATTAACAGTTGTGGTAGTTTCCCCAATCTACCTCTTCTTGGTACAAAGGGAGGAATTAACTATAACCCTGTTCTTGCACAACGACAACTTGGTTATCTAATGAGGGATAAATCAAATAGTATTCATTTGACTAGTTTCTTTCTGAAGGAGGGAGAAGACCATAGGTAAGCTAGGGAGCATATTGCAAAGGCCTGGCGTCACATTCATAAGAAAAGTAGGAAGGATTTGGGACCTAGGGGTGATGTTTCTTTGGAGCCATATCTTTAGTGGGTCCAAACGAGAGCCATTCAGTTGAAGATGCCATATTCCCGGGAAACACCTATGCCTGATCTATTTGTGAAGACCACTCCTCCCTTATTAGATGATCTAGAAGAGCTGCAACTTGCTTTGGTTAGGATGCAACAGGAAAAGGACGCTTGGAAGAACAAGTTCCAAACTTTAGAGATTTCCTATAGAGCAGACTTGAAGGAGAAGGACGACTTGATTGAGATCCTTGAGAGTCGAGCGGTAGAGACTATGGAGAGTCAATGGGATTTATTTTCTCCTAAGCCTCAATCATATGCTGATTACTCACTTCCCGATTCAGGTGATTGGAAGGAGGTTACCACCAGATATGCGAAAGAAAACTAGAGGTTGAAAGCTCAGATTACCAGGCTCACGGGGAAGTGCTAGTGTATAGAGTGATCTCCATCCGTTTTACTTCTCAGTGTTTTAGATTTTATTTTCTTCTTGTACTTGGGATCATTGAAACTTGTAATCCATTTTGGAGTTGTTATAATGGAATTTTCAGTATTTCAAATGCGTTATTACTTTGATATTTGTAATATGTCCATAAATTTTAAATCCCTTGAAATATTAAATAAAATAAAATCATGTGAATTACATATCATGCATCATATTGCACATATTTCTTGCATTTTTTATGCATATTTAGGTGTCTTACCAAGCTTCTTTACTTCGTTCAGCAAGCTGACACACCACTACAACACTCAGGCTAATTTCAGAAAGAAAATGGATAACCTAGAACAAGAGAATCGCGAGATGCGCGAGGAGGTTTCTGCTTTGAAGGCCGGCATAACTAATCTGACTGCTCTGATGGAAGCTCTGGTGGCTGCTCAGAATCAGCCACCGAGTGTCCAACCTCAACCAACAAGGGCAACTACTGAAGCTGCGACTGGTCCCGTATCTGCTACTCCAGCCGTTGTTCAGAATTTCATACCTCAAGGTTATCCACGGGGAATTCCAGAGAATTTTGCACCTGAAGGTTTCAATCTTGGTCCTCAAGTTTCTCCGATTGTTCAGACTATTGTTACTCCGGCACCTCCTGTGGTGCATGCTGCTCCTGCTGCGCCTCCTTCGGTAAATATGGTTCCGTTTGTTGATGATGATGTGTGTCGTCCTTTCCCTCCACCGAGTGAAGACTTAGGTCTTTATGACAGAATTGATGATTTTCAAGAGCAGTTTGACAAGATGCAAAGAGAGATGAAGGCCCTCAAGGGAAAAGAACTATTTGGGCAGAATGTGAATGAGTTATGCTTGGTCCTGAATGTTAAGATACCTGCTAAGTTTAAGGTCCCAGAGTTTGAGAAGTACAAGGGAAACACTTGCCCTCGTGCTCATCTTGTGATGTACGTGAGGAAAATGTCTACCCATACTGATGATCAACGTCTGCTGATTCACTTTTTTAGGATAGTTTAACCGGTGCCGCGCTGAAGTGGTATATGAGTTTGGACAGCGCCAATATCCATACTCTCAATGATTTGGGAGAAGCATTCATCAAATAATACAAGTACAACATGGACATGGCGCCTGACCGTGATCAACTCAGGGCCATGGTTCAGAAATATAGGGAATCATTCAAAGAATATGCACAGAGATAGCGTGAGGTAGCCGCCCAAGTGATTCCTCCCATGGAAGAGAAGGATATGACTAAGATTTTCTTGAAAACACTGGGTGCTTTCCACTACGAGAGGATGGTAGCAAGCGCGCCAAGTGACTTTACTGAAATGGTGGGAATGGGTATCCGCTTAGAAGAGGCTGTAAGAGAGGGCCGTTTAACAAAGAGTGAAGGATCTGGAGGTGTGAAGAAGCCATCTTATGGGTTTAACAAGAAGAAGGAAGGGGATGCAAATGTTGTTATGCAAGAGAGGAGGGTTAATACTCCTAGAAGGAATTATCAGCGTCATCAGTAATTCGCCTCAGTTACTCCAGTTGTGGGTGCAGCTCCAACTACCGTTGCTTATCAAAGACCATCCCAGCAAGGGAATCAAGGGTATAATAATAGAGGGGAGAGTTATGACCCTATTCCTATGAGCTATACAGAGTTACTACCAACATTGATTCAGAAGAAGCTAGTTCAGACCCGACCACCTCCCGCTATACCATCACCATTGCCTTGGTATTACAAGGCAGACCAAACATGTGCTTTTCATCAGGGAGCACCAGGGCATAATGTTGAGAATTGTTATCCTTTGAAGACTGAGGTGCAGAAGTTGGTAAATTCTGGTGTTCTATCTTTCAAGGACGTGTGACCTAATGTGAAAGATAATCCTCTACCCAAGCATGGGGGAGTAAATCCTGTGAATATGGTGGCCAGTTGTCCAGGCGACTTCCAGATTTTTGATATTAATCTGGTTAGAGGAGATTTGGTGAAAATGCATACAGACCTTTATGAATTTAGCTACTATATGCATGACCATGCTGATTGTGCTATTTGCAGTACAGACATACATGGTTGCGATAAGATAAAGGCCGATTTACAAGAGATGATGGATGGGGGCCTAATCCATATAATCAGGCCTAGGGCAGAGTATGAAGAGGAGGTGAATATGGTTTCTGGATGTCCCGGAGAATTCATAATTTTTGATGTAGAGTATATGAATGAGGACCTTGTGCAATTGCATGCTACTTTCTGCCATATGGCTGGTCAGGTGAAACACCAATATGGATCTTGCCGGTTTTGCTGTCGAGATTCCCGAGGATGTTCAATCGTGAAGAAGGGTGTTCAATTGTTGTTGGATAATGGAACCATCAAGGTTACAAGTCAAGGGGATGATTACCAAAGTTGATATGGTTGAGGTTTGTTTGACGGAAGAAGGGTCGGATGAAGAGTATGCCTCGGCAGATGAGTATTTCTCCTCAGATGAGGATTTGTTTTCCAGAAATGACTTAATAATGACTGATTGTGTTGAAGAAGGGGTAAACGTCATTGTACCTTGTTTTGGGACACCCTCCCATCTTGAAGTTGAGTATTATAGCAAGCCAATTGTTACCCCATTAGTGATTAGTTTGCCGAGTCCTATCCCCTACAAGTCAGATAAGGTTGTGCCTTACAAATACAACGCTACAATCTTAGAGGATGGAGTGGAAGTTCCCATCCAGCTAATGCCTGATGTTGGGAATATTGCTGAAAATAGTAGGGTGACCCGCATCGGTCGTGTGTTTGCACCAATTGTTCAAAGGGATGTTAGTGCTGGAAAGAAAATTGTTGAGAATGCTGAACCTAAGAAGGCTACGGGTGAGACTAATGGGGCTGCGTTAGAGAAAGAAGTGGATGATATTTTGAAGATAATCAAGATGAGAGACTACAGAATTGTAGATCAACTACTGCAGACTCCTTCAAAAATATCTATCTTGGCGTTATTGATGAACTCCTCTACTCACAGAGAATCCTTGATGAGGATACTAGGCCAAGTTTTTGTGGAGAGTGATATGCCAATAGACCAATTCAGCAGTCTAATAGGGAACATTACGTCATGTAATAACTTGAGTTTCTGTGATGATGAATTACCAGATGAAGGAAGGAATCACAACCTGGCCCTCCACATCTCCATGAACTGCAAGAATGATTCACTATCCAATGTGCTGATTGATAATGGACCCATGTTGAATTTTATACCGAGGAGTACGCTTATGAAGTTGAAATATCAAGGAACACCTATGCGCCCGAGTGACATCATTGTGAAAGCGTTTGATGGATCAAGGAAATCTGTTATTGGTGAAGTGGACTTGCCTGTTCATATAGGACCACAATTTTTCCAAATAACCTTCCAGGTCATGGATATTGTACCCGCTTATAATTGTTTTCTAGGAAGGCCGTGGATACATGAGGCAGGGGCTATCACTTCAACTTTACACCAGAAATTGAAGTTTATACATGAAGGGAAAGTAGTGATCATAAATAGGGAGCAAACACTATTGATATCTCATTTTTCCTCTTTCAGCATTGTGGAAGTGGATGAATCTGCTGTTGGAACCCAATTCCAAGCCTTATCCATTGACAATATAAGAGGAAATGATAATTCCATGGTTTCACTTAAGGATGCGCAACAGGTTATGCGTAAGGGTCATAGTGAAGTATGGGGACAGATTGTGGATCCACCTGTGAACAAGAACATAGATGGCTTGGGGTTCTCTTTGAAGAATGACAAAGGTAAGGGCATGAAGCCGAAGTATGCTGCGAGCAAGTATCAAGACATCTTCTGTAGCGGGGGTTATCTTCATCCAACTGTTTCCAGGATTAATGCCATTGTGGAAGATGAAGCAAAGCAGGAAATGCCGAATAATGTGACGCACGGAGTTAGGGTTCAGAATTGGGTCACCATTGATGTTACCTTTTGCATACATGTTTCAAAGTAATTTGTTTTGTTAATCTTTTTGAAAAAAGCTTTCACTCTGCCCAAGGTGGAAGTATTAATGTTGTAGGGCTTATCTATTTGCTGTGACTTTTAAAATCAATAATAAAAGTTGTCTTTGTTTCCAAAATTGTGTCTTTATTTTCTGCTTTTTCTTGGAAAATGGTAATCAGAAAAAAAACCTTTTAAAATAAATAATAACTGAAATTCAATCTGCATGATCACTTGTTATATGTGTCAGTTTCTAAAAGCAATCATAAATCATATGTGCAGATTAATTAAAAAACCCTTTGAATACAATGACTCTGCACCCTCTCCCAACTTTAAATGTCCTGTGTATGGGGCTGAAGAAGAAGATTATGATGAGATTCCAGAAGAGGTCTCACGGTTGCTTGAGCACGAGGAAAATACCATTCAGCCATATAAAGAGCCATTGAAAGTGATCAATTTAGGTTCAGAAGAAGATTTGAAGGAAGTCAAGATTGGAGCATTGCTGCATCCTGATATGAAGAGCAAGTTGATTGAGCTGTTGAAAGAGTATGTGGATATTTTTGCTTGGTCTTATCAAGATATGCCTGGTATAGATACATATATTGTAGAGCACCGTTTGCCGTTGAAGCCAGAGTGTCCGCCAATTAAACAAAAGTTGAGAAGAACTCACCCAGATATGGCAGTGAAAATCAAAGAGGAGGTTCTAAAGCAGATTAATGCTGGTTTTCTTGTGACATCAGTGTATCCTTAATGGGTTGACAATATTGTCCCAGTACCGAAAAAAGACAGAAAGGTCCGCATGTGCGTATATTACAAAGAGATAAATAAAGCTAGTCCAAAAGATGATTTTCCATTGCCACACATTGATATGTTAGTGGATAGCACAACAAAATTCAAAGTTTTCTCGTTCATGGACGGATTTTCAGGTTATAATCAAATAAGAATGGCTCCGGAGGACATGGAAAAAAACAACGTTTATCACACTCTGGGGAACATTCTGTTACAGAGTGATGCCTTTAGGGTTGAAGAACGTTGGTGCAACGTACCAGAGGGCTATGAAAACCTTATTCCATGATCTGATGCACAAGGAAATCGAAGTATATGTTGATGATATGATTGCCAAATCCCAGACTGAAGAAGGGCATGTAGAAGATTTGTTGAAGTTGTTTCAGCGCTTGAGAAAGTATCATCTCTGCTTGAATCCAAATAAATGCACCTTCGGTGTTCGATCATGGAAATTGTTGGGTTTCATTGTTATCCAGAAAGAAATTGAAGTTGACCATGATAAAGTCAAAGCAATTCAAGAGATGCCAGCGCCAAGAACTGAAAAGCAAGTCAGAGGTTTCCTCGGACGTTTGAATTATATTTCCAGATTCATTTCCCACATGACTGCAACATGTGAACCAATCTTTAAGTTGTTAAAGAAAGATCAAGGTTATGTGTGGATGGATGACTGCCAAATGGAATTTGAAAGTATTAAAGAATATCTTCTTGAACCTCCTATATTGCTCCCTCCTATCGAAGGAAGACCGTTGATTATGTATCTGACAGTGTTAGATAAATCCATGGGTTGTATTCTGGGACAACAGGATGAAAAAGGGAAGAAGGAGTTTGCCATTTATTATCTTAGTAAAAAATTCACTGATTGTGAGTCGCGGTATTCCATGCTGGAAAAGACATGTTGTGCTTTGGCCTGGGCGGAAAAGCGTTTGCGGCAGTATATGTTGAATCACACTATTTGGTTGATCTCCAAAATGGATCCAATCAAGTACATTTTTGAAAAGCCTACTCTTACTGGGAGAATTGCCCGCTAGCAGATGTTGATATCTGAATATGATATCGAATACCGCACTCAAAAAGATATTAAAAGCAGTATGTTGGCAGATTATCTTGCTCACCAACCAGTGAAGGATCACCAGTCTATAGAATATGAATTCCCCGATGAGGATGTGATGTTCCTGAAAGTGAAAGATTGTGATGAACCATTTCCTGAGGAAGGTCCTGACCCTGAATCTAGTTGGAGTATGATATTTGATAGAGCTGTGAATGCTTATGGTAAAGGAATTGGTGTCATGATTGTCACTCCCCATGGATCGCACATTCCTTTTACCGCAAGGTTAACATTTGATTGTACTAATAATATGGCAGAATATAAGGCTTGCATCATGGGTCTCGAAGAAGCTATTGATCTTAGAATTAAAATTCTAGATGTGTATGGTGATTCAGCTTTGGTAATAAATCAGATTAAAGGAGAACGAGATACTCATCACCTTGGCTTGATCCCTTACAAATATTATGCTACAAGACTATTACCCTTCTTTAACAAAGTTGAATTCCATTATATTCAAAGAGATGAAAATCAGATGGCGAACGCTTTGGCAACTTTGGCTTCTATGTACCAAGTAAATACTTGGAATGATATACCTCAAATTACGGTTCGACGACTGGATATACCCGCTCATGTGTTTACAACAGAGGAGGTAGCAGATGAAAAACCTTGGTATCATGACATCAAGCATTTTCTTCAGACTCAGGAATACCCGATTGGTGCTTCGAAGAAAGATAGAAAGACATTGAGAAGATTGGCAGGCAGTTTCTTCCTCAGTGAAAATGTGTTGTATAAGAGAAATTATGACATGGTCTTGCTCAAATGCGTGGATAAACACGAAGCAGGCATGTTGATGCATGAGGTTCACGAAGGTTCATTTGGCACTCATGCCAATGGACATTCTATGGCTAAAAGGATGCTAAGGGAAGATTAATATTGGCTGACAATGGAATCTGATTATTACAAATTTGCAAAGAAGTGTCATAAATGCCAGGTTTATGCAGATAAGATCCATGTGCCTCTGGCACTTCTCAATATGATCTCTTCCCCATGGGCTTTCTCTATGTGGGGTATTGACATGATTGGGATGATAGAACCCAAAGCTTCGAATGGACACCGTTTTATCTTGGTAGCAATTGATTACTTCACCAAGTGGGTGGAGGCTGCTTCATATACCAATGTTACTAAGCAGGTGGTTGTGCGTTTCATCAAGAATAATCTTATATGTAGGTATGGTGTGCCGAACATAATTATCACTGAAAATGGCTTAAATCTGAACAATAAAATGATGACAGAACTTTGTGAGGAATTCAATATTTTCCATCACAATTCATCTCCGTACAGGCCGAAGATGAATGGGGCTGTTGAAGCTGCTAATAAGAATATCAAGAAAATTATCTAGAAAATGGTTGTTACTTATAAGGATTGGCATGAAATTCTCCCTTTTTCTCTGCATGGATATCGAACATCTATTCGAACTTCAACAGAGCAACCCCGTTCTCCCCAGTGTATGGAATGAAAGCTGTACTCCCAGTCGAGGTTGAGATTCCCTCTTTGCGTGTGATAATGGAAACCAAGTTGTCAGAGGCTGAATGGGTCCAGAACCGGTTTGACCAATTGAATTTGATTGAGGAGAAGAGGATGACGACTTTGTGTCACGACCAATTATATCAGAAAAGGATGAAGAAGGCTTTTGATAAAAAGGTCAAACCTCGTGAATTCAGAGAAGGCGACCTCGTGCTCAGGAAGATCATGTCTTTCAACACTGATTCTAGGGGAAAGTGGACTCCCAACTTTTAAGGCCCATATGTTGTCAAGAAATCCTTCTCTTGCGATGCACTAATTCTTGAAACTATGGATAGCGAGGAGTTCCCACGTCCCATGAATGCTGATGCAGTCAAGAAATACTTCGCCTAAAGAAATAAAAAGAATAACTCGCTAAGTTGAAAACCCGAAAGGGCGGTGTTGTACCCCACAATTTTCTATCTCACTTTTTTCTCACAAAAAAATCTCTCTTGGTTCAAGACTGCACTAGGATTGATCAATTCATGACACCTCCTTAAGCACTGATGACCAAAATCAGGGTTTGAGATTACACAAGGATAACTTAACTTTCAATGCCTCATATGACTTTCATGGATCATTATGGACCCCCAATATTACTCAGGTCAAGTTTCAAGTCTTGGATCACAATTTTGCTCAGTCAATTGAGCAGTTGACCTAAAATCAAATAGATTGGGGAAAAAGTCAACTATGGCCAATTTACAGTCAAACTTCATAATTTTTGATCCACATCAACATTATAAACTCATATATATCATTTGATCAAGTTTGGACCACAATTCCTCAAGAAATTTGATCAAATCATCAAAAGGGTAAAATGGTCAAAATTAGGGTTTTGATTGAGAAATGGCAATTTCTGATTTTTGACCTAGCAAATGGTCAATTGGTTTGAAGCATGATTTCAAGATTTCAATTGCATCATTTTAACCTAATGGAATGACCTAAAACATTGCTCAAGATCAATTGGATTGATAGTGAATTTTCAGTCAACTGATCAAAAGTCAACTGTACACTAAAAAGTCAAACTTTGACTTTTTGGTCAAAATTTGACTTTTTGGTCAAAATCCAATGTCAAAATCCAATGTCAAAGATCACAATTCATCAAAAAATGTCAAAATATGAAACTTATTCATCAAAAAATCAAAAAGTCAATATTTCATTTTGAAAAGTCAAAGTTTTCTAACATAAATTTTTCTAAGTGTTTAAAACTTCATTTTTTCATAACTTTGAGCTAATTTTTCACCATGATGCAAGATAATTCAAAAGAAACTTTCAACATGAAAGTTGTAGATATCCATGATATCTACAAAATTTCTTTACACAACTTCTTCTAAAAATGCTTGGATCTCAAGTTATTAATTCATAAAGTCATGGTCATGAAATTGAACACTTAGTGAAATTTTGCCCTAGTTTAGGCATGATATTGACCTAACTTCATGGAACTTTTTCATATATTTCCAAGGGGAATTTTCAAAAGTTATTCAAAGAGGGGTTGTATAGAACATTACAAGCTTTCCAAAATGTCCAAGAACTCCTTGAGATCATTTGTGAGCAAGGAGAATCGAAGATCAAAAGTTAGGGTTTCAAGATGTTTTACAAGGCATAATTTGTGATGTACAATGGACCAAATCACATAGACATGCTGCATAATCTCACTTTACAGGCTTATAACTTTTAATTAACTCCTTAATTAAATGTTTACACAACATATGGAGCCATTGTCCAAGCATTTGAACCATTATCCAAGTTGCATTTCCATTTTTGGAAGAAATGCACCATTGCTATTCTTGAAAAGTGGCTTTAATCACAAAGTCCACTCTTCTTGAGCATTGAACTTGTTCTTGCTGCACACACAAACCCTATAAACCAAAAGAAAGCATGTCCAAAGTACTAACCACTCTATACAGCCATGTACTTTGCCTTGGAGCAAGATGTTTTCAACTTTACTTCAAAAATAAGAAAGATGCTACAACATTTGATTTTCAAATTCTGACTTGTTATAAGACATAAAACCTCTTGCCTATAAATACATACACTATTTGCAAGATATCACACGTAAGCTTGACCCCTGAAAACACCAAAAACTCAGAGCTGTAACACTTACTTCTATTGTTGCATATTCTGGCCAAAAATCCCAAAATAAAAAACTACTCGTGCGTTTCTTGGCCTTTGCTTCCAAAAGCTTCCAAGCATCATACATAAGCCATCCCTATCCCTGTTACACGACTTTAACACCATCTTTATCCATTTCCAAGTTCAAAAACAGAGCATCACAGTTGGACTTCTCCAGACCATTCCAGCCACCCTCAGCTCAAGCCAGCAATTGCATTAGCTTCCTAGAGGTCCAAGGAAGCTAACCTGATCATCAACACTGCATGAAACAAGCTCAAATCCATTTCACGATTTCCAATTTTGAGGTATTTTTCTTGAACTTCTATCTTTATATTTAGGCATTGTTAGACTTGCATTTGTGAAGATAAAATGTAGACATCATTGTCCTGAAACTATACATGTCCATAGATTTCATTTATTTTGATTGAACTAGGAAAATTTTGAGTTTGGACTTTCTGAAATATTTAGGTCAGAATTTGGTACTTTTAGAAATTCTCATTCATCTTTGATTTATAGCTTATGATATTTATATGGTTGAATTCGTGTGACAAAATGGAGCAATTTTCATGTTTACATTTTTGCAAATGGTTGAGAAATGAGCAAGTTACAGATCCTTTGGCTGGAGGTTGAAGATGAAGTGTAATTAGGGCGCATTTTGTGTTATATATTTATCCTTTCACACAAGTTAACGGATGTATCACCACCACAGTGGTTAAAGCACGCGCCTGTCACTATGAGGTCCTGGGTTCAAGCCCCAGCGTGACCTTTTTCCATTTTTTTTCACTTCTTTGACATTTTTTTTGTTTGCAGCGCCTGGGCTTTCAGCATTTGGGCCTATTGTTTTTTTTCTTCTTTTACTAACTCTGATTTGCTTGTGCACCCCTGGCCCAAATTTCTTTAATTATTTTCTTTTTTCTTATTTTTGTTTTTATTTCTTTTCTTCTTTAATATTTTTATTTTTATTATTATTATTATCATTATTATTATTATTATTATTATTATTATTATTATTATTATTATTATCATCTTTTTTATTTATAAAAAAAATCCAAAAATTTTTTTATTTATTATTTAGACTTATACATTTTATTTTTCCTTATAAAAAACAAAAGGACTAAAAATACTTTCTTAAATAAATTAATTTCCTTTTTATTAATAAATATTTAGACATAGGTTTAATTATCTATTTTCTTAGTTAAGCTTAATTTAGAACTTAGGATTATTTTAATTAATTAATTTTCATATTACTTTTATTTAACTTGAACCCTTTTCATAAAAACCCTAAAAAACATTTTTAACTAAATTTCCCTCCTAATTAATTTAGGTTTAAATTTTGTTTATTTTTCATTAATCATCTCACTTAATTAGGATAAAACCCCTTTCATAAAAAAACAATAAAAACATATTTTCTTTTCCATGTATCTCGTATATTTATTCAATTATTATACATTTATTTGATATGGTTGTAATAGTTAATTAGGTTTAATTTTCTTGCAATCCCCATTTGTTAATTTGTACACCCCCTCCCCTAATGATGTAATAGTGTAGTAATTTTACTTTTCGCAACTTATCGCTTTATATAAATGCTAGTAATTAGGGTTTGCATGGAAAGATAAAATCAACAAGTAGCAAACCCTAATCAAAGACTAAATAAAGCGTGAAAAACAATACATTTGCACACAAGCACCCCTAGGGTAAAAATCCACTTGGTTGCCTTATAAAAATGACCATATTATGCATGTGAGGTATCTTAGCAAAAACAAGGAAAAATACAAGATCATAGTCCCTCGATGGTGCTATCTATGTTGCCTTTTCAAAATGATCTTAGTCCCTAAAGAAAGATGCTAAGATACCTTGCAACATTGCTAATCATGGTTATACGATGACTCACGCCCGTTCCGTTTACATCCAAAGATAGGGTTACTTACCAAATCAATGGTAAGATAACAATGTCAAAGAAAAGAGTAAATGAACATGAAAGACTTTTGAGTAGGTAGAATGTTCCTAGTTACTTGCCCACTTTCAAAATAAAACATCTGTGATACGGTGGGAGAACTGACTTGAGGTTTTGCGTTTTGTCGCAAATGTCGCGGTTTAGCAAGAGTCGCCACCGACTTTTATTTTATCCAAAAGGAAAGGTAAAAAAGAACAGGAAAGACCTTTGAGATGTTTTCTTGAGTTCGAGGGGTAGATTATGAAAAGGGAAGGTGCTAGCACCCTTTTCATCCATGGTTTTTCATGGGTTCTTAGTTACTTGCTTAGATCACTTGCTTTGCTTTTGAAATTGTTTGAAATGGTGCTTTGTGTTTGGTGTGGTTTTGAAAGTATTTTGAAAAGAGGCCATTCGTTTAGGAAATCTTTGTAATGATTCTCGTTCGTGAGAATGTATACAAAGATGTTTGTCTTTTGAAAAATGTTTCAATGTTTTGTAAGATGTTTGAAAATGTATTGAAAATGTGTGTGTTTGTTTTTGAAAATAGCAAGGATTGTTTGGAAGAGAGCAAGTAACTTAGAGTTATATACCATACTCAAATGTCTTTCCTATGCATTTTTATTCCTTTGAAATTGTTGATTTACCATTGATTTGGTAAACAACCCTATCTTTGAACGATGACCATGATAGCAATGTTGCCAAGTATCTTAGCATGTTTGAGGGACCAAGATCATTTGTTTAGGCAACCTTTTGATAGCATCATCGAGGGACGATGATTTTTTGTTTTATTTTGTTTTGCCAAGATACTTTGCATGCATACCATGGCCATTTTGTAAGGCAACCAAGTGGGTGAAACCCTAAGGGTGCTTGTGTGCAATGTGTGTCATTTTACATGCATTTGATTTGTCTTGTATTAGGTCATTTCTATTTGTTTGTTTTTGGTCTTATCATGCAAACCCTAATTTACTAACATGGTATATAAAATGATAAATTGCGTAAATGTAAACTAAACTATTACAACAATTATTATGGGAGGGGGATACAAGTTTTTGAATGGGGATATTGCACAAAATAAACCCTAAAATACTATTACAACCCAATTGAATATTGTGCGAAAGAAATAAATATACAAATATTTAAATATGCAATGTAATGTATTTATGCAAAAATGTTTTATGTTTGATTTTTTTGTATGAGAAAATGATTCATGTAAACCCTAGAAAACGGAAAAATAATATTATTATTTTTGGAAAGGGGTGAAACCCTAATTTTTGATTAAAAGAAATATATGTTCTATATTATTATTTTGTCCATTTTTTGTACAAGAAAATAATAAATAATATTATGTACAAATATTAAAAATTAAATATGTATGAAAAATAAATATTTAATGTGTATAAAATAATGTAATAAAATATTAAGTATTTTTTTATTATTTACAAGTTATTTATGAAAAGTAGAATCTATTTGTTCTAATAAACTATTTTTATGCAAAAAATAAATAAAAATATAAAATAAAAGTGTGAAAATAAATAAATTATTTTTGAGTATTTTTTATCATTAGAAAAAATAAATGCAAGTAATAAAATAAAAATATGCAAGAAAAATGTAAAAATATAAGAAATAAATTAGGGGGGTGCAAAAGCAATACAGGGGGTGTGGAAAACAAAAATAAAAAGGCCAAAAATGCCAAAAAGCCCAAGCCAGCTCATCTTCATCCCTGTCCTTCAGCTCTGCGCACGCATCATGTACAAACATGTATCTTGCTATAGCTTGCATAAAAATAAAAACCCATAACATAAAACATGTAGCTTGTAATCTCACGATTCCAATGATATAAAATTTGTAACCTAACTCTAAAAGATCAGGGAGAATTTTAATGGCCCTAAATAGTGACCTAGATATTTCAACAACTTCAAGGTTCAAATTCTCTTAGCTCAGTTAATATAAATGACAAGTATGCATATGTACAACTTCACCATGATAAGGGCTACATTTTTGCTTCACAAATCGTGGCTTGAGGATGCCTAAATAGAGAGATAGAGATTTGAAAAATACCTCCTTCAGCTGGATTCAGATATGGCAATGTGGGGACTTTGAGTGAGGCCTGAGGATTGTGTGAGCTTCCTTGAAGTTCCCTCAAGCTATTCCAATGCTTAGCTGGCTTTGTGGATGGCTGAAACTCTCTGTAGAAGTCAAGCTGCAACCTCTAAATTTGAAAATGGCAATGGCTGAAATAGAGCTTACAGGACCAGGGCAAGGGTTTGGATAGCTTGGATATGAGGTGGATAAGATGTTTCAAGTGTTAAAAGGCAAAACGCACGAGCCAAAAATCAGTTGGCATTGGTTTTGCAGAACTGCTTGAGAAGAGTTGGTATACTTTACATGAAACCTGTGGAAATTGTTTGTACCAAAGGAACAAGTCCAAGGCTCAAGGCTGATAAAGTTGGAAAAGCTTGCCTTTATGAAAATGGCAATGTGCCCTTTATGCATAAAATGGAAAAATCCCTTGTACAATGCTCCAAAAGCAAAGATAAAGCCCTTATCATCTGAGTTTGCATTTAATTATGGATTGTAGAATGAGTTTAGGACCTGTAATGCAAGGTACAAGCATCATGGATCTGATTTGCAACTTGATGCATTGTGAAAATGGCTTGAACAAAAGTGACAAAATGCCAATTTCTCTTCTTCGATTCTCCCTAACCACAAATGATCTTGGAGAGTTCATGGACATTTTAGAAATCTTGCAATGTTATATACAATCCATATTTGAAATGAATTTTGAGATACCTCTTGGAACTAGGTGAAAAATGCCCATGAAGTTGGGTCAAAAACCTGCCTAAATTAGGGCAAATTTTCACTAAGTCATTTAGTTCATGGACCTCTATTCACAAATTCATAACTTGAGATCCAAGCATCTTTTGGGAAAACTTTGTGAATCAAAGTTGTAGATTTCATGGAAGACTACAACTTTCATGTTGTAAGTTTTCTTTGAATCAAATTTAATCGTGGTGAAAAAGTTGTGGAAAGTTGGGAAAAAATAAGAAAATTTCCATACTTAGAAAAATTCTAAGTTATGAAAAATTTCAAATTCAAAACCCTAATTTTCAAAATTGGTTTTCTTGGTCAACAAGTTTCATATTTTGACATATCTTGATTAATTATGACCCTTGGCACTTGATTTTGACCAAAAAGTCAAAGTTTGACTTTTCACTGTACAGTTGATTTTTGATCAGTTGACTAGAAAATTTATCTGTCAATCCAATGCATTTGAGATCTTTTGAACTATGTAATTAGGTCAAGATGATGCCATTGAACCCTTGAAATCATGTTTGAACCCAATTTGTCATTGACTAGGTTAAAAATCAGAAATTGCTCTTTCTCAATCAAAACCCTAATTTTGACCATTTTGCCCTTTTGATGATTTGATCAAATTTCTTGAGGAGTTGTGATCCAAACTTGATCAAATTGTACATATGAGTCTAGAATGTTGGTTTGGATAAAAAATTGTGAAGTTTGACTGTAAATTGGCCATGGTTGACTTTCCCTCCAATACAGTTGATTTTTAGGTCAACTGTCCAATTGACTGATAAAAAATATGATTCAAGGTTTGAAACTTAACATGGGAAATCCTAGGGATCCAAGATGGTGTATGGAATTCACATGAAGCATTGATGGTCCAAAAATCCTTGTGCAAACTCTAACCCTAATTTCATGTTATCAGTGCAAGATGAGGTGTCTTGAGCTGACCAAACCCTAATCTTGTCTTGAGTTCAAGTAGTCTTGTGAGAAAAATCTTGATAAATGAGAGGGCAAATTTTGGGGTACAACAGCTGCCCCTGTTCAATCTTCTTGAACCTGAAGAGTTAGATTGACGAGTTTTGCCGTTCGTGACTCGAAGGTAAAAGATGATTGGACACTAGAGTGCCCGTAAATTTGCACTCGTCAAAGTATAGTCAAGGGAATAAGCTTAAAGATGCCATTTGGAGAGGTGATAGAATCTTGTTGGAGATGGGATTGTAGATGCCATCTGAGAATGCTTGCTGAATTGTAAGCTGTAAGTCAAAAGAATGAGTATCAGAATGGTGTCCATATCTGGAACGTATCTGAACTGTACCTGGAGACTGAATCTGAAAGAACAACAGAATATCATCCGTGTCTGGAGCGTCCCCGAGCTGTATCTGAATAAGCGACAGAATGACATCCGTATCTAGAACGTATCTGGACTTGAATCTGAATAAGTGACAGAATGACTTCCGTGTTTGAAGCGTATCTGTACCGTATCATGAACTTGGGATTTTGAATAAGTGATCAGGATGGCTTCCGTGTCTGGAGCGTATCTGAATTTGAATTTGAATGAGTAACAGAATGACTTCCGTATCTGGAGTGTATCTAAAGCTGGGGAAAATCAGAATAAGTGCCAGAATGGCAACCGTGTCTGGAGCGTATCTAGATTGGAATCTGAATAAGTAGCAGAATGACTTCCGTGTCTGGAGTGTATCTGAACTAGGATCTGAATCTGAATAAGTGACATAATGACTTCCGTGTCTAGAGTGTATCTGAACTTGAATCTAAAAGCTGAATCTGAATGAGTATCAGAATGGCATCCGTATCTGGAGCATATCGGAACTGTATCTTGACTTGAAATCTGAATAAGTATCAGAATGACTTCCGTGTCTGGAGTGTATTTGTACTGTAATCTGAGGGTTGAGATCTGAATGAGTAGCAGAATGACTTCCGTGTCTAGAGTGTATCTGAACTGTATCTGAAATCTTTGAACATTGTTAATGATAGCTGTTAATCTTATCCTGAAAAGGGTAACATGTTAGCTGAAACACAAAGTTATGTTGCATGAAATGTATGATGCAATATATGTTCTTTATCAATGTTTATGATATATGAATGTAATGTATGCGCATGTAAGCTGATTAGCTATTTTGCTGAGGAAAATAAATCCTCGACTACTGCCGGGGTTTAAAAATCCTTGATTGTTGAGGATGAGAAGTCCTTGGCGACTGCTGGGGATTAAAAATCCTTGATGACTATCCTGGGGATATAGGAATCCTTCATGTCTTGAAGTTGGAGTATTGACAAAAATTCTGTTGCGAGCAATGCCATATACTGCTTGAGTAATTCGCTTGGGGAATCCAGAGAATTTCGATGACTTCTACCAGGGAATACACAAAGGGAATCCTTGTTCTGCTGGGCAATAGAGAAAACTCTGATGACTTCTGCGGGGAATTAAGAATGAGAATCCTCATTCTGTTGGGAAGCAATAAAAACTCTGTGGGGAGGAAGGCTTACTGCTGGGGAGTAAGTCCAGGAGTTTGGGTTGTCTGCCAATCTACTGGGGAGTTATCAGAAGTTGTTGTCTGGTTGGTTTTCAGGCTTTAAGATAACTTGTTGGGGGAATTTGGAGAAACTGAATGGTTTCTGCTGGGGATTGATAGTTGGAAATTTTGGCTCCGCTGGGGAATGAAGGTTTCAGCTCTGCTGGGGATCTGTAGTTTGAAGTTTTGGCTCCGCTGGGGATCTGTAGTTTGAAAGTTTTGGCTCCGCTTGGGATCTTAATGACGTACTGTAGGGATTGCTCATGGAATAGCCAAAAGACGTTTTCCTATCCTTTCAACCTATCGGTAATTGTTCTTTTTCATCTTGTTTATTTGTAAACAGTAATTATGTTTAAATGCATATGTTCATTAATGAATCATTGGACGTTTTTTGCAAATAAAAACACAAGTGTAAAAGAAAAAGGCAAATAGTTTTTCTACATTTTGAAAGAGATATCTTTGTATTTACTTTGAATAAGTGTTTTGTACAAAGGAGACAGTCATCCTAGTAAGAGGATGGTGTCATAAAAAATGAGAAAAATTTAATACAAAGAAAGATATCTATGTGTAAAAATCCCATGGGGTTCCCATTCCGCTATAGCCTTCGTGTCTCCGAATATCTTATCGATTTGTTGCTTCGTCCGAAGATGATTGGATTGATCAGAAGCTCCAGGTTTGTCTGTGAAGAGATTATCCTTAAAGTGATCTGACGAGACATAGTCATACGCTTTAATTCCCTAACTTTTGCCTGAACCGCCCTTTCGGGTTTTCAATCCACCGGGAAACCCTTTTTTGCCCAAGTCGCCCTTTCGGGTTTTCAACTTTCCGGGTGTACAAATTTTTTTTATTTATCCCTAATTTTTTCCCGAACCTTTTGGTTCGCCGGGATGCCCTTGTTTTGCCTAGGTGTGTAAACCTAGCGGGTCTTTTATGCATAGTATCTTTTGACTATGCCTGCGTTCGCAGGGTGTGGCAGGTCGTCACCGTCCATGGTGGTTAAGATCATTGCCCCACCAGAAAAGATGTTCTTGATTACAAATGGTTCTTCGTAGGTAGGAGTCTATTTTCCCCTGGGATCACTTTGTGGCAAGATGATGCACTTGATCACTAGATCTCCAACTTGATACACTTGGCGTCTGACTTTCTTGTTGAAAGCTTTGATCATCCGTTTTTGATACGTCTGACCGTGGCAAATAACAGTAAGTCTCTTTCCATCAATTAAGTTCAACTGATCAAGTCGGGTTTGAATCCAATCATCTTCACTCAAACTTGCATCCTTCATGATTTTTAAAGAGGGGATCTAAACCTCAATAGGTAAAACAACATCCATGCCATAAACTAAAGAATAGGGTGTTGCCCCAGTTGATGTGCGAGCCGTGGTACGGTACCCGTGGAGAGAAAAATGTAGCATCTCATGCCAATCCTTATAGGTGACTGTCATTTTCTGTATGGTCTTTTTGATATTTTTGTTCGCAGCTTCGACAACACCATTCATATTTGGCCGATAGGGAGATGAATTGTGATGTTGAATCTTGAACTGCTCGCACAAGGCAGTGATCATAGTATTGTTAAGGCTTGTACTGTTGTCAGTGATGATCCTTTCGGGGATACCGTACCGACAAATGAGATTCTGCTTGATGAAGCGGGCAATAACATTCTTAGTGACGGATGCGAAGGAAGTTGCTTCGACCCACTTTGTGAAATAATCAATGGCCACTAGAATGAAGCGGTGTCCATTGGAGGCTATAGGCTTGATCTCTCCAATCATATTGATTCCCCACATAGCGAAGGGCAAAGGAGTTGTTAAGACATTTAGAGGAACTGGGGGCACGTGCACCTTGTCTGCATAGATTTGACATTTATGACAAGTCCGGGAGTGTTGATAGCAGTCTACTTCCATGGTAGACCAATAATAGCCTGCCCATAGAATCTTCTTGCCATCGTATGCCTGCTAGAGTGAGTGCCGAAGGTACCTTCATGCAATTCAGCCATGATCCTTTCAGCTTCAAGCTTGTCCACACAATGGAGCAGAATAGAATCATGATTGCGTTTATACAGGATGCCATTACTCAGGAAGAACTTAACTGAGAATCTCCTTAAGAACTTTTTGTTATTGACTGAAGCTCCTTCAGGATATTCTTGAGCCTCGAGATACCTTTTGACTTCATGAAACCAAGGCTGGTCCACTACTTCTTCGGTATTAATCTCGTGACAGTGTGCGGGTTCGTCCATCCGTCCAATGGTGATCTGGGGAGCCTCATTATCCTAATTAAGTTTAAACATGGATGACATTGTAGCTAGAGCATCTGCTAGCTGATTTTCTTCTCGCGGGAAGTGCTCGAAGGTAATCTGCTCGAAATGTGGTAACAATGTCAAAACATGTTCTTTGTAAGGGATGAGGTTTGGATGCTTAGTGTCCCATTCTCCTTTGATCTGACTGATGACCAAAGTTGAATCCCCAAAAACCACTAAAGATTTGATTCCCAAGTCTATGGCAGCCTTGAGTCCAAAGATGCATGCTTCATATTCTGCCATGTTGTTCGTACAATTGAAGCAAAGTCTGGCGGTAAAAAGAGTATGGCAACCTTATGTAGATATAATCACAATGCCGATACCATTACCAAGTGCATTGGACGCCCCATCAAAGTACAGGGTCCATCGGGATCCTTGTTCAGGTCCGTCATATGGTCTGAAATCTTGAACATTGTCCAATGTCATGATGTCTTTGTCAGGGAAGTCAAACTTCATGGATTTATAATCTTATACAGCTTGATGTGCAAGATGATCAGCTAGCACACTACCCTTTATTGCTTTTTGGGTCGTGCACTGTATGTCATATTCTGCCAGGATCATCTGCCATCTAGCTATCCTTCCAGACAAAGCAGGCTTCTCAAAGATGTACTTTATCAGATCCATCTTATATATCAGCAAAGTGGTATGAGTCAACATGTACTGTCTTAGCCCGCGAGCAGCCCATACCAAAGCGCAATAAGTTTTCTCGAGCAGTGAATATTTGGTTTGACAGTCGGTAAACTTTTTGCTAAGGTAATAAATGGCATGCTCTTTTCGGCCAGACTCGTCATGCTGCCCCAATACGCACCCCATTGAGTTCTCCAAGACGGTCAAATACATGATTAGCGGTCTTCCTTCGACTGGCGGCATCAAGACAGGAGGCTCTTGTAAATACTCCTTGATTTTATCGAAAGCGATCTGACAATCATCATTCCATCTAACTACCTGATCTTTCTTCAACAATTTGAAGATTGGTTCACAAGTAGATGTTAGGTGAGAAATGAACCTAGCAATGTAGTTTAGGCGTCCCAAGAAACCTCTGACTTCCTTCTCAGTGCGAGGAGCAGGCATTTCTTGTATAGCTTTGACTTTGGCAGGATCAACCTCGATGCCTTTGTTGTTGACAATGAAACCTAAGAGCTTACTGGATCGGACTCCGATTGTGCACTTGTTCGAATTCAATCTTAGTTTGTACTCCTTCAACCTGACAAACAACTTTTGCAAATGATCAAGGTGTTCTTCTTCAGTTTGTGATCGGGCTATCATGTCATCTACGTAGACCTCTATCTCATGATGTATCATATCATGAAACAAAGATACCATGGCGCGTTGATAGGTTACCCCGACATTCTTCAGTCTGAATGGCATCACTTTGTAGTAGAACGTACCCCAATGTGTGACAAATGTAGTTTTCTCCATGTCCTCAGGGGACATTTTGATCTGGTTATAGCCTGAGAATCCGTCCATGAAAGAAAATACTTTGTGTTGAGCTGTGTTGTCAACCAGGATGTCGATGTGCGGAAGTGGAAAATCATCTTTAGGGATGGCCCTGTTAAAATCTCTATAATCCACGTACATTCTCACTTTGCCGTCCTTTTTAGGCACGGGAACAATGTTAGCAACCCATTGTGGATAGGAAGTAATAGCCAGAAATCCAGTGTTGAACTGTTTCATAACTTCAGCTTTGATCTTCTCTGACATGTCAGGTCTCATGCAGTGGACTTTTTGTTTCACTGGTGGACAGTCTTCTCTTGTGGGTAGACGATGTACCACAATGTCTGTATCAAGTCCCGACATGTCTTCGTATGACCAGGCAAAGATCTCAACATAATCATGCAACAGTCGATTAGGCGCTCTTTGACACTCGGCTCTAGATTGGCACCCACTCTGATTTCCTTTTGTCTTCCTTAGTACCCAAGTTGATTGTGTCCAACAACTCCTCATGAGGCTGAATAGCTCTTTCCTCTTGCTGTAGTAATCTGGCCAATTCCCCTGGCACCTCACAATCTTCCTCACCTTCGTATTCGTCTTGGTAGATCAGATCTTCAGAGTCACTGAAGGCTATAGCAGTATCGTTACCCATGGGTTCCAGAATGGAAGGGTACCTGCATTTGTGAGTGTGGGTGAGTGTAAGGGAATAGCCATCTTAAAACAAACAAAATGTAAAAGAAAGACAATGAGCACAAAAGGTTTATATATGAAAAGCGTCCATGATTCATTAAATGACATATGAAAATGAAATAAGAACCCGTACAAATGGACCTATGTGCCTCGGGTAAGACACAAGGTTGAAAAAGTACGAATTGTCTGTGAATTATTACAGATCCAACAGAAATGGAAAAGATAAATTACTACGGTATGAAAGTAATCGGAACAAAGTCTTTTGCTTCCCAGTTGCACAGTCCTCCACCGACGGTAGGAAATATCCAGTCTTCCAGGCTGCCATCTTCTTCACTGTCCTCTAGTGCATTAACCCCTTTGTGGCTGACCTTCACAGGTGGCCCACCGGCACGGGCGCGGCGCACGACCTTCTGAGCAGTCGAAGTAAATCCCAGGCCAAATTTGTATGATTTATAGGGAAAGTATGGGAGCTGCCCCTAGATGGTGGATCCTCCTTCTTCCACTACTGCCTTTGCATCCTTCAGAGAAGACATCCAAGGTGGAGGTCTTGTGATCACAGGAATTGAGGATACCGCCTTGGTCGCCGCTATTTCCTGAGAGACTTCTTCAAAATGTTGGAAAGGGGTTTCAATGAATTCGCCATCTAATTCCACATATCGAAATGAATTCAGATGACTAATCATGTATTCCTCTTCACCATGGACAGTTATGATCTTCCCTTGGACAGGGTACTTCAGCATTTGATGCAAAGTGGAGGTGACCACACCGGCATTGTGAATCCAGGGGCGTCCCAACAGGCAAGAGTAGGAGGGACAGATGTCGTCCATGTAGAATGTTGAATTGAACGTCTAGGTTCCCACCTTGATCGGGATGTCCACCTCCCCATGGACCATCCTCTTAGAGCCGTCAAATGCTCTCACAATTATATTACTGGGTTTTAAAGTTATCCCCTCACAATCCAATCTATCCAGGGCTTTCTTTGGTAAGACATTTAAAGATGATCCAGTATCAACCAAAACATGGGCTAAAGTGGTTCCCCTACACTCCACTGAGACATGTAGTGCGTCATTGTGTTTTATCCCTTTGGATGTCAAGTCAGCATCGGAGAAACCCAGGCCATTGTCAGCTGTCAGACTGGCTACACACTCTTGGAATTGATCTACAGACGTCTCTTGCGGCACATGAGCCGTCTTCAGAAATTTTACCAAAGCTTTAGCATGTGCCTCAGAGCAAAGTAGCAAGGCTAACATAGAGATTTTGGAGGGGGTCTGCCCCAGTTGTTCAACCACATCATAATCAGTTTTCTTAATGATCCTCAGGATTTCTTCCATCTCCTTCTTGGATGTTTCAGGAATAACTAGTGATTGAGCCTTCGTCAGGACATGCTCCTCTTGAACATTCTTTCCTTTATTCTCAGCAGTGGAAATAGGGACAAGAATTGTATTGTCTTTATCGGTAAGTACACTTGCAGGTACAATCACAGGAACAGATATAATCTTCGGAACAGCCATGGGTCCAGAGACTGCCTTTGGAGGGGAAATCTCTGGAGAGAAAATTCTCCCACTACGGGTAATTTTGCTTGTTCCGGCAATGTTACTGACGTCGGAATTGTACTCCTCGGAGCTTTCTTCTTCAGCAGTCTGTTCAATCTGTTTGACACCATGGTAGTAGATTTCTCCACCATAGTTCCATGGTACCATTTTATCTGATTTGTATGGGGCAGGCCCGGGAATTGTTATCTTCAATGGAGTAGTCACTGGAGCAGATGTAATCCTAACGGGTCTTTTAGGGACCGTGGAAGGATTGGCGTATATGGTTATTATTGAAACTTCTGGAACTGGAATGGGTGAAATAGGAGCTTTCTCAAACAAAATTTCTTGATTATCAATCAGTTGTTAGATACCTTTCTTCAACAGAGGACAATCAAATGATGAGGACAGGTGTTGTACCCCAAAATTTGCCCTCCCATATTCTTCAAGGTTTGCTAAGATCATGCTTCAAAATCTCCCAAGGGTTGCACAGTTCAAGGGCCTCCTAACAGTCAAAGCTAGGGTTTTGGTTCTGACAAAGAAGTTGAGGTTTCCAAGGGCCCAAACTAGTCCCACATGCCCATAAACATTGTCAAGCATCCTCATGCCAAGTTTCAAGACTTACAGCACAAGATTGCACAGTCAAAAACCCTAATTGCTCAACAGTCAAGTGTAGGGGCAAAATGGTCATTTGACAGTCAAAAGTCAAAATTTTTGGTCAACATCTTATTTTGAAGCCACAAACATCATTTGATCAATTCTTGATCATGATTCTCAAAGCATGGCTCAAAAAGTCTCAAGATGCAAAAGTTTCTATTTTTGGACAGTTGAAAAATTCAACTGTAACTTGACCAGAGCATAACTTCCACATGGTTTATCAGAAAAATTCCATCCAAAGCTCATTTTGAAGAGAATGACATTTACTACAACTCATCTTCACACTTCAAGTCCAAGAAATGCTCTCACAAAAAGTTATCAATCTCAACATTATAGGTCATTTTCAAAAGTCAACAAAAAGACACTTTAAGTCAAAGACCATAACTTGATATTGGTAAATCAAAATGACATGGGACCAAATACATTGGTTATATGACTTCAAGACCTTTCCAAAATGTCCAAGAACATGATCAAAGCTTAAAAATTCAGCAAGATATGCCTTGTGGAAGTTGGGAAATTTTTGGGAATTTTGAAAAGTCAACTTTGCTTCAAATGCCTCAAAATTGCTAATGGGCCACAATTTCTTCCAAGAAACATCACCCAAAGGCTATGCACGACCCATTGACTTTAAAGGGAGTTATTTTATCATTTTTTATTAATTATTTGAATTATTATTATTAGTTCATTTAATTAAAATAAAATATGACAAAAATAGCAAATCATGTTTTCCAAACCTTTTTGTGCAGCATATCCACTCATCATGACCTCAATATTTCGTGCATACTCAAAAAGGCAAGAAATGGAAATGATTGGCATCAAAAAGGAATGAAAAAGATTGAAAAAGATTCATGAAAATCACAAATTCAAAAACATTGATTGAATGGATTTTGGGCTTTGTTTTCTAACCTAATTCATTCCTCATATATGCACAAACCTAAACCTAATCACAAGAACAAGGAAGCTGCGCTCAGAATAGAGAATCAAACTTGTATTTTTCACAAAAAAAGCCAAAACTGTTTTCACAGCTGCCGTGCGTTTCAAGGTCTAAGAAGCATTCCAATAACTTGCTTACACATCCAGGAAGGGATTGCAATCAAAAACACATCCCCTAACCTCAAGAACCGGTAGAACGAAGTCGCCCTGTTCATGAACTTTTGCATATTCGTATTTTGATTTGCATGCATTTTCCATACATTCTAATGATTGTTTTACACTAACATGATCATGCTGAAGCTAATGGTGCCATTGAATTGAATTAATCTTTCCTGTATAGAAAGTTGCCATGGAAATTTTTTAGGGTTTCAGGAGCTTGAAATTAGGGACTTCTTCATGAGGAAAAATTAGGCAACGAGACCTATGCCATTGGAATCAGGACTTCCTGACGATTCAAAACCACACCTCGCGCCCAATTTATCATTACCCATTGCTTAATCGCTATTATTCGCTATGCTGTTTAGTGGGGGTTTAAAACCCCCGCTACTTGTTTGGTATTTTCAGGGATAATGAAGAAGAAGCCTGGCGTGTCACTATGTGGTTGGACAATTTAAAACCTGGCGCGTTTTATATCATTAGCTTTTATTTTCTTATTATAATATTTATTTTCTATGATACATACAGATGTGTTGCCTGGTACAAGTGGTAGAGGACGTGCTTTGTGAACACTGGGACCTGGGTTCGATTCCCAGGTCCCCTTGCATATTTCATAATTTTTTCTTTAACATATTCCTATGCAGCGTGCCCTTCAGTGATCTACCATGCACTTAACGCCTTGGCTTGCCAAATGTCCCAGGAGATGAATCTGAAGGTCAAGATGTGAGGCCCACCATACGCATTAGTCAACCACCAATACACAATCCCAGAAAAGTCAAACAAGGCCTGAATTCTTGGGCCAAATTGCTTGCATGCACCTCCTAATTTGGGCAGAAACCCCCTATGGTTTGTATGTCTTTATTTTGATTTCTTATTTTATTCTTTTATTTGCCTTATTGTTTTATTAATTTCACAAAAATAATTTTTAACACAAAAAATCAGAAAGTCAAAAAATAAAATATGTTTATTATTTAATTCACTAATATTTATTTTGTAAATAAATTTAATAATCAATTTAGTTTTAATTTTAGGTTTTTAACTTTAATGCTTTTTCTTAGATAATAAAAAAATATAAAAACAGGTCTTTTAGCATTTTTTATTCTCTTTTTAATAAATAACCTTTTTTTTCTTATTACTATTAATTATTAATTAATTTTGTAAATAAACTTGTCATTAAATAATTAGGTTAAATTAGGTCAAACTTAAACATTTTTTCTTTAATAAATTAAAAACAATTTAGAACTAGGGTTTTATTTAACTTTTAATTCCCATTAATTCTCTTTAATTTCATAAATACAAAAAAACATAAAAAATAAGTTCTTTTCTTTATTCCACCATTAATTAATTTGTATTTTTAATTTAATTTCTTTAAAGGGTCCAACGCCCTCGCACTCGATTCTTAATTCTTTTCGCGCATTTATTTTTTATTTCTTTTATGAATGTAATGTAATTGCCCTAAAGCCTTGTAATAGATAATTAGGACATTTACTTTCCGCATTTTATTTATTCAAATCGGGTCTTGGTTTAATTTGGCGATGTAGACCCGCGCCTTGTAATAGCGTAGGACCTTTATCTTTTCGCATTTTAATTTCCGCACCTTTAAATTGATAACTATCACATGAAAGAATGTATGCCCAAATAAAAACAACGCGTAGAACACTCAATGCATGATCAAGACAAATAATAAACTAAAAATGACACACAATTCACACACCACTCCTAGGGTACGCCTCACTGTTGCCTTGCCCCTCGAAACGTGGTCGTCGAGTAGAGGACGTTTTAGTAAGTCCTCATGTCCATGAACATGGCATGGGGGTAGCTTCTAAGGTGTCCTCCTATTGCTCTGGTGACCACACTGTCCCTAATCCTCGAATTGACCCGAACACCTCCAATGGTGGTGCTACCTACCTCTCAATGGTGGGATGGCACTATCTTAAGGACATTTACACAGACTAATTCCTTAGGGTAGGTAGATGACTCGTAGATACTTGCTCTAATTCAAAACAAATCAAAAACTTCTTTTCACACCGACACTTTGCAAAAAGCTTTCAAAAACAACTTTTCAAACACTCTTGAGGACTGATACAAGAGTCGATCTGAAACTTTCAAAGAACTTTTTTCAAACCCACTCACCTTGAAAAGCAAACAAACATTTTGAAAACACAAATGAGCAAGTATCTAAGAGCCCATGGATAACCATGGATAGAAAGGGTGCTAACACCTTCCCTTTCTATAAATCTACCTCCCGAACCGAGAACTAATCTCAATAAGGAATTTTTCTGTGCTTTTGTCCTTTCCATATTGGAGAAAATAAAAGACGGTGGCGACTCTTGCTTCCGCGACATTTCGCGAACCAGCGTTAAACAGTCAGTTCCAGATCCACCGATCACAGAACTGGCGACTCTGCTGGGGAAGATACTTAAAGTGAGGTGTACCTTAGGATAGTTCATAACTGTGTTTTCAATTGCTTTGACTTGCTTGCTTTAAATTGTGGGACTGTCTTGGGAGTTCTATAGATCCTAACCCGGATCTGGGGATACCTTCTTAGAAAGTAGCAACAAGGCTGTGAGGGAACTGTGCGGGGTATACCAACATGGTTGAAACAGTCTGCTACGTTGATGTGGAACTTTGGTGTGTACCGGTAACCCTTGAGTTCAGTCAAGGAGAGTACGGGGCCTCCATGTGGTGTCGTGAAGCATCAACTGACCTTAGGAACCTTAATTGAACTATCTTGGCCTCTTTAGGGTAGTGAGATAACTGACTTTGGTGCAGTCCGAGGTTGGTTGATACTCGATACTACAATCAATTGAGGGTTGCTTTCCTGGAATATTTCGGTCGCCAGTTCAGTGGCTAAATCGAAACAATGAACAATGAAAGCAATCCAGTGATATTGGGACCCTTAGAACCCGGTTACTTCTGATAGGACAGGTTGAGCCCACCAACTTCAAGAGGGTAATACCCAGACCCCATGCAGGCCTAAACTCTAAGGGCTTTGTCTTGTGTGACTTGTGTGCCTTATCATGTTTGCCTTTGTAAATATTTGTGGTGTGCTTAATCATAGCATCATAACATCATACAGCATCATATGCATTGACTAACCATTTCAGGGGTTCGAATCTTCATCTTTGTTCTTGTTTTGTAGGACATGGAAACTGTTCGCAGAAAGACAATTCAGATCAGCCTTGTAAGGATTCCTCCTCAGCTTAAGGAGCTTATATCCAGGATTCCCGAGAGCTCTTCATTCAGTGAAAGACATGGAAGACTCATCAGCTTGGTCAACACCAATATTGAGGAAGATATGATAAAGGTCCTGTTCCAGTTCTTTGACCCTTTGCATCACTGTTTCACTTTCCTGGATTATCAACTGATACCTACATTAGAAGAGTTCTCCCGGCTTCTGAAGATCCCTATCCTTGATCAACTACCCTACAACGGTACGGAAAGGGAACCCAAACTTGAAGAAATTGCTAAGGCCTTACACCTACAGCCATCTGACCTCAAGGGACATTGGGAAGTTAGAAGTGGTATCAAAGGGTTCTTAGCCAGGTTTCTGTTTGAAAAGGCCCAAGAATGTTGGAACTCCCTTGACCTACAAGATTTTGAAGAAGTTGTGGCCCTCCTTGTCTATGGTTTGGTGTTGTTCCCTAACCCAGATCAGCTTATAGATATCAGTGCTGTCCAGATCTTCATGTCCAGGAATCCTATACCTACGTTGTTGGGGGACATCCTTCACTCATGTTACACTCGAACCATGAGAAAAGAGGTGTTCTTATGTGCTGTACCCCTCTCCTGGGAAGGTGGTTTATTTCGCACCTTCCACAATCAGTTTTAAAGAATGAACGGGGTTTGAGATGGTCACAACGATTGATGACTCTTACACATGCTGACATACATTGGTGTTCTCGGTCCAGAGAGGATGTCACTATCATTGATTGTTGCGGGGAGTACCCTAATGTTCCTTTACTTGGAATCAGAGGAGGTATTACTTACAACCCGTGCCTGGCTTGGAGACAGTTTGGTTATGCTCGGAGGGATGGCCCTCATGACATGTTAATTCCTGACATAGTTTTTGATTTCGACAACGATGCACAAGGACTTCGCCAGAGATTTATCAGAGCTTGGAGGATGCCAAGTAGGATAGACAGCAAGACCCTGGGGCACAGGAATTCCATCCCGTTGGAATCTTATCTCAAGTGGGTACGAGCCCGCTCCCAGAAGTTAGTGATGCCTTATCCTCATGTGCTCCCTGTGATCAAAGAGCCAGTCTTGGAGGGAGAGGTGTCCTACACCTTTCAACATCCTGACATACCCACGTCCTGGGAAGAGATGCAGAAGAGCTGGATCCAGCTTAAGGAAGAACGGAATTCTCTTGAGACCAGTCTACATGCTAGTGAAAAGAAGGTCTTGGAGCTCACCCGCCTATTGCACGAGGAGAGGAATCTCAACACCTACATAGCTCCAAAGAGGATGCGTAGTGTCTTTTGGGATTGATTTGCTTTGTAATATGTGCCCATGAGGCTTTGATGTACTGAACAATTATTTCCTCAATGATAATGTGTGTTCCTTTTTTGTCTACAACAAATTTGAACTTTCGAACCCTTGAATGCATTGCATAAACACATATCATTCATCATGTGCATAGCAGGTACTCTTCTTTTCAGGTTGCTTACTGTTCTTCGCTGTTTATTTCAGCATCATGAACCCTGAATCATCAACCGAGATGTCTATCAAGGCCCTTCAGGCGCAGAACGCACAATTTCAAGAGCTGATCATGGGTTTGGCTCAAGGACAAGAAGAGCTGAAGGCTTTGCTCCTGAAGAAGGAGAAGAAGAAGAAGAGAACTGTTCTTTTCAACTCGGGCTGGAGGTTTGGTAATACTCTGCAGAATGAGGAAGCTGGTTCTTCTGTAGGAAAAGACAGTCCCCAGGGGGGAAAGGCTCCAAGTCCAGTAGTCTCTGACAACGAGACTGATTTTAATGAGGAACAGTATCCTCCTGCTGAAGACCGGTACAAGCAGTTGGAAGACATACTGAATGCCATGGAGATCCAACAAGTGCCTGGGCTGGATTTCGGAGACTTGGGCTTATCTACTGGTGTGATCATTCCTCACAAGTTTAAGGCACCATCTTTCACCAAGTATGACGGGGCGTCATGCCCCAAGCTACACCTCAGATCTTATGTGCGGAAGATTCAACCGTACACAGTGGACAAGAACTTGTGGATCCACTTCTTCCAGGAGAGTCTTTCAGGGACTCATCTCGAATGGTTCTATCAGCTGGATGGGACCAAAGTTCGTAACCGGGAGGAGTTGGCTACTGCTTTTTACAAACAGTATCAATATAATGCCGGCCTTGCTCCTACACGTACCCAACTCCAGGGTATGTCGCTAGGATCAGGCGAAGGCTTTAAAGAGTATGCACAGAAGTGGAGGGACCTGGCTGGCAGGGTGCAGCCTCCGTTAACAGACCGGGAGTTGGTAGATATGTTCTTGGGGACCCTCTCCGGGCCATTCTTCAATCATCTCATCGGTAATTCGTCTGCAGGGTTCACTGACCTTATTCTGACTGGGGAGAGGATAGAGGCTGGAATGAAGTCCGGTAAAATTCAGAAAGGTGCGTCTTCAAGTGCTGAGAAGAAACCTTTTAAGAAGGAGGCCAGTGCTGTGTATGGGCCCAGGAGGCAAGACAAACCAGAACGCCGCCAAACTATCAACGCGGCGGTGATTGCTAAACCTGCTGCCGCTCCTCGGCCAACCAATCAACAAAGGGCTGAAAGACCCAGAAGAGAGTTTACCCGGCTGAGTATGACCTTGTCACAAATCTTGCCGCACCTGTTATCCACCAACTTAGTGACTGTCAGGGAGGCCCCGAAGGTTGTGAATACTGCCTCCCCCAAGTATAATCCAAATGCCCGCTGTGCTTATCACTCCGATAGCCCGGGGCATTCTACTGATGACTGCTGGGCCTTAAGAAATAAAGTGCAGGACCTTATTGACGCGAAAGAGATACAATTTGAAGCGCCTGAGAGGCCAAATGTGGTGACTGCTCCTATGCCCCAGCATGGAGTGAATGCCATTGATGAAGATTTGTATGCCGTTTCTGTGAATGATGTAGCTACCCCACTGATGACTGTTAAGAGGAACCTACTGCTGGCCGGTTTATTTCCGGGTTGCAGCAAGGGTTTCCTTTTGTGTGCTGTTACCCCTACTGATTTTCCTTTGCTGAAGTTAGGCATCCAAAGCCTGATGGACAGCAAAGAGATTCTGTTCAAGAAGACCGTTGTTCCGTTTGTTCCTGTGGAAGAAGTATCTGTCGTTACAATTTTCAACAATCCGATCAAGGCTCCCCCGAGGAAGCCAGTTAAAATCATGACTGTCGCACCCATTGTTATTACTGTTCCGGGGCCCCTCCCCTATGAATCTGATAAGGCTGTCCCATGGCACTATAGGGCAGATGTATATGTACATGGTATAAAGCAAGAGTTCAACACTGGCACCAGCATCAGCAATATCACTGGTCCAGCCAAAGTTATCCGCAATGGCAGGCTCTTCTCGCCTGACATTGCACCACCAGTTATTCGAAGACCTCTCGTTATAACACCTGCAAGTGCACCTGCTCCCATTCCTGATCAAGTTGTTTCCCCTGCTGCCGAGTCATCTAATGCCCGGGGCAAAGGGATTGATGATGAGCCTTCCCGGATGGAGGCGCCAAAGTCTGTGAATGTTGAAGCCTCCCAGCAAGAGATGGAGGAAATTCTTAAAATAATCAAGAAGAGCGACTTCAACGTCGTTGAACAGCTGGGGCATACACCCTCCAAGATCTCTATTCTCTCCTTGCTGCTGTGCTCAGAGGCCCATGCTAAGGCCTTGATTTCATTTCTAAAGATGGCCCATGTGCCACAAGAGACATCTGCAGACCAGTTTACTGATTGCGTAGCCAATTTGACAGCCGACAATGGTTTGGGTTTCTCGGATGCTGATCTTACTGCTAAGGGAAAGAACCACAATGATGCCCTGCATGTCTCTATAGAATGCAGGGGCACTACTCTTGCGCACGTGTTGGTGGACACCGGTTCTTCCCTGAATGTGCTACCCAAAAAGGCCTTAGACCGGTTGGATTGTGAGGGCCTGGAGCTGAAACCTAGCAACATCATTGTCAGAGCCTTTGACGGTTCTAAGAGGATGGTTCATGGAGAGGTAGATATTCCTATTCGTGTGGGTTCTCAAGTATTCGACTCAACTTTCTATGTGATGGATATTCGTCCATCTTATTCCTGTTTGCTGGGTCGACCTTGGATTCACAAAGCTGGGGCAGTAACCTCTACCCTACACCAGAAGCTCAAGTACCCTGTCAGAGGGAAGATTGTCACCGTGCAGGGAGAGGAGGAGTATATGGTTAGTCATTTGAATTCCTTCCGGTATATTGAGATGGACGGGGAGTTTATTGAAACCCCCTTTCAGCATTTTGAAGAGGTACCTCCAACTTTGGCGG
Organism: Vicia faba; assembly: GCA_948472305.1. NCBI lineage: Eukaryota > Viridiplantae > Streptophyta > Magnoliopsida > Fabales > Fabaceae > Vicia > Vicia faba. Next base: position 1,314,050,517 of record OX451741.1, on the reverse strand, counting down.
CAGCAGAAACAGTGGTTGAAGAGGACTTTCCTTTGAAGATGGCTTCCTTGAAGGATGCCCGGGCTGTAATCGAGAAAGGTGAATGTGCTAACTGGGGCAGGCTCCCTGATTTTACACCAAAAACTGACAAGTTTGGACTGGGTTTCACTGCAGAGGCTCAGAGGGCTATGCGCAAGGCAAGGACCAGAAGACCTCCTGTGCTCATCACCAATCCAGGAGTGAATGCTATTGAGGATGAAGACGAAGTGGAAGAGTCAGAGTTCGATAGCTGGATCTACCCGACGACTGATGGTGGATTGACCAATTGGACCGCCAAAGATCATACTCCTGTTACTTTTGTTACGTAGTAATAAACTCCTTTGTTTTTGTTATTTGTAATAAACAATGAATTAAAACTCTATGGCCCGGTGTCTTACCCGGGGCACCGTGGTTTCATTTGTGAGGGCATATTAATTGTCATTTCATATATCATGAATAAAGACCTTGGACGTTTTCTCGCACTTCAAATCTTATGCTCTTTTTCTTTCTTTCTTTCTTTCTTTATATATTGCAAAACAGCCGTATTTACACACACTCACCCATACAGGTTTCAATCCACTCTGGATCTCACTGGTAACGACTCTGCTACTGCCAGTTATGACTTCGAAAATACGATCAACTTAGCCGAAGACGAAGGTGAAGATGATTGCGAAGTGCCTGGCGAGCTTGCAAGACTGTTACTCCAGGAAGAGAGGGCAATTCAACCACATGAAGAGCCAGTGGAAACGATAAATCTGGGTACTGATACAGATAGGAAGGAGGTCAAGATTGGTGCCAACCTAGAGCTCAGCGTGAAGCAACGGTTGACTCAGATGTTACATGATTATGTGGAGATCTTCGCTTGGTCCTACAAAGACATGCCTGGGTTAGATACTGATATTGTGGTCCATCATTTGCCTACCAAGGAAGACTGCCCTCCGGTTAAGCAAAAGGTCCGCCGTATGCGTCCAGAGATGTCTGAGAAGATCAAAGCTGAGGTTATGAAACAGTTTGATGCCGGGTTTCTTGCAGTGACTTCTTACCCTCAGTGGGTTACTAACATGGTGCCGGTGCCGAAGAAGGACGATAAGTTCAGAATGTGTGTTGATTACAGGGATCTGAACAGGGCCAGCCCCAAAGATGACTTTCCCCTACCTCACATTGATGTCCTGGTTGACAATACTGCTCAGCACAAGGTGTTCTCTTTCATGGATGGTTTTTCAGGGTATAATCAGATCAAGATGGCTCCTGAAGACATGGAAAAGACTACCTTTGTTACTCAGTGGGGCACCTTCTGCTACAAGGTCATGCCATTCGGGTTGAAGAATGCTGGGGCAACCTACCAATGTGCCATGGTTGCTTTATTTCATGACATGATCCATCATGAGATTGAAGTGTATGTCGACAACATGATTTCAAGGTCCCAAACTGAGGAAGAACACCTTGATCATCTATAGAAATTGTTTGACCGTCTGAAGCTGTACAAGCTGAGGTTGAACCCGAACAAATGCACCTTCGGGGTAAGATCTGGAAAGTTGTTAGGCTTCGTTGTAAGTGATAAGGGTATTCAAGTGGACCCTGCCAAGGTTAAAGCCATTCAAGAGATTCCAGTTCCTAAGACAGAGAAAGAGGTCAGAGGTTTTCTAGGACGTCTGAATTACATTGCTCGATTCATCTCGCATCTAACTGCCACCTGTGAACCAATCTTCAAGCTGCTGAAGAAAGATCAGGTAGTACGTTGGAATGATGAATGTCAGGCCGCTTTTGACAGAATCAAAGAGTATTTCCAAGAACCACCCATTCTTATGCCACCGGTTGAAGGGAGACCTCTGATATTATACCTGACAATACTTGACAACTCAATGGGGTGTGTGCTGGGGCAGCATGACGAGTCTGGCCGAAAAGAGCACGCCATTTATTACCTTAGCAAAAAGTTTACCGACTGTGAGACCCGATACTCACTGCTCGAGAAAACTTGCTGCGCTTTGGTATGGGCTGCTCGCCGGCTGAGACAGTATATGCTGACTCACACTACCTTGTTGATTTCAAAGATGGATCCTATAAAGTATATATTTGAAAAGCCTGCTCTGTCTGGGAGAATAGCAAGATGGCAAATGATCTTGACAGAATACGACATCCAATACACGACTCAGAAAGCCATCAAAGGAAGTGTATTGGCAGACCACTTGGCACATCAGGCAGTAGACGACTATCAGTCAATGAACTTCGAGTTTCCGGATGAGAGCATCATGATTGTGACGGATTGTGAAGTACTTGGACCGGATGAAGGACCTGAGGAAGGATCCCGATGGTCTATGCACTTTGACGGAGCCTCTAACGCTTTGGGTAACGGCATTGGCGCTGTGATCATATCCCCTCAAGGCACTCATACTCCGCTTACTGCCCGGCTATGCTTCAACTGCACCAACAACATGGCGGAGTATGAGGCATGCATCATGGGTCTCCAAGCTGCGATTGACTTAAGGATCAAGTTTCTGAGTGTCTTCGGAGATTCCGCTCTCGTGATCAATCAGATCAAAGGAGAGTGGGATACGAAACATCCGAATCTTATTCCTTACAAAGAATGTGTGTTGACATTGATCCCCCATTTCACAGAGATAACCTTTGAACACTTTCCGAGAGAGGAGAATCAGCTGGCGGACGCGTTAGCTACGATGTCTTCCATGTTCAAAGTCAAATGGGACAATGAGGCTCCCCGGGTCATCATCTGGAAACTGGACGAACCGGCATACTGTTGTGATCTTGAGGCTGAGGTAGTGACTGAGAAACCTTGGTACCATGAGGTGAAGAGATACTTGGAAGCTCAGGAATACCCTGAAGGTGCATCTGTAAATGATAAGAAGTTTCTGAGAAGGTTCGCAGCAAAGTTCTTCCTTAGCAACGGCATCCTGTACAAGCGAAACCATGATTCGACCTTACTGCGTTGTGTGGATAAGATTGAAGCAGAAAGGATCATGGCAGAGCTGCATGAGGGTACCTTCGGAACACATTCCAGTGGACACACTATGGCGAAGAAAATCCTTCGGGCAGGGTATTTCTGGTCCATAATGGAAGCCGACTGTTACCGACATTCTCGGACATGTCATAAATGCCAGATTTATGCAGACAAGGTGCATGTTCCTCCAGTTCCTCTAAATGTTCTGACTGCACCTTGGCCTTTTGCAATGTGGGGCATAGATATGATCGGTGAGATTAAACCTACGGCATCCAACGGGCATCGCTTCATCCTGGTAGCGATTGATTACTTCACGAAGTGGGTTGAAGCAGCTTCCTATGCTACAGTAACCAAGAATGTTGTGGCACGGTTCATTCGGCATAACCTGATCTGTCGATACGGCATCCCTGAAAGGATCATTACAGACAACAGTACCAATCTAAATAACAAGATGATCACTGAGCTCTGCGAACAATTCAAGATACAGCACCATAACTCTTCTCCTTACAGACCGAAGATAAATGGGGCTGTAGAAGCAGCGAATAAGAATATCAAGAAAATTGTGTAGAAGATGACAGTGACCTATAAAGATTGGCACGAGATGTTACCGTTTGCTCTACATGGGTACCGTACCTCATCCAGGACGTCAACCGGGGCAACTCCTTTCTCCTTGGTCTACGGTATGGAGGCAGTCTTACCGATTGAAGTGCAAATACCCTCTCTTCGGATAATGAAGGATGCAAATCTGAGCGAAGAGGATTGGATCCAGACACGACTTGACCAGCTAAATCTAATTGACAAAAAGAGACTTGCTGCTATTTGTCATGGTCAGACGTATCAAAAACGGATGATCAGGGCATTTAACAAAAAGGTCAGACCACAAGAATATCAAGTTGGGGATCTGGTAATCAAACATATCATCCTTCCTCAGAGTGATCCAAGGGGAAAATGGACCCCTACGTACGAAGGGCCATTTGTGGTTAAACATGTGTTCTCGGGAGGAGCCATGATTCTGACCAACATGGATGGTGACAACCTTCCTCACACCGCCAATGCAGACATAGTAAAAAGATACTACGCATAATAAAGACCCGCTAGGTTGACATACCTAGGCAAAAATTAGGGCTTCCCGGTGAACCAAAAGGGTTCGGGCAAAATGAAGGGATGAAATGAAAAAAATCTGTACACCCGGCAAGCCGAAAACCTGAAAAGGAGGCTTGGGCAAAAATGGGTATCCCGGTGGACTGAAAACCCGAAAGGGCGGTCCAGGAAAAAGTTAGGGATAAAGCGTAATACTATGTCTCATTGGATCACGTTGCATCCAAAATCCGGTATCTACATCAAGTTCAGACGACATCAATCGATCAGCTTCATCCTCGACTAGGTCATCAAGTGATGAGACGCTCGAAGATATAAAGGCGATAGCAGAGTTGGAACCCAGTGGGATTGTTCTTTTCACACAGCTGTTTTGTTTTCCCTTTGTACAAATTGTATAAATTCTTTTGTTCGGCGGCGTTCTCCTACTAGGACGTCAGCCTCTTGTACATAAACGCCTATTTACAGGCAATTCAAAAATCAATATAAATCACTTTTCAGTTAAAATTGCCAATTGTTTTTCTTTTTCTGTTTTGTTTTGCGAAGAACGTCCAAAGTTCAATTTGTGATATGTGCATTTGACAATAATTGCTAACTCATAAATATTTGCATACGAAACAAAGGATTAATTACAGGTAACATTAGAAGCAGGGGCAATAATGAGTGGTCTAAGCGATCTAATTGTTCTTTCCACCAACGTACCAAAGTAAGTTCGGCCGAAGAACATAATCAATATACCTCAATTCCCCAGAGATTGAGCCAGCAAGTCAATGCACTCTCCCCAAGCAAAGTTATACAATCAGCCTTAAGGACGTTGGGTATCCCCAGCAGATCTCAACATTCCCCAACAATATACGGACATTATTAACAAGCATCCCCGGCAGTCTTGATCTAAGATTGTTCCCCGGCGGTATACCAGACATTCAGCGGAGCCACTTCCCCAGTACATCTCAAAAATTTCCCCAGGAGAGTCCAATCAAGATTTCCCCAGGAAAGTTTGAATCATCTCCCTAGCAGGAAGCTTATCCCCAGTAGATTCTGGAAGCTTGCCACCTACAGAGCACGAACGCGTCTCCCGGCTTTATTCAAAGGTTATTTCCCCACCAGGATATAACTGGGTTATCCTCAGCCAAAAGCCACGGAAAGATCGTCCTCGGCGAAGTCTTCTTATCCCCAGCGAAGTCTATTAACACTTCCAACATCACCGGTATCCCCAGCGAAGTTACCATCAACGTTCCAGCAAAGTACCTCTCTTCCCACAGAGTGTTTCTCCCCAGCAAGATCGCTAGAATAATTTTCTCCCCGCAGAGTAATCCATTCGCCAAGCTTATTCCCCAACGGAGTTATCTTCTCCTACCGGTATTCTTGCAACTATCATCCCCAGCGGAAACAACAAAGCACTATTCTCCAACATCAGCCAAGGATGTGACTTCCCGGCACCCGTCAAGGATTTATTTTCCTAAGACGAAAACATACATTCAAAAACATCACATACATCATGATACATGCATGAACGCATCATATCTTACAATCTCATTTATGTTGAGAACATCATTGCTTGATCCATATCATGCATTGCATATGACTGACCTTTTCCTTTCAGGAAAGATCCGGTTAAGTTCTCAGCTATGTCCAAGACCTCCTCTGGTTCAGTTAAATCGATTCCTAAAGATTTTTCTGATTCTTATCCAGTTGAAGTTATTTCAAGACTTTCGTCTGGTTCAGTTAAAATCGACCCTAAGATTTTTCTGATTCTTATCCACTCAAAGGCCTTCTCTGGTTCAGTCAGATCGACCCTAAGATCTCCCTGATTCTTATCCAGTTGAAGATTCCGAGACCTTGCCTGGTTCAGTTAAATCGACTCCTAAAGATTTTTCTGATTCTTATCCAGTCAAAGGCCTTCTCTGGTTCAGTCAGATCGACCCTAAGATCTCCCTGATTCTTACCCAGTTGAAGATTCCAAGACCTTGTCCAGTTCAGTTAAATCGATTCCTAAAGATTTTTCTGATTCTTATCCAGTCAAAGGCCTTCTCTGGTTCAGTCAGATCGACCCTAAGATCTCCCTGATTCTTACCCAGTTGAAGATTCCAAGACCTTGTCCGGTTCAGTTAAATCGACTCCTAAAGATTTTTCTGATTCTTATCCAGCCAAAGGCCTTCTCTGGTTCAGTCAGATCGATCCTAAGATCTCCCTGATTCTTATCCAGTTGAAGATTCCAAGACCTTGCCTGGTTCAGTTAAATCGACTCTTAAAGATTTTTATGATTCTTATCCAGTCAAAGGCCTTCTCTGGTTCAGTCAGATCGACCCTAAGATCTCCCTGATTCTTATCTAGTTGAAGTTATTCCAAGACCTTACTGGTTCAGTTAAATCGACTCCTAAAGATTTTTCTGATTCTTATCCAGTCAAAGGCCTTCTCTAGTCCAGTTAAATCGATTCCTAAAGATTTTCCTGATGAAGGCTCAGTAGAAGACATCCAAGGTTCTCTCATCGTTACTGTTGAGGTAGTAATCGCCCCAGATTCTCTCATCGTTACTGTTGAGGTAGTAATCGCCCCAGGTTCTCTCATCGTTACTGTTGAGGTAGTAATCGCCCCAGATTCTCTCATCGTTACTGTTGAGGTAGTAATCGCCCCAGGTTCTCTCGTCGTTACTGTTGAGGTAGTAATCGCCCCAGATTCTCTCATCGTTACTGTTGAGGTAGTAATCGCCCCAGATTCTCTCATCGTTACTGTTGAGGTAGTAATCGCCCCAGGTTCTCTCATCGTTACTGTTGAGGTAGTAACCATCCCTGATTCATTCATCACCGGTTGAAGCTCCAGACCCAATTCCTGTAACCAACCAGGGTGCGTCTATATAAAGAGTTTGAAGACCAACTCCCGTAACAGGTCAGGTAATCATCTTTCTTTTTCAGGTACGCAAGTTCTCGCTAAGGAATCTCTTACGCGATCGACACCCAAATGGCATCTATAAGCCCATCCACCTATCCATCACCTCTCAACATGGCATCTGTAAGCCCATTCCCACCATCACACTGCCAACATGTGAGCGCAAATTTCTGGGCACTCTAGTGTTCAATCATCTTCCACCTTCGGATTACGAAAGGCACGTCAGCCAATCTACATCCTCAGGTCTAAGAAGATTGAACAGGGGAAACTGTCGTACCCTAAAATTTTCCCTCCCATATTCTTCAAGGTTTGCTAAGATCATGCTTCAAAATCTCCCAAGGGTTGCACAGTTCAAGGGCCTCCTAACAGTCAAAGCTAGGGTTTTGGCTCTGACAAAGAAGTTGAGGTTTCCAAGGTCCCAAACTAGTCCCACATGCCCATAAACATTGTCAAGCATCCTCATGCCAAGTTTCAAGACTTACAGCACAAGATTGCACAGTCAAAAACCCTAATTGCTCAACAGTCAAGTGCAGGGGCAAAATGGTCATTTGACAGTCAAAAGTCAAAATTTTTGGTCAACATCTTATTTTGAAGCCACAAACATCATTTTATCAATTCTTGATCATGATTCTCAAAGCATGGCTCAAAAAGTCTCAAGATGCAAAAGTTTCTATTTTTGGACAGTTGAAAAAGTCAACTGTAACTTGACCAGAGCATAACTTCCACATGGTTTATCAGAAAAATTCCATCCAAAGCTCATTTTGAAGAGAATGACATTTCCTACAACTCATCTTCACACTTCAAGTCCAAGAAATGCTCTCAAAAAAAGTTATCAATCTCAACATTATAGGTCATTTTCAAAAGTCAACAAAAAGACACTTTAAGTCAAAGACCATAACTTGAGATTGGTAAATCAAAATGACATGGGACCAAAGAAATTGGTTATAGGACTTCAAGACCTTTCCAAAATGTCCAAGAACATGATCAAAGCTTAAACATTGAGCAAGATATGCCTTGTGGAAGTTGGGAAATTTTTGGGAATTTTGAAAAGTCAACTTTGCTTCAAATGCCTCAAAATTGCTAATGGGCCACAATTTCTTCCAAGAAACATCACCCAAAGGCTATGCACGACCCATTGAATTTAAAGGGAGTTATTTTATCATTTTTTATTAATTATTTGAATTATTATTATTAGTTCATTTAATTAAAATAAAATATGACAAAAATAGCAAATCATGTTTTCCAAACCTTTTTGTGCAGCATATCCACTCATCATGACCTCAATATTTCGTGCATACTCAAAAAGGCAAGAATTGGCAATGATTGGCATCAAAAAGGAATGAAAAAGATTGAAAAAGATTCATGAAAATCACAAATTCAAAAACATTGATTGAATGGATTTTGGGCTTTATTTTCTAACCTAATTCATTCCTCATATATGCACAAACCTAAACCTAATCACAAGAACAAGGAAGCTGCGCTCAGAAGAGAGAATCAAACTTGTATTTTTCACAAAAAAAGCCAAAATTGTTTTCACAGCTGCCGTGCGTTTCAAGGCCTAAGAAGCATTCCAATAACTTGCCTACACATCCAGGAAGGGATTGAAATCAAAAACACATCCCCTAACCTCAAGAACCGGTAGAACGAAGTCGCCCTGTTCATGAACTTTTGCATATTCGTATTTTGATTTGCACGCATTTTCCATACATTCTAATGATTGTTTTACACTAACATGATCATGCTGAAGCTAATGGTGCCATTGAATTGAATTAATCTTGCATGTATAGAAAGTTGCCATGGAAATTTTTTAGGGTTTCAGGAGCTTGAAATTAGGGACTTCTTCATGAGGAAAAATTAGGCAACGAGACCTATGCCATTGGAATCAGGACTTCCTGACGATTCAAAACCACACCTCGCGCCCAATTTATCATTGCCCATTGCTTAATCGCTATTATTCGCTATGCTGTTTAGTGGGGGTTTAAAACCCCCGCTACTTGTTTGGTATTTTCAGGGATAATGAAGAAGAAGCCTGGCGTGTCACTATGTGGCTGGACAATTTAAAACCTGGCGCGTTTTATATCATTAGCTTTTATTTTCTTATTATAATATTTTTTTTCTATGATACATACAGATGCGTTGCCTGGTACAAGTGGTAGAGGACGTGCTTTGTGAACACTGGGACCTGGGTTCGATTCCCAGGTCCCTTTGCATATTTCATAATTTTTTCTTTAACCTATTCCTATGCAGTGTGCCCTTCAGTGATCTACCATGCACTCAACGCCTTGGCTTGCCAAATGTCCCAGGAGATGAATCTGAAGGTCAGGATGTGAGGCCCACCATACGCATCAGTCAACCACCAATACACAATCCCAGAAAAGTCAAACAAGGCCTGAATTCTTGGGCCAAATTGCTTGCATGCACCTCCTAATTTGGGCAGAAACCCCCTATGGTTTGTATGTATTTATTTTGATTTCTTATTTTATTCTTTTATTTGCCTTATTGTTTTATTAATTTCACAAAAATAATTTTTAACACAAAAAATCAGAAAGTCAAAAAATAAAATATGTTTATTATTTAATTCACTAATTTTTATTTTGTAAATAAATTTAATAATCAATTTAGTTTTAATTTTAGGTTTTTAACTTTAATGCTTTTTCTTAGATAATAAAAAAATATAAAAACAGGTCTTTTAGCATTTTTTATTCTCTTTTTAATAAATAACCTTTTTTTTCTTATTACTATTAATTATTAATTAATTTTGTAAATAAACTTGTCATTAAATAATTAGGTTAAATTAGGTCAAACTTAAACATTTTTTCTTTAATAAATTAAAAACAATTTAGAACTAGGGTTTTATTTAACTTTTAATTCCCATTAATTCTCTTTAATTTCATAAATACAAAAAAACATAAAAAATAAGTTCTTTTCTTTATTCCACCATTAATTAATTTGTATTTTTAATTTAATTTCTTTAAAGGGTCCAACGCCCTCGCACTCGATTCTTAATTCTTTTCGCGCATTTATTTTTTATTTCTTTTATGAATGTAATGTAATTGCCCCAAAGCCTTGTAATAGATAATTAGGACATTTACTTTCTGCATTTTATTTATTCAAATCGGGTCTTGGTTTAATTTGGCGATGTAGTCCCGTGCCTTGTAATAGCGTATGACCTTTATCTTTCCGCATTTTAATTTCCGCACCTTTAAATTGCTAACTATCACATGAAAGAATGTATGCCCAAATAAAAACAATGCGTAGAACACTCAATGCATGATCAAAACAAATAATAAACTGAAAATGACACACAATTCACACACCATTCCTAGGGTACGCCTCACTGTTGCCTTGCCCCTCAAAACGTGGTCGTCGAGTAGAGGACGTTTTAGTAAGTCCTCATGTCCATGAACATGGCATGGGGGTAGCTTCTAAGGTGTCCTCCTATTGCTCTGGTGACCACACTGTCCCTAATCCTCGAATTGACCCGAACACCTCCAATGGTGGTGCTACCTACCTCTCAATGGTGGGATGGCACTATCTTAAGGACATTTACACAGACTAATTCCTTAGGGTAGGTAGATGACTCGTAGATACTTGCTCTAATTTAAAACAAATCAAAAACTTCTTTTCACACCGACACTTTGCAAAAAGCTTTCAAAAACAACTTTTCAAACACTCTTGAGGACTGATACAAGAGTCGATCTGAAACTTTCAAAGAACTTTTTTCAAACACACTCACCTTGAAAAGCAAACAAACATTTTGAAAACACAAATGAGCAAGTATCTAAGAGCCCATGGATAACCATGGATAGAAAGGGTGCTAACACCTTCCCTTTCTATAAATCTACCTCCCGAACCGAGAACTAATCTCAATAAGGAATTTTTCTGTGCTTTTGTCCTTTCCATATTGGAGAAAATAAAAGACGGTGGCGACTCTTGCTTCCGCGACATTTCACGAACCAGCGTTAAGCAGTCAGTTCCAGATCCACCGATCACAACAGGCAAACATGGAAATCTTGGTCACAACCTGGGAACACCCCAACTTTCGACAAATTCAACTTGATGGTTGAGAGCGGAGTCAACAAATCATCCACGGTAGAAACAAACAGATCTTCTTCCACAACATTGGCATTGTGTCCATGCCTAGGCATCGGAGCGGAGATAACATTCGGGTTCTCAGGAGCTTCAAATTCAACTTCCTTTGCGTCAACCAGATCTTGAATTTTGTTCTTCAGAGCCCAACAATTGTTGGTGTCGTGCCCTAGACTTTCAGAATGGTAAGCGCACCTGGCGTTCGGATGGTAGTGTGGAGATGCAGTATTGGGATTTTTAGGGGCCTCCTTTAGCATGGCCAAATTCAACTTCAGAAGATGTGGTAGGACTTGAGCTAGAGTCATGTTTATCTTGGTGAATTGCCTTACAGGCCTTTCCACCCTTTGCTGGTTATTTCTCGACTGATCATTTCTTGGCTGGTTGTTTCTTGGCTGATCATTTCTCGGCTGGTTGTTTCTTGGCTGGTTTGATGCATACTTTTGAATCATAACGGCCCCCATTGTTGGTCGTTGATCGGTTCTTCCCTGATTCCTCTGTGCATAGACAGCAGACACTTCCTTCTTTCCAGTGAAAGACTTTTTTACAGCTGCAGAGGTAGACGCGTCTTTCTGGATTTTCCCGCTTCTTATACCGGCTTCCACCCTCTCGCTAGTTAGAATTAATTTAGTGAAACCTACAGAGGAGCTTCCAACCAGGTGATTAAAGAAAGGACCTGACAGAGTTCCCAGGAACATGTCCACTAGCTCCCTTTCAGATAAAGATGGTTGCACCCTTCCGGCTAAATCCCTCCACTTTTGGGCGTAGTCTTTAAAGCCCTCATTGGATACCATGGCATACTCTACAGCTGAGTACGGGTTGGTGCCAAGTCGGTGTTGCATTGATACTGTTTATAGAAGGCGGCTGCCAAGTCTTCCCAGTTATAGACATCTGCCCTCTCCAACTGGTAGAACCAATCAAGCTGCGTTCCTGACAAACTGTCCTAAAAAAAGTGAACCCACAAGTCTTTGTCTGCAGAGTGTGGCTGCATCTTCCTAACATATGATCGGAGGTGCATCTTGGGACAAGACACCTCGTCATACTTGGCAAAAAGTGGCACTTTAAACTTAGGAGGGATAACTATTCCAGATACCATCCCTAACTCCTCAAAGTCTAGCCCCGGTACTCTCTGTATCTCCATAGCAGTTAGACGCTCTTCCAGGTTTTTGTATTTGTCATCGGCCGGAGGGTATTGTTGTTCGGAGTAATCCTCTTCTTCCTCTTCTTCTGCTTCATAATCAGATGGTACTGCCGTCTCTTTACCTTTTCTTTCCCCTTCCTCAGAGGTTGATGGAAATTCCAGGGTCCTTTTGGCTTGTCCTTAGAACCTTCTGCCCATGATAACCACCCCGGCTGGCTTCTTCTTCTTTTTCTCTTTTTCTTTTTCTAGCAGAGTCTTGAGCTCCTCCTGCCCCTTGGCTAAGGTCAAGAGTAGCTGTTGAAATTGTGAATTCTGAGCTTGCAAGTCTTTAACCATTTGTTCAAGATCCATTTTGATGAAATAAACAGCAGAGGGATGAGGAAACTTCTTGCAAAGACCTGTTTATGCTCATGATGCATGATATGTATTCATGCAATGTTTTCAAGGATTTGAAAATTCAAATTTGTGTCAAACAAAAAGGAACACACGCTATATTAATAAAATAGAATTTGTGAGTACATCAATGCCCCTAGGGAAAAATAATACAAAATTATAAGATAAAAAGACGTTGCGCATCCTCTTTGGTGCAATGTAGGTGTTGAGAGTCTGCTCTTCGTGAAGTAACCGAGTAAGTTCTAAAACCTTCTTCTCGCTTGCGTAGAATTGGTCTTCAAAAGTATCGTGTTCTCCCTTGAGTTGTATCCAACTCCTTTGTAGATCTTCGAGTGATGTCGGCATGTCAGGATGTAGGAGGGTGTATGGAACATCTCCTTCCTTAACATGCTCTATAATCACTGGGAGAACAGAGGGGTAAGGCATCATAAGACTTTGGGCGCGGGTTTGTACCCACTTGAGGTAAGACTCAAGAGGGATGGAATTCTTGTGTCCCAGAGTCTTACTATCTACCTTGTTTGGCATCCTCCAAGCTCGGATGAACCTTTATCGGAGTCCTTAATTGTCGTTGTCGAAGTCAAAAACCAAACCTTGAACCAGCATATCATGTGGGCCATCCCTTCGAGCATAACCAAACTGTCTTAGAGCCAAGAAAGGGTTGTAGGTGATGCCTCCCCTAATGCCAAGTAGAGGGACATTAGGGAATTCCCCATAACGGTCGACAATGATAACATTCTCTTTGGATCGAGAACACCAATGAATATCTGAATGTGTAAGAGTCATCAATCGTTGTGACCACCTCAAACCTTGCTCATTCTTCAAGAATGATTGGGGAAGATGAGAAATAAACCATCTTGCCAAGAGAGGAGTGCAACACATGAGAAAACCTCTTTTCCTCATTGTACGAGTGTGAAAAGAGTGTAAGATATCTCCAAGCAGTGTAAGCACCAGATTGCGTGACATGAAGATTTTGACAGCACTCACATCTATAAGTTGGTAAGGATTAGGGAACAAGATCATCCCGTAGATGAGAAGGGCTATAATATCCTCAAAATCTTGTAAGTCCAAGGAATTCCAGCAGCTTTGGGCCTTCTCAAACAAGAACTTTGCCAAGAAGACTTTGACACCACTTCTAGTTTCCCAATGGGTTGTGATATCAAATGAGTGCAAGTGCAAGGCTTGAGCAATCTCTTCTGGCTTTGGATCTCTTTCCTTACTGTTGAAGGGTATTTGATTGAGAATAGGAATCCTCAAGAGTTGAGAGAATTCTTCCAAAGTGGGCACAAGCTGGTAGTTAGGAAATGTGAAGCAGTGATGCAAAGGATCAAAGAACTGGAAGAGAACTTTTATCATGTCTTCCTCTGTGTTGGAAGTGACTAGGTTGAGTAGACGACCATGTCTCTCGGTGAATGGAGAATTCTCAAGAATCCTTGAAGCTAACTCCTTGAGTTATGGAGGAATTCTTACAAGGTTGACTTGGATAGTTTTCCTGCGAAGTGAATCCATAACCTACAAAACAGGAACAAAGATGAATTTCCAAAATCCTTGAAATGGTTAGTGGATACAAATGATGCTTCATGATGTCCATGATGTTATGAACAAGTATATATGTAGAAGCAAATCACACAAGTTCCTAGTTTAGGCTTGCATGGGGTTTCATAGGTAAGTACCCTCTTGAAGTTTAGTTGGCTCAACCTGTCCTAATAAATAGTAACCGGGTTCTAAGGAGCTCAATATCACTGGATTGTTTCCTTGTTCATTGTTTCAATTCAAGCCTCTTACCGGCGACCGAAATATTCCAAGGAACCAACCCTCAATGAGTGTAGTATCGAGTATCTACCAACTTCGGACTGCACCAAAGCCGGTCATCTCACTACATCCTAAAAGGCCAAGTTGGTCAAGTAAAGGTTCTAGAAGTTCGTTAGTGCTTCATGACATTACTCAGCGGCCCCGTATTCTCTTTGATTGACTTAAAGGCTACCGGTACCCATAAATATGTCACACTAACATACCTATTGCTTAGACCGTGTCGGTATACCACGCACAGTTTCCACAACGTATTGCTATTTAACTATAATGTTTCCCAAATCCGGGTGGAGGATTCAAACCCAAACAATAGAACCAAAGTGTAAAGCAAACAAGGAAAACAAGATAAGCAAATAAAGGTGATCTAAACACTAAGGTAACCCCACTTTTCTGATGATTCCCCAGCAGAGTCGCCAGTTCTGTGATACGGTGGGAGAACTGACTTGAGGTTTTGCGTTTTGTTGCAAATGTCGCGGTTTAGCAAGAGTCGCCACCGACTTTTATTTTATCCAAAAGGAAAGGTAAAAAAGAACAGGAAAGACCTTTGAGATGTTTTCTTGAGTTCGAGGGGTAGATTATGAAAAGGGAAGGTGCTAGCACCCTTTTCATCCATGGTTTTTCATGGGCTCTTAGTTACTTGGTTAGATCACTTGCTTTGCTTTTGAAATTGTTTGAAATGGTGCTTTGTGTTTGGTGTGGTTTTGAAAGTATTTTGAAAAGAGGCCATTCGTTTAGGCAATCTTTGTAATGATTCTCATTCGTAAGAATGTATACAAAGATGTTTGTCTTTTGAAAAATGTTTCAATGTTTTGTAAGATGTTTGAAAATGTTTTGAAAATGTGTGTGTTTGTTTTTGAAAATAGCAAGGATTGTTTGGAAGAGATCAAGTAACTTAGAGTTATCTACCCTACTCAAATGTATTTACTATGCATTTTTATTCTTTTGACATTGTTGATTTACCATTGATTTGGTAAACAACCCTATCTTTGTATGTTAAACGGGACGGGTGTGGGTCATCGTATGACCATGATAGCAATGTTGCCAAGTATCTTAGAATGTTTGAGGGACCAATATCATTTGTTTAGGCAACCTTTTGATAGCGTCATCGAGGGACTATGATCTTTTGTTTTGTTTTGTTTTTCCAAGATACTTTCCATGCATACCATGGCCATTTTATAAGGCAACCAAGTGGGTGAAACCCTAAGGGTGCTTGTGTGCAATGTGTGTCATTTTACATGCATTTGATTTGTCTTGTATTAGGTCATTTCTATTTGTTTGTTTTTGGTCTTATCATGCAAACCCTAATTTACTAACATGGTATATAAAACGATAAATTGCGTAAATGTAAACTAAGCTATTACAACAATTATTATGGGAGGGGGGATACACGTTTTTGAATGAGGATATTGCACAAAATAAACCCTAAAATACTATTACAACTCAATTGAATATTGCGAAATAAATAAATATACAAATATTTAAATATGCAATAAAATGTATTTATGCAAAAATGTTTTATGTTTGATTTTTTTTGTATGAGAAAATGATTCATGTAAACCCTAGAAAAAGGAAAAATAATATTATTATTTTTGGAAAGGGGTGAAACCCTAATTTTTGATTAAAAGAAATATATGTTCTATATTATTATTTTGTCCATTTTTTGTACAAGAAAATAATAAATAATATTATGTACAAATATTAAAAATTAAATATGTATGAAAAATAAATATTTAGTGTATAAAATAATGTAATAAAATATTAAGTATTTTTTTTATTATTTACAAGTTATTTATGAAAAATAGAATCTATTTGTTCTAATAAACTATTTTTATGCAAAAAATAAATAAAAATATAAAATAAAAGTGTGAAAATAAATAAATTATTTTTTGGTATTTTTTATCATTAGAAAAAATAAATTCAAGTAATAAAATAAAAATATGCAAGAAAAATGTAAAAATATAAGAAATAAATTAGGGGGGTGCAAAAGCAATACAGGGGGTGTGGAAAACAAAAACAAAAAGGCCAGAAATGCCAAAAAGCCCAAGCCTGCTCATCTGCATCCCTGTCCTTCAGCTCTGCGCGTGCATCATGTACAAACCTGTATCTTGCTATAGCTTGCATAAAAATAAAAACCCATAACATAAAACATGTAGCTTGTAATCTCACGATTCCAATGATATAAAATTTGTAACCTAACTCTAAAAGACCAGTGAGAATTTTAATGGCCCTAAATCGTGACAAGTATGCATATGTACAACTTCACCATTATAAGGGCTACATTTTTTCTTCACAAATCGTGGCTTGAGGATGCCTAAATAGAGAGATAGAGATTTGAAAAATACCTCCTTCAGCTGGATTCAGATATGGCAATGTGTGGGGACTTTGAGTGAGGCCTGAGGATTGTGTGAGCTTCCTTGAAGTTCCCTCAAGTTATTCCAATGCTTAGCTGGCTTTGTGGATGGCTGAAACTCTCTGTAGAAGTCAAGCTGCAACCTCCAAATTTGAAAATGGCAATGGCTGAAATAGAGCTTACAGGACTAGGGCAAGGGCTTGGATAGCTTGGATAGGAGGTGGATAAGATGTTTCAAGTGTTAAAAGGCAAAACGCACGAGCCAAAAATCAGTTGGCCTTGGTTTTGCAGAACTGCTATGCTTTGGATAGAAAAATGGAGTTTTGGAGTTTTTAAGTGTTTCAGATGTTATGCCTTCGTGTTCTGCATTGTAATGACTTGGTACATTTGTATATAATGATACAAAGTCCACTCTTCCCTTGTTGTACAAGTTCTGACCTCTTTGGCCAACTTTCTTGCATTTGAAGAAAAGTGACAAGACAAATGCAACATGCTTGTACTGGCTACCTCAAGGGCTGAGAAGAGTTGGTATACTTTTCTTGAAACCTGTGAAAATTGTTTGTACCAAAGGAACAAGTCCAAGGCTCAAGGCTGATAAAGTTGGAAAAGCTTGCCTTTATGAAAATGGCAATGTGCCCTTTATGCCTAAAATGGAAAAATCCCTTGTACAATGCTCCAAAAGCAAAGATAAAGCCCTTATCCTCTAAGTTTGAATTTAATTATGGAGTTTAGAATGAGTTTAGGACCTGTAATGCAAGGTACAAGCATCATAGATTTGATTTGTAACTTGATGCATTGTGAAAATGGCTTGAACAAAAGTGACAAAATGCCAATTTCTCTTCTTCGATTCTCCCTAACCACAAATGATCTTGGAGAGTTCTTTGACATTTTAGAAAGCTTGCAATGTGCTATACAATCCATCTTTGAAATGAATTTTGAGATACCTCTTGGAACTAGGTGAAAAATGCCCATGAAGTTGGGTCAAAAACCTGCCTAAATTAGGGCAAATTTTCACTAAGTCATTTAGTTCATGGACCTATATTCACAAACTCATAACTTGATATCCAAGCATATTTTGGGAAAACTTTGTGAATCAAAGTTGTATATTTCATGGAGGACTACAACTTTCATGTTGTAAGTTTTTTTGAATCAAATTTCATCATGGTGAAAAAGTTGTGGAAAGTTGGGAAAAAATAAGAAAATTTCCATACTTAGAAAAATTCTAAGTTATGAAAATTTTCAAATTCAAAACCCTAATTTTCAAAATTGGTTTTCTTGGTCAACAAGTTTCATATTTTGACATATCTTGATGAATTATGACCCTTGGCACTTGATTTTGACCAAAAAGTCAAAGTTTGACTTTTCAGTGTACAGTTGATTTTTGATCAGTTGACTGGAAAATTCATCTGTCAATCCAATGCATTTGAGATCTTTTGAACTATGTAATTAGGTAAAGATGATGCCATTGAACCCTTGAAATCATGTTTGAACCCAATTGGTCATTGTCTAGGTTAAAAATCAGAAATTGCCCTTTCTCAATCAAAACCCTAATTTTGACCTTTTTGCCCTTTTGATGATTTGATCAAATTTCTTGAGGAGTTGTGATCCAAACTTGATCAAATGGTACATATGAGTCTAGAATGTTGTTGTGGATCAAAAATTGTGAATTTTTACTGTAAATTGGCCATGGTTGACTTTTTCCCCAATACAGCTGATTTTTAGGTCAACTGTCCAATTGACTGATCAAAAATATGATTCGAGGTTTGAAACTTAACATGGGCAATCATAGGGATCCAAGATGGTGTATGAAAGTCACATGAAGCATTGATGGTCCAAATATCCTTGTGCAAACTCAAACCCTAATTTCAGGTTATCAGTGCAAGATGAGGTGTCTTGAGCTAACCAAACCCTAATCTTGTCTTGAGTTCAAGAAGTCTTGTGAGAAAAATCTTGATAAATGAGAGGGAAAATTTTGGGGTACAACAACATCCTTGCTATTTTTAAAACAAACACCTACTCTTTCAAAACAACTTACAAACTTGAAAACATTTTCAAAAGATCAACATCTTTGTATACATTCTTACGAACGAGAATCATTACAAAGTTCGCCTAAACAATGACCTCTTTACAAAATACTTTCAAAAACCACACAAAGCATAATTTCAAACAAAATTAAGTGATCTAGCAAGTAACTAAGAGCCCATGGAAAACCATGGATGAAAAGGGTGCTAATACCTTCCCTTTTCATAATCTACCCCCTGAACTCAAGAAATAATCTCAAAAGTCTTTCCTGTACTTTTTATCCTTTCCTTTTGGATAAAAGAAAATTCAGTGGTGACTCTTGCTAACCGCAACATTTGCGATCAAACGCAAAACACCCAAGTCATTTCTCCCACCGTATCACAGAACTGGCGACTCTGCTGGGGACAAATATAAAAGTGGGGTTACCTTAGGGTTAGATCATATTTATTTGTTTTCTTTATTTGACTTGTATGATTTACATTATGGTTCTTTGTTTGGGTTTGAATCCTCTACCCGGATTTGGGATACCTTATAGGTAAGTAGAAATACATTGTGGAAACTGTGTGGGGTATATCGACATGGTCTAAGCAATAGCTACGTTAGTGCGACATATTTATGGGTACCGGTAGCCCTTGAGTAGTCAAGGAGAATACGGGGTTGCTGAGTGATGTCATGAAGCACTAATGAACTTTTAGAACCTTTACTTGACCAACTTGGCCATTTGGATGTAGTGAGATGACCGACTTTGGTGCAGTCCGAAGTTGGTAGATACTCGATACTACACTCATTGTGGTTTGGTTTTTTGGGATATTTCGGTCGCCATTAAAGAGGCTTGTGCTGAAACAATGACCAAAGAAAGAAATCAGTGATATTGAGCTCTTAGAACCCGGTTACTATTACTAGGACAGGTTTGAGACAACTAAACTTTAAGAGGGTAGTTACCTATGAGACTCCATGTAAGCCTAAACCTAAGGACTTTATTTGATTTGTTTGTATATATATATATATATATATATATATATATATATATATATATATATATATATATATATATATATACTTGTACATAACATCACAAACACCATAACATCATACTCATACTCACTAACCATTTCAAGGATCTTGGGATTTATCTTTGTTCTGTTTTGTAGGACATGGATTCTATTCGCAGGAAAACCATTCAAGTTAATCTTGTAAGGATCCCTCCACAACTTAAAGAGCTAGCATAAAGGATTCCTGAAAATTCTCCATTTACCGAAAGACATGGTCGCCTATGATAACACTTACTTTACACTTGTTTTTTACTCTGATTTCACATGTTATTTAGGTTTTTTATTATTTTTTCTCATATTATGCCTATATTTTGTTTCCTTTTCAGGTATTTCAATTATCCAGAGCTCTCCTGAAGAAATGAAGGAAAATAGGCTGAAAAACCGGAGTTTAGGTCAAATTTGCACTCATGGCGTCCATCATGGCGCCAACCATAGGGTAGGCCATGACGTGGACCACCTCCTGCTGACCTCAACTGCCACGTTCCCCACTTTCTTTCATTTACACTCATGACGGGTTCCATGGCCTCCATGGCGGGCGCCACCTTTGGACGATGTTTTCCCCCCCAAAAGGAGTTGGGAGGCATTCCTGTGATTTCCTGCATTCTTCATCCTCTATAAATAGAAGTTCCTGATTTCATTTCAATTCACCCAAGCTTAGTTGCAAACTTGATCCAACCATAGTTGCGAACTTAAGCCATATAATTTCACCATTGTAAAGCGACAATTCTTCACATCGGGGAATTATTGCACTGTTGATTGAGTCTGTGATCGAGTTTGTAGATTGAGTCTGTAATCGAGTTTGGAGCACTTCGGTAGAAGTTTATCCTGCCACATTTATTTTCAACTGCTATTTATTTCTAGTCGCATTTTACTTCCAGTTTGTACCAGATTTAAAACCTCCTTGTTTGGAGCAGGTTTCTATTTATATTTCCCGCACCATCTTTTACTTTGTTTATTTTTCGCACCTGCTTTTACTTTGTCTATTTTCTGCACTGTTTTTACTTTGTTTATTTTCCGCACCTGCTTTTACTTTGTTTATTTTCTGCACTGCTTTTACTTTGTTTATTTTCTGCACTGCTTTTACTTTGTTTATTTCCTGCACCACACTTTAAATTATTTACTTTCTCGCATGATTTATTTTAACATGTCTGTTTACATTCCCATGTCAGGCTGAACCTTACTGGGCTAGAATGTAAGGAATCTAGTTAGATCGTTATTCCAAAGAATGTGTCAATAGAAATGCTTATGGGCTATTTTGGTTTTTAATACGAGTTTTCTGTACTTTATTAAAGTTGGGTAAGATCGAAAGTCGTCCAACCCTTTGTTAAATTCAGTTAGTTCTAACTGGTCAAAGGAAGCGAAAGCGCTTTGTCCGGTTAGTTAGGGATTTTTATTATCAAAGAAATCAATTTTGAAACTATTTTCGGACGCATTTATAGGGTTAAAGTTAGGTCCCCTTTTTATTAGAAATTCCAGATCAAAATACTTTTCAACTTGGTCAAGTACTTTATTTCTTAAAAATAGGTTTATTACTTTAACGTAATGCACGCCTTTTTATAAGTGACAATAAGAAGGTCTGATTAGAGAGTAAACTCTGTTCTGATTACGCGAAAGCGACAATTCCTGTTAAATTAGTTCTTTTCTTTAGTAGAAAATATTGCCCTATAAGTAGTTCTATTCCGAAGTATTGCGAATATCATCTGATTATGTGAATTACATTCGACCCTGCTTTTATATCTGAAGTTTATTTCGCCGCACTTTACTTTCTTGTATGCTCAATTCCCTGTTTAATATTGACTTAGCTAAACATCGTAACAATAGGAAATGATATATTGACGATTGGTCTCTGTGGATCGATAATCTTTTATATTACTCTGACGCGATTCGTACACTTGTGAATACACCGCATCAAGTTTTTGGCGCCATTGTCGGGGAACAATTTCGTCAAATTTCACACCCTATAGTCGCACCGTCTAGACTAAGTTTTACAGTCCAGTTAATGCGAAGATATTGCAGCACCGGAACCTTATTCAATCCTTTAGAGGAACCTGAACGTTACATCCATTTTCTCCATAGAATTAGAAAAACTATGGCCGAGAATCGTAACCAAAGACCCCTTAAGGAATTTTCCCAACCGTCAGATGAGGAACCTAGTTCAAGTATCGTAAACCCAGCTATAACCACAAATAATTTCGAACTAAAACCCTCATTGCTACAATTGGTGCAACAAAACCAATTCGGTGGTCTCACTTCTGAGAACCCGAATCAACACTTAAAAACTTTTATACAATTAGCAGACACTTTAAAATGCAATGGTGCTTCGCCTGAGGCAATACGACTAAGATTATTCCCTTTTCCCTAAAAGATAAAGCACGAGATTGGTTGGATTCTGTTGTACCCCAAAATTTTCCCTCCCATATTTCTCAAAACATTTCAAGAAAGATCTTCAAGTTGCTCAAGGAAGTCCAAGGGTTGACCAGACAAGCTCCCTCCTAAGACAGTCTACCTCAAATTAGGGTTTTATGTTGCATCAAGATACTTGAGTCCAAGGGATCCAAAGTTATCAACAATGTCCCAATATGTTCTCAAGATCATCCATGTCATTTTTCAAGCCTTGCAGAGAAAATTTGCTCAGTCAATTGCTCAAAGACCTGAAAATCGACTGTGCTAGGGCAAAAGTCAACTGTGGCCCACATACAGTAAAACATCAAGATTTTTTTGTCAACATCCTCATTTTGAAGTACACTTAATCATTTGATCAAGGGTTGATAATGATTCATCAAGGATTGCTCATAATTCATCAAGAACCAAAAGTTGCTAAATTAGGGTTTTGCAGGAAAAGTCAACTCAAATTTGACCAAGCATAACTTTATCATACTTTATGAGAAATGACCCATCCAAAGCTCATTTTCAAGAGAATGCCATTATATATAATCCATCTTCATCTCCCAAGTTCAAAATATGCACTCACAAGAAGTTATGAATTTGGACATTATAGGTCATTTTGAAAAGTCAACAAAAACACCTTTTTTGTCAAAGCTTCATACATGAGAATGGAATATCAAATTTAGATGAGACAAAAAGTGTTGCTTATTGGACATCTGAAGCTTTCTAAAAAGTCAAAGAACACCTCCAAAGAGTTAAAATTAAGGAAGTTATGCATTGGTGAAGTTGACCTTTTTTGCAAGATTGCCAAAAGTCAACAATGCCCAAAATTTCAATTTTTGCCAAATGGGCCCAATCTTTTTCACTTGTTTTGAGTTGGAAACATGGTCCACGAGCCCTAGCCTTTGCCACTTGTCATTATCTTATTTATATTATTTATTTTTATTTTGATTTAAATTAAATCATATTAAATCAAAACAAATCTTATAAAATCCAAAACATTGAAATTCAAAGATCTTGTGCTTGTTTCAGGTCTTAATGTCCAGCTAGCATCAGATCAGATTCGTGTAAAGGCATGAGGTGCACAAAAGATTGGATTTGGGCTATTTTTGGAATGGTTTTCAAGTGTATCAAATCAAAATCAAAAGCATTGATGGAAAAAGATTGTGATCATTCCTTCAACTCTAATTCATTCCTCAGTACATAAGGATGATGTGCAGACCTAAAACTAGGTTAGAAGGAGGCGTATGAACCAGAACAAAACTTGGAAAAAAACAAGAAAAAGTGGTGAATTGAATTCCTAGTTAAAGGCAATTTCAAGATCCTTTGACCATCCCAATCGCTTCCTGGGATCACTAGCAAGCAGAACCAATTCAGAACAAGCACTTTCAGGCCCCATATCTCGCTGTAAGTTCATCACGACATTGCTTCTTTCTTGAATTTGAATTTCATGATTTAGACATTATTAGCACGAATTAACCATATATTCTTGATCCTTGGAACATTTGCAAGCTTTCTATATTGTTTAATTGCATTTATATGGCTTGTATAAGATTTCACCATGGCTAGGGTTTGTAGCTTCGATTTAGGAGTTTTATGTGCAAGCAAAATTGGCCCATAAAAAGGTCATCATGATATTCAGCAGGTCCAGACGAATCCAACCATGGCATTAGAAATCATTTATCGTTCCCATGGAGGATTTTGAGATGAACCAGGGTTGTAGCTACGGACATACGTCCGTAGGTAAAGGCCCTTGTATCTTTTACCCACGGAGAAAGGAAGAAGATGATTAGCTAGCATCTTTCCATTAGATCGTTTGAAAATTCGCGCTAATATTTTATTATTTCACTTGTTCTTTATATAATAATTGTTGTTTATATCATATACAACAAAAACAAGTGGCGCAGTTGGTTACAGGGTATGTGCAAAACGCTTCAGGACCTGGGTTCGAATCCCAGGTCCCCCACTTTCTTCATGTTATTTTCTTGCAGATAATCCAGCGCGCGCATGAAGCCAAGGTCCACCATGTGACCTCACCATCTAATCAGCCAGGTGTCCTGAGATCCAGATCCAAAGGCCATCATGAAAGAGCACCCAACGCCTAGTCAAACGCATGGCATGGGATCCTGAGGGTCAACGTGGACCTCCTTGTTTTGGGCCCAGAAAATTGCTTCTCACACCCTCCCAAATTGCTTTGTTCAGGCCCAATCTCTTTCTTTATTCTTTTTTATATTTGTTTCATTTAATTTATTTATTTTATTTTACTAACCAATTAATTATTTTCTTTTATTAAAAAATCACAAAAAAAATATTTTTCACCAAATTAGGTTTAGACTTTATTTTTTTATAATCAAAATTAAGTTAATTTAACTAGGTTGTTAATATTAGATAACTTTAATTGTTTTTGTAAATAAATTTAAAATTAATTAGAACAATTAGGGTTTTAACTTAATAATATTTCCTTCTTCTTAAAATAACCAAAAACACAAAAATAGGCCATGTAATTATTTTCATTAATTAATTTAATCACTAATAATTTTTGTACTTAATTTTAAAAACCTAACTCTTTTCTTAAAAATAACAAAAACAACAAAAACATTTTTTCTTTTAATTAGGTTAAAAAGGGTCAAAACCCTAATTTCTTCCCGATCTTAATTTCATCGCGCGCGTTATTATTATTTTTACCATATTGATGTAATTGCCCACAAGTTTGTAATAGCTTAATTAGAACTTTTACTTTTCATTTATCACTTTATTTTTAAAAGGGTTTGTTTTTGGCTATATACATACCCGAAGCCTTGTAATAACTTAGTTTAATTTCCGCACTTTAAATTCTGCAAAATATTAAATTGTTAGATGTGTGATATTAGGATGCATGACAAGAAAGTATGTAAAATTTTAAAACAGTTAGATAAGCCTAAAATGTGCAAAGATAAATAATCTGAAATTGAATCAGTCGCACATGCACACTCCTAGGGTACACTCCCACTTGGTTGCCTTCGGTAAACGGTCATTGAGTATAGGATGCTTTAGTGGTCGTCCTTTTGTTCAAAGATCAAAGTTGCCTCGGATAATTGATCTAAGACATTAGGATTATTACTAAGACGTCCTAACATTGCTTTAGTGACCGTACGTCCCTTTCGAATTGACCCTCAAAACTCCAACGACGGTGTTACCCACTCACTAATAGTGGGATAGCGCTGTCTAAAGGAAACGAACATAGAAGGATTCTTTTTTCGAGTAGGTAGATTAGTTCCTAGGTATTTTCTCAAACCAAACAAACTTTTTTCACACTTACAATCCTTTACAAACAAAGTTTTCAAAACACTTCATTACACTCTTGGAGACAGAAGCAAGAGTTAAATCGAAGTCAAAAACTTTTCAAATCACACAAGCATACAAAGAAGCAATTTTGAAAATAATGAGCAAGTACCTAAGAGCCCATAGATAACTACGGATAGAAAGGGTGCTAATACCTTCCCTTTCTATAATCTACCCCCCGTACTCAGAAATATATCGAAAAAGGAATTTTTCTGTGCTTTTTTCCTTTCCTTATTGGATAAAATAAAAGTCGGTGGCGACTCTTGCTTACCGCGACATCTTGCAAACACAAACGCAAAATGGGAACCAGCATTCCTAAAAAACAGTCCCGGTTCTGGCCACCGTATCACAGAACTGGTGACTCTGCTGGGGAATAGATAAGTGGGGTGTACCTTAGGATTAGTTCATCATATTGTTTTCTATTGTTTGATTGGATTTCTTTATTTTTGTGGGCTTTGTATCGGAGTTACTATAGATCCTAACCCGGATATGGGGACTTTTAGGTAAGTAGCAATAGACTGTGAGGGAACTGTACAACGTAGACCGATACGGTTGAAGCAGTAGCTACATTTATGTGGCACATTAGTTGGTACCGATATCCCTTGTGGAGCAACAAGGAGAGTATGGGGCTGCTATATGGGTCATTAAGCATCAACTGACCTTAGAACCTATAATTGACCAACTTGGCCATAGAAAGTAGCAAGATGCTACACTCATTGAGACCATACTCTTGCGATGGTTCCGGCCGCAAGAAAAGATTGCGTGAGCTGAAACTATGACCGATGGAGGATGGTCAGTGATATTGAGAACCTCTAGAACCCGGTTACTATTATTAGGACAGGTTGAACCAACTAAACTGCAACAGGGTAATACCTAAACTTCATGCCAGCCTGAAATTTAAGGGCTATTGTGTGACTTTTTTTTCCTTACCATGTTTGCTATCTGTGATACATGTGGTCTGTTTTTATCATGACATCATGCATCATGACATAGCATGCATATTTCATTAGACTAACCATTTCAAAGACCGAGGGGATTCATCTTTGTTCTGTTTTGTAGATCATGGCCTCTATGCACAGAAATACCATTCGAGTCAACTTCGTGCAGATCCCTGCTCAGCTTAGAGAGTTGGTTTCAAAAGTTCCTGATACTTCTTCCTTTGTTAGAAGAGGTCATCTCCTTACCCTGGTCACTTCAAAGTTGGATGAGAAAATGATGAGCGTGTTGTTCCAGTTCTTTGATCCATTGCATCACTGTTTCACCTTCCTGGAGTATCAGCTAGTCCCTACTTTGGAGGAGTTTTCTGATTTACTAGGCATATCTATCCTCGAGCAGACACCCTTTATAGGTTTGGAGATAGCTCCTAGGCCAGAGGATATTGCTTCAGCCCTACACCTAAAAATGGCTGATGTAGTATCTAACTGGGAGATTCGGAGCGGGGTTAAAGGTTTCTTGGCTAAGTATTTGATTGATCAAGCTCAACAGTTCTGGGATAGTTTGGACTTTCAAGCATTTGAAGACATCCTGGCTCTCCTCATCTACGGCTTGGTTCTGTTCCCGAATCCAGATTCTTTCGTCGATGTGAACGCAGTCAAGATCTTCATGTCTCGTAACCCAGTGCCTACTCTTCTAGGTGATATTCT
This sequence comes from Vicia faba, assembly GCA_948472305.1. Taxonomy (NCBI): domain Eukaryota; kingdom Viridiplantae; phylum Streptophyta; class Magnoliopsida; order Fabales; family Fabaceae; genus Vicia; species Vicia faba. Next base: position 1,314,023,363 of record OX451741.1, on the reverse strand, counting down.
ACATGCTCTCTATACCCGTACTGTGCGGAGAAGGGGAACTCTCATGTATTGTACACCGCTGCTGGCGAGGTGGTTTATTTCTCACCTCCCCAAATCTGTATTGAAGAATGAGGAAGGTGTAGGTTGGGCCTACAGAATCATGTCCCTTGCTCATACAGACATCCTTTGGAGTTCTAAAGATATGGAAAAAGTAGTTGTCATTGATCGGTGTGGGGAATACCCTAATGTCCCACTGCTTGGAATTAGAGGAGGAATAACCTATAATCCTTGTTTGGCCTTACGACAATTTGGACGAGCTCGAAGGGACGATCCTCATGAGCTGCTTCTCATAGACATTGTCTTTGACTTCAAGGGGGATGTTGAGGGACATCGCCGTAGATTTATACGAGCCTGGGACAGGGTGAATAGGTCTGACCCACATGAGCTAGGATTGAAGACTTCCCTCCCGATGTAGCCCTATCTCCAGTAGGTTCGAGCCCGTGCTCAAAAGCTGGGAATGCCATATGAAGCTGTTTTGCTGGTGATTATAAAGCATACTGATGAAGAAGGTGTTCCTTATACAATCCTCCATCCCTATATGCCTACTGATCTGGGGGCATTGAAGAGGTCTTGGATCCAGTTAAAGGAAGAAAGGGATACCTACAGGGAGAAGTATCATGAGCAAGAACGAAAAATCTTGAAGCTTACAAGGCAGCTTGAGAATGAGAGGATAATCAACGATTATGTCAGCACGAAGGGAAAACGACCATGGGATTTCTGATGACTGTTTTTTGTTTCTAGTTTAGATTTGCTTTTTAGTATTTCTTTTGTAACACCTTGAAGGAATTTGTTAAACATTGTTTCAAGTTTTAATCTAATAAAGTGTGTTTTATTTTGGTTTAAAAATTTGAATCTCCCTAAGTATTTGTAATCATTTCATATGCATTCCATTACTATGCACCTCATTACAGGTACCATTACAGGTTTCTTATCTTCTTCACTGTTTATTTCAGCACAACATGTCTTCTGAAACACCTACTGATCAAGCTATTAAGGCTCTTCAAGCTCAGAATGCTCAGTTCCAGGAAATGTTCTTGAACTTGGCCAAGGGGCAGCAAGATTTGAAGACTCTTATCTTGAAGGACAAGAAGAAGAAGAAGAAGAAGAGGGTGGTTCTGCTGAATATGGGTCACAGATTCGGGAACAATTTGCGACAGGAAGCTGATATGTCCTATTCATCTGGAGGAGGAGAGAATCAAGAGGAAAGGAAGGGTCCTAGCCCTGTGGTTTCTGACAATGACACTTATTTTGATGAAGACCAGTACCCTCCCACTGAGGATAGGTATAAACAACTTGAAGACCGTCTGAGTGCCATGGAGATTCAGAGAGTTCTCGGTTTGGACTTTGGAGACCTGGGACTAGCATCTGGGGTGGTGATCACACACAAGTTTAAAGCACCTGTCTTTTCTAAGTATGACGGGGTATCTTGTCCAAAGCTACACCTCTACTCATACGTCAGAAAGATTCAACCATATACTGCTGATAGGAACCTCTGGGTTCATTTCTTTCAAGATAGTCTGTCAGGGACTCAACTTGAATGGTTCTATCAATTGGAAGGAGCTAATGTCCGCAACTGGGAGGACCTTGCTGCGGCTTTTTACAAGCAATACCAGTATAATGCCGACCTCGCTCCCACACGTACTCAACTTCAGGGTATGTCTATGGGTGTGAGCGAAGGTTTTAAGGACTACGCTAAAAAATGGAGAGATCTGGATGGAAGAGTACAACCCCTCTGTCTGATAGGGAGTTGGTGGATATGTTTCTTGGGACTTTGTCTGGTCCATATTTCAATCATTTGATCGAAAGTTCATCGTCTGGGTTCACTGAATTGATTATGACTGGGGAGAGAGTAGAGGTAGGTATCAGAAGTGGCAAGATACAGAAAGGTGCTTCATCAAGTACAGAAAAGAAGCCTTTCAAGAAAGAATTTAGTGCAGTTTACAACTCAAGGAGCCAAAATCGACCTGAACACCGCCAAGCAGTTAATGCGGTAGTAATATCAAGACCCACTGTTGCCCCACAATGCAACAATTAGCAAATAGTAGAGTGACCGCAAAGACAGTATACTCGGCTGAGTATGACCTTGTCTCAAATTCTGCCGCAATTGTTGAAGAAAAACCTGGTAACTCTAAGGGAAGCTCCGAAGAATCCCAGTACCACCTCTCTGTTGTATAATCCAAACGCCTGCTGTGCTTATCACTCTGATAGCCCAGGGCATAATACCAACAACTGCTGGGCCTTGAGGAATAAGGTGCAAGATTTGATTGAAGCTAAGGAAATTGAGTTTGACGCGCCAGAAAAACCTAATGTCATGACTTCTCCTATGCCCAAGCATGGAGTAAATGTTGTGGATGATGATTCATTTGTGACCTCCGTGGAAGACATTTCTACTCTGTTGTTGACCGTTAAGAATAACCTATTGTTGGCCGGTTTATTTTCGGGCTGTGGCGAAGGTTGCCACTTATGTTTCGTCCTACCTGTTGGTTGCCATTTATTGAAGTCATGTGTTCAGCGCCTGATGGATAACAAAGAGATCTTGTTCGAGAAAACTTTGGTTCTGTCGATTCCTGTTGAAGATGTTTCCATAATAACCATTTCTGCCAATCCTTCCAAGGCTTCCTCGAGAAAGCCTGTTAGGATTACATCTATTCCGAGAGTTGCTCCATTGATCATTACTATTCCTGGACCTATCCCTTACACTTCGGATAAAGCTATCCCGTGGCACTATGGGGCCGATGTGTATTATCATGGGATTAAACAAGACTTGAAGGTTGAAGAGGCTGATACTGATGTCAGCAATATTGTCGGTTCTAACAAGGTCACCCGAAGTGGAAGACTCTTCTCTCCTGAGATTTCTCCTCCAACTGTTCGAAAGCCTGTTGACATTCCATCGGCCAGTACATCAGCTGCTGTTCCGATTCTTACACCAGTTATCACCCCTGTCGCTGAGTCTGACACTCGGGGCAAAGAAGTTACAGGTGGGCCTTCCCGGATGGAGGCACCTAAAAAGTCATTGTTGAAACCTCTAGGCAGGAGATAGAGGAAAATTTGAAAATTATCAAGAAAAGAGACTACAACGTAGTCGAACAGCTGGGGCAAACCCCGTCGAAGATCTCTATGTTATCTTTATTATTGTGCTCAGAAGCCCATGCTAAGGCTTTAATTGCTTTTCTTAAAACTGCGCATGTGCCGCAGGAGACATCGACTGATCAATTCAAAGATTGTGTGGCTAGTTTGACCGCTGACAATGGGTTGGGTTTCTCCGACGCAGATCTGACTTCCAAAGGAAGGAATCACAATGATGCTCTGCATGTTTCGATTGAGTGCAGGGGCACTACTTTGGCCCACGTGCTGGTGGATACTGGGTCTTCCTTAAATGTTTTACCCAAGAAAGCATTAGATCGGCTGGATTGTGAAGGGTTGGTTCTGAAGCCAAGTAATATTGTGGTTAGGGCCTTTGACGGGTCCAAAAGGATGGTACATGGAGAGGTGGATGTCCCTGTTAAGGTTGGGTCCCAGACTTTTGCGTCTATGTTCTATGTGATGGAAATTCGACCATCTTATTCTTGTTTGTTGGGTCGCCCATAGATTCATAAAGCTGGGGCAGTGACTTCTACGCTCCATCAGATGTTAAAGTATCCAGTAAAGGGGAAGATTGTTACGGTGCAGGGTGAGGAGGAGTACATGGTAAGTCATCTTAATTCCTTTCGGTATGTGAAAATGGATGGGGAGTTCATTGAAACCCCGTGTCAGAACCTTGAAGAAGTCCCCCAGACTCTGGCGTCGACTGAAGTTGCTATTGAAGAACCTCCATTGAAGATGACTTCCCTCAAGGATGCCAGGGCTGTTGTTGAAAAAGGTGGGTGTGCGAATTGGGGCCAACTCCATGACTTTGCACACAAGACTGACAAGTTTGGTTTGGGTTTTACTGCAGAAGCTCAAAGGACTGTTCGGCGTGCGCGGATTGGAAGACCTCCCCTGCGTATCAGTAATCCGGGAGTGAATGCGATTGAAGATGATGAAGAGTCAGATTTCGACGGCTGGATTTACTCGACTACCGATGGTGGCTTGAACAACTGGACAGCGAAGGACTTCGTGCCAGTTTCTTTTATTACACAGTAATAGACTTTTGTTTTGAGACTTGTAACAGACAATTTGAAACTTTTACGGCCCGATGCCTTGCCCGAGACACCGTGGCTCTGTTTGTGAGGGCTTACTATGTGTCATTTCCATATATCATCAATAAAGCATTGGACGCTTTTCTTGCATTACAAATTTTGCGCTCCTTGTTTTTCTTTTCTATCTTGCACTTTATGAAAACGGCTATTTGTCTTACACACACTCACATATCATAATACAGGTCCACATCCACTATGGATCCCACTGATAACGACTCTGCTACTGCCAGTTATGACTTCGAAAGTATGATCAACCAAGCCGAGGACGAAGGTGAGGATGATTGTGAAGTGCCTGGGGAACTTGCTAGACTATTACTTCAGGAAGAGAGGGCCATACAGCCGCATGAAGAGCCAGTGGAAACAGTAAATATGGGTACCGAGGAAGACAAGAAAGAGGTCAAGATAGGTACAAATCTGGAGCCTAGTGTTAAGCAACGGTTAATACAGATGTTGCGCGACTATGTTGAGATCTTTGTCTGGTCTTATGAAGATATGCCTGGGTTGGATACTGATATTGTGGTTCACCGCTTGCCAACAAAAGAAGACTGTCCTCCAGTGAAACAGAAAGTTCGCCGCATGCGCCCAGAGATGTCTGAGAAAATCAAGGTTGAGGTTATGAAACAGTTTGATGTCAGTTTTCTAGCTGTTACTTCTTACCCGCAGTGGGTTTCCAACGTGGTTCCGGTGCCGAAGAAATATGGTAAAGTTCGTATGTGTGTGGACTATAGGGATTTGAACAGGGCGAGTCCCAAGGATGATTTCCCTCTGCCTCATATCGATGTTCTGGTTGACAACACCGCACAACATAAGGTCTTCTCTTTTATGGATGGTTTTTCTGGTTACAATCAGATTAAGATGGCTCCCAAAGACATGGAGAAGACAATGTTCGTTACACAGTGGGGTACCTTTTGCTACAAAGTCATGCCTTTCAGATTGAAGAATGCTGGGGCAATGTATCAGCGCGCCATGGTCGCTTTGTTCAACGACATGATTCACCATGAGATTGAGGTATACGTTGATGACATGATTGCAAGGTCCCAGACTGAGGAAGAACACCTTGACCATCTTCAGAAACTATTTGACAGGTTGAAGTTGTACAAGCTGAGGTTAAACTCGAACAAGTGCACCTTCAGGGTGAGGTCTGGTAAGCTGCTGGGTTTCGTCGTTAGTGATAAAGGTATTCAAGTGGATCCTGTAAAGGTGAAGGCTATACAGGAGATATCGGCTCCCCGAATAGAAAAAGAAGTCAGAGGATTTTTGGGACAGCTGAATTACATTGCCCGATTCATTTCACATTTGACTGCTACTTGTGAGCCAATCTTCAAGCTGCTGAAGAAATATCAAGTGGTAAAGTGGAATGATGAATGTCAAGCCGATTTCGAAAGAATCAAGGAATACCTCCAAGAGCCACCTATTCTGATGCCTCCAGTTGAAGGAAGACCTTTGATCTTATACTTGACAGTACTCGATAATTCAATGGGGTGCGTGCTGAGGCAGCATGACGAGTCTGGCCGAAAAGAGCATGCTATTTATTACCTTAGCAAAAAGTTTACCGACTGTGAGACCCGATACTCGTTGCTTGAGAAAACTTTCTGCGCTTTGGCATGGGCTGCTCGCCGGCTGAGACAGTATATGTTGACCCACACTACTCTATTGATATCAAAGATGGATCCAATCAAGTATATCTTCGAAAAGCCTGCCTTGTCCGGAAGAATAGCAAGATGGAAGATGATCTTAACTGAGTATGACATCCAATACACAATCCAAAAAGCAATCAAGAGGAGTGTGTTGGCAGATCATTTGGCGCATCAGGCCGTAGACGACTACCAATCCATGAATTTCGAGTTTCCGGATGAGAACATCATGTTGGTAACTGACTATGAAGAACCTGGACCGGGTGAAGGACTTGAGGAGGGATCCCGATGGTCTATGTACTTTTATGGAGCTTCAAACGCTTTGGGTAATGGCATTTGCACCGTGATTATATCCCCTGAAGGCTGTCATACTCCATTTACCGCCCGATTATGTTTTAACTGCACCAACAATATGGCGGAGTATGAAGCGTGCATCATGGGCCTTCGAGCAGCTATTGACCTAAGGATTAAGTTCTTAAGCGTATTCGGAGATTCCTCTCTCGTGATCAGTCAGATTAAAGGCGAGTGGGATACGGAGCACCCAAATCTTATTCCTTACAAAGAGTATGTACTGACATTGCTTCCACACTTCAAGGAGATAACCTTTTAACATTTCCCCAGAGAGGAGAATCAGTTAGCAGACGTGCTAGCTACCATGTCTTCTATGTTCAAGGTCAGGTGGAATAATGAGGCTCCCCGAATTACCATCGAGAGGTTGGACGAACCCGCACATTGCCGTGACATCGAGACTGAAGAGATAACAGATAAACCCTGGTTTCACGAGGTAAAAAGGTATCTTGAGGATCAAGAGTACCCCGAGGGTGCGTCTGCTAATGACAAGAAGTTTCTGAGAAGATTCACAGCGAAGTTCTTCATCAGTAATGGTATCCTTTACAAGCGTAACCATGATTCAACATTACTGCGATGTGTAGATAAGAATGAGGCAGAAAGAATCATGGCAGAATTGCATGAAGGTACTTTCGGAACTCATTCCAGTGGACATACCATGGCACAGAAAATCCTATGGGCAAGATATTATTGGTCTACTATGGAAGTCGACTGTTATCAACATTCTTGGACCTATCATAAGTGCCAAGTCTATGCTGATAAGGTGCACATACCTCCAGTACCTCTGAATGTTTTGACGGCTCCTTGGCCTTTTGCAATGTGGGGTATCGATATGATTGGTGAGATCAGACCTACTGCGTCCAACGGGCATCGTGTCATCCTTGTAGCCATTGATTACTTTACAAAGTGGGTTGAGGCAGTGTCCTTTGCTACTGTAACCAAGAACATCGTGGCACGGTTTATTCGGCATAATCTGATCTGTCGATATGGCGTACCAGAGAGGATCATTATGGACAATGGTACAAATCTCAACAATACAATGATCACCGAGCTCTGCAAGAAGTTCAAGATACAACATCACAACTCTTCTCCTTACCGGCCGAAGATGAATGGGGCTGTTGAAGCGAATAATAAGAACATCAAGAAGATTGTGCAGAAGATGATGGTGACATACAAAGACTGGCACGAGATGTTACCATTCACTCTTCATGGGTACCGCACCTCAGTACGGACGTCAACAGGGGAAACACCCTATTCTTTGGTATATGGTATGGAAGCAGTCTTGCCCATTGAAGTTCAGATACCCTCTCTTCGGATTATGAAGGATGCAGGTTTGAGCGAAGACGACTGGATCCAGACCCGGCTTGATCAGCTGAACTTAATCGACGAGAAGAAACTTACTGCTATTTGTCATGGTCAGACATATCAAAAGTGAATGATCAAGGAATTTAACAAGAAAGTCAGATGACAAGAATATCAAGTTAGGGATCTGGTGATCAAACGCATCATAATGCCACAAGGTGATCCCAGGGGCAAATGGACCCCTACGTACGAAGGGCCATTTGTGGTTAAGAATATTTTCTCTGGAGGAGCTATGATTCTAACCACCATGGATGGTGACGACCTTCATCACCCCGTCAATGCAGACATAGTGAAAAAATACTATGCATAATCAAAGACCCGCTAGGTTAAATGGCCTAGGCAAAAATAAGGGCTTCCCGGTGAACCAAAAGGGTTCGGGCAAAAATAAGGGATGAAAATGAAAAAAACTATACACCTGGCAAGTCAAAAACCTGAAAAGGCGGCTTGGGCAAAAAAGGGTATCCCGGTGGACTGAAAACCCGAAAGGGCGGTCCAGGCAAAAATTAGGGATCAAAGAGTAACACTATGTCTCATCGGATCATCTTGCAACCAGACTTCGGTATCGACTATCAAGCTCGGATGACACTAATCAATCTGATCTACCTTCAACTAAATAGCAAAGTGATGAGATGCTCAAGGACATAAAGGCAATAGCAGAGTTAGAACCTAGTGGGATTGTTCATATAGTTGTTTTTCCTTTGTTTTTCACAAATTGTATAAACTCTATCATTTCGGCGGCGTTCTCTTACTAGGACGTCGGCCTCTTGTACAAAAAACGCCTATTTACAGGCCAAACTTCAAAGTCAATACAATTCATGTTCACAAAGAAATTTCAAATTGTTTTTCCTTTTTCTGTTTTGTTTCGCAAGAACGTCCAATGTTCATTTTTGATATATGCATTTGACAATAATTGCTGCTCATAAATATTTATGTGCGAACAAAAGACGATTACTCGTAATTCCAGAAACAGGGGCAAAAAAAGAAATGTCCAGACCTTACAATTGTTCTATTCACCCGGTACAGGGATAGATCTAGCTGAAGAATATGACTAAAAAAATACATTCACTCCCCGCAGAGTAAGAAAAGGACAGTGGTGTTAATTCTCCCCAGCTGAGGCTCGCAACCGCGAATGAGTCGGTAAGAGTCTCCCCAAGTAGAGTTTATCTATCACCAGCACTGGAAGATTGTCCCCAGTGGATTCTGGAGGGTTATCCCCAGTGGAGTCTAGAAGATTATCCCCAGTAGAGTTTGGAAGATTATCCCCAGTGAAGTCACCACTAAAAGATTATCCCCAGCAGAGTTCATCTCTTTCACAAACAGGAAATTCATCCCCAACAGAATTTATCATCGCCAGCAAATGATAATTCATCCACAGCCGAGGTTATTTCTCCAATCAGCAAATTCTCAACAGAGCATTTATTCCCCACAGAGTCATCCTCTCACCAATGTATTCTCCAGCAGGATTATTCTCCCAATCATCTTCGATCGTTATCCCCAGCGAGCGAAACTCTTCATATTCTCCAGCAGTAGTCTGGAATTTATTTTTCCCCAGCCAGAGAACATCACAAAAACATCACATTTCCATACATCATGATGCATGCATACGCATCATACATCACAATCTCATTTATTTTGAGAACATTATTGCCTGATACATATCATGCATTACATACGACTAACCTTTACCTTTCAGGAAAGATACAATCACATTCTCACAAAACTCAAGCTATGAAGCCCGGATTCAATCGGATAATAGTTTAATCCTCCGCAAGGCGTGAAGCCCGAATTACGACCGGATAACAGCTCTGCCAAGTACCATGAAGCCTGGATTCGACCAGATAGCGGTATATCATAAACACAAGTCGTGAAGCCCGGATTATGACCGGATAACAGCCCAACAAGTCATTGTGAAGCCTGGATTACGACCAGATAGCAATACAAGACCATGAAACCTAGATTACGACCAGATAATGGTAGAAGACATTGTGAAGCCTGGATTACGACCAGATAGCAACCAAGAACACCGCGAAGCCTGGATTACGACCAGATAGTGGTATATCTTTAATACAAGTTATGAAGCCCGGATTCGACCGGATAGTATCTTGATTCCTCCGAACACCATGAAACCTGGATTTCGACCAGATAGTGGTATGACACATCGTGAAGCCTGGATTACGACCAGATAGCGGTAAAGGACACTATAAAGCTTGTATTTCTACCAAATAACAGTTTACTCGGCCAATTACAATGAAGCCCGGATTCGACCGGATATTAGTAGGCCCAATAATCAAAGGGAAGTCCGGATGCGACCGGATAACCACTTGATTCCTTCTGAAGCCTGGATTTCGAACAGATAAGAAGTAAGGTATTATGAAGCTTGGATTACGACCAGATAGTAGTACAGAACACCATGAAGCCTGGATTCGACCAGATAATGGTATAACACGTTGCGAAGCTTGGATTTCGACCAAATAGATATTTTACATGGACAGTTACTAAGAAGCCCGGAGTCGACCAGATATTAGTGTGCCCTAAATTCAAGTTGAAGCCCGGAGGCGACCGGATAACAACTGAATTCATTCTGAAGCCTGGACTATGACCAGATAAGAATCGAGAAATTGCGAAGCCTGGATTACGACCGGATAGCAAGTTTAATCTCATCTCCTCAGTAAGTCACTGTAAAGCCTGGATTACAACCAGATAGCAGTCAACCTTATCACTATGAAGCCTGGACCACGACCAGATAGTAGTTCATTTTCACCTCCTCGACTAAGAGACGGTTCCTCAGTAGAATAACGGACGACCGAAGTTCCTAAAATTCAAACAGAGATGATTCCCCAGTAGAATAACGGACGACCGAAGCTCCTAAAATTTTATTTCTCTCAACAGAGATCAGCATTCCCCAGTGGAATCTTCCTCAACAACAGGTATACAAGCTCTCGCTAAGCAATCTCTTACGCGATTGACACTTCTTCGGATGGCATCTTTAAGCCCATTCTTCGTCATCAATCTCCAAATGGCATCTATAAGCCCATTCCCGACATCGCAAGACAAGTACCACTTCATGCGAGTGAAAATTTCTGGGCACTCTAGTGTTCAATCATCTTCAACCCTCAGATCACGAAAGGACGACAAGGCAATCTAAATCTTCAAGTTTAAGAAGATTGAACAGGGGGATCTGTTGTACCCCAAAATTTTCCATCCCATATTTCTCAAAACATTTCAAGAAAGATCTTCAAGTTGCTCAAGGAAGTCCATGGGTTGACCAGACAAGCTCCCTCCTAAGGCAGTCTACCTCAAATTAGGGTTTCATATTGCATCAAGACACTTGAGTAAAAGGGATAAAAATGCTCACCAATATCCTAATATCTTCTCAATATCATCCATGTCAAGTTTCAAGCCTTTCAGAGAAAATTTGCTCAGTCAATTGCTCAAAGGCCTGAAAATCGACCGTGTTAGAGTAAAAGTCAACTGTGGCCCACATACAGTCAAACTTCAAGATTTTTTGTCAACATCCTAATTTTCAAGTATATTTAATCATTTGATCAAGGGTTTATCATGATTCATCAAGGATTGCTCATAATTCATCAAGAACCAAAAGTTGCTAAATTAGGGTTTTGTAGGAAAAGTCAACTCAACTTTGACCAAGCATAACTTTCTCATACTTTATGATAAATGACCCATCTAAAGCTCATTTTTAAGAGGATGACATGCTATATAATACATCTTCATCTCCCAAGTTCAAAATATGCACTCACAAGAAGTTATGAATTTGGACATTATAGGTCATTTTGAAAAGTCAACAAAAATAGCTTTTTTGTCAAAGCTTCATACATGAGCATGGAATATCAAATTGAGATGAGACAAAAAGGGTTGCTTAGAGGACATCTCAAGATTTCTAAAAAGTCCAATAACACCTCCAAAGAGTTTAAATCGAGGAATTTGTGCATTGGTGAAGTTGACCTTTTTTTGCAAGATTGCCAAAAGTCAACTATGCCCAAAACTTCAATTTTTGCCAAATGGGCCCAATCTTTTTCACTTGTTTTGAGTTGGAAAAATGGTCCATGAGCCCTAGCCTTTGCCACTTGTCATTATCTTATTTATATTATTTATTTTGATTTTTATTTGAATTAAATCAGTTTAAATCAAAACAGATCATATAAAATCCAAAACATTGAAATTCAAAGATCTTGTGCGTGTTTCAGGTCTTAATGTCCAGATAGCATCAAATCAAATTCGTGTAAAGGCATGAGGTGCACAAAAAGATTGGATTTGGGCTATTTTTGGAATGTTTTCAAGTGTATCAAATCAAAATCAAAAGCATTGATGGAAGAAGATTATGATCGTTCCTTCAACCCTAATTCATTCCTTAGTACATAAGGATGATGTGCAGACCTAAAACTAGGTTAGAAGGAGGCGTATGAACCAAAACAAAACTTGGAAAAAACAAGAAAAAGTGGTGAATCGAATTCCTAGTTACAGGAAATTTAAAGATCCTTTGACCATCCCAATCGCTTCCTGGGATCACTAGCAAGCAGAACCAATCCAGAACAAGCACTTTCAGGCCCCATATCTCGCTGTAAGTCCATCACGACATTGCTTCTTTCTTGAATTCGAATTTCATGATTTAGACATTGTTAGCACGAATTAACCATATATTCTTGATCCTTGGAACATTTGCAAGCTTTCTATATTGTTTAATTGCATTTATATGGCTTGTATAAGATTTCACCATGGCTAGGGTTTGTAGCTTCGATTTAGGAGTTTTATGTGCAGGAAAAATTGGCCCATAAAAAGGTCATCATGATATTCAGCAGGTCCAGACGAAGCCAACCATGGCATTAGAAGTCATTTATCGTGCCCATGGAGGATTTTGAGATGAACCAGGGTTGTAGCTACGGACATATGTCCGTAGGTAAAAGCCCATGTATCTTTTACCCACGGAGAAAGGAAGAAGATGATTAGCTGGCATCTTTCCATTGGATCGTTTGAAAATTCGTTCTAATATTTTATTATTTCGCTTGTTCTATATATAATAATTGTTGTTTATATCATATACAACAAAAACAAGTGGCGCAGTTGGTTACAGGGTATGTGCAAAACGCTTCAGGACCTGGGTTCGAATCCCAGGTCCCCCACTTTCTTCATGTTATTTTCTTGTAGATAATCCAGCGTGCGCATGAAGCCAAGGTCCACCATGTAACCTCACCATCCAATCAGCCAGTTGTCCTGAGATCCAGATCCAAAGGCCATCATGAAGGAGCACCCAACGCCTAGTCAAACACATGGCATGGGATCCTGAGGGTCAACATGGACCCCCTTGTTTTGGGCCCAGAAAATTGCTTCTCACACCCTCCCAAATTGCTTTGTTCAGGCCCAATCTCTTTCTTTATTCTTTTTTACATTTGTTTCATTTAATTTATTTAATTTATTTTACTAACCAATTAATTATTTTCTTTTATTAAAAAATCACAAAAATAATATTTTTCACCAAATTAGGTTTAAACTTTATTTTTTTAAAATCAAAATTAAGTTAATTTAATTAGGTTGTTAATATTAGATAACTTTAATTGTTTTTGTAAATAAATTTAAAATTAATTAGAACAATTAGGGTTTTAACTTAATAATATTTCCTTCTTCTTAAAATAACCAAAAACACAAAAATAGGCCATGTAATTATTTTCATTAATTAATTTAATCACTAATAATTTTTGTACTTAATTTTAAAAACCTAACTCTTTTCTTAAAAATAACAAAAACAACAAAAACATTTTTTCTTTTAATTAGGTTTAAAAGGGTCAAAACCCTAATTTCTTCCCAATCTTAATTTCATCGCGCGCATTATTATTATTTTTACCATATTGATGTAACTGCCCACAAGTTTGTAATAGCTTAATTATAACTTTTACTTTTCATTTATCGCTTTATCTTTAAAAGGGTTTGTTTTTGGCTATGTACATACCTGAAGCCTTGTAATAGCTTAGTTTAATTTCTGCACTTTAAATTCTGAAAAATATTAAATTGTTAGATGTGTGATATTAGGATGCATGAAAATAATGTATGTAAAATTTTAAAACAGTTAGATAACCCTAAAATATGCAAAGATAAATAATCTGAAATTGAATCACTCGTACATGCACACTCATAGGGTACACACCCACTTGGTTGCCTTTGGTAAATGATCATTGAGTATAGGATGCTTTAGTGGTCGTCCTTTTGTCCAAAGATCAAACTTGCCTCGGAAAGGTTGCCTCGAATATTGTTGCCTCGGATAATTGATCTAAGACATTAGGATTATTACTAAGACGTCCTAACATTGCTTTAGTGATCGTACGTCCCTTTCGAATTGATCCTCAAAACTCTAACGACGGTGCTACCCACTCACTAATAGTGGGATAGCGCTCTCTAAAGGAAACAAACATAGAACAATTCTTTTTTCGAGTAGGTAGATTAGTTCCTAGGTATTTTCTCAAACCAAACAAACTTTTTTCACACTTACACTCCTTTACAAACAAAGTTTTCAAAACACTTCATTACACTCTTGAAGGCAGAAGCAAGAGTTAAATTGAAGTCAAAAACTTTTCAAATCACACAAGCACACAAAGAAGCAATTTTGAAAATGATGAGCAAGTACCTAAGAGCCCGTAGATAACTACGGATAGAAAGGGTTCTAATACCTTCGCTTTCTATAATCAACCCCCCGTACTCAGAAATATCTCGAAAAAGGAATTTTTCTGTGCTTTTTTCCTTTCCTTATTGGATAAAATAAAAGTCGGTGGCGACTCTTGCTTACCGCGACATCTTGCAAACACAAACGCAAAATGCGAACCAACATTCCTAAAAAACGGTCCCAGTTCTGGCCCTCGTATCACAGATTCCCTTCCACCCAATTCAATAACAACATGGGAAGACCTTAGGAGAGTATTTCTTGCAAGATATTTTCCGCCCAGCAAAAATGCTGTCCTTAGAAACCAAATCACTTGATTTAACCAAAACCTGGGAGAATCACTTTTTAAAGCATGAGAGAGATATAAGGACCTGTTAAGAGCCTGTCCACAGCATGGCCTAGAACAATGGATAATCATCCGCACCTTCTATAATGGACTCCATTACAACACAAAGATGTCTATCGATGTTGTCGCTGGTGGCGCATTGATGAATAAACCTTACCTAGAAGCCTGCGCTCTCATTGAGGAAATGGCCCAAAACCATTACCAATGTGGAACAGAACGAGCTACGGTAGAGAAAAAATAGACCCAAGGAGGAAAACATGAGATAAGTTCTCTAGACATGATGCAAGTTAAAATGGACGCTCTTGCCTTAAAAGTTCAAAACATTTCTTAAAACCCTAATACTGTAGCCGCAGTAGCTTCAGAATGCGAACTCTGTAGGATCCAAGGATATCAACCTGCGGAATGTAACTTGTTGAATGAGCCTTTCTCAGACCAAGTAAACTACACCCAAGGAAACCCATTTTCAAACACTTATAACCCCGGATGGAGGAATCACCCAAACTTTTCTTATAAAAACAATAGCCCAATACAAAACTCTGCACCTCCGAGACCTACAGGTTTCCAAGCCCAAAGACAAAATTAATCTATGCATGTTGTGGCACCCAAACCAAACCTTGAGAAAATCATGGAAAATTTCATTTCAGCTCAAACCCAGCAAAACAAAGAGTTCCTGAATCAGAATATTCACGTAAACGAACTAATCACGTAATTAGGAACTAAGGTTGATCAAATAATTACGCATAACAAGATGCTTGAAACCTCACAGATAGCCCAAAGACAAGCCCCACAAACTACACTTGGAGGATAATTCCCTATAAAACCTCAACCAAATCCTAAAGGGCGAGCTAATTCCATTTCCTTACAAAGTGGGACTACTTACGATGGACCCAAGAATCCATCCATGAGTACACCCTCACAACCTAAGACAAATGTTTTGCCTACAAACCAAGTGGAGGAACCAGAGGAACCCGAAAAGCAAAAAGAACCAGAATTAAAAGATAAAACTAATAAATCACCACCCCCGTACAAACCCCCAGTCCCATTTCCGCAAAGACTTAAACAAACCAAACTTGACAATCAATACCAAAGATTCGTTAAAGTTATAGAAAAACTCCATGTAGAGATTCCTTTCACCGAAGCCATCACTCAGATACCATCTTATGCTAAATTCCTAAAAGACATCCTGACCAACAAGCGTAGACTTGATGATCCCAAACCTATCAAATGAAATTTTAATTCATAAAATAAACTTGCCAAGAAAGAAAAGGATCCAGGAAGTTTTTCCATTCCCTGTATCTTAGGAAATCATACTATTGACAAAGCCTTCTTAGATCTAGGAGCTAGCGTCAGCCTTATGCCTTTAGTAGTTTGTAGAAGGTTAAACTTAGGAGAATTGCAGCTGACTAAAATGTCTCTCTAGTTGGCTGATAGATCAGTTAAGTATCCTATAGGCATACTTGAAGACATACCAGTTAAGATCGGTCAGCTATATATCCCAACTGATTTTATGGTTATGGATATTAAAGAAGACAAAGAAATCCCAATCCTCTTAGGTAGACCATTCCTATCAACAACTGAAGCCATAATTGATGTTAAGAAAGGAAAATTAACATTTGAGGTGGGTGATGAAAAGATAGAATTTATTATTTCAAAGTTCTTAATGGCACCAGTCATAGGAGATGCATGTTATGCCATCGACGTCATTGACGAGTGTATATTGGAACTTAAGCGAGAGGAATCTAACAAAAATATCAAGTTACCTTCGACCCCCATTATGGATGATGATGGATTTAAAAGTTTAGAACCTTACATCGATGAAGACCTCTATGAATGTTTATCGCTTACTCCCGATCCCATGCCTCGCCCTTTGAAACCATCTTTGGAACTGAAGGAACTTACCAAGAACCTCAGATACAAATTCTTAGATAAAGAGATGAATCGTCCTATTATAGTTAACTCTATTTTAAGTCAAGATGAGACAACTCAACTATTAGAGATCTTACGAAAATATCCCTCAGATTTAAGGTATAACATCTCCGATTTAAAAGGAATAAGTCCATCGGTGTGCATGCACCGGGTCTTGTTAGAGGAAAAATCAAAACCCTCAAGAGAACATCAAAGAAGAATAAACCCTATAATGAGTGATGTTGTTAAAAGAGAAGTTCTTAAGCTACTAGAGGCTGGTACAATTTACCAAATATCAGATAGTAATTGGGTGAGCCCTGCGCATGTGGTGCCAAAGAAAGGAGGCATCACAGTCATAGAAAATGAGAAAGGTGAGCATATTGCTAAACGAACAGAAGGAGGTTGGCGTATCTGTATAGATTATAGAAAATTAAACAAAGCAACCAGGAAGGATCATTTACCTCTTCCATTTATAGATCAAATGCTCGAACGTCTAGCCAGACACTCGCACTTTTGTTATCTAGATGGATACTCAGGATTTTTCCAAATAACTATTCACTTTAAGGACCAAGAGAAAACAACCTTCACCTGTCCTTATGGAACGATCGCCTATAGACGAATGCCCTTCGAACTCTGTAATGCCCCTGCCACTTTTCAACATTGTATGATGTCTATATTTGCAGATTACCTAGATGGAATAATGGAAGTTTTCATGGACGATTTCTCGGTGTGTGGATTCAATTTTAAATATTGTCTCTCCAACCTCGAAAAAATCCTTGAAAGATGCGTAGAGGTGAACCTAGTGCTAAACTGGGAAAAATGCCATTTTATGGTTAATGAAGGTTTAGTATTAGGATACATTATCTCCAAAAGAGGCATTGAGGTCGATAGAGCCAAAATTGAAGTTATAGCAAACCTCAGCCCACCTAAAACCATTAGGGAGATTAGAATTTTTCTTGGACATGCTGGTTTTTATCGGTGTTTTGTAAAAGACTTCTCTAAAATAACAAAACCTTTGACTAATCTTCTAATGAAGGACGTTGAATTTGTTTTTGATGAGAAATGTCTCGAAGCTTTTAAATTTTTGAAACAAGCACTGATTTCAGCTCTGATCATGCAACCCCCAAATTGGACACAACCTTTTGAAATCATGTGCGATGCCAGCGATTATACAGTTGGTGCTGTTCTAGGACAATGAAAAGACAAGATATTACATGTTATATATTATGCTAGTAGAACCCTAGATACCACCCATCTCAACTATGTATCAATAGAGAAAGAATTACTAGCAGTAATTTTTGCGAAAGATAAGTTTAGGTCCTACCTAGTTGGAGCAAAGATCATTGTTTACACTGATCATGCTGCCATACGTTATCTATTAAATAAAAAGGACGCTAAACCTAAATTACTTAGATGGATCCTGTTACTCCAAGAGTTTGATCTAGACATTAAGGATAAGAAAGGCACAGAGAATGTTGTCGCTGACCACCTCTCTAGATTAGAACACTTAAAACCTGACTTATTGCCTATAAATGATGATTTCACCTATGACAGACTTATAGCTAAGACTGATGATTTTGAGCTTTATAGACATAAAGATTTTGAAAAAATTTCAGTAATGAAGAGCATACCTTGGTACGCTGATTTTGTAAACTACCTAGCTGCAGATATCATACCCCCTGATCTAAATTACTAACAGAAAAATAAGTTCTTCAAAGATGTTAAAAATTTCTACTGGGATGAACCAATCCTATTCAAGAGAGGAATAAATAATATTTTCAGGCGTTGCATCCCAGAAGAGGAAATAGAAGACATCATCAGACACTGTCATTCTGCACCTTATGGTGGACATGCAGGTATATCTAAAACACACGCCAAGATTCTTCAAGCAAGCCTCTATTGGCCAACTTTATGGCACAATGTTCATGCCTTCATTGTCAAGTGCAACTGATGCCAACACAGTGGGAACATATCAAGACGCGACGAGATGCCAATGAGGAATATCCAGGAAGTTGAACTCTTTGATGTTTGGGGTATATACTTCATGGGACCGTTTCCACCTTCAATGGGAAATAGGTACATTTTGGTAGTTGTGGACTACGTGTCTAAATGAATTGAGGCTATTGCATCACCCACAAACGACACAAGAGTGGTAGTTAAGTTATTTAAGAATATCATTTTTCTGAGGTTTGGAACACCCCGTCTCGTTATAAGTGATGGAGGATCACATTTCATATCCAAAATCTTTAATAAGCTCTTGAGTAAGTATGGAGTAAAGCACAGAGTAGCAACACCTTATCATCCACAGACTAACGGCCAAGTAGACGTATCTAACAGGGAGATTAAACAAATCTTAGAAGAAACCGTTTTAATTTCCAGAAAAGATTGGTCTCAGAAGCTACATGAAGCACTATGGGCCTACAAAACAACTTTTAAAACCCCTATTGGAATAACCCCTTACCAATTAGTCTATGGAAAATCTTGTCATTTACCCTTCGAGTTAGAGCATAAAGCCTATTGGGCCATTAAGACCCTGAATTTGGAATATTTGACTGTTGGTGAAAAGCGTATCCTTGACATTCATAAATTGGAGGAATTCTGCCAGTCTGCCTATGAGAATGCTATAATATATAAAGAAAGAACCAAAACTTGGCATGACTGAAGAATTGTAAAGAAATATTTCAATATAGGCAACCTTGTTCTCCTTTTCAATTCCAGGTTGCGACTTTTTCCTGGCAAGCTACGTTCAAGATGGACTGGTCCTTTTGAGGTCTCTAGAATCCTAAGATCTGGAGCAGTCGAGATCAAGAACAATTCTTGTAGCCCATTCATCGTCAATGGGAAGAGGTTGAAGCACTACGAAGGAGGTGAAATTCCCACCAACTACTCCAGCCACACTCTGATTGATCCACCAGTACCAGTTTCTGATATATGAAGTTTACTCGTCAAGCTAACAACGTTAAACAAGCGCTGCATGGGAGGAAACCCATGGGTTTATTTTTTTTTTTTTGAATTTATTTACTTTTTACTTTATCAAATTTTATTTTTATATTTATACTAACAATTGCAAAATTTATGATTTCAGGCATCACCTGCTAGCCGTCTTTGCTAACTACATTTTTTCAGGATGGAGCATTTCGATGACATGCATGTTTCCTTTCGAGATGACACTTAGAGACAATGCTATGCGGTCCTTTCACAGCGACCCATGGCACCGACCAGATATCCAGACCAGATTTGCATGGAAGCTCTTGGCTTTGAAGCCAATATCAAGTATCTATGCAACCAGCTAAAGTGGGACGAGTATGCAGATGACTTAAATGTGACCTACAAGAACCTCACCTTAGAATTCCTCAGTTCATTCGATTTTGAGCCCTATAATGGCCAGGATGGATATCTCACTTTTAGACTATTCGGGATAGAATATTGTTTTACCCAGAGGGAGTTTGGCAACTTGCTAGGCTTCCAGACCACACCCGATGTTATACCTGAGCTACCAGTTGGCTATTTCATGACTAGGGACATAGAGAAATTCTGGAGAGATATTACTGCTGGAGGGAGCCTTGATCCTTCCACTCAGCTATCCCCTGTTATTCACAACCCCACTTTCAGGTATTTTCAGATGGTTATTGCTCACACTTTCCTAGGGAAGGCCGACACTGATACCTATGTTAGCGAGGAGGAGATATTTTTCCTCTACTGTGCGACCTAGTCTCACCCTGTAGCTTGTGGAAATTTTCCTGCTGGGGAATCTCATGATGACTTCTAAGTCTGCTGAAGGTATCCTCCATGTGAGAGGGACAGTGACTTAGATTGCTTCTGCTTTGGGTCATACAAGTAAGTTATCTCACCTTAACTCCTACTGTGGATATATTAAAATGTACATTGATTTTTGTTTGGATCGTGGGCTGATGAGAAGAGTCTACTTTAATCCTAACCAGTATAGACTCCTGATTAATAATGAAACCGTTCATTATTTTACCTTGCCTGATCCCATGATGACCAATGTCCATAACCCTGCCAATTGGACATATTCCTTATAAGGTCTTGGAGAGACTGTGGACGAGCAAAAATCACCTTCGGTACCTGAGTATCATCCATATCCATCGCCAGATAGGACCATTATATTCTCTAATAATTTCTCTTTGCAGCAACCCGACATCTATACACAGGTTACTGAGCTGCGTAGAGAGGTAGCCCAACTTCGTCAGACAGTTAAAGACCTCTCTCTTCAGGTTATGGTTTTCGATGCTACTCAATCTACTGAGGCAAACCTCCTACAGCAGGAAATTGATGATCTTCGCAGTAAGTTAGATGCAGCTCATGGTTCTGAGTCGACCAAGGACCCTACTACTCCTTGATGATCTTGATTCATATCTGCACTATTTTGTTGTTTTGTTGTTTCTTTTATCATGTTGCTTCCTTTTTCAGACTTATCTATTTTTATGCCTAACTCTTGCATTGTACTTTCTTTTTTATTTTTCGTGACTTACCATAATTAAGTATATTTCTATTTTATCATTTTTTTCTCTCTTTTATTAATTGTTTATTTTATTTTTATGAGTTTATTATTTTCAAGTTATAAACATAAAAGAAAAAAATTCAATACACCAATCCTTGGAAGCACCAAATGAAGAATTGTTGTTTGCACCTACGAGAAGAAATTGGAATAAGAAGCCCAAACCAACAAAACAAAGAAATTTGAGCCCAACCCAAATTCCAAGCACGGAGCCCGCCACCAAGACCATGGCTCCCGCCATGGGGTCTGGGACTATAACTGGCAGATTTTCAAAAACCTCCCACTTTCTCCATTTTCAACCCCAAAACCACCCAAAAACTCTCATTTTATCAACCACCTACTACCCCATTAACCACTCTAACATCCATTTTTCTAACCTTCATAAAAATTCAAACTTCCTCCTCTCAATCTCCAACACCCATTTTGAAACCCATTTTTTTTCAATTTTCTTCCAAAGGAGCAACAATGGAGTTCAAAGGATACGTTCTTCGTGAAGGCAAACCCAGGGACCGACAATGGAAAATCCTTGAAAAATTGCAAGGACGAGAAATTATCTCAACTAGGTATGTCGATGAAGATCGTCTGTATACTTTAGGACTTTATCATAGTTTTTTTTCTTCATTTAGCTGACATCCTAGGATTGCACAAGATTTTTACTAGAAAAGAGCCCACCTTTGAGAGGCTAACTCGGGAATTCTTAATTTCCCTAATTTATTTGGTTCACCCCGACACTACTAGTACCGTCGGTACGGTTAAATTCTGTATGTTTAATGTTGAATATGAATATAACACCGACGAACTAACAACTCTGTTGGGTATTCCTCATGGTGATGGCGCTATTTGTGAGACCCCTTTGGATTCTGAATGGTCCACTGATGCATTTTCCTTCTGACGTCAATTGTCAAACTCTTCTATAAATTCTTTTGAAGGAATTTTAGCATCATTGATCCATAACCCGACTATTTGAATTTTTCGATATATGCTCTCTTGTACTATTTTTGGCCGGGAGAATCCAAACAAGGTAAATGCTAGAGAACTTCTATTTTTGCAAGGTAGTCTCCCTAATAGAAGAATTAATTCAGTCCCGTTTATGATTGCTCACATGATTGTTGTCCTGAGACACACAGGGACCATAGCTTTTGGAGGACTAGTTACATATATTTATAGAGCTCTGCACCTCGACGCTGAGATAGCTACCATAGCACCCCTGCCTACCCACATAATTAATTTGAAATTTATAAAATATATGAAATTGTGCAAGGTGAGGAGAGCGAGTGGCTTTGAACTTATGGTTTGGGGTGTCGCTATCCCATCAGTCATTCTGCCTTGCACTAGACATTCTGATATACGAATTATGAGGAACTGGACCTACGATCTAGATGCTCCATCTTTTACGGATCCATTACCTCCTAATGTTCCACTTGTGGACGGACACGAGACTGATGAAGAATACGAGCAGAGGGATGAACCTCATGCCCCACCTGTGCCCCCCACCATGCTTCACCCGCACACTGCACCTTCTACTTCTAACACTTTTTCAGGTACGACTCCTGGCTTCTACATCACTGAAGAGATGTGGCGTGACCATCTAGCCCGGGGGAGAGAAGATATGGTTTACTTTCTGCCATCCAACAGCAGCTAGCAGATAACATGAGTTTTATGGAGGCGTCACGACAACAGACGAACCACTCTTTTCAAAGTCTCATGGAATCTCAATTGGCAATATCCCGCGAGCAACATAGACAACAAGCCCACTTTCAGAGGCACTCCTCCCTCATGGAGGCCACTCAAGGTTCCCTTTTAGGAAACCTTCACGAGATTCAAAGTTCACAGATTGCCTTGTTCGCCAGATTCGACCAGTTCGAGGCTTCTCAGAGCAGTCATCGTCGCAGCCGATACCGTCATCCTAGACATTCACCGTAGGATGGCGAGGGACCCAACCAGCCTTAGTACTTTACCAGGTGACTCTTTCCTTATCTTATTTCGTAACATTGGGGACAATGTTCGATTTAAGTGTGGGAGGAGATTTACTCGCTTTATTTTTCTCGCTTTATTTTTCCTTTCCTGCATTTTCCTTCTCGTTATTTTACTTCTTTATTTGCTTTAGTTTGCTTGTTTACTTTCTTTTCAAAATAATATATGTGTTTGACGAGTCATCTATATCTGTATGGTCTAGTGTATATCCACTCCCCCATTTCTTGAGCCTAACCGAAAATTTTTTCTAAGAAAAACACTGTGTTTTGAACTTAGTTGGCCTATAAGACCTGGTTGAGATAAGACGTAGTATGACTTGGGAAAGCCCTTTTGAAGCATCGGCATCGTTTTTACACCTTAAGCTTCGTAAATTTAGGAATTCGATCCCGATACCCCCTATGCCGTGGCCTTAAAATTTTCATTCTTAAATCCTTGAATAGTTTATCCTAGCAGTTAGCTCCGGTCTAAGCATGCTCTACGTAGGGGGCCGAAGAGAAGTGAATGATCTATATGCTATGTTCTTATTATAAACTACAACCCCAGGATAAGTGACCCTCACAAAGTCATTTAACTCAACAAAAGTTGTATGTTGAAAAATAAAGCAAAAGCAAAAGAAAAAGAAGAAGAAAAAGAAAAAGAATTTCTTTTACCCATCTTTAGTTGGTTCAGAGGTATCTGATGCTGAACTTGGTAGGGAGAATTACGATCTGATCCCCCACAACTATAAATGGGTCAATAAAAGGGGTTACACCAACTTTTTGTACCAGAGCCCTGTGTTTTATGATCAGAATCACTACCCGGTCACTTTACTATGAGCATGTACGAATAACTGGCTTAATGTGATTGCGCCTGAATGAAAGAGGATTTGAAAAAAGGAAAAATATAGGCCTAAGCATAGTGGCATGATATGGATTGGTTCGTAAAAGAATGAAGCTTATGTTTGTTTTACGGAAGAGTGTCACTACGATATCCTTGATTTGAATCAGTCAGTACCTATCAATACATCCCTGTTTTAATTCCAGAGGCCCCTTGCAGCCCAACTTGTTCACTAACACCATTTTTCTTCTTAATCTATTTAGAGTTTTTGCTTGAGGACAAGCAAAGGTTTAAGTGTGGGAGAATTTGATAAAACTTACTTTACACTTGTTTTTTACTCTGATTTCACATGTTATTTAGGTTTTTTATTATGGTTTTCTCGTATTATGCTTATCTTTTGTTTCCTTTTTAGGTATTTCAATTATCCAGAGCTCCCCTGAAGAAATGAAGGAAAACAGGCTGAAAAATAGGAGTTTAGATCAAATTTGCACTCATGGCATCCACCATGGGGCCAACCATAGGGTAGGCCATGACGTGGACCACCTCCTGCTGACCTCAACTGCCACGTTCCCCACTTCCTTTCATTTACACTCATGGCGGGCGCCATGGCCTCCATGGCGGGCGCTACCTTTGGATGATGTTTTCCCTCCAAAAGGAGTTAGGGGGCATTCCTGTGATTTCCTGCATTCTTCATCCAATATAAATAGAAGTTCCTGATTTCATTTCAATTCACCCAAGCTTAGTTGCAAACTTGATCCAACCATAGTTGCGAACTTAAGCCATATAATTTCACCATTGTAAAGCGATAATTCTTCACATCAGGGAATTATTGCACTGTTGATTGAGTCTGTGATCGAGTTCATAGATTGAGTATGTAATCGAGTTTGGAGCACTTTGGCAGAAGTTTATCCTGCCACATTTATTTTCAACTGCTGTTTATTTCTAGTCGCATTTTACTTCCAGTTTGTACCAGATTTAAAACCTCCCTGTTTGGATCAGGTTTCTATTTATATTTCCCGCACCTGATTTACTTTGTTTATTTTCCGCACCTGCTTTTACTTTGTCTATTTTCCGCACTGTTTTTACTTTGTTTATTTCACGCACCTGCTTTTACTTTGTTTATTTTCTGCACTGCTTTTACTTTGTTTATTTTCTGCACTGCATTTACTTTGTTTATTTCCCGCACCGCACTTTAAATTATTTACTTTCTCGCATGATTTGTTTTAACATGTCTGTTTACATTCCCATGTCAGGCTGAATCTTACTGGTCTAGAATGTAAGGAATCTAGTTAGATCGATTTTCCAAATAATGTGTCAATAGAAATTCTTATGGGCTATTTTGGTTTTTAATACGAGTTTTCTGTATTTTATTGTTGTTGGGTAAGATCGAAAGTCGTCCAACCCTTTGTTAAACTCGGTTAGTTCTAACTGGTCAAAGGAAGCGAAAGCGCTTTGTCCCGTTAGTTAGGGATTTTTATTATCAAAGAAATCAATTTTGAAACTATTTTCGGACGCGTTTATAGGGTTAAACTTAGGTCCCCTTTTTATTAGAAATTCCAGATCAAAATACTTTTCAACTTGGTCAAGTACTTTATTTCTTGAAAATAGGTTTATTACTTTAACGCAATGCGCGCCTTTTTATAAGTGACGATAAGAAGGTCTAATTAGAGAGTAAACTCGGTTCTGATTACACGAAAGCGACAATTCCTGTTAAATTAGTTCTTTTCTTTAGTAGAAAATATTGCCCTATAAGTAGTTCTATTCTGAAGCATTGTGAATATCATCTAACTATGTGAATTACATTCGACCCTGCTTTTATATCTGAATTTTATTTCGCCGCACTTTACTTTCTTGCATTCTCAATTCCTTGTTTAATATTGACTTAGCTAAACACCATAACAATAGGAAACGATAGATTGACGATTGGTCTCTGTGGATCGATAATATTTTATATTACTCTAACGCGATTCGTACACTTGCGAATACACCACATCAACCTACTAAACTTGGTCACCTCCAACACTGATGAAGACATGATGAAGGTGCTTTTTCAGTTCTTTGATCCTTTACACCATTGCTTCACATTTCCTGATTATCAACTTGTACCAACTTTGGAAGAATTCTCCCAACTCTTGAGGATTCCCATTCTCAATCAACTACCTTTCAACGGTACATAAAGAGATCCAAAGCCAGAAGAGATTGCTCAAGCTCTACACTTGCAACCATCTGATATCACAACTAATTGAGAAACAAGGAGTGGTGTCAAAGGTTTCCTAGCAAAGTTCTTGTTTGAGAAAGCCCAAAACTGTTGGAACTCTTTGGATTTGAAAGCCTTTGAGGAAATTGTGGCTCTCCTCATCTATGGGATGGTTTTGTTTCCAAATTATGACCAACTCATAGATGTGAACACCGACAAAATCTTCATGTCTCGTAACCCGGTGCCTACTTTGCTAGGAGACATCCTACATTCCTTTCACACTCGCACTATGTGGAAAAGAGGTATCCTTATGTGTTGTACTCCTCTCTTGGAAAGATGGTTTATTTCGCATCTTCCCCAATCTGTATTGAAGAATGAGCAAGGTTCAAGGTGGTCACATAGGTTGATGACGCTCAAACATTCAGACATTCATTGGTGTTCCCGATCCATAGAGAATGTTACTATTGTCAACCGTTGTTGAGAATTCCCTAATGTCCCTTTACTTGGCATTAGAGGAGGTATCACCTACAACCCCTGCTTAGCCTTAAGACAGTTTGGTTACGCCTGAAGGGATGGCCCACATGAGATGCTCATCCAAGGTTTGGTATTTGACTACGAGAACGACGATCAAGGTCATCGCCAGAGATTTATCCGAGCTTGGAGGATGTTGAACAAGGTAAATAGTAAGAAGTTGGGGAATAATAATTCCATCCCTCTTGAGCCTTACCTCAAATGGGTACAAGCTCGTGCTCAAAGTCTTATGATGCCTTATCCTTCCATTATCCCGGTAATCTTAGAGCCTGTTATGGAAGGAGATGTTCCGTACACTATCATGCATCCTGACATGCCCACCTCTCTTGAAGACTTACAAAGGGATTGGATACATCTTAAGGGGGAGCGAGACACTTTCGAAGCCCAATTATACGCCAGCGAGAAGAAGGTTTTGGAACTCACTAAGCAACTTCATGAGGAGCGGAGCCTGAATGCCTACATCGCACCAAAGAGGATGCGTACAACTTTTTTATCTTAGAGTTTTTTTGTACTTATTTGTAAGCCCAAAAGAGGCGTGATTTTCTCAAGCTATGATTTATTAATATGACATGTGTTCTCTTTTTGGTCTAAAGCAATTTAAATCTCTAAGTTCCTTGAAATCATTGCATATGCATTTACCATTCATCATAACATAAGCAGGTTTCTTACGACAAGTCTCCTCATTTTTCTACTGTTTATTTGAGTAATATGGATCTCGAGCAGACGGTAAAAGACCTCCAAGCACATAATGCTCAATTTCAGCAGTTGTTCTTAACTCTAGCCAAAGGATAAGAAGATCTGAAAACCTTGCTGATTGAAGAAAAGAAGAAGAAAAAGAAAGTAACAGGAGTTCTGAATATGGGAAGAAGATTTCAAGGACAAGCAAGAAGAACCCTAGATTTTGCAACGTCATCTGGGGAAAAATACAATCAAGATGAGAAAGGCAAAGAAGAAATTGTCCAGCAAGAGTCTGAAGAAGAAGAAGAAGAAGAAGAGTATTACTCGGAAGAGAAGTATCCCCCGGTCGAAGACAAGTACAAGCATCTGGAAGAACGACTAAGCGCAATGGAAATCCAGAAAGTACCTAGGCTAGACTTTGAAAAGCTAGGCTTGGTGTGTGGGATTATCATTCCACCAAAATTCAAGGCACCGATATTTTCTAAATACGACAGAGTTTCGTGCCCCAAAATGTATCTCTAACCCTATGTGAGGAAGATACAGCCTCACACTGCAGACAGAGATTTATGGGTCCACTTTTTCCAAGACAATCTATTTGGAAATCAACTTGATTGGTTCTATCAACTAGAAATGGCCAACATCCACAATTGGGAAGACCTTGTCGCTGCCTTCTATAAACAATATCAGTACAACGCGGACCTTGCTCCTACCCGTACTCAACTCCAAAGTATGGTTATGGCTTCAAATGAAGGTCTCAAAGACTACGCTCAGAAATGGAGGGACTTAGCAGGAAGAGTACAGCCTCCCCTTTCTGAAAGAGAACTAGTATACATGTTCTTGGGTACCCTGTTCGGTCCTTTCTTTAATCATTTAATTGGAAGCTCCTCAGCAAGCTTCACAGAATTAATCCTGACCGGAGAAAGAGTTGAAGATGGGATTAAGAGTGGGAAGATCCAGAAAGATGCATCCTCCGCCGCTATAAGAAAACCATTTATAGGGAAGACAGAGGTTGGTGTTGTGTATCCTCAAAGGAACCAAGAAAGAACTGAACATCGTCCAATGGTGGGGGCTATCATGATCCTTAAGCCTGTGCCTACTCAACAAAGGAACGATCATCCTAGAACAGAAAGACCAGTAAGACAATTTACTCGAATTAATATGACATTATCTCAAGTACTGTCGCATTTGTTGATATCCAACCTGGTAACTTTGAAAGAAGCTTCGAAGAATCCTAATACGACATCTCCTAATTATCATTCTAATGCTCGATGTGCATACCATTCAGAAAGCCCCGACCATGATACTAACAAATGTTGGGATTTGAAAAACAAAGTACAATACCTCCTTGAAGCCAAAGAAATTGATTTCGATGCTCCCGAGATCCTGAATCTTATTACTGCTCCTATGCCAAAGCATGGCCGTGGTGTTAACGCTGTCGAAGATAATATGTTTGTTTCTACTGTTGATGAACTTGTTACTCCTCTCCTAACCATCAAGGAGAACCTATTGAAGGCCGGTTTACTTTCGGGCTTTGATGAAGGCTGCAACTTATGTTTATCCCGACCAACTAGTTGTCATTTATTGAAAGCAGGTGTTCAACGCCTGATGGATGACAAAGAGATTTTGTTCGAAAAGACTCTTGTTCCAACTGTTTCTTACAAAGATGTTTCAATAATAACCATTTCCGCCAATCCTTCCAGGGTCTCCACCAAAAGACCCGTTAGGATTACGTCAGTTCCTAAAGTAGCTCCGCTAATAATTACTATGCCTGGGCCAATCCTGTACTCATCAGATAAGACCGTCCCATGGAATTATGGGGGAGATGTCTACTATCACGGTGTCAAGCAAGATTGGACGGTTGTTGAAAACTCAATTTCTGAGGAAGATAACCCAAACATCAGTAATATTGTAGGAACCAGCAAGATAACTCGAAGCAGAAGAATTTTATCTCCAGAGATTGTTCCTCCGAAGACTGTCACCAGCCCTGTGGTCATCCTTGTTCCTGTTCCTACTAACACTAATACTATAACAATCCCTTTGATTACCCCTAGTGACACTACTACAACTACAATTCCTATAGTTACACCTGCTGACACTCCTACCGCCGAGTCAACCGAGGCTCGGGGCAAAGGCATTCTGGTTGAGCCTGTCCGGATGAAGGCACAATCAGTATCTATCCCTGAGGCCTCCCAAAAAGAGATGGAAGAAATTCTGAAGATCATAAAGAGGAGCGACTACAACGTAGTCGAACAGCCAGGGCAGACTCCGTCAAAGATTTTTATGTTGGCTTTATTGTTATGCTCCGAGGCTCATGCGAAGGCCTTGGTGAAATTCCTTAAAATTGCCCATGTACCACAAGAAACCTCTGCTGATCAGTTCTAAGACTGTGTGGCCAGCTTGACCGCGGGTAATGGTTTAGGCTTTTCTGATGCTCACTTGACACCTAGAGGGAGGAAGCACAACGATGCATTGCATGTCTCTGTCGAATGCAGGGGCACAACTTTATCCTATGTATTGGTGGATACCAGTTCGTCTTTGAATGTGCTGCCCAAGAAGGCTCATGATAGACTTGACTGTGAAAGTTTGACCTTAAAATCCAGCAATATAGTGGTAAGGCCTTCGACGGTTCAAATGGTGCATGGGGAGGTGGACATCCCCATAAAAGTTGGAACCCAAACCTTTGATTCAACTTTTTACATGATGGACATTCGCCCTTCCTACTCCTGCTTATTGGGCCGACCATGGATTCACAATGCTGGTATTGTCACCTCTACATTACATAAAATGCTGAAATATCCAACCAAAGGGAAAATCATTATTGTCCATGGAGAAGAGGAATATATGGTCAGTAATTTAAACTCCTTCAGATATGTGGAATTGGATGGGGATTTCATTGAAACTCCATTTCAGCATTTCGAGGAAGTCCCACCAACCGTGGCAGTAACCAAAGTTGTTTCCCAAAAACCGAAGATTACAAGACCTCCACTAAGGATGTCTTCCCTGAAGGATGCCAAGGTAGTGATAGAAGAAGGTGGGTGCACTATTTGGGGCCAACTCCTAGATATCCCATACAAGTCTGACAAATTTGGTTTGGGTTTCACTTCAGGAACCCAGAAAGCTGTACGCGGTGCTCGTGCCGGGGGACCCCCTTTGAAGATCAACAACCATGGAGTCAACGCAGTGGAGGATGATGAGGACAACTACGACCTGGAGAAATGGATTTTCCCAACTGTCAATGGAGGACTCAACAACTGGGAAGCTAAAGATTTTGTCCCAATTACTTTTATCCAACAATAATTGTCTTTTAATTTTGTCGGATCTGTAATAATTAAACAATTCAGACTTTTTAAGCCTTGTGTTTTACCCGAGGCACAATGGTCCATTTGTAAGGGTTGTTATCTCATTTTCATATGTCATCAATGAATCATGGACATTTTTGGATACAAACTTTGTGTTCTTTGTCTTTCTTTTTTACATTTTTTCTTTTCAAACATAGCTATACTCTTACACACACTAACATTCAAAATGCATATCTACATCCATTCGGGATCCCATGGGTAATGATTCTGCTATGGCCTTTTGTGACTCTGAAAATCTAATCTACCAAGCCGAAGACGAAGGTGAGGAAGATTGTGAAGTTCCAGGGGAACTATCAAGGTTACTACAACAAGAAGAGAGGACCATTCATCCCCACGAAGAACTAGTGGACACAGTTAACTTAGGTACCGAAGAGGACAAGAAAGAAGTCAAGGTGGGTGCCAATCTGGAACCCAGTGTCAAGAAGCATTTAACTCAGTTACTACATGACTATGTTGAGGTCTTTGCTTGGTCATACAAAGACATGCCAGGACTTGATGCTGATATCATGGTCCATCGTCTACCGACAAAAGAAGACTGCCCACCGGTAAAACAAAAGGTCTGTCGCATGCGACCAGACATGTCAGAGAAGATCAAAGCTGAAGTCATGAAACAATTCAACACCAGATTCTTGGTCGTCACCTCCTATCCGCAATGGGTCGCCAATGTTGTTCTTGTGCCTAAAAAGGACGGCAAGGTACGAATGTGCGTGGACTACAGATATTTGAATAGGGCAAGCCCTAAGGATGATTTCCCACTTCCCCACATTGATATTTTGGTTGACAATACAACACAACGTAAGGTGTTTTCCTTCATGGACGGTTTCTCAGGCTACAACCAAATCAAAATGGCGCCTGAGGACATGGAGAAAACAACCTTTGTCACACAGTGGGTCATATTCTATTACAAGGTTATGCCCTCCGGGTTGAAGAATGTTGGGGAAACCTATCAGCGTGCCATGGTAGCTCTATTTCAGGACATGATACATCACGAAATAGAGGTCTATGTGGACGATATGATAGCCAGTTCTCAAACTGAAGGGGAACATCTTGACCATTTGCAGAAGCTGTTTGAGAGATTAAAGAAATACAAGCTGAGGTTGAACCCAAATAAATGCATATTTGGAGTGAGATTCGATAAGATCATAGGCTTTATCGTCAGCGGTAAAGGTATTGAAGTGGATCCTGCCAAGGTGAAAGCAATACAAGAAATTCCTACTCCTCGTACCAAGAAGGAAGTCAGAGTATTCTTGGGACATTTAAACTACATCGCTAGATTCATTTCTCACCTGACAGCTACTTGTGAACCAATCTTCAAATTACTGAATAAAGATCAAGTAGTAAAATGGAATGATGAGTGCCAAACTGCCTTCGACAAAATCAAAGAGTACCTGCAAGAACCTCCTGTTTTAATGCCACCAGTCGAGGAAAGACCCTTGATCATGTATCTAACTGTTTTGGAAAATTCAATGGGGTGTGTGCTGGGGCAGCATGACGAGTCTGGCCGAAAAGAGCATGCTATTTATTACCTGAGCCAAAAGTTTACCGACTGTGAAACAAGATATTCACTGCTAGAGAAAACTTGTTGCACTCTGGCATGGGCTGCTCGCCGGCTAAGACAGTATATGCTGATCCATACTACCTTATTGATATCCAAACTGGATCCCATAAAATACATCTTCGAGAAGCCTGCCCTTTCTGGGAGAATAGCAAGATGGCAGATGATCCTGATGGAATATGACATTCAGCATACTACCCAAAAAGCAATAAAGGGGAGTGTACTAGCTGATCACCTTGCTCACCAAGTTGTAGATGACTACCAGTCCATGAAGTTCGAATTCCTAGATGAAGACATCATGATGGTAAACAACTGTGAAGAATTCAGACCATATGACGAACCTGAACAAGGATCCCGATGTACCCTGGTTTTTGATGGGGCATCCAACACACTCGATAATGGTATAGGTGTTGTACTCATATCTCCTGAAGGATGTCATACTCCATTTACGACAAGACTCTACTTCAATTGTACAAATAACATGGCAGAATACGAAGCATGCATTTTTGGTCTCAAAGCTGCCATAGATTTGGGGATCAAATTCTTAAATGTATTCGGAGATTCAGCTTTGGTCATCAGCCAGATCAAAGGTGAATGGGAAACCAAACACCCTAACCTTGTCCCCTAAAAAGAAATGTGTTGACATTGATCCCATATTTTGAGAAGATTACCTTCGAGCATTTCCCGCGAGAAGAAAATCAGCTAGCAAACGTGCTAGCCACAATGTCATCCATGTTTAAAATTAAATGGGATAACGAGGCTCCCCAGATCACCATTGAACGAATGGATGAACCAACTCACTGTCACGAGATTAATACTGAAGAAGTAGTGGACCGACCTTGGTTTCACGAAGTTAAGAGGTATCTCGAGGCTCAAGAATATCCGGAAGGAGCCTCAGTCAATGATAAGAAGTTCTTAAGGAGATTCTCTTCTAAGTTCTTCATTAGTAATGGCATTCTCTACAAACGCAACCATGACTCTGTTTTGCTCTGTTGCATGGACAAGGTTGAGGCAGAAAAGATCATGGCTGATCTACATGAGGGCACTTTTGGCACCCATTCTAGTGGGCATAC
This sequence comes from Vicia faba, assembly GCA_948472305.1. Classification (NCBI taxonomy): domain Eukaryota; kingdom Viridiplantae; phylum Streptophyta; class Magnoliopsida; order Fabales; family Fabaceae; genus Vicia; species Vicia faba. The sequence continues at coordinate 1,313,990,182 of OX451741.1, read as the reverse complement.
GGTGGCGAAGAAAATCCTATGGACAGGTTATTAATGGTCTACCATGGAAGCATATTTCTATCAACACTCTCGAACTTGTCATAAGTGTCAGATCTATGCTGACAAGGTGCACGTACCTCCGGTTCCCTTGAATATCTTGATGGCTCCTTGGCCCTTTGCTATGTGGGGCATCGATATGATTGGTGAAATCAAGCCAACAACCTCTAATGGACACCGCTTCATCTTGGTGGCCATTGACTATTTCACGAAGTGGGTTGAGGCGGATTCTTTCGCTTCCGTTACGAAGAATGTTGTAGCCCGGTTCATCAAACAGAATCTCATCTGTCGGTACAATATCCCAGAGAGAATCATCACTGACAATGGTATGAATCTTAACAACACTATGATCACCGCACTGTGTGCGCAATTCAAGATCCAGCATCACAATTCTTCCCCTTACTGGCCAAAGATGAATGGTGTTATCGAAGCCGCAAATAAGAACATAAAAAAGATCATACAGAAAATGATAGTCACGTACGAAGACTGGCATGAGATGCTACCATTCGCTCTCCACGGTTATCATGACACGACACACACATCAACCAGGGCAACACCCTACTCTCTGGTATACGACATGGAGGTTGTCTTTCCTATTGAGGTCCAGATCCCCTCTCTAAGAATTATGAAGGATGCAGGGTTGAATGAAGATGATTGGATCCAAACCCGACTTGATCAACTGAACTTGATTGATGAGAAAAGGCTTACTGCTGTCTGTCATGGTCAAATGTATCAAAAACGGATTATTAAGGCTTTCAACAAAAAGGTCAGACGCCAAGTATATCAAGTCATGGATTTGGTGATCAAGCGCATCATACTGCCGCAAGGTGATCCCAGGGGAAAATGGACTCCTACATACGAAGGACCATTTGTGATCAAAATCATATTCTCTGGTGGAGCAATGATCTTGACCACTATGGATGGCGACGACCTCCCACACCCTATGAAGGCGGACATAGTAAAAAGATATTATGCATAAGAAACCCGCTAGGTTGACACACCTAGGCAAAACAAGGGCATCTCGGCGAACCAATAGGTTCGGGCAAAAATTAGGGATAAAAACAAAAAAAAATCTATACACCCAGCAAGTTGAAAACCCAAAAGGGCGACTTGGGCAAAAAAGGGTATCCCGGTGGACTGAAAACCCAAAAGGGCAGTCCAGGCAAAAGTTATGGAATTAAAGCGTACGACTATGTCCCGTTTGGATCACCTTACAGACAACCTTTAGCTTCGACTGACAAACTCAGTGGTTCTGATCAATCCAATCAACTTCGGACAAAGAAACAAGTGGACAAGATGCTCAGAGGCACGAAGGCTATATCAGAATGGGAGCCCCATGGGATTATTGCACATAGATATCTTTTCTTTGTATCAAATTGTCATATTTTACGACGAAATTCTCTTACTAGGATGTTCGTCTCATTGTACAAAATACTTATTCAAGTTAATACAAAGATACTCCTTTGAAAGTGCAAAACTATTTGTTTTTCTTTATTTTCGGTGTTTTGTTTACAAAAACGTCCAATGATTTATTTTTGAACATATGCATTTGAACATAACTACTGTTTACAAACGAGAAAAAATAGAAGACAATCACTAAATGACTTTAAGAAATAGGATAATATCTTTAGACTATTCCATAAAATTCCCCACAGTGTGCAGCTTAATCCCCAACAGAACAAAACTTCCAGTTATCAATCCCCAGTAGAAGTCGCCCAATTTCTCAGGATTCTCCAACATGATTTCACAAGCAATACACGGCGTTTCCCTTACAACAGATTTTATTTATCTAAAAAATAGGAGCTCATCAACTCATCAACACTTCAGAAAGTGAAGACTTACACGACCCCAACAACAGTCAGGGATTTATTTCCCCTAATCCAACAATGCTACAGCAACATAGCTTACATACCCATACATCGCATCCTTACGTCATGACATTGACAACACGAACACATACAACATAATCTCATTCATTTTTATTGAGAACATCATTATACAATGCATTTCATACATCATGACATTGCATATAACTAATCTTTCATATTTTCGGGAAATATCAGTCAACAGATGGCTATCATCAACAACTTACAAAGGTCAGAGATTGATACCTGAGACAAGTCGGGACAATTATCTACACGACAAGCTGAAGCAATCCTACACGGGTTTCTTCTGACTCAATTTTTCAGATACAGTTTAGATACGCTCCACACACGGATGCCATTCTGATACTCATTCAGATTCAGCTTTCAGATACAGTCCAGATACGCTCAAGACACGGATGCCATTCTGATACTCATTCAAATTCAGCCTTCAAATATAGTTCAGATACGCTCCAGACACGGACACCATTCTGATACTCATTTAGATTCAACTCTCAGATTCAGTTCAGATACGCTCCATACACGGAAGCCATTCTGATACTCATTCAGATTCTCTCTCAGATACAATACAGATACGCTCCAGACACGGACGCCATTCTGATACTCACTCAGACTCAGCTTCCAGATATAGTTCAGATATGCTCCAGACAGGATGCCATTCTGATATAGATCTGACCTTCAGATACAGTTCGGATACGCTCCAGACGCGGACGCCATTCTGATACTCATTCAGATTCTCTTTCAGATACAATCCAACAATCATTTTGGATGGCATCTGCAAGCCCATCTCTGACAACCTATCATCTTCTCTCCAAATGGCATCTTTAAGCCCATTCCCTACACTATCAACCATCACATCCTCGAGTGCAAATTTCTGGGCACTCTAGTGTCCAATCCTCTTCCACCTTCAAGTCACGAATGGCAAATCCGCCAATCTAACTCTTCAGGTTTAAGAAGATTGAACAGGGGCAACTGTTGTACCCAAAAATTTTCCCTCTCACTTATCAATTATTTTCTCACAAAAAAATCTCTCTTGGTTCAAGACTGCACTAGGATTGATCAATTCAAGACACCTCCTTAAGCACTAATGACCAAAACCAGGGTTTGAGATTACACAAGGATAATTGAACTTTCAATGCCTCATATGACTTTCATGTATCATTATGGACCCCCAAGATTACTCATGTCAAGTTTCAAGCCTTGGATCACACTTTTGCTCAGTCAATTGAGCAGTGGACCTAAAATCAGTTGTATTGGGGAAAAAGTCAACTATGGCTAATTTACAATCAACCTTCATAATTTTTGATCCACATCAACATTATAAACTCATATGTATCATTTGATCAAGTTTGGACCATAATTCTTCAAGAAATTTGATCAAATCATCAAAAGGGCAAAATGGTCAAAATTAGGGTTTTGACTGAGAAAGGGCAATTTCTGATTTTTGACCTAGAAAATGGTCAATTGGTTTAAAGCATGATTTCAAGAGTTCAATTGCATCATTTTGACCTAATGGCATGAACTAAAATGTTGCTCAAGATCAATTAGATTGGTAGTGAATTTTCAGTCAATTGATCAAAAGTCAACTGTACACTGAAAAGTCAAACTTTGACTTTTTGGTCAAAATACAATGTCAAAGATCACAATTCATCAAAACATGTCAAAATATGAAACTTATTCATCAAGAAATCAAAAATTCAAGATTTCATTTTGAAAAGTCAAAGTTTTCTAACTTAGAAATTTTTCTAAGTGTTTAAAACTTCATGTTTTTTCATAACTTTGAGCCAATTTTTCACCATGATGCAAGATGATTCAAAAGAAACTTTCAACTTAAAATTTGTAGATCTCCATGATATCTACAACATTTCTTTACACAACTTCTTATAAAAATTCTTGGATCTCAAGTTATTAATTCATAAAGTCATGAAATTGAACACTTAGTGAAATTTTGCCCTAGTTTAGGCAGGATTTTGACCTAACTTCATGGCACTTTTTCATATAGTTACAAGAGGAATTTTCAAAAGTGATTCAAAGAGGTGTTGTAGAGCACAATACAAGCTTACCAAAATGTCAAAGAACTACTTGAGATCATTTATGAGCAAGGAGAATCGAGGATTAGAAGTTAGGGTTTCAAGATGTTTTACAAGGCAGAATTTTTGATGCACAATGGACCAAATCACATAGCCATGCTGCATAATCTCACTTTACAAGCTTATAACTTGCAATTCAATCCTTAGTTAAATGTTTACACAACATATGGAGCCATTGTCTAAGCATTTGAACCATTATCCAAGTTGCATTTCCATTTTTGGAAGAAAGGCACCATTGCTATTCTTGAAAAGTGGCTTTAATCACAAAGTCCACTCTCCTTGAGCATTGAACTTATTCTTTATGCACACACAAACCCTATAAACCAAAAGGAAGCATTTCCAAAGTACTAATCACTCTATGCAGCCCTGTACTTTGCCTTGGAACAAGATGTTTTCAACTTTGTTTCAAAAACAAGAAAGATGCTACAACATTTGATTTTCAAATTCTGACTTGTTATAAGACATAAAACATCTTGCCTATAAATACATACACTATTTGCAAAATATCACATGCATGCTTGACCCCTGAAAACACCAAAAACTCAGAGTTGTAACACTTACTTCCATTGTTGCATATTCTGGCCAAAAATCCTAGAATAAAAAACTACTTGTGCGTTTCTTGGCCTTTTGCTTCCAAAAGCTTCCATGCATCATACATAAGCCATCCCTATCCCTGTTACACGACTGTAACACCATCTTCATCCATTTCCAAGTTTAAAAAAAGAGCATCACAGTTGGACTTCTCCAGACCATTACAGCCACCCTCAGCTCAAGCCAGCCATTGCATTAGCTTCCTAGAGGTCCAAGGAAGCTAACCTGATCATTAACACTTCTTGAAACAAGCTCAAATCCATTTCACGATTTCCAGTTTTGAGGTATTTTTCTTGAACTTCTATCTTCATATTTAGGCATTGTTAGGCTTGTATTTGTGAAGATAAAATGTAGACATCATTGCCCTGAAACTATACATGTCCATATATTTCATTTATTTTGATTGAGCTAGGAAAATTTTGAGTTTGAACTTTCTGAAATATTTAGGTCAGAATCTAGTACTTTTAGAAATTCTCATTCATCTTTGATTTATAGCTTATGATATTTATATGGTTGAATTCGTGTGACAAAATGGAGCAATTTTCATGTTTACATTTTTGCAAATGGTTGAGAAATGAGCAAGTTACAGATCCTTTGGCTGGAGGTTGAAGATGACGTGTAATCAGGGTGCGGTTTGTGTTATATATTTATCCTTTCACACAAGTTAACGGGTGTATCACCAACCCAGTGGTTAAAGCGCGCGCCTGTCACTATGAGGTCTTGGGTTCAAGCCCCAACGTGACCTTTTTCCATTTTTTTCACTTCTTTGACTTTTTTTTTGTTTGCAGCGCCCGGGCTTTCAGCATTTGGGCCTATTGTTTTTTTCTTTTACTAACTCTGATTTGCTTGTGCACACCTGGCCCAAATTTCTTTAATTATTTTCTTTTTTCTTATTTTTGTTTTTATTTCTTTTCTTCTTTAATATTATTATTATTATTATTATTATCTTTTTTATTAATAAAAAAATCTAAAAAATATTTTATTTATTATTTATACTTCTACATTTTATTTTTCCTTATAAAAAACAAAAGGACTAAAAATACTTTCTTAAATAAATTAATTTCCTTTTTATTAATAAATATTTAGACATAGGTTTAATTATCTATTTTCTTAGTTAAGCTTAATTTAGAACTTAGGATTATTTTAATTAATTAATTTTCATATTACTTTTATTTAACTTGAACCTTTTTCATAAAAACCCTAAAAAACATTTTTTTAACTAAATTTCCCTCCTAATTAATTTAGGTTTAAATTTTGTTTATTTTTCATTAATCATCTCACTTAATTAGGATAAAACCCCTTTCATAAAAAAATAATAAAAAATTATTTCTTTTTCATTTATCTCCTTGTATATTTATTCAATTATTATACATTTATTCGATATGGTTGTAATAGTTAATTAGGTTTAATTTTCTTGCAATCCCCATTTGTTAATTTGTACACCCCCTCCCCTAATGATGTAATAGTGTAGTAATTTTACTTTTCGCAATTTATCGCTTTATATAAATGCTAGTAATTAGGATTTGCATGGAAAGATAAAATCAACAAGTAGCAAACCCTAATCAAAGACTAAACAAAACATGAAAATCAATACATTTGCACACAAGCACCCCCAGGGTAAAAATCCACTTGGTTGCCTTATAAAAATGACCATATTATGCATGTGAGATATCTTAGCAAAATCAAGCAAAAATACAAGATCAAGTCCCTCGATGACGCTATCTATGTTGCCTTTTCAAAATGATCTTAGTCCCTAAAGAAAGATGCTAAGATACCTTGCAACATTGCTAATCATGGTTATACGATGACCCACGCACGTCCCGTTTACATCCAAAGATAGGGTTACTTACCAAATCAATGGTAAGATAACAATGTCAAAGGAAAGAGGAAATGAACATGAAAGACTTTTGAGTAGGTAGAATGTTCCTAGTTACTTGCTCACTTTCAAAACAAAACATCCTTGCTATTTTCAAAACAAACACCTACTCTTTCAAAACAACTTACAAACTTGAAAACATTTTCAAAAGATCAACATATTTGTATACATTCTTACGAACGAGAATCATTATAAAGTTCACCTAAACAATGGCCTTTTTACAAAATACTTTCAAAAAAACCACACAAGGGGCAAACCTCCATCTGAATCACTTGGAGCATTGGACATGGATTCCAGCAACGAATCCTGTACGATCAAACAAACATCTTCTGGCAGTGTGGCAACACTTACTACTATGGACAGTGATAATTCTCCGTACCCGGCGAACATGGACATAGTCAGAAAATACTACGCATGAACAAAGACCTGTTAGGTTGACTGGCCTAGGCAAAAATAAGGGCATCCCGGTGAACCAAAAGGGTTCGGGAAAAAATTAGTGATAAAAACAAAAAATATGTACGCCCGGCAAGTCGAAAACCTGAAAAGGCGGCTTGAGCAAAAAAGGGTATCCCGGTGGACTGAAAATCTAAATAGACAGTGTAGGCAAAAGTTAGGGATTAAAGCGTACGACTACGTCCCGTTATCTCATCACTTATCTAATCAATAGAAGGCTTATTACCCTGATCTGCATTCACCAAGGACTCCAAGAGTCAGGATAATAGTCAAAACATCTACAAAATCCCTGGTTGGTATTTTCTACAACAGGTATCGAGACAGGGGCATTCTACTACAAGGTCACCGCCATATTCTCAGCTTACAACATATTAATGTCAAGTGTTCTTGTACCCTCCACAGAGCAAAATTTCCAAATTACTGCTCCAACGAAAATGCCCCAATGAAGTCGCCAAGATTCTCAGGATTCCCCAAGTGCATTACAGATTTTCCCTTCCCCAACGGAAACATTCTGAATAAAGAAGATTATCAACTAGAAACGGTTCGGGTACGACCCAAAGACGGATGTCATCCTAACACTTACTCAAGATTCTCATCTAGAAACAATTCAGGTACAATCTAGACACAGATGTCATCCTGACACTTACTCCATATTCTCATCTAGAAACGGTTCAGGTATGATCCAAAGACGGGTGTCATCCTGACACTTACTCCAGATTTCTCATATAGAAATGGTTCAGGTAAGATCCAAATACGGATATCATCCTGATACTTATTCAGATTCTCATCTAGAAATGGTTCAGGTACAATCCAAGAACGAATGTCATCTTGACACTTACTCCAGATTCTCATCTAGAAATGGTTCAGGTATGATCCAAAGACGAATGTCATCCTAATACTTATTCTAGACTATCTTCTAGCAACAGTTCAGGTATGATCCAGAGACCGATATCATCCTGATACTTATTCAGATCATCTTCTAGCAACAGTTCAGGTACGATCCAGAGATAGATGTCATTCTGACACTTATTTCAACACATAGATCCATCCACAAAGCCTCCGTAGTTACTCCTTCCAGCAGGTACAGGGGAAGAAACAATTTTGAAACGAAGTCACCATTACATGCGACCCCATGACGTCTATGTTCCCCACAGAGTAGAGGCAACCAAAGGTTTTGATCTCTGCTTCCCCAAACAGGAGTTACTCTCCCCAGCAAAGTTCCTTCAGAGAGCCGATATCTATATTCCCCAGCCGAGTTTTATAATCGCAAATGGTTTATAAAGCTTTCTCCCGAGCATAGTTTATTTCTCTGACTGCGGAACCTTATCCCGAGTAGAGTTTATTTCTCTGAAGATGGAAATTCATCCCCAACAGAGTTTATTTCTCCAACTACGGAAGTTCATCCCCCAGCGGAGTTTATCTCTCCGAATCAGAAAAATCTTCCAGGAAAGCATCTCCTCTCTCAAACAGATTTATTCCCCTGCAGAGTTATTCTCAGGAAGAGTCTCTCCCCGACAGAATATTCGCAAACAGAAAGGAGTGAATCCCCAGCATAATCATCTCTACTCATCATCCCCAGCGGAAGTAGAAAAACCACTTTTTCTACAACGGTCAGGAATTCAATTTCCAGTACTCTCCAGCAGCAGTCAAGGATTTATTTTCCCAGACTTGGATATGTCACAATAGCATTTCATGTTCATACATCATGACGTGCACATACATATTGCATACAACATAATCTCATTTATTTTGAGAACATCATCACACAATGCATTTCATGCATCACATATAATTAATCCTGTACCTTTTCAGGAAAGATGGTTATCATCAACAATTCCAACAGTTCAATATTAAATCCATGAAGCTATACATGTCATATATGCAGACAACTAATGGAAAATTAGTTCCCGGAACCAAACGGGTCAACTAATCTGCGTGATCAAATGAGGCAGCCCTACTACCCATGCTTTATTTCAAAGTAACCCTACTACCTAGGTTCCTTCTCATATCCCTACTACCCAGGCTTTTATTTCGAAGTAACCCTACTACCCAGGTTCCTTCTCATAGCCCTACTACACAGGCTTTATTTCTAAGTAACCCTACTACCCGAGTTCCTTCTCATAGCCCTACTACCCAGGCTTTATTTCGAAGTAATCCTACTACCCAGGTTCCTTCTCATATCCCTACTACCCAGGCTTTATTTCGAAATAACCCTACTACCCAGGTTCCTTCTCACAGCCCTACCACCCAGGCTTTATTCCAAAGAAGCCCTACTACCCAGGCTTTATTTTGAAGTAGCCCTACTACCCAGGTTCCTTCTCATAGCCCTACTACCCAGGCTTTATTTCGAAGTAACCCTACTACCCAGGTTCCTTCTTATAGCCCTACTGCCCAGGCTTTATTTCGAAGTAACCTTACTACCCAGGTTCCTTCTCATAGCCATACTACCCAGGATTTATTTCAAAGTAACCCTACTACCTAGGTTCCTTCTCATAGCTCTACTACCCAGGATTTTATTTCGAAGTAACCCTACTACCCAGGTTCCTTCTCACAGCCCTACCACCCAGGCTTTATTCCAAAGCAACCCTACTACCCAGGCTTCATTTCAAAGTAATCCTACTACCCAAGTTCCTTCTCATAGCCCTACTATCCAGGCTCCTTTTCATGAATTACCTGATGCAATTTTGCATGGACTTATCCCGAGAAAGCCCTATACAAGTTCCTTCTCTTTTATCTCCAGACAACAGTTTAGAACACTGTAAAACCTAGACCCGGCCAGATACGGTCGATTTCATATTCCCTAGTAAGTCACCGTGAAACCCGAACTAAACCAGATAACAACTCACTTTTGTCTTATCAATCAAGAGTTAATTCCCCAGTAGAGTAATGGACAACCGAAGCTCCTAGACTCTATTTCCCAGGACATAAATCAACATTCCCCAGCGAAGTCCTCCTCAACGACAGGTACATGGATTCTCGCAAAGGAATCTCTTATGCGATTGATATCTTTTCTGGATGGAATATTTAAGCCCATCTCCGATGATTCTCCATCGCCTTCTAAATGGCATCTGTAAGCCCATTCCCTATATTATCGATCGACATTCACTTCATGCGAGTGCAAATTTCTGGGCACTTTAGTGTTCAATCATCTTCCACCTTCAGATCACGAAAGGTAGACAAGACAATCTACATCCTCAGGTCTAAGAAGATTGAACAGGGGCAGTTGTTGCACCCTAAAACTTTCCCTCTCATTTTAATCAACACATGCTCATTGAAATCCTTAACTTGCTCAAGGATGGCCAAGAATTAACTAGACAAATTCTCTCCTAAGACAATGAATCTTCAACTAGGGTTTCCATTTGAATCAGGATGTGTCCACTCCAAAGACTTAAATTGCTTTCAATGGTCCTATTATGCCTCCAAGAATGTCCATGACGAATTTCATGCCCTTCCAAACAAGTTTGCACAGTCAAACTGCTCAAATGCCTGAAAATCAACTATACTAGGTCAAAAGTCAACTGTGACCCACATATAGTCAAACTTCAAGATTTTTGGTCAACATCAACAATTTAAAGTGATATCCATTATTTGATAAAGGTTTAATCATGATTCCTCAAGGAATGCTCCTAATTCATCAAAACTCAAAAGTTGCTAAATTAGGATTTCTAAAGGAAAAGTCAACCAAACTTTGACTAGGCATAACTTTATCATACTTTATCAGAAATTTCTCATCCAAGGCTAATTTTTAATAGAATCCAATTCCCTACAACTCATATTCATCCCTCAAGTTCAAGAAATGCACTCATGAAAAGATATAAATTCAGACATTATAGGTCCTTTTCAAAGGTCAGCAAAAACACCTTTTGGGTCAAAGCTTCTTACATGAACACGGAAGACCCAATGGAGATGAAACCAAATGGGTTGTTTAGAGGGCATCCTAAGATTTCTAAAAAGTCCAAGAACACCCTCTTAGGGTCAAAATTGAGAGAGATATGCATTGTCAAAGTTGGTCAATTTTTGAAAATTGCATGAAGTCAACAATGCCCAAGTTTGAATTTTTTCCACATGGGCCTATCTTTTCAAGTTTGGAACTTGCTTCTAACATGGTCCACGACCCATAAAACCCTCCATGAATTATTTTCTTATTTATTTGATTTATTTTGATTTTAATCATTTAAAAATAAAATAAAATTAAATAAATAATGTAGATTTGTTTTAATATGATTTTTGCATTTAATGATGGACCATATATGCTGTCAATAGCCAAAGAAATCGTGCAAGGCCAAATGGACACAAAATATCCACATATGGCAACTTTTCAAGATTTGGTTTTTTCTTAAAACTATGCCATTAATCTTTGGATTCTTGCCACAAATATTACCCTAATCTGATTCACTACATATGCCAATGTATTGCAACCCTAGAACAAAAAGTTTTTCAGATGCGCAGCTGCCTCTAAGAGCAAGAATAAAGTGTCAATTTTTTGTCAAAAAGTGCAGATCGGATTCCTTTCCACAGGCGAGTTCAAAGCATTTCAAGGACTAAACAACAATCCTTGGACCTCTAGGAAGTTACCATACTCCTTCCCCAAGCCTGTAGCATCAAGAACAGCTTTCTACACTCACGGTTTGTGTTCACTTTTTTCTAACTTCGATTCCATTCATTTACCCACTGTAAACATGATTTGATTGCATCTTCATGTTCATCATCATCATATAAACCTTTTTTAATGGTTTAATCAGGGTTTAAATGCAGGTACAACCAGTCGCCATTGTTAGGGTTCCGAAGCTCCAAATTGGGAAACCCTAACTAGAGGCAAAATTGGACAAAATTAGGGGTGCTATCATGCTCAGGAGATCGTTTATAGTCAATCCATGTTTTTGATTTGAATTTATGTTGCTTGTATCGTGTTTTAGAATGTTGCAGGTTTGCAGATACGAACAAAATTCGTCACTATAGCCTATAGTGACGGAAATAACTGTAGGTAAATGTCAATCACCTAAAATGATGGATCAATGAAGAAGGTGATAGCGTGGTGTTCATTGATTGGCCCATTCAATGATGGATATGTACAAAAGTTAGAAGGCCTGCAAAGCAAGATTATGCATCCTAACATTGAGATTGAATTATGTGTTCATCAAGAAATGACTTGTAATTCAAGAATGAAACCCTAACTTCTTGCCTTCGATTCTCCTTGCTCAAATATGATATCAATGAGTTCTTAGATATTTTGGAAAGCTTGTAGCATCCTCTACAACATCTATGTTATACATTTTTGAATATTCATCTTGGAACTATGTGAAAAATTTCCATGAAGTTAGGTCAAAATCCTGCCTAAACTAGGGCAAAATTTCACTAAGTTTTCAAGTTTCATGAACATGTCTTCACAAAATCATAACTTGAAATCCAATAATTTATAGAAAAATTTATGTTCTAAAATATTTTATATCTCATTTATATCTACAACTTTCATGTTGGAAGTTTCCTTTTAATCATCTTGCATCATGGTGAAAAATTGGCTCAAAGTTATGAAAAAAAATGTGAATTTCCAACACTTAGAAAAATTCTAAGTCTTGGAAATTTTGACTTTTCAAAATGAAATCTTGACTTTTTGATTTCTTGATGAAAAATTTTCATATTTTGACATGTATTCATGAATTGTGATCTTTGAAACTTGATTTTGACAAAAAATCAAAGTTTGACTTTTCAGTATACAATTGACTTTTCATCAGTTGACTGAAATTCATCTGTCAATCAATTAATCTTGAGAGATGTTTTGAGCCATGCCATTAGGTCAAAATGAATCATTTGAATCCTTGATAACATGTCTCAAACTAATAAGTCATTTTCTAGGTTAAAAATAAAAAATTGCACCTTCTCGGTCAAAACCCTAATTTTGACCATTTTGACCTTTTGATGTTCTGATCAAATTTCTTGAGGAATTGTGAGCCAAAATTGATCAAATGACATATATGAGTTCATGATGTTGATATGGACCAAAAATTATGAAGTTTGACTGTAAATTGACCATAATTGACTTTTCTCCAATACAATTGATTTTAGGTCAACTGATCAATTGACTGAGCAAAAATGTGATCCAAAACTTGAAACTTGACATGAGAAATCTTGAGGGTCCAAAATTATCCATGAAAGTCATATGGGGCATTAAAAGTCCATTTGTCCTTGTGAAAACTCAAACCCTAATTTTCAGTTATCAGTGCTTAAGGAGGTGTCTTGAGCTGATCAACCCTTGTGCAGTTTTGAATCAAGGAGATCTTGTAAGGGATTAATTTATAAATTAGAGGGAGAATTTTGGGATACAACAACTGTCCCTGTTCAATCTTCTTAAACCTGAAGAGTTAGATTGGCGGATCCGCCATTCGTGACTTGAAGGTGGAATATGATTGAACACTAGAGTGCCCAGAAATTTGCACTCGAAGATGTATTAGGAATGGGCTTATAGATGCCATTTAGAGGAATGATGGTAAATACTGGAAGAAGTATCAGCACAAATCTTTGGTCGATTCATACTAAAACTTGATGTTTCACCTGTGGGGAAAAGGGTTAGTAAAATGCATATGTATGCATGATGTTCATAAGATGTGATATTATGCTAAATGCATATTATATGTATATGCTATGATGTATTAATGTGGGATGCATATTTGTCCGGGAAAATAAATCCCTAACTGCTGTTGAGGAGTTCTGAATCCCGGATTGCTGTTGGGATTATCTATTAACTGTTAGCTGTTATCTGGTCGGGTCTAGGCTTCACAACTTGCTGAGGATGAGGAAGTCAACTGCTATCTGGTTGGATCTAGGCTTCACGGTAACTTACTGGGAAAAATAAATTAACTGTTATCTGGTCGGATCCAGGCTTTGCAGAAAATTTCTTGGGGAGAGTGAAGTTAGGCTTCTATCTGGTTAGATTCCCCACTTCACAACAACCTGCTGGGGATAGGGAAGTTAACTGTTATCTGGCTGGATTCCAGGATTTGCAGTAACTTGCTAGAAAGGATAAAGTTGAACTGATATCTGGTCGGATCCAGGCTTCCTAGTAACTTGAAGTGGTAACTACTATCTGGTCGGGTCCAGGCTTCATAGTTTTTGAAAAGTTATACTATTATCTGGTCGGGTCCAGGCTTCATAGTGTCTTGTTGGGGATCGTAGCTAGTTGTTATCTGGCCAGACTCTAGGTTTCACAATAGCTTGCTTGAATAGATGAAATTGAACTAATATCTGGTCGGATCCAGGCTTCACAGATTTAGTGGCATTAAATCGCTATCTGGTCGGATTCCAGGCTTTGCAGATTTTGAGGTGGATGAAATTAATTGCTATATGGTTGGGTCCAGACTTCACAATAAACTTGTCCGAAGAGATAGAGTTAAACTGATATCCCGTCGGATCCAGGCTTTACAGTAACTTGCTGGGAACTTAGTTGTTATCCGGTCGGATTCCAGGTTTCACAACGAACTTCTGAGGGGAATTGTTATCTGGTCGGATCCAGGCTTCACAATATCTTTCTTGAAAACTGATATCTGGTCGGATCCAGGCTTCACAGTAACTTCTTGGGATAGAGGCAAACTCTACTAGGGAGAAAGAAGTTAAACTCTGGTCTGGTTGAGTCCAGGTTCTTCAATATCTCGAAGAGTTGAAATATTATCTGGTCGGGTCCAGGTTTCATAGTATTTGAAAGGTTACACTACCATCTGGTTGGGTCTAGGCTCTATAGTGACTTGACTGTTATCTGGTTGGATCCAGGCTTCATAGTGACTATCATCTAGTCAAATCCAGGCTTCGTAGTGTCTTTTGGAGATAGAGAAGGCTTTGTTGACGACTTCACTATAGATTAAGGGTTATGGCCCTATGATTTGCAATAGTCTGAAAGGCAAACTCAAGTTGGAGAGGATAAACTCAGTTGGGGAAGATAAACTCACCTGGGGAAGACAGACTCAGTTGGGGAAAACAAAATTTGAAAACAAAAACAAATAGCCATGTGGAAATAATCTCATTGCATTCTAACTCTACTATTGCCCCAATGTCTTCGAATGCCCCTTGCCTTTGACATAAGTTGATTGGATTGATCTTGGACCGTATGAACTTGGACCTTGGTAATAGAATTGATTGTGGTGATTCCACGGGACATAGTCATACGCTTTCAATCCTTAACTTTTACCTGGACCTCCCTTTCGGGTTTTCAGCCCACCAGGATACCCATTTTTGCCCAAGTCGCCCTTTCGGGTTTTCAACTTGCCGGGTGTACAATCTTTTTCATATATCCCTAATTTTTTCCCAAACCTTTTGGTTTGCCGAGATGCCCTTATTTTTCCTAGGTGTGTCAACCTAGCGGGTCTCTTATGCGTAGTATTTTTTAACTATGTCTGCGTTTATAGGATGTGGGAAGTCTTCACCATCCATGGTAGTCAGTATCATGGCACCACCAGAGAACACTCTCTTGATAACAAATGGCCCTTCGTAGGTGGGAGTCCATTTGCCTCTGGGGTCTCCTTGTGGCAGAATGATGCGCTTTATCACCAATTCACCAGCTTGATATACTCGAGGCTTGATCTTTTTGTTGAAAGCCTTGATCATACATTTTTGGTACGTCTGACCATGACAAACAGCAACCAGTCGTTTTTTGTCGATCAAATTCAACTGATCCAATCTTGTCTGAACCCACTCGTCTTCGCCTAAGCCTGCTTCATTCGTAATCCTTAGTGAGGGAATCTGAATTTCTACTGGCAGATCAGCTTCCATGCCATAGACTAAAGAAAAGGGAGTTTCCCCAGTTGACGTCATATCTGAAGTACGGTAGCCATGTAGATCAAACAGTAACATCTCATGCCAGTCCTTGTAGGTTACTACCATCTTCTGCATAATATTCTTAATGTTTTTGTTGGCTGCTTCGACTGCGCCATTCATTTTAGGTCTATATGGAGAAGAATTGTGATGCTTGATCTTGAACTGAGTGCAAATTTCGGTAATCATAGCATTGTTGAGGTTAGTCCCATTGTCGGTGATGATCCTTTTGGGGATACCATAGCGGAAGATGAGGTTATGTTTGATGAATCTGGCTACCACATTCTTGGTGACTGAGGCAAATGAGGCGGCTTCGACCCATTTGGTGAATTAGTCGATAGGGACAAGAATGAAGCGATGTCCATTGGAAGCGGTGGGCTTGATCTCTCCAATCATGTTAATGCCCCACATTGTAAATGTCCATGGAGCGGTCATGACATTGAGAGGGATAGGAGGCACATGGACCTTGTCAGCATAAATTTGGCATTTGTGACAAGTTCTAGAGTGTTGATGGCAGTCAGTCTCCATTGTTGACTAATAGTAGCCAGCTCTCAGGATCTTCTTGGCCATGGTATATCCGCTTGAGTGAGTCCCAAAGAGACCATCATGCATGTCTTCCATAATCTCCTCTGCCTCCTTCTTGTCCACACATCGTAGTAGAGTAGAATCATGATTACGCTTATACAATATTTTGTTGCTTAGGAAGAATTTGGCTGAAAATCTTCGTAAGAACTTTCTGTCATTGATAGATGCTCCTTCGGGATACTCTTGTGCCTCAAGGTATCTCTTCACCTCATGGTACCATGGATTTTCCGCGTTAGTGTCAAGCTCAAAGCAGTGCGCAGGTTCATCGAATCTCTCAATCGTAATCATAGGGGCTTCGTTGTCCCATCTGACCTTGGACATTGAAGACATGGTTGCCAAGGTGTCAGCCAACTGATTTTATTCCCTATGGAAGTGTTCAAAAGTGATCTCTTCGAAGTAGGGAATCAGGGATAGCACAAGTTCCTCGTAAGGGATGAGATTAGGGTGTTTATTGTCCCAATATCCTTTTACTTGGCTAATCACTAGAGCATAATCGCCAAACACATTCAAATGCTTGATCCTCAAATCAATGGCAGCTTTCAGACCCAAAATACATGCTTTGTACTCGGCCATGTTGTTCGTGCAATCAATGCATAGTCTGACAGTGAAAGGAGTGTGGCAACCTTCGGGGGAGATAATCACAACACCAATTCCATTACCCAAGGCGTTAGAAGCCCCATCGAAGACCATAGTCCATCAGGATCCTTGTTCAGGTCCGTCATACGGTACATGTTTTGCGCAGTTGGTCACCAGTATGATGTTCTCATATGGGAATTCAAAGTTCATGGATTGATAATCATCAACATCTTGATGGGCCAAATGATCTGCTAGTACGCTTCCTTTGATGGCCTTTTGCATTATGTATTGAATGTCGTACTCAGTCAAGATCATTTTCCATCTGGCTATCCGTCCGGAAAGAGTAGTTTTCTCGAAGATGTACTTGATTGGGTCCATCTTAGAAATCAACAGAGTGGTATGAGTCAACATATATTGTCTTAGCCGGCGAGCAGCCCATGCCAGAGCGCATCAATTTTTCTCGAGCAGTGAATATCTGGTTTCACATTCGATAAACTTTTTGCTCAGGTAATAAATAGCATTCTCTTTTCGGCCAGACTCGTCATGTTGGCCCAAAACACACCCCATAGAGTTCTCTAGTACTGTCAAATACATGATCAAGGGTCTTCCTTCACCTGGAAGCATGATAATAGGAGGATCTTGTAGATATTCTTTGATTTTGTCGAAGGTAGCTTGGCATTCATCATTCCATCTGACTACCTGATCTTTCTTCAAGAGTTTGAAGATTGGCTCATAAGTAGCAGTCAAGTGAGATATGAAGCGGGCGATGTAATTGAGACGACCCAAGAATCCTCTAAATTCCTTTTCAGAATGAGGGACTGGAATTTCTTGGATGGATTTTACCTTGGCAAGATCAACTTCCATGCCTTTATTGCTGACAATAAAACCTAGAAGCCTTCCAGATCATACTCCAAATGTGCACTTGTTAGGGTTTAACTTCAACTTGTACTTTTTCAGCCTTTCGAATAGCTTGTACAGGTGATCGAGATGTTCCTCTTCAGTTTGTGATCTGGCAATCATATCATCCATATATACCTATATTTCATGATTGATCATATCATGAAACAAAGCTACCATAGCCCTTTGATATGTTGCCCCTGCATTCTTCAATCTAAACAACATGACCTTGTAGCAAAAGGTGCCCCATTGCATAATGAAAGTAGTCTTCTCCATGTCTTCGGGAGCCATCCTAATTTGATTATAGCCATAGAAACCATCCATGAAAGATAAGACTTTATGCCGAGCAGTGTTATCGACCAAGACATCAATATGAGGTAGAGGGAAGTCATCCTTGGGGCTTGCCTTATTCAGATCCATATAATCTACGCACATACGAACTTTTTCGTCTTTCTTTGGCACTGTCACCACATTTGCAACCCATTGGGGGTAAGATGTCACAGCTAGGAACCCTGCGTCAAATTTTTTCATCACTTCAGCTTTTATCTTTTCAGACATGTTAGGCCTCATGCGACAAACTTTTTGTTTGACAGGAGGACAATCTTCCTTTGTCGGCAGATGATGAACTACGATGTCGGTATCCAACCCTGGCATATCTTCATATGACCAAGCAAACACTTCCACATAATCATGCAACATCTGAACCAACCTGCTCTTGACACTTCTTTCTAGGTTAGCGCTGATCTTGACTTCTTTCTTGTCTGTCTCGGTACCCAGATTGATGATTTCAACTGAGTCTTCGTGCGGCTGAATAGATTTTTCCTCTTGTAATAGAAGTCTGGCTAGTTCTCCCGGTATTTCATAATCTTTCTCGCCTTCGTCTTCGGCTTGGTTGATTGGACATTCAAAGTCATAGTCGGCAATAGTAGAGTTATTAGCAATAAGATCCAGAGTGGATGAGGACTTGCAAGAGTGTGTGTGTGTGCATGTAAGATACATGGCTATTTTGAAAAATGTATTTGATGGAAAATAAAGACAATGAGAACAGAGATTTGAATGCAAAAGAGTCCAATGATTTGTATTGAATGGTCATATGATAATATGAATATAAATAAAATCCTTGACAAATGGACCATAGTGCCCCTGGCTAGGCACATGGCTTAAAAGTCATTGTTAAATATTATAGACAAAATTTTATTGAATTAACAAAAACCAATAAACAGAGTAGATTGCACCTTAATGAAGGAGATGTGCACGAAGTCCTTTGCATGCCAATTCTTGAGCTCCGTTGTAGTAGGATACACCAAATCTTCAAATGCAACTTCATCATCAGAATCACATACAACGTTGACTTCATTGACATCCTTGCCATGCTTCGGCATAGGCACGGTGATTACATTCTAAGTTAGAGGAGGATCAAATTCAACGGTCTTGTTATCAATAAAGTCCTGAATTTTATTCTTCAAGGCCCAGCATTGGTCAGTCTCATTCCCGGGGATACTTGAGTGATAAGCACATTTGGCGTTCAGATTATACTTTGGTGAAGAGGTATCTCGTGAATTGTCTTCTCAGAGTTTCAAAACATTGATGATTTGTAGATGGTCTTTGAGCAGGAGTTGGATTGGAGATTCAGACAACACTAACAGACTGGCGGTCATCCTTCTTGGTACATGCCCTTTCCCCGTACACATCATTGATTTCTTTCTTTGCGGAAAAAGGTTTCTTAACAGGATTGGAAGTGGAGGCAGATGCCATGGAAATCTTCCCACTTTTGATGCCGCTTTCAACTCTTTCACCGGTTAAGATTAGCTCGGTGAAACCGGAAGAAGAACATCCAACCAACAAATTAAAGAATGGACCAGATAAAGTGCCCATAAACATGTCAATGTGCTCCCTATCAGTCAAAGTTGGTTGAACCCTACTGGCAAGGTCTCTCCACTTTTGTGCATATTCTTTGAATCCTTCATTCTTTCCCATTGTCATATCTTGCAACTGAACTCTTGTTGGCGCCAAGTCTATGTTATACTGGTATTGGTGGTAGAATATGGTGGCTAAATCTTCCCATGTATTGATACAAGAACCATCTAACTGATAAAACCATTCTAGCTGCGTCCTGGCCAAGCTTTCTTGAAAAAAGTGAACCCAGAGTTTCTTATCAGTAGTGTGCGGCTGTATCTTGCGCATATAAGATTTCAGGTGGAGTTTTGGAAAAGGAACCCCATTGTACTTTACAAAGACTGGTATTTTGAATTTGTGGGGAATAACAACCCCAGAGATCAAACCCAAATCATCAAAATCTAAACTGGGGACGGCTGGGATCTCGACGACCTTCAATCTGTCTTCTAAATGCTTATACTTAACATCGGCGAGGGGATACTGCTCGTCAAAATAATCATCCTCATCATAAGATTGATCGTTGATGCACCCATCTTGGGTACTTCTAGCTTCTCCAATCTGATTCTCATATTCCTCAGATGAGTCTTCCACTACCCGGATCTGACGGACTGACTCTTTGAACCTTCTACCCATGTTGACCAGGGCCTTTCTCTTAGGTTTTTTCTTGGCTGCCAGCAATGCCATCATATCTTGTTTCCCCTTGGCTAGGGCCAGTAGAGTCTCTTGGAATTGAGAGTTTTGTACCTGAAGGTCCTTCACAGTTTTCTCTAGATCCATCTTGCTGAAATAAACAACAGAAAGATAAGGAAACCTGTTGTGTGAAAACCTGTCATGTTATGATGCATGGAAGATCTATATTCAAATGATTTCAAGGATTTATGAAATTTAAATTTGTATAGACAAAAGAATGAACAAACGTCAATTTTCATTAATTAGTTCAAAATGATTACAATATGCCTCTTGGGCTTACAAAATAACTCTCTAAGATAAAAAGACTGAACGCATCCTCTTCGACGCAAGGTAGGCGTTCACGCTTTGCTCTTCTTGTAGCTGCTTTGTAAGCTCCAAGACTCTTTTCTCAATAGCATGGAATTGAGCTTTGAAAGTATCTCGTTCTTCCTTAAGCTGAATCTAACCTTTTGTAATTCTTCAAGAGAAGTAGGCATGTTGGGATGGAGGACAATATACGAGACATCTCCTTCAACCACATTGTGACCGGTGGAAATAGAACTGACTGTTTTTTAGCTGGTTTCGCGAAATGTCGCGGTAAGCAAGAGTCGCCACCGTCTTTTATGTTCTCCAATATGGAAAGGACAAAAGCACAGTAAAATTCCTTCTTTGAGAATGTTTCTCGGTTCGGGAGGTAGATTTATAGAAAGGCAAGGTGTTAGCACCCTTTCTATCCGTGGTTATCCACGGGCTCTTAGGTACTTGCTCTTATGTTTTCAAAATTTGTTTGCTTTTCAAGTGTATGTGGGTTTTTGAAAAAAAAGTTTCGTTTGAAAAATTTCTAAGTAACTCTTGTATCTGTCCTCAAGAGTGTATGAAAAATTTGTTTGAAAACTTTTAGAAAGTGTAGGTGCGAAAAGTTATTTTGTTTGTTTGAAAGAGAGCAAGTACCCAGGAGAATCTACCTACTCTAAGGAATTAGGCTGTGTAAGAGTCCTTTAGATAGTTCTATCCCACCATTGAGAGGTAGGTAGCACCGTCGTTGGAGGTATTCGGGTCAATTCGATTAAGGGACAGGTGGTCACCGAAGCAACAGTAGGACACCTTAGAAGTAACCCTAATGTCCTAGATCCTTTTTATCCGAGGCAACCGTTTCGAGGAAACTGGATCTTAGACAGGAGGGCGACCTCTAAAACACCCTATACTTGACGACCACGTTCGAGGCAACCAGTGAGGCGTACCCTAGGAGTGGCAGGTGCATGTGTGTTGTTTTTCAGTTTAATGTTTATCTTTGATCATGCATTTGTGAGCTACAGATTAATTTTATTTTTCATACATTCTTTCATGCAATTATTAACAGTTAGGAGTGCGGAAAATAAATTGCGGAAAGGTAAATCTAACTATTACAAGGCGCGGGTCTATACATCGCCAAAAACAAAAACCCGTTTTGAAAATAAGAATGTGGGAAATAGTAAATAAAGAGATAAACCTAATTAACTATTACATTTTCGGAAGGAGTTACATAAATATAATGAATTAAAATAAATTGTGCGTGAAAGAATGAATCGGGACGTCCTGAGGGTTTTGACCCTTTTTGAGAAAAGAATTGAATTTGTCCTTTTTTTGTAATTAAATGAAATTAAGCCTAATTACTAATTAATTAATTAATTAAAAGAAAAATATTTTTGTGTTTTTTAATGTTTTAATGAAAATAAAGAGGAAATAAAAGTGTCAAAAGAAATTTTTTTCTGGGTTTATTATGAAAAGATAATTATCTAGCTAATAATTAAAAAAAGAATAAAAAATAAAATAAAGCAAATGAAAAATAAAATGACAAAAACAAAATGCAAACCCATGGGGGGTTTGGGCCAGATTTGAGGGTTTGAAGGAGCAATTTGGCCCACTAAGCTGCAAGCCTGCTTGGACTTTTGGAGCTGACTGCATATTGCTTTGACTTGGAGCATGGTATCCAGCATCTCATAGCCCTTGGATTGATCTTTGAGGCCACTTGGCGCATGATCGTTTGATGCACATGGTGGAAAGCCTTTGTGAAACCTGCACAGGAACATGTTATGGAAAAATAGAAATAAGCATTTGGGGGGACCTGGGAATCGAACCCAGGTCCCAATGATGAACAAACACCTCACCAACCATTAGGCCACGCGCGTGTATCTGTTATAATATTAACAATTGAAAATAATATAAGAAACAATCATATGCTGGAGAGAGAAAATAAAAAAGCGCGCGCCATTTGAACTATCTAGTAGTAAGCTGACAACACATCGTCGTCTTCGTTGAACACCTGCAAAACAAAGCAAATAGCGGGGGTTTTTAACCCCCACTAAACAAGACGGCGAAAAATAACAAATAGAGCTATGCTCTATATAAATTGGGCGCGATGGTTGGATTCAGTTCGTATTGATCTCCTGAGTTCAACCATGGGTGTCATGAAGCGTGATTTTCCCTATTCTGAAAAGCCCCAAATCAAAAACTTGGAAACCCTAGAATTCGTTAATGGTGGTTTCGGTTCCAGGGCCCCATAATCCAATTGACTTATGCCAAAAGCTTCAGGGAGGTTCTAGCAATGCAAAGCACATAACAAATCACATTAATAATGCATGAATTATGATTTAAGATTATGAAAATATAACCAAACTGTGTGACTTGTTCTGGCGTGTTCTTGGAGTGTCAAGGCTTGTTTGTGATTGCTATGCGTTCCTGAGTGTCCCAGCAATGTGTTGGAAACAATCAAAGGCTTTGAATTGGCGTGGAAGTACGAAAACAGTTTTGACTTTTTGCTTGATTTTTTTTAATATGGTTTGGCCGTTTGTGCAGTGCTCAGATCGTGAATTAGGTCTGCAATGCTTGCATATGTATATGTGAATGCAATTAGGTTAGCAGCTAGGCTTGGGATCCATTGTATTGATGTCTTGAGATTTTTGTTTATCACCATTAAAGACCTTCCATATTTGGTTCAAAATCAAGATTTTGTGCACAAAAAGCCTTAGCACGAAATTGTGAGCTGGCATATCATACATAAAAGCTATTCAAACCAAAAATATGCCATTCAATTAATTTTTTAGATTTATTTGAACTATTATGGATTTAAAATGAATTAAATCCATAAAAATTAAATAAAAATGAAAAAATAAATGTTTGGTCTTGAAATTAATCATGGGACATGTGGGTGGCATGACAAGGCTGAATCAAGTGGAAGAAAGTGGACCCTTTTGTCAAAAATTGAAGTTTTAGGGATAGTTGACTTTTGCCATTTCACAAAAATTTCCCAACTTCTCCAATGCACATCTTGCTCAATTTTGATCATATGAACATGTTCTTGGACATTTTGGAAAGGTCTTGAAGTACTCTAACCAATGCCTTTGGTCCCATGTCATTTGGATTTATCAATCTCAAGTTATGGTCCTTGACTTAAAATGTCTTTTTGTTGACTTTTGAAAATGACCTATAATGTTGAAATTGATAACTTTTTGTGAGAGCATTTATTGGACTTGGAATGTGAAGATGAGTTGTAGGAAATGTCATCCCCTTCAAAATGAGCATTGGATGGGATTTTTCTGATGAACCATGGAAAAGTTATGCCTTGGTCAATTTACAGTTGACTTTTCAACTGTCCAAAAATGGAAACTTTTGCATCTTGATGATTTTTGAGCCATGCTTGTGGAATCATGATCAAGACTTGATCAAATGATGATTGTGGCTTCAAAATAAGATTTTGACCAAAATTTTTGACTTTTGACTGTCAAATGACCATTTTACCCCTACAGTTGATTGTGGAGCAATTAGGGCTTTTGACTGTGCAACTTGATGCTGTGAGTCTTGAAACTTGGCATGTAGATGCTTGGCAATGTATATAGGCACATGAGACTTGATTGAGCCCCTTGAAAACCTCAACTTCCTTGTAAGAACCAAAACCCTAATTTTGACTGGCTCAAGAGGCCTTTGAATTGTGCAACCCTTGAGAGATTTTGAACCATTTGAAGATTGAATTTGACAAATCTTGAAGAATGTGGGAGGGCAAATTTTGGGGTACAACAGTTGCCCCTGTTCAATCTTCTTAGACCTGAGGATGTAGATTGGTTTGCGTGCCTTTCGTGATCCGAAGGTGGAAGATGATTGAACACTAGAGTGCCCAGAAATTTGCACTCACATAGTGTGGTATCAGCAATGTGATGTCGGGAATGGGCTTACAGATGCCATTTGGAAAGATGATGGATGGGAGGATGGGCTTATAGATGCCATCTGGAGATGTGACAGAACCTTGTCGTGAATGGGCTTAGAGATGCCATTTGGAGATGTAATGGATAGGAGGATGGGCTTATAGATGCCATCTGGAAGTGTGACAAAACCTTTGTCGGGAATGGGCTTATAGATGCCATTTGGAAGTGTGACAAAACCTTTGTCGGGAATGGGCTTATAGATGTCATTTGGAGATGTAATGGATAGGAGGATGGGCTTATAGATGCCATCTGGAGGTGTGACAGAACCTTGTCGGAAATGGGCTTATAGATGCCATTTGGAAAGGTAATGGATAGTTATGGAGATGGGCTTAAAAGATGCCATCTGAAGGTGTCGATCACGTAATAGATTCCTTAGTGAGAACTTGCGTACCTGAGAAAGAAAGATAATTTCCTGGCCTGTTACAGGTGTTGATCTTCAATCTCTTCATGCAGATATGCCCTGGCTGGATACAGGTATCAAATCTATAATCAATTACTCACAGATATGCCCTGGCTAGATATAGGAATCGAATCTGGAATTCTTCGTCCACAGATATGCCCTGGCTGGATACAGGAATCGAATCTCTAAACTCTTCATGCAGAAATGCCCTGGCTGGATACAGGTATCGAATCTACAATCAGTTACTCACAGATATGCCCTGGCTAGATACAAGAATCGAATCTGGAATTCTTCGTCTACAGATATGCCCTGGCTGGATACAGGAATCGAATCTCTAAACTCTTCATGCAGACATGCCCTGGCTGGATACAGGTATCGAATCTACAATCAGTTACTCACAGATATGCCCTGGCTAGATACAGGAATCGAATCTGGAATTCTTCGTCTACAGATATGCCCTGGCTAGATACATGAATCGAATCTCTAAACTCTTCATGCAGACATGCCCTGGCTGGATACAGGTATCGAATCTACAATCAATTACTCACAGATATGCACTGGCTAGATACAGGAATCGAATCTAGAATTCTTCGTCCACAGATATGCCCTGGCTGGATACAGGAATCGAATCTTTAAACTCTTCATGCAGACATGCCCTGGCTGGATACAGGTATCGAATCTACAATCAGTTACTCACAGATATGCCCTGGCTGGATACAGGAATCGAATCTGGAATTCTTTGTCTACATATATGCCCTGGCTGGATACAGGAATCGAATCTCTAAACTCTTCATGCAGACATGCCCTGGCTGGATACAGGAATCGAATCTACAATCAGTTACTCACAGATATTCCCTGGCTGGATACAAGAATCGAATCTCTAAACTCTTCATGCAGACATACCCTGGCTAGATACAGGTGTCGAATCTACAATCAGTTACTCACAGATATGCCCTGGCTGGATACAGGAACCGAATCTGGAATTGGTCGTCTACAGATATGCCCTGGCTGGATACAGGAATCGAATCTCTAAACTCTTCATGCAGACATGCCCTGGCTAGATACAGGTATCGAATCTACAATCAGTTACTCACAGATATGCCCTAGCTGGATACAGGAATCGAATATGGAATTGGTCGTCTACAGATATGCCCTGGCTGGATACAGGAATCGAATCTCTAAACTCTTCATGCAGACATGCCCTGGCTGGATACAGGTGTTGAATCTACAATCAGTTACTCACAGATATGCCCTGGCTGGATACAGGAATCGAATCTGGAATTGGTCGTCTACAGATATGCCCTGGCTGGATACATAAATCGAATCTCTAAACTCTTCATGCAGACATGCCCTGGCTGGATACAGGTGTCGAATCTACAATCAGTTACTCACAGATATGCCATGGCTGGATACAGGAATCGAATCTAGAATTGGTCGTCTATAGATATGCCCTGGCTGGATACAGGAATCGAATCTCCAAACTCTTCATGCAGACATGCCCTGGCTGGATACAGGTATCGAATCTACAATCAGTTACTCACATATATGCCCTGGCTAGATACAGGTGTCGAATCTGGAATTAGTCGTCTATAGATATGCCCTGGCTGGATACAGGTGTCGAATCTCTAAACTCTTCATGCAGACATGCCCTGGCTGGATACAGGTGTCGAATCTACAATCAATCACTCACAGATATGCCCTGGCTAGATACATGAATCGAATCTGGAATTACGACAGTTGATAGTAATCATCTTTGGATGGACCTTTTTCCTGAAAAGGCAAAACATCAGTTGTATGCAATGTCATGATGTATGAAATGCATGATGTCGTGGTGTTCAGAGGTAGTGTAGTATGCACTTTATCATGTATGTAAGCAAGATGTATGAAATGTGATATGTTTATGAATGTGTTTTCGCCTGGGAAAATAAATCCTTGACGAATGCCGGGAGTTTGTTGAATCCTGGGCTGATGTTTGAAGAGTAGAGTTCTTCATTTCCACTGGGGATGATGGTTGCAAGAATAAATCGGTAGGAGAATATGACTCCGTTGAGGAATAAACTTGTTGGAGAGATTACTCTGTGGGGAATTACTCTGTGGGAAGAGATACTTTGCTGAGATTTTGATGATAACTCCGCTGGGGATTCCGTTGATATGTTTTGTTGGGGAATCTGATGAACTCCGCTGGGGATAGGAAGAACTTCGCCGAGGACGATTTTTCCGTGGTAATTAGCTGAGGATAACCCAGTTATAAGCTCTGGTGGGGAATAACCTTTGAATATGGTCGGGGAGACGCGTTCGTATTCCGCAGGGGACAAGCTTCCAGAATCTACTGGGGATAAGCTTCCAGAATCTACTGGGGAGGATAATTCAACTCTCCTGGGGAAACTTTTTGGACTGTACTGAGGAAGTGGCTCCACTGGGGTGTCTGGTATTCCGCCAGGGAATAATCTTATATTAAGACTGCCGGGGATGCTTGCTTAGGAACATATGTATACTCCGCTGGGAAATATTGAGATTTTCTAGGGACACCCAACTTCCTTAATGCTGACAGTAGACTAACTCTTCTTGGGGAGAGTGTTGCTGACTTGCTGGAGATACTGTGCCTTTTTAGGGGCTGATGGGAGACCAACTCTGCTTGGGGAGAATTGTTGAGTCTTGTTTTACTCTGCGGGGAGTGAAGGTATCTTGGTTACGTTCTTCAGCTGAAACTACCTTATACCTGGAGGACAGAGCAGCTAGACCACTTAGACAATTCTGATTGCCCCAGCTTCTGTGGGAGAAGGTACCTGTAGAGGTGCTTGATGACTGCCGATTGACCAATCTTCTTCTGGTAGGCAAGTGACAAGATGCCGGGACATAGTCGTACGCTTTTGATCCCTAACTTTTGCCTGGACTGCCCTTTCGAGTTTTCAGTCCACCGGGATACCCCTTTTTGCCCAAGCCGCCTTTTCAGGTTTTCGACTTGCTGGGTGTATAGATTTTTTTATTTCATCCCTTATTTTTGCCCGAACCCTTTTGGTTCATCGGGAAGCCCTTATTTTTGCCTAGGTTTGTCAACCTAGCGGGTCTTTGATTATGCGCAGTACTTTTTCGACTATGTCCGCTCTCTCAGAATGCAGGGAGTTGTCACTGTTAGTAGCATTGTGTTGCCATACCACCAGAAGATGTTTGATCGTGCAAGATTCGCAGCTGGAATTCATGTCCAATGCCCCAAGTGACTCAGAGGGAGGTTTGCCCCTGGCTATTTGGCATTTGAGAGATTCTCCGAATCTTGACTGGACTGCCCCAGATGATAGACAATGATCATGTCGTGCCCCTGGATTGGAAGTGCTTTTGTTCACTGGATATTCTTCGTGCGAATTTCTATGCTGTTCGAACAAATAGTCATATGCAAACAATGTTATTTTAAGAATGCAAAACTTATGTCTGTCTTGATGTTTTTGAAAATGCTTTTTTTTTATAAAAACAAGTGAATTTTTTGTAAACTGTGATGTCAACTCGTTATTTTACCGCAAGCCTTAAGGAGTCAGGATACCTTTCGTAACAGTATGCTTTCGAACTAACCCATGCTTTAGCTAAGACTTTTAAAGGTTGTAGCGTGGCCTGGTTCACGGTTTAAGAAACAAAGGATAAAGGCTCAAAATTTATTTGTACCCACCCGTTCTTCGTGATGTTCTTCAAACCTAAACTCAGCTAATCGTGCGTTAGACCTTGTTTGAGTCTTTTCTCTGATATTCCAGTGATGGTGCGGATATTGGCAATTTATTTTGAACAGGCAGTCATTTTTATAAGGGTTTGAAGGACCTCTTTCTTTTTTGATTTCGTTATCCCAGTTTTTTGCCTGAACTGTTCCTTTTTGTGATTACAGTCAGCGGGATGCCCCAGTTTTTGTAAGTCTCCTTCATAGGTTTTGACTTATTGGAATTTTATTTTGAAAGATAATGACTGCCTGTCCTTACGATTATACGGAACCATCACTGTCTTTTGCTTTGGAAGGACTTCTTTGGTGCCATTCGCTGTGCACTTGGATCAACTGAGAGAACTACCCTGCCCCAGGTTATGATTAAGGGTTTTAATTTTCGAAAAGAAAAACTCCTACTTCTTTGGCTCGAAGGGGTTGACGAGGGATTATCTTCCTTATAACTCCAGTGTTTAGGAATTGAAACAATGCTTGTACCTCATCAGTTGGGTCTGTTCAAAAGCATACTGTAGATCGTGGTATCGTTCTCGTCATCCTCCCTCAAGAGGCTTAGAATTTTAGATCAAAAGTTGACATCAAAAAATGAAAACAGTTTGAATATAGCGAATGCGAATATATTGATTTAAAACAGACATATGCGATGCATTGATAAATTAATAAAGTTTGCTATGACACTAATTGTTTGAACAATCAAAGAAAAATACAACTTGAACATTCGAATGAACAAAAGTTTTCTCGTCTCAGGACTCGTCACTTTAAATGGTGAATCTTGCAGGGATAGTAGAAGAACTCAGCCTGGCCATCTTGGGTGAATTCCACTGCTCCTTCATCAATCAGATCCTGGATCTTGTTCTTCAGAGACCAGCAGTCGTTAGTGTCATGTCCCGGACCATCAGAGTGGTATGCACATCTTCTATTGGGATGATAAGTAGGAGCAGAGATGTTGGGATTCCGAGAAGGAGCCCTTAGAGTTACCAAATTCAACCTCAACAGTTGTTGTAAAGCTTGAGACAACGACGTGTTGAGCTTGGTAAATTGCCTTCAGGGCTTACTCTGATCAACTCGTTGCTCTGGGCGAGGTTGTGGTTGGACCTGTGAAGTGGTGGCAGCTTGGAGAGGCCTATTCGTTGAACCAAACCTTTGACTTCTTGGAGACTGATTACCGGTTTGGTCTCCAACCCTGACTACTTGCTTCATAATGTCTTGCTGGAGCTGGTGAGGTTGATGCTGGATTTGTGATCCTGAAGCAAGTTGAGGAGCTTTTGCCTTGTCTTCTTGTCTCAAAGGGAATTTGATGGTGACTGGCTCTCCAACCTTAGATGTTTGCCCCGGTTGGTTATCCTGAAGCAATTGGTTGACGAGAACCCTGAGCTCTTCTTTTCTTTGAGCTAAGTCTTGGATGAGAGCCATCTGCCCCAGCATCTGGGTTCTCATTGTATCTACCTCAGCCTGCAGACGTTTCAACTGTTCGTCTTTATCGTCTTCTGGACTGTTCCTGACCAAAGTCCCCATGAGGAGTGTTCTCAGCTCTTCCTGCCCCTTGGATAGATTTAGGAGGATCTCCCCGAACCGAGTCTCTTGAGCATGAAGATCCTGGTTGTCTTGTTGAGAAGCCATTGCTGAAATAAACAGCAAAGAAGGTAAGTGACATGTAACAAGGGTACCTGTAATGTAATGATATGTATGTATGCATGCAATGTTTTCAAGGATCTCGCGGGGTAAACAGAGAAACTTGTTAGAAGTTGAATACGGTAGCTTGATTGAAGGAGATTCATGTTGTTGAGAGTCCTTCTTCAAGAGTCAAAGCTCACCATATCGAGTGGGTCATAGCCCCTGACTCAAGTCATCAACCTGGCTAGAGGAAAATAAATCCCTTTTTCCCCTTGCTATTGGTTCATCATGACCTGCATCACAAGCCCTTGAGATCCTTGAAATGGGTTAGTCCTTATGCAGGATGTATGCAATGATATGATGGTATGATGCTATGTTATGCGTGGAGTAATGTAGGTAAACCCTGTTATAAGTCCTGATCAAGGACTGTAAACAAAACCTGCAAGAAACTCGTGTGTCAGATAACAAGTATGCAAATAGTCAAGTTTGAAGGCACACAAGTCACACAAAGAGCCCTTAGAGTTTAGGCCAGCATGAAGTTTAGGTACTACCCTCTTGAAGTTGGTGGGCTCAAAACCTGTCCTATCAAAAGTAACCGGGTTCTAAGGAGCTCAACATCATTGGGTTGTTTTCTGTGTTCATTGTTTTGATTTAGCCACTGAACTGGAGATCAAAAGATTCCAAGAAAACAACCCTCAATGAGTGTAGTATCGAGTATCTACCAACTTCGGACTGCACCAAAGTCGGTCATCTCACTACCCCTAAAGAGGCCAGGATGGTCAAGTAAGGTTCCTAAGGTCAGTTGATGCTTCACGACACCACGCGGCGGCCCCGTACTCTCCTTGACTTGACTCAAGGGTTACCGGTACTCACCAAAGTGCCACATCAACGTAGCAAACTCCTTCAACCGTGTCGGTATACCCCGCACAGTTCCCTCACAGTTTGTTGCTACTTTCTAAAAGGTATCCCCCCAGATCCGGGTTAGGATCTATGAAACTCCAAGACAGGCCCACAATTTTAAAGCAAACAAAACAAGCAATTGAAAACAAGATTGGTCTAATCCTAAGGTGCACCTCACTTAAAAAGTTTCCCCAGCAGAGTCGCCAGTTCTGTGACCAGTGGAAATAGAACTGACTGTTTTTTAGCTAGTTTCGCGAAATGTCACGGTAAGCAAGAGTCGCCACCGTCTTTTATGTTCTCCAATATGGAAAGGACAAAAGCACAGCAAAATTCCTTCTATGAGAATGTTTCTCGGTTCGGGAGGTAGATTTATAGAAAGGGGAGGTTTTAGCACCCTTTCTATCTGTGGTTATCCACGGGCTCTTAGGTACTTGCTCTTATGTTTTCAAAATTTGTTTGCTTTTCAAGTGTATGTGGGTTTTTGAAAAAAAAGTTTCGTTTGAAAAATTTCTAAGTAACTCTTGTATCTGTCCTCAAGAGTGTATGAAAAATTTGTTTGAAAACTTTTAGAAAGTGTAGGTGCGAAAAGTTGTTTTGTTTGTTTGAAAGAGAGCAAGTACCCAGGAGAATCTACCTACTCTAAGGAATTAGGCTGTGTAAGAGTCCTTTAGATAGTGTTATCCCACCATTGAGAGGTAGGTAGCATCGTCGTTGGAGGTATTCGGGTCAATTCGATTAAGGGACAGGTGGTCACCGAAGCAACAGTAGGACACCTTAGAAGTAACCCTAATGTCCTAGATCCTTTTTATCCGAGGCAACCGTTTCGAGGCAACTGGATCTTAGATAGGAGGGCGACCTCTAAAACACCTTATACTTGACGACCACGTTCGAGGCAACCAGTGAGGCGTACCCTAGGAGTGGCAGGTGCATGTGTGTTGTTTTTCAGTTTAATGTTTATCTTTGATCATGCATTTGTAAGCTACGGATTAATTTTATTTTTCATACATTCTTTCATGCATTTTTTTTAACAGTTAGGAGTGCGGAAAATAAATTGCGGAAAGGTAAATCTAACTATTACAAGGCGCGGGTCTATACATCGCCAAAAACAAAAACCCGTTTTGAAAATAAGAATGCGGGAAATAGTAAATAAAGAGATAAACCTAATTAACTATTACATTTCCGGAAGCAGTTACATAAATATAATGAATTAAAATAAATTGTGCGCGAAAGAATGAATCGGGACGTCCCGAGGGTTTTGACCCTTTTTGAGAAAAGAATTGAATTTGTCCTTTTTTTGTAATTAAATGAAATTAAGCCTAATTACTAATTAATTAATTAATTAAAAGAAAAATATTTTTGTGTTTTTTAATGTTTTAATGAAAATAAAGAGGAAATAAAAGTGTCAAAAGAAAAACTTAAGTCTAAATAATTTTATTTATTGTAAAAAGAAAATTAAAATTTAAACCTAATTAAACTAGATTAATTTAAGTGAGTATTTATTTACAAAATAATGACTAATTAAATTTAATTAATAAAATATTATTATTTATTTTTTTTTTGTTTTCTGGGTTTATTATGAAAAGATAATTATCTAGCTAATAATTAAAAAAAGAATAAAAAATAAAATAAAGCAAATGAAAAATAAAATGACAAAAACAAAATGCAAACCCATGGGGGGTTTGGGCCAAATTTGAGGGTTTGAAGGAGCAATTTGGCCCACTAAGCTGCAAGCCTGCTTGTACTTTTGGAGTTGACTGCATATTGCTTTGACTTGGAGCATGGTATCCAGCATCTCATAGCCCTTGGATTGATCTTTGAGGCCACTTGGCGCATGATCGTTTGATGCACATGGTGGAAAGCCTTTGTGAAACCTGCACAGGAACATGTTATGGAAAAATAGAAATAAGCATTTGGGGGGACCTGGGAATCGAACCCAGGTCCCAATGATGAACAAACACCTCACCAACCACTAGGCCACGCGCGTGTATCTGTTATAATATTAACAATTGAAAATAATATAAGAAACAATCATATGCTGGAGAGAGAACAAAAAAGCGCGCGCCATTTGAACTATCCAGTAGTAAGCTGACAACACATCGTCGTCTTTGTTGAACACCTGCAAACCAAAGCAAATAGCGGGGGGTTTTAACCCCCACTAAACAAGACAGCGAAAAATAACGAATAGAGCTATGCTCTATATAAATTGGGCGCGATGGTTGGATTCAGTTTGTATTGATCTCCTGAGTTTAACCATGGGTGTCATGAAGCGTGATTTTCCCTATTCTGAAAAGCCCCAAATCAAAAACTTGGAAACCCTAGAATTCGTTAATGGTGGTTTCGGTTCCAGGGCCCCATAATCCAATTGACTTATGCCAAAAGCTTCAGGGAGGTTCTAGCAATGCAAAGCACATAACAAATCACATTAATAATGCATGAATTATGATTTAAGATTATGAAAATATAACCAAACCGTGTGACTTGTTCTGGCGTGTTCTTGGAGTGTCAAGGCTTGTTTGTGATTGGTATGCGTTCCTGAGTGTCCCAGCAATGTGTTGGAAACAATCAAATGCTTTGAATTGGCGTGGAAGTACGAAAATAGTTTTGACTTTTTGCTTGATTTTTTTGAATATGGTTTGGCCATTTGTGCAGTGCTCAGATCGTGAATTAGGTTTGCAATGCTTGCATATGTATATGTGAATGCAATTAGGTTAGCAGCTAGGCTTGGGATCCATTGTATTGATGTCTTGAGATTTTTGTTTATCACCATTAAAGACCTTCCATATTTGGTTCAAAATCAAGATTTTATGCACAAAAAGCCTTAGCACGAAATTGTGAGCTGGCATATCATACATAAAAGCTATTCAAACCAAAAATATGCCATTCAATTAATTTTTTAGATTTATTTGAACTATTATGGATTTAAAATGAATTAAATCCATAAAAATTAAATAAAAATGAAAAAATAAATGTTTGGTCTTGAAATTAATCATGGGACACGTGGGTAGCATGACAAGGCTGAATCAAGTGGAAGAAAGTGGGCCCTTTTGTCAAAAATTGATGTTTTAGGGATAGTTGACTTTTGCCATTTCAGAAAAATTTCCCAACTTCTCCAATGCACATCTTGCTCAATTTTGATCATATGAACATGTTCTTGGACATTTTGGAAAGGTCTTGAAGTACTCTAACCAATGCCTTTGGTCCCATGTCATTTGGATTTATCAATCTCAAGTTATGGTCCTTGACTTAAAATGTCTTTTTGTTGACTTTTGAAAATGACCTATAATGTTGAAATTGATAACTTTTTGTGAGAGCATTTCTTGGACTTGGAATGTGAAGATGAGTTGTAGGAAATGTCATCCCCTTCAAAATGAGCATTGGATGGGATTTTTCTGATGAATCATGGAAAAGTTATGCCTTGGTCAATTTACAGTTGACTTTTCAACTGTCCAAAAATGGAAACTTTTGCATCTTGATGATTTTTGAGCCATGCTTGTGGAATCATGGTCAAGACTTGATCAAATGATGATTGTGGCTTCAAAATAAGATGTTGACCAAAAAATTTTACTTTTGACTGTCAAATGACCATTTTACCCCTACGGTTGATTGTGGAGCAATTAGGGCTTTTGACTGTGCAACTTGATGCTGTGAGTCTTGAAACTTGGCATGTAGATGCTTGGCAATGTATATAGGCACATGAGACTTGATTGAGCCCCTTGAAAATCTCAACTTCCTTGTAAGAACCAAAACCCTAATTTTGACTGGCTCAGGAGGCCTTTGAATTGTGCAACCCTTGAGAGATTTTGAACCATTTGAAGATTGACTTTGACAAATCTTGAAGAATATGGGAGGGCAAATTTTGGGGTACAACACACATGCTCCATGATGACTGGTAAGATGGAGGTATAAGGCATCATAAGTTTCTGAGCACGAGTTCGTACCCACTTTAGGTAAGGCTCGAGGGGAATGGAATTATTGTATCACAGCGTCTTACTATCCACTTTGCTTACCATCCTCCTAGCTCGTATAAACCTATGATAGTAGCTTTGATCGCTGCTCTCGTAATCAAATACCACTCTTTGGATGAGCATCTCATGTGGACCATCCCTCTGGGCATAACCAAATTGTCGTAAGGCTAAGCAAGGGTTGTTAGTGATACCTCCCCTAATGCCAAGCAAAGAGACATTATGGAATTCCCCACAATGGTTAATGATAGTAACATTCTCCAAGGATCGAGAACACCAATGAACATCTGAATGTCTGAGCGTCATCAACCTATGGGACAACCTCAAACCTTGCTCGTTCTTTACCACAGATCGGGGAAGATGCAAAATAAACCATCTAGCCAAGAGAGGAGTGCAACACATGAGGATCCCTCTCTTCCTGATAGTGCGAGAGTGAAAAGAATGTAGGATATCTCCCAACAAAGTAGGCACCAGATTGTGAGATATGAAGATTTTGACAACAATTACATCTATGAGTTGGTCACGGTTTGGAAACAAAACCATCCCATAGATGAGAAGGGCCAAGATTTCTTCAAAACTTTATAAGTCCAAATAGTTCCAACAATCTTGCACTTTCTCAAACAAGAACTTGGCTAAGAAACCTTTGACACCACTCCTTGTTTCCCAATTAGTCGTGATATCAGATTGTTGCAAGTGTAATGCTTGGGCAATCTCTTTAGGTTTTGGATCTCTTTCCATACCTTTGAAGGGTAGTTGATTGAGAATGGGAATCCTCAAGAGTTGGGAGAATTCTTCTAGGGTAGGCACAAGCTGGTAACCGGGAAAATTGAAGCAATGGTGTAGAGGATCAAAGAATTGGAAAATCACCTTCATCATATCTTCATCAGAGTTGGAGGTAACCAAGTTTAGGAGGCAACCGTGTCTTTCGGTGAATGAATAATTTTCAGGGACCCTTGATGCTAACTCTTTGAGTTGAGGAGGAATTCTCACGAGATTGACTTGGATAGTGTTCCTGCGGATAGAAGCCATGTCCTACAAAACAGAACAAAGATAAATCCCTATAATCCTTGAAATGGTTAGTGAGAATGAGTATGATGTTATGATGTTTATGATGTTGTGTACAAGTAAATATATACAGACAAGGCAAACAAGTCCTTAGGTTTAGGCTTTCATGGAGTCTCATAGGTAAGTACCCTCTTGAAGTTTAGTTGGCTTAAACATGTCCTAGAAATAGTAACCAGGTTCTAAGGGATCTCAATATCACTGATATGTCTTATCAGGCATTGTTTCAGCGCAAGCCTCTTTCACGGCGACTGAAATATCTTGAGAAGTCAAATCTAAATGAGTGTAGTATCAAGTATCAACCAACTTCGAACTGCACCAAAGTCGGTTATCTCACTACGTCCTAATGGCCAAGTTGGTCAAGTAAATGTTCTAAAAGTCAGTTAGTGCTTTATGAAACCACACAGCGGCCCTGTATTCTCCTTGACTACTCAAGGGCTACTGGTACCCACAAATGTGTCACACTAACATAACTATTTCTTAGACCATATCGGTATACCCTATACAGTTTCCATAACGTATTGCTACTTACCTATAAGGTACCCCAAATACGGGTAGAGGAGTAAAGCAAACACAAACAAGGAACCAAAATATAAAGCAATCAAGCCAAACAATGAAAGCAAATAAAGGTGATCTAGCCCTAAGGTAACCCAACTTTTAAGTTTTTCCCCAGCAGAGTCGCCAGTTATGTGATACGGTGGGAGAATTGACTTGGGATGTTTTGCGTTTTATCACAATTGTTGCGGTTAGCAAGAGTCGCCACTGACTTTTCTTTTATCCAAATAAAGGAAAGAGTGAAAAGAATAGGAAAGACCTTTGAGATATTTTCTTGAGTTCGGGGGGTAGATTATGAAAAGGGAAGGTGTTAGCACCCTTTTAATCCATAGTTATCTATGGGCTCTTAGTTGCTTGCTAGATCACTTGCTTTTGTTTGAAAATGTGCTTTGTGTGGTTTTTGAAAGTATTTTGAAAAGGCGCTTTCGTTTAGGCAAACTTTGTAATAGTTCTTGTTCGTAAGAACGTATACAAAGTGTTGGACTTTTTGAAAATATTTCATGTTTGGAAACTGTTTTGTGTTTGCTTCGAAAATAAGCAAGGATGTTTGATTTGAAAATGAGCAAGCAACTAGGAACAATCTACCTACTCAAAAGTCTTTGTTCATTTCTTCCTTTCCTTTGATATTGCTATCTTACCATTGATTGGTAAGAAGCCTTATCTTTGGATGTAAAGGGATGGGCGTGGGCCATCGTATATCCATGATAGCAATGTTGTGAGATATCTTAGCATTTTCTCTTGAGGGACTAATATCATTTTGAAAGGTAACATTGATAGCGTCGTCGAGGGACTATGATCTTGTATTTTTGGATTGTTTTTGCTAAGATACCCCACATGCATAACATGGCCATTTTTGTAAGGCAACAAAGTGGAATTACCCTAAGGGTGTAAGTGTGCAAATGTGTTTGATTTACATGCTTGATTTATCCTGGATTAGGGTTTACTACTTGTTGATTTTGTCTTTCCATACAAACCCTAATTACTAGCATTTATATAAAGCGATAAATTGCGGAAAGTAAAATTACTATGCTATTACATCATTAGGGGAGGGGTGTACAAATTTACAAATGGGGATTGCAAGAAAATTAAATCTAATTATCTATTACAACCATATTGAATAATGTACAAGAATTGAAAAGGAAATAATGCAAGAATGTAAATGGAAAAAAGAAATAATTTTTGTTTGGATTTTATGAAAGGGTTTAGTTTTGACCTAATTAAGAAAATGATTAATAAAAATTAAAAAAAGTTAAACCTAAATTAACTAAGGAAAGAAAATAAGTTAAAACATTTTTTAGGGTTTTTTATATGGAAGGTTTTAAGTTATTAAAAATAATATGAAATTAATTAATTAAAAGAAACCTAAATTCTAAGTTGATTTTAGATAAAAGAGAAAAATAATAATTAAACCTAAATCCAAATATTAATTATTTAAGAAAAATAAATTAGTTTGTTAAGAAAATGATTTTGTTCTTTTGTCTTATAAAGAAATAAAATAAATAAGTGAAAATAATAAATAAAAATATTTTTGGATTTTTTATTAATAAAAATAAAAATAATAATAATAATAATAATAGTAATAAAAAATAATAAAAGAATACTGAAATAAAGGAAAAATAAGAAAATAAAAAAATAAAATAAAAAGAAATAATAAAAGTTGGGTCAGGTGTGTGAAAGCAGGCAGGGGGTTAGAGATCAGCAAAATTGCAAAGCCCAAAGATAAGGGCCCAGACGCTGGCTGTGTGGAGCAAAAAAGAGAGAAAATGTGAAGGAAAAAAAATAAAACAAAAGGTAGCGCTGGATGTTGAGCCCATGATCTCTAACATACACGCGCGCTACCTTTGCCACTGGGGTAGTTGTACATCCGGTAACATAAATAAAACAATAAATACATAAAATAAGTCATGTCCTGAATATGACTTCATCTTCAACCTCCAACCTGAACATCTGTAACTTCACCATTTCTCAACAAAAATGAAATATGCAAACATGAAAGTTGCTCCATTTTTCCATACGAATCCGACCATATAAACATCATAAGCTATAAATCAAAGATGAATGAGAATTTATAAAAGTACCAAATTCTGGCCTAATTATTTTCAGAGATTCAAACCTAAAATTCTCTAAGCTCAATCAATATAAATGAAATCTATGGACATGTACAGTTTCAGGGGAATGATGTCTATATTTTATCTTCACAAATGCAAGTCTAACAATGCCTAAATGAAAAGATAGAAGTTCAGAAAATGTACTTCAAAATTGGAAATCGTGAAATGCAAATGAGCTTGATTCAAGGTGCTGCAATAACCAGGTTAGCTTCCTCGAGTTCCCAGGACGCTAATGCAATGATTAGCTTGAGAAATGGATGGCTGGAACAACTCGAAGAAGTTAACTTGCAGTGCTCTATTTTTGGTTATGGAGTTTGATGCAAATGGTGTTACAGTTATGAAATAGGGATAGGTTATATTTGATGTATAGTAGCTTTAGGAACCAAAAGGCCAAGAAACGCACGAAGTAGATTCTGAGTTTCAAGTTCAAAGTCAGAATCTATGCATCAATAGAGTTTTTGGAAAAAAATTGGCTTAAGGGAGTTTGAGAGAGTTTCGGGGTACTTAAGCTCGTGCCTTAGCTCACAAATAGTGCCTCTATTTATAAGCAACAAGTTTGGAGACTTGTCTTTGATCAGAATTCAAAATCACATGTTTAAGCTCAACATGTGATTTTCTTGAAAAATCAAGTTTCAAGGCCTTTGTACTTGCTAATGTATAGTGGTTATTCTTTAAACAAACTTGCTTCTGAATTTGTAGATGGAGTGTGATCAGAGGGAACAAGTGAGAGGCTAAAGAATTGACTTTGTGCATAAAGCTTGCTTTTCAAGAATGGCGTTCTTCACTTTCTTCCCAAAATGGCAATTTAAATTGGACAATGTTTAAACCACTTGGATTATAGCTCAAAAGTTTGTGTAATCCATTAATGATGGATATATATACAAGTTAGAAGGCCTGCAAAGCAAGATTATGCATCCTAACATTGAGATTGAATTATGTGTTCATCAAGAAATGACTTGTAATTCAAGAATGAAACCCTAACTTCTTGCCTTCGATTCTCCTTGCTCAAATATGATCTCAATGAGTTCTTGGATATTTTGGAAAGCTTATAAAATCCTATGCAACCTCTATGTTGGACATTTTTGAATATTCATCTTGGAACTATGTGAAAAATTTCCATGAAGTTAGGTCAAAATCCTGCCTAAACTAGGGCAAAATTTCACTAAGTTTTCAAGTTTCATGAACATGTCTTCAAAAAATCATAACTTGAAATAAAATCATTTATAGAAAAAGTTATGTTCTACAATGTTTTAGATCTCATTGATATCTACAAATTTCATGTTGGAAGTTTCCTTTTAATCATATTGCATCATGGTGAAAATTTGGCTCAAAGTTATGAAAAAAATGTGAATTTCCAACACTTAGAAAAATTCTAAGTCTTGGAAATTTTGACTTTTCAAAATGAAATCTTGACTTTTTGATTTCTTGATGAACAAGTTTCATATTTTTACATGTCCTGGTGAATTGTGACCTTTGAAATTTGATTTTGACCAAAAAGTCAAAGTTTGACTTTTCAATGCACAGTTGACTTTTCATCAGTTGACTGAAATTCATCTGTCAATCAATTAATCTTGAGAGATATTTTGAGCCATGTCCTTAGGTCAAAATGAAGCATTTGAATCCTTGAGAACATGTCTCAAACCAATAAGTCATTTGCTAGGTCAAAAATCAAAAATTGCACCTTCTAAGTCAAAACCCTAATTTTGTCCATTTTTCCCTTTTGATGTTCTGATCAAATTTCTTGAGGAATTGTGATCCAAACTTGATCAAATGACATATATGAGTTCATTATGTTGATATGGACCAAAAATTATGAAGTTTGACTGTAAATTGACCACAATTGACTTTTTCTCTAATATAGTTGATTTTAGTTCAACTGATCAATTGATTGAGCAAAAATGTGATCCAAGACTTGAAACTTGACATGAGAAATCTTGAGGGTCCAAAATGATCCATGAAAGTCATATGGGACATTAAAAGTCCATTTGTCCTTGTGCAAACTCAAACCCTAATTTTTAGTTATCAGTGCTTGAGGAGGTGTCTTGAGCTGATCAACCCTTGTGCAGTTTTGGATCAAGGAGATCTTGTGAGGTATTACTTGATAAATGAGAGGGAAAATTTTGGGGTACAACACTTGTGTTCAAAAATCAAGAAGGCAATTGGGTATCAGCTGATCTGTAAATTTTTGGATTTGGTGAATATTTGTAGGATTTATGAAGAGCACAATAAGGCTCACTACAAGATCATAAATAAACGGAGAGGCATGCAACAACGGAGCCGTGGGAAGCCTTATAATGCTCCAACTGATAAAGGAAAACAAAAAGCTAATGATGGTAAAAGGCCAAGTGGGGAGGTGCTCCTGCTGGTATTGTGTGTTTCTGATGTGGAAAACTCGGTCATCGAAGTAACACATGTACTATGGGAATGAAGAGGTGTTTCTATTATGGTAAAGATGGGCATGAGATAGGTGATTGTCAACACAAAGCGGCAATATGTTTCAATTGTGGCGAGGAAGAACATATTAGCACTCAATGTCACAAACTGAAGCAAACTCAGACCAGTGAGAAAGTAATTGCTTTAGCTGGGACCCAGACATCCAGTGGAGACCGTTTGATCAGAAGTATATGTTTCATTAATAATACTTATTTAATTACTATTATTGATATTGGTGCTACACATTGTTTTATTGCTGCTGACTGTGTAAAAAAGTTGGGTCTTGTGTTATCTTCTATGAATGGAGAAATGGTTATCAACACTCCAGCTAAGGGATTGGTGACTATTTCTATGGCGTGTTTGAAGTGTCCTTTGTCAATCTATGACAGAGACTTTGTTGTGGATCTAGTTTGTTTATCGCTGAGTGGTCTGGATGTAATTTTGGGTATGAACTGGTTGGAATATAATCACGTTCATATTAACTGCTACAACAAATATGTGCGGTTTTCTACTCTTGATGAGGAGGAGTGAGCTGGATTCTTATATGCTAGACTGTTGAATAAGTTGATGCAGGATGAAGCTCAGGTGTTTTCGTTACTGGAATCTTTATCTATTAAGAATCAGGTTGTGATTGATGAGTTGCAGGTAGTATGTGATTTTCTTGATGTTTTTCCAGATGATATTCCAGATGTGTCTCCAGAAAGAGAAGTGGGGTTTTCTATTGATCTTGTACCTGGTACCAAACTCGTTTCTATGGCACCATACAGGATGTTGGCGTCTGAGTTATGAGAGTTGAAGAAGCAGTTAGAAGACTTACTTGAAAAGAAATTCGTGAGGCCAAGTGTATCGCCTTGGGGAGCTCTGGTGTTGCTTGTGAAAAAGAAATATGGTAGTATGAGATTGTATGTTGATTACCGACAGCTGAATAAAGTGACAATAAAAAATAAGTATCCACTTCCAAGAATAAATGACTTGATGGATCAGTTAGTAGGTGCGCGTATGTTTAGCAAGATTGACTTGAGATCAGGTTATCACCATATCCGAATGAAAGATGAAGACATTCAAAAGGCAACTTTCAAAACTAGGTATAGACATTACGAGTATTTGATAATGCCGTTTGGTATTACTAATGTGTTGGTGGTGTTTATGGAGTATATGAATCATATCTTTCTCACTTATTTAGATCGGTTTGTTGTAGTATTCATTGATGATATCTTGATCTATTCCAAATTACAAGAGGAACATGCTGAGCATTTATGAATTGTATTGTGTTGTACCCCAAAATTTTCCCTCTCTTTTCTTAAGGCATTTCTCACAAGGATTCTCAAAAATTCATGTTTATGCAAGTACAATTGGATTTTTCAGTATCAAGTTAAAGAGGAAACTATTAAAAAGGGCAAAGCAGATAAAAATATTTATTTTGACAAAATTGAAGGAAAAAAAGTTTTCTTTGATTCACATCCTTAGATTGGACTTCTGGCCTCTTTCGATGCAAGTTGGCTTGTATCCTTCAACTGAGCATTGGTCTCTGACACGTTGGCTTTGATTCATAAAGCAGGAGCTTCCTTGTAATACGGCGGCATAACCGGACTGTTTTGAGAAAAAATGCTGGTTTGCGTTTGTGTTTGCAAAATGTCGCGGAAAACAAGAGTCGCCACCGACTTTTATTTTATCCAACTGGAAAGGAAAAAAGCAGAGAAAATTCCTTTTTTCGAGATTTTGAGTACGGGGGGTAGATTATAGAAAGGGGAGGTATTAGCACCCTTTATATCCGTGGTTTTCCACGGGCTCTTAGGTACTTGCTCATCATTTTAAAAATTGCTTTCGTGTTTGTGTGTTTTTGAAAAAGTTTTTATTTCACTTCGTTTTAACCCTTGCTTCTGTCTTCAAGAGTGTTACGAAGTTGTTTTTGAAAACTTTGTCTGAAAAGTGTTTGGTGTGAAAAAGTTTATTTTGAGCAAGTACCTACTAACATCTACCTACTCGAAAAAAGAATGTTTCTGTTTTTGTTTCCTTTAGACAATGCTATCCCACTATTAAAGAGTAGGTATCACCATCGTCGGAGTTGTAAGGGTCAATTCGAAAGGGACGTACGATCACCAAAGCAAGGTTAGTACGTCTTAGTAATAACCTTAGTGTCTTAAGATCATATTCGAGGCAACATTTCTGAGGCAACCTTTCCGAGGCAACATTTCCGAGGCAACATTTCTGAACGGGATATTTGATCTTTGTTTAGACAAGTGAGAGTATACCCTAGGAGTGCGCATGTGTGAGTGATTTGATTTCAGTTATTATCTTTGCACATTTAGGGTTTTCTAGCCATTTTAAATTAACATACAGTCTTGTCATGCAATCCTATTATCATACATCTAACAGTTAATATTTGCGAGAATTAAAATGCGAGAAATAAAACTACGCTATTACAAGGCTTCGGGGGGGGGGATTAATTACATAGCCAAAAACCCGTAAAAACGATAAATAAAAGAAAATCCTAATTAAACTATTACATACCATGAGCAGTTACATTAATATCGCAAAAAATAGTAAACGCGCGCGATGAATTAAGAACGAGAAAAATTAGGGTTTTGACCCCGTCTAAACCTAATTGAAAGAAAAATCATATTTTTTATGGTTTTTATGTTATTTTGAGAAAAATAGAGTTAAATTGAATAAATAAAGAAAACCTAATGACTAATTAATTTCATTTAAGAAAAAATAATTAAATTAACTATTTTTGTATTTTTGTTATTTTGTGAAAAGAAATAAAAATTAAATCAAGAACAAACATAATTTTCTAATTTGATTTTAATTATTTACAAAAAAGTTAGAATTAAACCTAAATTAAAACTAATATAAAATTGATTTTGATAAAATAAAATAAAACCTTAATTCTAAATTGGTGAAATTGATTTTATGATTTTTTGTAAAAAAAAAGAAATTAATTTGTGGTTAGAAAATAAATTAATAAAAGAAATTAAATAAAAAGAAAAATAGAAAAGAAAAAGAATGGGCCTGGTTATTGCTAGCAAGAAGGGGGTGTGATTTGCGTTTTCTGGGCCCAAATGCTAACAGCCCGTTTGACCTTTCAAGATTCCATGTGCCTGCTTGACTTGTGCCCATGGTGGACCTTCATTGGGAATCCTTGGATCTAGCATGTGGATGATCTGATTGGTTGAGTGTTGGTGACGCATGGTAGTCACATGAGAAGCCTGCACAGTTGATCAGACAAAGCAAAATAATATTGAACAAATATGGGGGACCTGGGAATCGAACCCAGGCCCTTTGGCTTTTCTCAATGCATGAAGACCATCTGAGCTGGCTTGGCCTTTTGTATATGGAATAACAAACAAACGTTATATGGA
The DNA here is from genome assembly GCA_948472305.1 of Vicia faba. NCBI lineage: Eukaryota > Viridiplantae > Streptophyta > Magnoliopsida > Fabales > Fabaceae > Vicia > Vicia faba. Next base: position 1,313,945,500 of record OX451741.1, on the reverse strand, counting down.
AAAATAATAATAATGTTACAACGCGCGAAATTTTGAATTGGCCAGTCATAGGATGCCACGCTACCCTTCTTCTTCCTCCCACCGTTGCTAAAAGTCCTGACTTTTACCTACGGATAAACGGGCGTAGGTACAGCCCTGTAATTCTCCAGAATTCTATGCAAGCATGATAAATGCACAACAATGGTACCAATCAACTCATGGAAACCTCACGAGCATCATGGTACCCTTATCCATGGCCAATTGTACCTGTAAAGAAAAACCCCAAAAACGAGCCAAGAACCCTAACTATGGCATCTTGCTGTACAGTTAACGAAAATGCAATTAAGTGCCACCATTAGCTTGCAAATGATTCAAGGATTAAGAATATGCAAATAAATCATGCTAAGAGTGCCAGAATTATGATATTCGATTTCAAGAAAGCATGGATATCATGGGAAACTTACAGCGTAATTATGGATGTTAGGAGGCTTGTTAATGATTGTAAAAGGATCCTAGAACATCCAGGAAGCGATTGAGATGACTGGAACGCTATGAATTGGTCTGCAACTTAGAGATTAGTGTGTCACTTTTTTCCAATTTTTTGAAACTTGCTCTCTTGTTTTCACGCCTCTCATTCCTTTGTTTCTGATCTGCACTTGTTCTATATGTACCCAAGAATGAATTAAGGTTACAAACTTGTTTCAAATCTTCCTCAATTAAGATCATTGATTCAAGATTTGATTCTTATGCAAATATTTCCAAATCAAGCCAAATCCAATATTTTTGTGTCCAAATGAAGCTTGCACAATTTGATTCTTCTTCCAGCTGTATAAGAGGCCTAAACATGCACAAAGTCTCAAGCTTTGATTAGTTTTGATATTTTCATGAATTTATTTTGATTTTATTTTATTTAATTGAAATAAAAATCAAAATAAATGAAAAAAATAAAATAAAGACAAGTGGGAGAGATCATGGGTTGTGGGTCATGTTACAAACTCAATGCAAGCATAAAAAGTTGGGCCCATTTAGCAAAAATTGCAATTTTGGCCACATTTGACTTTTGGCAATTTTGCAAAAAGGGTCAACTTTGCCAATGCATAACTCCTTCAATTTTGACCCTAGAGATGTGTTCTTGGACTTTTTAGAAAGCTTAAGATGTCTTATAAGCATCCCTTTTGGTCTCATCTCAATTGAGTCTTCCATGTTCATGTATGAAGCTTTGACAAAAAAGGTGTTTTTGTTGATTTTTCAAAATGACCTATAATGTCCAAATTTATATCTTCTTGTGAGTGCATATTTTGAACTTGGGAGATGAAGATGAATTTCAGGGAATTGCATCCTCTTCAAAATGAGCTTTGGATATGTCATTTTTGATAAAGTATGAGAAAGTTATGCTTGGTCAAAGTTGAGTTGACTTTTCCTACAAAACCCTAATTTAGCAACTTTTGGGTTTTGATGAATTGTGAGAAATCCTTGAGGAATCATGATCAACCCTTGATCAAATGATAAATAATACTTCAAAATGAGGATGTGGACCAAAAATATTGAAGTTTGACTGTATGTAGGATACAGTTGACTTTTGCCCTAGCACGGTCGATTTTCAAGCCTTTGAGCAATTGACTGAGCAAACTTCCTCTAGAAGACTTGAAACTTGACATGGATGATATTGAGGACATATTAGGACAATGGTGAGGATTTGGGATCCTTTGTACTTGAACATCTTGATGCAAACTGAAACTCTAATTTGAGGTAGACTGCCTTAAGAGAGAGTTTGTCTGGTCAACCCTTAGATTTCCTTGAGCAATTTGAGGACCTCACTTGAAATGTACTGAGGAATATGGGAGGGAAAATTTTAGGGTACAACAACTGCCCCTGTTCAATCTTCTTGGACCTGAGGATGTAGATTGGCTTGTCTGCCTTTCGTGATCCGAAGGTGGAAGATGATTGAACACTAGAGTGCCCAGAAATTTGCACTCACATGAAGTGGTATTTGTCTTATGATGTCGGTAATGAGCTTATAGATGCCATTTGGAAGTTGATGGGAGATGGGCTTAAAGATGCCATCCAAAAAAGTGTTGATCGCATAAGAGATTCCATTGCGAGAGCCGGTATACCTGTTGTTGAGGAGGACTACGCTGGGGGGTGTTGGTCTCTGTCTTGGTAGAAGTAGAATTTTAGGAGCTTCAGTCGTCCGTTATTCTACTAGGGAATCATCTCTTAGTCGAAGAGGTGAAAATGAACTGCTATCTGGTCGTGCTCCAGGATTCACAGTGATTTGCTGAGGAAAATAAAATCGACTGCTATCTGGTCGTGCTCTAGGCTTTACAGTGACTTACTGGGGAGATGAGATTACACTTTCTATCTGGTCGTTCTCCAGGCTTCACAATTTCTCACTTCTTATCTGGTCGTACTCCAGGCTTCAGAAGGAATTAAGTTGTTATCAGGTCGCATTCGGGCTTCAACTTGAATTTAAGGCATACTAATATCCGGTCGATTTCGGGCTTCTTAGTAATTGTCCAGGTAAACTGCTATTTGGTCGAAATCCAAACTTCGTAGTGTCTTATACTGTTATCTGGTTGATTCCAGGCTTCAGTATCCTTTGCCACTATCTGGTCGTGATCCAGGCTTCACGGTGTCTTATACCATTATCTGGTCGAGTCCAGGCTTCATGGTATCTTGTATTGTCATCTGGTCGATTTCCAGGCTTCACAATACTTGTTGAGGGTTAAGCTGTTTTCCGGTCGATTCCCGGGCTTTAAGATTGTATTTATGATATACCACTATCTGGTCGATTCCAGGCTTCATGGTGTCTTGTACTGCTATCTGGTCGATTTTCAGGCTTCACAGTAACTTGTTGGGGATTCAACTATTTTCCAGTCAATTTCCAGGCTTCACAGTAACTTGCTGGGGATTCAACTATTTTCCAGTCGATTTTCGGGCTTCATAGCTTTGAATTTGGGATATACCACTATCTGGTCGATTCCAGGCTTCGTAGTATTTTGGTACTGTTATCCGGTCGTTCTCCGGGCTTCACAGTATGATGGAGAAATCAAGATATTATCTGGTCGAATCTGGGCTTCATAGCTTGAACTGGAATAGAAATCTTAGCACCGATTTGACTGAACCAGAGAAAACTTGTGAGAATTTGATTGTATCTTTCCCTGAGTCAGTCGTATGTAATGTCATGATGTATGAAATGTATTGAGTAATGATGTTCTCAAAATATATGAGATTGTGTTGCGTGAAGCGTGTGCGCATGCCATGATGTAAGGATATGCAATGTTCTCGTGATGTTCTCTAGCTGGGGAAAATAAATCTCGGACTGCTGCTGGAGAATACAAGGAGTTGAGTTCCTCGTTCTCGCTGGGGGTAACGACCGAAGATGATTTGAGAATAAATTGGCGAGAGAATGACTCTATAGGGAAGAGAGATACTCTGCTAGAAGATCTGTTGATTTGGAGAAATAACCTCAGTTGGGGATGAATTACCGTTGCTGGTGATAATGAAACCTGTCGGGGATTGAGTTTCTGCTTGTGGAAGAACTAAACTCAGTTGATGGTGAACTTCTATTGCTGGTGATAGATAAACTCTGCTTGGGGAGAATTAACACCGCCGTCTTTGGGTACTGCTTACTCGGCGGGGAGTGTATGTATCTTTAGTCATATTCTCTAGCTGAGTCTATCCCCGTACCTGGTGGATAGAGCAACTGTAAGGTTTGGACGTTTCTTGTTTGCACTTGTTCCTGGAATTACGAGTAATTGTCTTTTGTTTCGCATGTAAATATTTATGAGCAGCAATTATTGTCAAATGCATATATCAAAAATGAACTATTGGACGTTCTTACAAAACAAAATAGAAAAAGAAAAACAATTTTGGAATTTATTGTAAAATGAATTGTATTGATTTTTAAAGTTATCCTGTAATAGGCGTTTTGTACAAGAAGCTGATGTCCTAGTAAGAGAATGCCGCCGAAAGACAGAGTTTATACAATTTGTGTAAAAGAAAGAAAAACAGCTATATGAAACAATCCCATTGGGTTCTAACTCTGCTATTGCTTTTATATCTTCGAGCGTCTCATCACTTTGCTATTTGGTTAAAGGTAGATCAGATTGATTGGTGCCGTCTGAGCTTGATAGTCGATAACGAAGTCTGGTTACAAGATGATCCAATGAGACATAGTGTTACGCTTCAATCCCTAATTTTTTCCTGGACCTCCCTTTCGGGTTTTCAGTCCACCGAGATACCCTTTTTTGCCCAAGCCGCCTTTTCAGGTTTTCGACTTGCCGGGTGTACAGTTTTTTTTATTTTCATCCTTTACTTTTGCCCGAACCCTTTTGGTTCGCCGGGAAGCCCTTATTTTTGCCTAGGCCAGTCAACCTAGTGGGTCTTTGATTATGCGTAGTATTTTTTCACTATGTCTGCATTGACGGGGTAAGGAAGGTCATCACCATCCATGGCTGTCAGAATCATAGCTCCTCTCGAGAAAATGTTCTTAACCACAAACGGCCCTTCATACATAGGGATCCATTTTCCCCTGGGATCACCTTGCGGCAGTATGATGCATTTGATCACCAGATCCCTGACTTGATATTCTTGATGTCTGACTTTCTTGTTAAAAGCCTTGATCATCCGCTTTTGATACGTCTGACCATGAAAAATAGCAGTAAGTCTCTTTTCATCGATTAAGTTCAGCTGATCAAGCCGGGTCTGGATCCATTCGTCTTCGCTCAAACCTGCATCCTTCATAATTCGGAGAGAGGGTATCTAGACCTCAATGGGTAAGACTGCCTCCATACCATACACCAGAGAATAGGGGGTTTCCCCTGTTTATGTCCGCATTGAGGTGCGATACCCGTGAAGAGCGAATGGTAGCATCTCGTACCAGTCTTTGTATGTCATCGTCATCTTCTGCACAATCTTCTTGATGTTCTTGTTAGCCGCTTCAACAGCCCCATTCATCTTCGGCCGGTAGGGAGAAGAGTTGTGATGTTGTATCTTAAACTTTTTGCAGAGCTCGGTGATCATTGTATTGTTGATATTTGTACCATTGTCAGTGATGATCCTCTCTGGTACACCATATCGATAGATCAGGTTGTGCCGGATAAACCACGCCACGATGTTCTTGGTTACTGTAGCAAAGGAAGCTGCCTCAACCCACTTCGTAAAGTAATCAATAGTCACCAGAATGAAACGATGTTCGTTCGATGCAGTAGGTCTGATCTCGCCAATCATGTCAATGCCCCACATTGAAAAAGGCCAAGGAGTTGTTAAAACATTCAGAGGAACTGGAGGTACATGCACCTTATCAGCATAGACTTGGCATTTATGACAGGTCCGAGAATGCTGATAATAATCGGCTTCCATAGTGGACCAATAATATCCTGCCCGTAGGATTTTCTTCGCCATGGTATGTCCACTAGAATGAGTCCCGAAGGTACCTTCATGTAACTCTGCCATGATCCTTCTCAGAAACTTCTTATCATTAACAGATGCACCCTCGGGGTACTCTTGAGTCTCAAGATACCTCTTTACCTCGTGGAACCAGGGTTTATCTGCTACCTCTTCAGTCTCAATGTCACAGAAATGTGCGGGTTCATCCAACCTCTCAATGGTAATCTGGGGAGCTTCATTGTCCCACCTGACCTTGAACATAGAAGACATGGTAGCTAGCGCGTCCGCCAGCTGGTTTTCCTCTCTTGGGAAGTGTTCAAAGGTTAACTCCTCAAAGTGCGGGAGCAATGTCATTACATACTCTTTGTAAGGAATAAGATTTGGGTACTTCGTGTCCCACTCGCCTTTGATCTGACTGATCACTAGAGCAGAATCTCTGAATACACTCAAGAACTTAATCCTCAGGTCAATAGCAGCTCGAAGACCTAGGATACATGCTTCATACTCTGCCATATTGTTGGTGCAGTTAAAACATAATCGGGCGGTGAATGGAGTGTGAAAGCCCTCAGGAGATATAATCATAGCGCCAATGCCATTACCCAACGCATTTGATGCTCCATCAAAGTACATAGACCATCGGGATCCTTCCTCAGGTCCTTCATTCGGTCCAGGTTTTCACAGTCAGTCACCAAATGATGTTCTCATTCGGGAACTTGAAATTCATGGACTGGTAGTCATCCACGGCCTGATGCGCCAAATGATCCACCAATACACTCCCCTTGATTTCTTTTTTGGTTGTGTATTGGATGTCGTACTCAGTTAAGATCATCTGCCATCTTGCTATCCTTCCGGAGAGAGCGGGTTTTTTGAAGATATACTTGATTGGATCCATTTTTGATATCAATAAGGTGGTGTGAGTCAGCATATACTGTCTTAGCCAGCGAGCAGCCCATGCCAAAATGCAGCAAGTTTTCTCGAGCAACGAGTATCGGGTCTCACAGTCGGTAAACTTTTTGCTAAGGTAGTAAATAGCGTGCTCTTTTCGGCCAGACTCGTCATGCTTCCCCAGCACACACCCCATTGAATTATCCATCACTGTCAAGTATAAGATCAAAGGTCTTCCTTCCACTGGAGGCATCCGAATAGGTGGCTCTTGGAGGTACTCCTTGATCCTTTCAAAAGCGGTATGACATTCATCATTCCATTTTACTACTTGATCTTTCTTCAACAACTTGAAGATTGGCTCACAAGTAGCAGTCAAATGTGAAATGAATCGGGCGATGTAATTCAGACGTCCCAAAAAGCCTCTAACTTCCTTTTCTGTGCGGGGAGCCGAAATTTCCTGTATAACCTTTACCTTGGCAGGGTCCACCTGAATACCTTTATCACTGACGAAGAAACCTAACAGCTTACCACACCTTACCCCGAAGGTGCACTTGTTCGGGTTCAACCTCAGCTTGTACGTCTTCAACCTGTCGAATAGTTTCTGGAGATGGTCTAGATGCTCGTCCTCAGTCTGGAACCTTGCGATCATGTCATCAACGTAAACCTCAATCTCATGGTGAATCATGTCGTGGAACAAAGCGACCATGGCGCGCTGATAAGTTGCCCCAGCATTCTTCAACCCGAAAGGCATTACCTTGTAACATAAGGTGTCCCACCCTATAACGAAGGTTGTCTTCTCCATGTCCTTGAAAGCCATCTTAATCTGATTGTAACTAGAAAAACCATCCATGAAGGAGAAGATCTTATGCTGCGCGGTGTTGTCGACCAGAACATCAATGTGAGAAAGTGGGAAGTCATCTTTAGGGATTGCCCTGTTTAGATCTCTATAGTCCATACACATTTGTACCTTACCATCTTTCTTAGGCACCGGAACCACGTTGGCAACCCACTGCGGATAAGAAGTAACAGCTAAGAATCCGGTGTCAAACTATTTCATGACCTCAGCTTTGATTTTCTCAGACATCTCAGGGCGCATACGACGGACCTTCTGCTTTACCGGAGGACATTCTTCTTTAGTTGGCAGGCGGTGTACCACAATATCAGTGTCTAAACCAGGCATATCTTCATAAGACCAAGCGAAGATCTCAACATAGTCGCGTAGCATCTGTATCAACCGTTGCTTGACACTAGGTTCCAGATTCGCACCTATCTTGACCTCTTTCATGTCTTCCTTTGTACCTAAATTCACTTATTCTACTGGCTCTTCATGAGGCTGTATGGCCCTCTCTTCCTGTAGCAATAGTCTAGCAAGTTCTCCCGGCATCTCACAATCATCCTCACCTTCGTCCTCGACTTGGTTGATCGGATTTTCGAAGTTATAACTGGCAGTAGCAGAGTTGTTATCAATGGGATCCAGAGTGGATGTGGATCTGCATTATGATATGTGAGTGTGTGTAAGAGAATAGTTGTTTTGATAAAGTGAGAGACAGAAAAGAAGAATAAGGAGCGTAAAATTTGTAATGCAAGAAAACATCCAATGCTTTATTGATGATATATGAAAATGACAAATAATAAACCCTCACAAGCAAAGGCAATGTGCCTCGGGCAAGGCACCGAGCCATAAAGTTTTAAACTGTCTATTACAAATCTCAAAACAAAAGTCAATTACTGTGGAATAAAAGAAACGGGTATGAAGTCTTTCGTCGTCCAGTTGTTCAAGCCACCATTGGTTGTAGGGTAGATCCAGCTGTCGATATCCGAATCTTCTTCACCATCTTCAATTTCATTCACTCCTTGATTACTGATGTGCGGAGGAGGTCTTTCAATCCGCGTGCGTCTAACAGCCCTTTGAGCCCCTGTAGTGAAGCCCAGACCAAATTTGTCAGTCTTGTGTGTCAAATCAGGGAGCTGACCCCAATTTGCACACCCACCTTTTTCAATTACAGCCCTGGCATCCTTGAGAGAGGCCATCTTCATCGGAGGTTTATCAGCAGCCACTTCAGTTGACGCTAAAGTCTAGGGGACCTCTTCAAAGTTCTGACACGGAGTTTCGATGAACTCCCTGTCCATCTCCATGTAACGGAAAGAATTGAGATGACTCACCATGTACTCCTCTTCACCTTGTACCGTGACAATCTTCCCCTTTACTGGATATTTCAACATCTGATGGAGCGTGGAAGTCACTGCCCTAGCCTTATGAATCCAAGGGAGACCCAGCAAGCAAGAATATGATGGTCAGATATCCATCACGTAGAAAGTAGATGGAAAAGTATGAGAGCCAACTTTAACAGGGACGTCCACCTCCCCGTGCACCATCCTTTTTAACCCGTCGAAAACCCTAACCACAATATTGCTCGGCTTCATAATCAAACCTTCATAGTCCAGACGGTCTAATGCTTTCTTTGGTAAAACATTCAATGAGGACCCAGTGTCTACCAGTACATGGGCCATAGTAGTGCCCCTGCACTCGGTCGAGATGTGCAGAGCATCATTGTGATTTCTTCCTTTAGCAATCAGATCTGTATCTAAGAAACCCAACCCATTGTCGGCAGTCAAACTAGCTACGCAGTCTTTGAATTGATCGGTAGAAGTTTCCTGCGGCACATGCGCAGTTTTGAGGAAAGCAATTAAATCCTTTGCATGGGCTTCCGAACACAATAACAAGGACAACATGGAGATTTTTGATGGGGTCTGCCCCAGCTGCTCGACTACGTTATAGTCGCTCTTCTTGATAATCTTCAGAATTTCCTCTATTTCCTTCTTAGAGGTTTCTACAATGATCTTCTTAGGTGCCTCCGTCCGGGCAGGCTCACCTGTGATTTCTTTCCCCCGAGTCCCAGATGACTCGGCGACAGGGGTGATAACTGGAGTAGAAACTGGGACAATAGTTAATGTACCAGCAGATGGAATGACAACAGGTTTGTGGACAGTCGAAGGGGAAATCTCAAGAGAAAAGAGTCTTCCACTTCTAGTGACCTTGCTAGCCCCGACAATATTGCTGACATCAGCATCATCTTCTTCACTCTCTAAGTCTTGTTTAACTCCATGGTAATACCGGCCCCATAGTGCCAAGGGACAGCCTTATCCGAAGTGTATGGGATAGGACCAGGGACAGTAATTATTAACAGAGCGATTCTTAGAACGGGTGTAATCCTAACAGGCTTTCTCGAGGAAGCCTTGGAAGGATTGGCGAAAATGGTTATGATGGAAACTTCTTCAATTGGAACCAACGAAATCATAGTCTTCTCGAACAAGATCTCTTTGTTATCCATCAGGCGTTGAACACCTGATTTCAATAAGTGGCAACCAGCAGGCAGAATTGAACACATGTGGCAACCTTCGCCACAGCCCAGGAATAAACCGGACAACAATAGATTCTTCTTAACTGTCATCAAAGGAGTAGAAATTTCTTCCACGGAGGTCACAAATAAATTATCGTCCACAGCATTTACTCCATGACCATGTTTGGGCATGGGAGCAGTTATGACGTTGGGTTTCTCCGGAGTGTCAAACTTAATCTCTTTAGCTTAGATCAAGTCTTGCACTTTATTCTTCAAGGCCCAACAGTTTTTTGTATCATGACCTGGGCCATCAGAGTGATAGGCGCAACGGGCATTCGGGTTATACAGCGGAGATGTGGTGTTGGGATTCTTCGGGGCCACCCTCAGAGTTACCAGGTTGGTCTTCAATAATTATGGTAGAATTTGAGACAATGTCATATTGAGTCGAGTGAACTGTCTTTGTGGTCTTTCCACCCTTTGCTGATTGTTGCATTGTGGAGCAACTGTAGGTCTTGATATTACTACCGCATTTACCGCTTGACGGCGTTCGGGTCTGCTTTGGCCCCTTGGACCGTAGACTTCCCTAGCTTCTTTCTTACCGGTGAAAGGCTTCTTTACTGCACTTGATGAAGTATCTTTCTGTATCTTACCACTTCGGATACCAGCTTCTACTCTCTCTCCAGTCAAAATCAACTCAGTAAATCCAGACGAGGAACTGTCGATCAGATGATTGAAAAATGGACCAGATAACGTCCCTAGAAACATGTCAACCAACTCCCTATCAGACAAAGGGGGTTGGACTCTTCCAGCTAAGTCTCTCCACTTTTGAGCATAGTCCTTAAAACCTTCACTTGCACCCATAGACATACCCTGAAGCTGAGTACGAGTGGGAGCAAGGTCGGCGTTATACTGATATTGCCTGTAAAAGGCAGCAACAAGGTCCTCCCAGTTTTGGACATTAGCACCTTCCAATTGATAAAACCATTCAAGCTAAGTCCCTGACAGACTATCTTGAAAGAAATGCACCCACAAATTTCTATCAGCCGTGTGGGGTTGAATTTTCCTGACATACAAGCGAAGATGGAGTTTTGGACAGGATACTTCATCGTACTTGGCAAAAATCGGAGCTTTGAACTTATGAGGGATCACCACTCCCGATACCAGTCCCAGCTCTCCAAAATCCAAACCAGGGATCTTCTGAATCTCTATAGCACTCAGACGGTCTTCTAATTGCTTGTACCTATCCTCGGCAGGAGGATATTGCTCCTCATCATAATCCGTATCATTATCAAAAACTGCAGGACTGGGGCCCTTTTCTTCTTCTTGGTTTTCCCCTTCTTTGGATGAAAAGGACAGATCATCTTGTTGTTTCAATCTATCCCCAAACCTTTTGCCCATACTCAGGAGAACGATCTTCTTCTTCTTCTTCTTCTTCTTCTTCTTCTTCTTCTTCTTCTCTTTCTCTTTCAGAATGAGAGCTTTCAAATCCTCTTGCTCTTTAGCCAAGCTCAAGAACATCTCTTGGAATTGGGAATTTTGTGCCTGAAGATCTTTGATAGCTTGATCAGAAGACATTTCGTGCTGAAATAAACAGCGAAGAAGATGAGAAACCTGTAATGGTACTTGTAATGGTATGCATGATAATGGGATGCATATGTAATGATTTCAAAGACTTTGGGAGATTTAAATTTACAAACCAAGAAATAAACAAACTTTATTAGATTAATCTATAAAAGGGTTCAACAATGCCTTTGAGCCGTTATAAAGAAATAAAACGGAAAACAAATCTAAACTAGAAAAAGCAAAATCAGAAATCCCATGGACGCTTCCCCTTTGTACTAACGTAGTCATTGATCGTTCTTTCATTCTCGAGTTGCCGGGTGAGCTTCAAGATCTTCCTTTCTTGCTCATGGTACTTCTCCCGGTAGGTATCCCTCTCCTCTTTCAGCTGAATCTAAGATCTCTTCAATGCCCCGAGATCAGTGGGCATATAGGGATAAAGGACTGTATAAGGAATGCCCTCTTCATTGGTGGGCTCCGCAATCACTGGAAGCACAACTTCATAAGGCATCCCAAGCTTCTGAGCACGAGCTCAGACCCACTGGAGGTAAGGCTGCATAGGGAGGGAAGTCCTTGGTCCTAGCTCTTGAGGGTCAGATCTATTCACCATGCCCCAAGCTCGTATAAACCTTCGGCGATGCTCATCAACGTCTTCCTTGTAATCAAAGGCAATATCCGTAAGATGTAGCTCATGAGGATCGTCTCTCCGAGCACGACCGAATTGTCGCAAAGCTAAACAAGGACTGTAGTTTATACCCCCTCTGATTCCAAGCAACGGGACATTAGGGTATCCCCCACAACGATCAATGACAGCAGTGCTTTCCATAGCCTTGGAACTCCAAAGAATGTCTATATGGGCAAGGAACATTATCCTATAAGACCATCCTAAATCTTCTTCATTCTTCAACACGGATTTGGGGAGGTGCGAAATAAACCACCTTGCTAGCAAATCCATGCAACACATGAGGGTCCCTCTTCTATGCACAATACGAGTGTAGAGGGCATGCAAGATATCACCCAGTAGAGTAGGCACAGGATTGCGAGAAAGGAAGATCTTAACCGCATTCACATCTATAAAGGAATCTGGATTCGGGAAGAGAACCAAACCGTAGATAAGGAGAGCCAAGATGTCTTCGAAATCCTGAAAGTCCAAACTGTCCCAGAATAGCTGAGCTTGATCTATCAGAAACTTGGCTAAGAAACCTTCAATCCTGCTTCGTGTTTCCCAATTAGATACTACATCAGCCCGTTTTAGATGCAGAGCTGAAGCAATGTCTTCTAGTCTAGGAGTCTCTTCCATACCTGTGAAGGGCATCTGCTCAAAGATGGATATGCCCAGTAAGTGAGAAAATTCTTCCAAAGTGGGGACTAGCTGATAATCTGGGAAGGTGAAGTAATGATGCACAGGATCGAAGAACTGGAAAAGCACACTCATCATCTACTCATCAAACTTTGAGGTAACCAAGCTAAGAAGCTGACCATGTCTCTTAATGAATGAAGAAGTCTCAGCAACTCTTGAGGCTAACTCTTTAAGTTGAGTAGGTATTTGCACAAAGTTAACTCGGATGGGGTTTCTGCGCATGGAAGCCATAATATGCAAAACAGAACAAAGATAAATCCCATCGGTCTTTGAAATGGTTAGTATAATGAAGTATGCATGATATGTTATGATGCATGATGTCATGATAAAAATAAACAACAGGTATAGCAGATAACAGACATGGCAAAGGCAAACAAGTCATACAAAAGCCCTTAAGTTTAAGGCTTGCATGGTGTGATCGGTGGATCTGGAACTGACTGTTTAACGCTGGTTCGCGAAATGTCGCGGAAGCAAGAGTCGCCACCGTCTTTTATTTTCTCCAAATGGAAAGGACAAAAGCACAGAAAAATTCCTTAAAGAGATTGCTCTCGGTTCGGGAGGTGGGTTATAGAAAGGGAAGGTGTTAGCACCCTTTCTATCCATGGTTATCCATGGGCTCTTAGATACTTGCTCAATGTGTTTTCAAAATTGTTTTGTGTGCTTTTCAATGTGGGTTTAAAAAAGTTTCTTTGAAAAATTTCAGATCGACTCACACGTCAGAGTGTTTGAAAAGTTTGTTTTGAAAGCTTTTGAAAATGTGTAGGTGAAAAGATGTTTTGATTTGTTTTTGAAATTAGAGCAAGTATCCTTGAGAACCTACCTACCCTAAGGAATTCGTCTGTGTAAATGTCCTTTAAAGTAGTGCCATCCCACCATTGAGAGGTAGGTAGCACCACCGTTGGAGGTGTTCGGGTCAATTCGATTTTAGGGACATGGTGATCACCAGAGCAATGAGAAGACACCTTAGAAGCTACCCTCATGCCAGGTTCCCGGATCATGAGGACTTACTAAGACATCCTCTACTCGACGATCACCTTTCGAAAGGCAACAGTGAGGCGTACCCTAGGGGTGGTGTGTGCGAATTGTGTGTCATGTTTCAGTTATTTGTCTTGTCATGTTTGTTGTGATCTACGCTTGATTTTAATTAAGGCCATTCATTCTTGCATGCATATTTAACAGTTATAAAGTTTGCGGAAAATAAATCTAAACTATTACAAACGGCGCGGGTCCACATCGCCAAAATTAAACCGGACCCGATTTAGCGGAAAATAAATAAAGCAGAAAAATAAAAGTGCGAGAAATTTAAATTACAATGCTTTGGGACAATTACATAATTATAATAAGTGACATAAAATAAATGCACAAAATTAATAATTAAAGGCGACGGGCGTTGGACCCTTTTGCAAAAATAATTAAAATTAATAAGGAAATTAAAAAAAATGAAAATTAAAAATTAAATGTTTTGGTATTTTTGTGTTTTTTAAGATTTAAAAGAAAAAGGAGTTAATTGAAATTAAAAAGGTGGAGGTAAAACCCTAATTCTAATTTTTTGTTAATTATTAAGAAAATATTGAAATTTGACTAATTTAACCTAAATTAATTTTTATATACAATTTACTCATGGAAATAATAAATGAAATAAGCAATATTATTACAAAAAAAGGAAAATTAAAAAAAAGATTAAGGTCAACAATTAAACCTAAATTCTATATTTTTTTATATTTTTGTTATGAAAAAGAATCAAAATTAAAAAACCTAATTATACTAAATTCAATTACACAATTTATTCATGAAAATAAAATAATTAAAATAAAATATTTATTACATTTTTATCTTTTTCTGGATTTTTATGATGTTTTTCATATTTTGTAAAAAAAAGAAAATTAATTAATTAAAGCAATAAAAATAAATAACACAATAATTAAAATAATAAAAAGAAAAAAAAAAGCAAACCAGGGGGGGTTCAGGCCCCAGATGGAGGTGTAGGCCTGGAGATTCTGGCCCAATAACGCCTGAGTCCATTGACTTTTCCAGTTCGTATGCCAGCGTGTTGACTTGGTCCTAGCATGTTCTTTGCATCGTGGTCGTTGATCTGGTTGTATAGGACGCGTGGATGGTCATGCTTTGAGTGTGCATGATGAGTCTTAGGATAGTGCCTGCATATAATTATCAATGAAAAAATAATAAGGGAAAGGATGAAGACCTGGGATCGAACCCAGGTCATTCCCCTTGCAAACTTCCACGTGCACCACTGGACCAAGCATTTGTCATTTAACATATAATATCAATTAAATATAATAAGTAAACACGGTATTAGTGGAGGGCCTGGCGCGAATTTTCAAACGCGCCTATCACGTTCTGACACGGAGTCGTCTTCCTCCCTGTACCTGAAAACAAAACAAAATAGGCAACGGTTTCTGGGCGTGGTTTTAGGCAAGCTATGAAAAAATAGCGACTAGCGCTATGGTATATATAAATTGGGCGCGAGGGTCAAGACTTCTTCGTCTTGATGTGCTGAGTTCAACCATGGTACTCACGAGCCCCAATTTTTCCTCTATGCAAAATCCCCAATTCAAGAAACCTGTAACCCTAACTTTTAGCAATGGCAAAATCATATATGTGGCACGAAAATGCAATCAAACGCATCAGTTAGTTTAGAAACATCATTGTGATCATGAATATACAAAGAAAAATGCAAAAGGATGCTTAATTCATGCTATGCGATTTCAAAATTTTTGAGGTTCAGTCCGGGTTCTTGATACCAATTAAGGGCCTTTTGGTGGATGTTCTTGGTTGGAATTTGATCAGGGATGCTTAAGGATGCTGATGGAACAAAAATTGGAGCTTGAATTCACCTATAACCTTGATTTCAGATTTCAGTTTTAAGGCAATTTTCTCAAGTTTGTATGTTGGTTTCTTGCGCAGCTTGCAGTCTAGGAACATTAGGGTTATCATGCTGAGTATGTATAGAGACTATTAGGTTAAAAACTTTGCACAAAATCTCAAGCATTCATGGTTTTACATATTTGATTTTGGAAAATCTTTTTCATATCTTTTCATGTGCAATTTGGTTCAAATCTGATCAATTCTCATCAAAACTTGCTTAATTAAGAAGTGCACGAAATATTGACATTATAATGTGCATAAAAAGATTTTTTTAGGTTAGGTTTATATTTTTCATGTATTAAAATGATTTAAATGAATATAAATTAATATAAATTCAAATAAATAATTAAAAAATATGAAAATACTTCCCTTTGGGCCTAGTGGTCGTATATAGGCTTGGCATGAAGAAACTTGGAAGAAAAATGGGCCCATTTGCATTTTTAGGCCTTTTGCATCAATGTTGACTTTTCAAAATTCCCAAAAATTTCCCAACTTCCACAAGGCATAACTTGGTCAATTTTTAAGCTTTTCACATGTTCTTGGACATTTTGGAAAGGTCTTTGAGTCTTTTAACCAATGCCTTTGATCCCATGTCATTTTGATTTACCAATCTCAAGTTATGGCCTTTGACTTAAAGTCACTTTTTGTTGACTTTTGAAAATGACCTATAATGTTGAAATTGATAACTTTTTGTGAGAGAATTTCTTGGACTTGGAATATGAAGATGAGTTGTAGGAAATGTCTTTCTCTTCAAAATGAGCTTTGGATGGAATTTTTCTGATAATCCATGTGAAAGTTATGCCCTGGTCAATTTCAGTTGACTTTTTCAGCTGTCCAAATATAGCAACTTTTGTATCTTTGATGATCTCTGAGCCAAATTTTGAGAATCATGATCAAGCATTGATCAAATGATGTTTGTGGCTTCAAAATGATATGTTGATCAAAAATTTGAACTTTTGACTGTCAAATGACCATTTTGCCCCTACAGTTGACTGCAGTGCAATCTAGGGTTTTGACTGTGCAATTTTGAGCTGAATGCCTTGAAACTTGACATGAGGATGCTTGACCACATTTGTAGGCATATGAGACTTGATTGGGCCTTTGAAAAGTTCATTTGCTTGACCAGAACTCAAACCCTAGTTTTGACTGTATAGGAGACAGTTGAGCTGCACAACCCTTGGGGCATTTTGTGACCTTGACTTGACAAATTTTGGAGAATATGGGAGGGCAAATTTTGGGGTACAACAGTTGCCCCTGTTCAATCTTCTTAAACCTGAGGATGCAGATTGGCTGACGTGCCTTTCGTAATCCGAGGGTAGAAGATGATTGAACACTAAAGTGCCCAGAAATTTGCGCTCACATAGTGACGGTGATGGGGGAATGGGCTTATAGATGCCATTTAGAGGTTGCTGGATAGGATGATGGGCTTATAGATGCCATCTGGATGTTGATCGCGTAGGAGATTCCTTAGCGATAACCTGCATACCTGCAAAAGAAAAATGAATACCTGACACGTTGCAGGAGCTGATTTTAGGTGCTTGGTATAGATGTGTCCTGACTGGTTACAGGAGCTGAATCTGGAGCTTCAAACGCTGATGAATGAACCAGGGATGGTTACTACCTTAGTATGGATGGTAAGGGAACCTTGGGCGACTTTAACTTCAACAACGCTCGTTGAGAAAAATCTTGGGTGTCTTCTACTGGAATAAGAATCAGAGAGATCTTAGGGTCGATCTGACTGAACCAGAGAGGCCTTTGACTGGGTAAGAATCAGGAAAATCTTAGGGTCGATTTAACTGAACCGGGCAAGGTCTTGGAATATCTTCAACTGGATAAGCATCAGGGAGATCTTAGGGTCGATCTGACTGAACCAGAGAAGGCCTTGGACTGGGTAAGAATCAGGAAAATCTTAGGGTCGATTTAACTGAACCGGTCTAGGTCTTGAAACATCTTCAACTGGATAAGCATCAGGGAGATCTTAGGGTCGATCTGACTGAACCAAGAGAAGGCCTTTGACTGGATAAGCATCAGGAAAATCTTAGGGTCGATTTAACTGAACCGGTCTAGGTCTTGAAACATCTTCAACTGGATAAGCATCAGGGAGATCTTAGGGTCGATCTGACTGAACCAAGAGAAGGCCTTTGACTGGATAAGCATCAGGAAAATCTTAGGGTCGATTTAACTGAACCGGACAAAGTCTTGAAATGTGATTGAGAATTTAAACTGCATCTTTCCTGAAAGGTAAAAGTCAGTCATATGCAATGCATGATATGGGTCAAGCAATGATGTTCTCGATATAAATGAGACTTGTATGATGCAATACGTTATGCATGCTATAATGATGTATGTGATGTTTTATGTATGCTTTCGTCTAGGAAAGTAAGTCCTTGACGGGTGCCGGGAAGTCGTATCCTGGGCTGACGCTGAAGAATAGATTTTGCTTCCGCTGGGGATGATAACTGCAAGAATACCGGTAGGAGAAGATGACTCCGTTGCGGAATAAACTTGGCAAATGAAGCTTCTGCGGGGAGAAAGGATACTCTGACGACCATGCTGGGAAGCAATACTCTGTGGGGAGAGAGATGCCTTGCTGAGTGTTGACAGTAGTTTGCTGAGGGATACCCTTGTTGTTGGAAGTGTTGATAGACTTCGCTGGGGTAAGAAGACTTCGTCGAGGACACTCTTTCCATGGCTTTTGGCTGAGGATAACCCAGTTATATCCTGTTAAGGAAATAACTCTTTAAATCAAGCCGGACGACGCGTTCGTGTTCTGCGAGGGGGTAAGCTTCCAGAATCTACTGGGGATGAGCTTACTGCTTGGGGAGATATGGATTCCAACTTTCCTGGGGAAACTGGGTTGGACTCTTCTGGGGAAGGTTTTGATATGCTGGGGAGGTGACTCCTTTGAATGTTGAGATACCGCCGGGGAACAATCTTTAGGCCAAGACTGCCGGGGATACTTGTTAAGAATATATGCTGCTGGGGAATGTTTGAGATCGGCTGGAGGATACTAAATTTCCTTGATAATTGATGATTTGCTTGGAGAGAAATGTAATGTTGTTGAACCACTCTCTGGGGAATTAAGATACACTTGGCCGTGTTCTTTAGCTGAACCTACCTTGGTACCTTGGAGGATAGAACAATTAGACTGCTCAGACAACTCTTTATTGCCCCTGTTTCTAGTGTCACCAGCAATTAATTCCTTTGTTTCGTATGCAAATATTCATGAGTTAGCAAATTATTGTCAATGCATACATCATAAATTGAACCTTGGACGTTCTTCGCAAAGCAAAACAGAAAAAGGAAAAAACACTTGGCACGTTTAACTGAAAAGTATATTTGTATTGATTTTTGAATGGCCTGAATAGGCGTTTTTGTGTACAAGAGGCTGACGTCCTAGTAAGAGGTACGTCGCCGAACAAAAGAGTTTATACAAGTTTTGTACAAAAGCAAATAAAACAGCTGTGTGAAAGATGAATGATCCACTGGGTTTCAACTCTGCTATTGTCTTTATAACTCTGAGCGTCTCATCACTTGATGACCTTGGTTGAAGGTGAAGCTGACTGATCGATGCCGTTTGAGCTTGATGCAGATACCGGATTCTGGATGTAGAGTGATCAATGAGACATAGTTTTACGTTTTTATCCCTAATTTTTGCCTGGACCGCCCTTTCGGGTTTTCAGTCCACCGGGATACCCATTTTTGCCCAAGCCGCCTTTTCAGGTTTTCGACTTGCCGGGTGTACAGATTTTTTCATTTTCATCCCTACATTTTGCCCGAACCCTTTTGGTTCGACGGGAAGCCCTAATTTTTGCCTAGGCATGTCAGCCTAGCGGGTCTTTTTCACGCGTAGTATTTTTTAACTATGTCTGCATTGGCGGGGTGAGGAAGGTCGTCACCGTCCATGTTAGTTAAGATCATTGCTCCTCCTGAGAACACATGCTTAACCACAAATGGCCCTTCGTATGTAGGGGTCCATTTGCCCCTTGGATCACTCTGAGGAAGGATGATTCGCTTGATCACCAGATCCCCGACTTGATATTCTTGTGGTCTGACCTTTTTGTTAAATGCCCTGATCATTCGTTTCTGATACGTCTGACCATGACAGATAGCAGCAAGTCTCTTTTCGTCAAGGAGGTTGAGTTGGTCAAGTCGTGTCTGGATCCAATCATCTTCGTTCAGATTTGCATCCTTCACTATCCGGAGAGAGGGAATTTGCACTTCGATTGGCAAGACTGCCTCCATGCCATAAACCAGAGAGAAGGGAGTTGCCCCGGTTGATGTCCTAGCTGAGGTACGGTACCCATGCAGAGCGAACGGTAACATCTCGTGCCAATATTTGTAGGTCACTGTCATTTTTTGCACGATCTTTTTGATGTTTTTATTTGCTGCTTCTACAGCCCCATTCATCTTCGGTCTGTAAGGAGAAGAATTGTGGTGCTGTATCTTGAACTGTTCGCAGAGCTCAGCGATCATCTTATTGTTCAGATTGGTACCGTTATCCGTAATAATCCGCTCAGGGACGCCGTATCGACAGATCAGGTTGTGCCGAATGAACCGTGCCACAACAGTCTTGGTTACCGTAGCATAGGATGCTGCTTCAACCCACTTCGTAAAATAATCAATCGCTACTAGGATGAAGCGATGTCCATTGGATGCCGTAGGTTTTATCTCGCCGATCATGTCTATGCCCCACATTGCAAATGGCCAAGGTGCAGTCAGAACATTCAGAGGAACCGGAGGAACATGCACCTTATCCGCATAGATCTGGCACTTGTGGCATGTCCTGGAATGTTGGTAGCAGTCAGCTTCCATTGTGGACCAGTAATATCCTGCCCGTAGGATTTTCTTAGCCATAGTGTGCCCACTGGAATGCGTACCAAAGGTCCCTTCATGTAGCTCTTCCATGATTCGTTCTGCTTCAGTTTTGTCCACACAACGCAGTAAGGTTGAATCATGGTTTCGCTTGTACAAAATGCCGTTGCTTAGGAAGAACTTGGCTGCGAACCTCCTCAGGAATTTCTTATCATTGACAGAGGCGCCTTCAGGGTATTCCTGAGCTTCCAGATATCTCTTCACTTCGTGGTACCAAGGCTTCTCAGTTACCAATTCAGTTTCGAGATCACAACAGTATGCCGGCTCGTCCAGTTTCCAGATGATGATCCGGGGAGCTTCATTATCCCATTTAACCTTGAACATTGAAGACATTGTAGCTAACGCGTCCGCTAACTGATTCTCTTCTCTTGGAAAATGCTCAAAGGTTATCTCTGTAAAGTGGGGAATCAGGGTCAACACACATTCTCTGTAAGGAATCAGGTTTGGATGTTTCGTATCCCACTCTCCGTTGATCTGATTGATCACAAGGGCGGAATCTCCGAAAACACTTAGAAATTTGATCCTTAGGTCGATCGCAGCTTGAAGACCCATGATACACGCCTCATACTCCGCCATGTTGTTGGTACAGTTGAAACACAGCCGGGCAGTGAGTGGAGTATGAGTACCTTGAGGAGATATGATTATGGCGCCGATACCATTTCCCAAAGCATTGGAAGCTCCGTCAAAGTGCATAGCCCATCGGGATCCTGGCTCAGGTCCTTCATCCGGTCCAGGTACTTCACAATCAGTTACAATCATGATACTTTCATCCGGAAACTCGAAGTTCATTGATTGGTAGTCATCTACAGCTTGATGAGCTAAGTGGTCTGCCAATACACTTCCCTTGATGGCTTTCTGGGTCGTATACTGAATGTCGTATTCCGTCAAGATCATTTGCCATCTTGCAATTCTCCCAGACAGAGCAGGCTTTTCGAATATGTACTTAATAGGATCCATCTTTGAGATCAACAAGGTAGTGTGAGTCAGCATATACTGTCTCAGCCGGCGAGCAGCCCATACCAAAGCGCAGCAAGTTTTCTCAAGCAGTGAGTATCGTGTCTCACAGTCGGTAAACTTTTTGCTAAGGTAATAAATGGCATGCTCTTTTCGGCCAGACTCATCATGCTGCCCCAGCACACACCCCATTGAGTTGTCTAGCACTGTCAGGTATAGGATCAGAGGTCTCCCTTCAACCGGCGGCATAAGGATAGGTGGTTCCTGGAGATACTCTTTGATTCTGTCGAAGGCAGCTTGGCATTCATCGTTCCAACGTACTACCTGATCTTTCTTCAGTAGCTTGAAGATTGGCTCACAGGTAGCAGTCAGATGAGAGATGAATCGAGCGATGTAATTCAAGCGTCCTAAAAAGCCTCTGACTTCCTTCTCTGTCTTAGGAACTGGCATCTCTTGAATAGCTTTGACCTTAGCAGGGTCCACTTGAATACCTTTATCACTGACCACGAAGCCTAGCAACTTCCCAGATCTTACCCCGAAGGTGCACTTGTTCGGGTTCAATCTCAGCTTGTACAGTTTCAGCCGGTCAAACAACTTCTGCAGATGATCTAGATGCTCTTCCTCAGTCTGGGACCTAGCGATCATGTCGTCCACATACACTTCGATCTCATGATGGATCATGTCATGAAATAAGGCAACCATGGCACGTTGGTAGGTTGCCCCAGCATTCTTTAATCCGAACGGCATGACCTTGTAACAGAAGGTGCCCCACTGAGTAACAAATGTAGTCTTTTCCATGTCTTCAGGTGCCATCTTGATCTGATTGTAACCTGAAAAGCCATCCATGAAAGAGAATACCTTGTGCTGAGCTGTATTATCAACGAGGACATCAATGTGAGGTAAGGGGAAGTCATCCTTGGGGCTGGCCCTGTTCAGATCCCTGTAATCGACACACATTCTGACCTTACCGTCTTTTTTAGGTACCGGCACCACATTAGCAACCCACTGAGGGTAAGAAGTCACTGCAAGGAACCCGGCATCAAACTGTTTCATGACCTCGGCTTTAATCTTCTCGGACATCTCTGGACGCATCCGACAAACCTTTTGTTTAACTGGAGGGCAGTCTTCCTTAGTCGGCAAATGATGGACGACAATATCGGTATCCAACCCTGGCATGTCTTCGTAGGACCAGGCAAAGATCTCCATATAGTCGTGTAACATCTTGGTTAACCGTTGCTTCACGCTGAGCTCTAGGTTGGCACCAATCTTTACCTCTTTTCTGTCTGCCTCAGTACCCAGGTTTATGGTCTCTACTGGCTCTTCATGGGGTTGAATTGCCCGCTCTTCCTGAAGCAACAGTCTTGCAAGCTCGCCAGGCACTTCGCAATCATCTTCACCTTCGTCTTCGGCTAAGTTGATCGGATTTTCGAAGTCATAATTGGCATTAGCAGAGCTGTTATCAGTGAGATCCAGAGTGGATTGGAACCTGTATGAGTGAGTGTGTGTGTAAATACAGCTGTTTTGAAAATTATGTAAAGGAAAGGAAAGATAGAAAAGGAACACAATATTTGTAATGCGAAAAGTACGTCCAAGATTTTCATTCATGATGTATAAAATGACAGTTTGTATGCCCTCACAAATAGAACCACGGTGCCTCGGGTAAGACACCGGGCCATAGAGTTTATCATTGTTTATTACAAAATAACAAAACATGGGAATTCATTACTGTGTCACAAAGGTAACAGGGGTATGGTCCTTTGCACTCCAATTGTTTAATCCTTCTTCGGCCGTTGGATAAATCCAGCTGTTGAATTCGGCTTCGTCTACTTCAAGGTCTTCCCCGACAGCATTCACTTCTGAACCTTTAATAAATACCGGAGGTCTTCCGATCTTCTCTTTCCTCATAGCTCTCTGCCCTTCTAAGGTGAAACCCAGCCCAAGTTTATCAGTCTTCTGGGCGAAGTCTGGAAGTCTGCCCCAGTTGGCACCTTCACCCTTCTGCACCACAGCCCTGGCATCCTTCAGAGAGGCCATCTTCAAAGGACCACTTGCTTCTGTTGTTTCTGCTGCAATTGGAAACACTTCCTCGAAATGCTGAAAGGGGGTCTCAATGAACTCCCCATCCATCTCAATGTATCTGAACGAGTTTAGGTGGCTCACCATATATTCTTCCTCTCCTTGCACGGTGACAATCTTCCCTCTGACGGGGTACTTCAGTTTTTGATGCAAGGTAGAGGTCACTGCCCCAGCCTTATGTATCCAGGGTCGACCCAGCAGACAAGAGTAAGATGGACGGATATCCATCACATAAAAAGTGGAGTCGAACACCTGAGAGCCCACACGAATTGGAATGTCAACCTCCCCATGGACCATCCTCTTCGAACCGTCAAAGGCCCTGACGATGATATTGCTGGGTTTCAAATCCAGACCTTCACAATCTAGACGATCCAGAGCCTTCTTGGGTAGCACATTCAAAGATGACCCAGTATCAACCAACACATGTGCCAAGGTGGTGCCCCTGCATTCGATTGAGACATGCAGAGCATCATTATGATCTTTCCCCTTCGTGGTCAAATCAGCGTCTGAAAAACCCAAGCCATTGTCTGCTGTTAGACTTGCCACGCAATCGGTGAACTGGACTGCAGAGGTCTCATGTGGCACGTGGGCCGTCTTGAGGAATGAGATGAGGGCCTTTGCATGGGCCTCAGAGCACAACAGTAAAGAGAGCATGGATATCTTGGAGGGCGTATGCCCCAACTGTTCCACGACATTAAAATCGCTCTTCTTTATAATCTTCAAAATCTCCTCCATCTCTTGTGGGGAGGCTTCAGCAGCTATGGGTATGGGCGCCTCCGTCTGGGCAGGCTCAGCTTCAACTCCCTTGCCCCGAGCATTGGATGACTCGGCAGCAGGAGAAACAATCGGATCAGCAGCAGGAACAACGACTTGATCAGCAACGGGAGTAGGTGTACTTGCAGGAATTATCAGGAGTGGTCTTCGGGCAGCCGGTGGCGCAATGTCAGGCGAGAAGAGCCTGCCACTGCGGGTAACTTTGGCCGGGCCAGTGATGTCACAGATGCTGGCGCCAGCGTTGAGCTCTTGTTTAACCCCGTTTATATATACATCTGCCCCATAGTGCCAAGGGACAGCTTTGTTGGATACATAGGGCAGGGGCCCAGGAACAGTGATAGTAACAGGTGCAACGGTCAGAATTTGAACGGGCTTCTTCTGGAGAGCCGGGATCGGATTGTTGAAGATAGTCACCACAGAGACTTCTTCCATTGGAACCATACGAACAGCAGACTTCTTGAATAGAATCTCCTTGCTATCCATTAAGCTTTGGATGCCTAACTTTAGCAAGGGACAACCGGATGGGGACACAACACAGAACAAGCAACCCTCACTACAACCCGGAAATAAACCGGCCTGCAGTAGGTTCTTCTTAATGATCTTTAAAGGAGTGGCTAAATCATCCACAGAAACAGCATAAACATCTTCGTCAACAGCATTTACCCCGTGCTGAGGCATAGGGGCAGTAACTACATTCGGCTTTGCAGGCGCCTCAAATTGTATCTCCCTTGCATCGATAAGGTCTTGCACCTTATTCTTCAATGCCCAGCAGTCATCAGTAGAGTGTCCCGGGCTTTCTGAATGGTAAGCACAACGAGCATTCGGGTTGTACTTGGGAGATGCTGTATTTGGGAACTTTGGAGCCTCCCTGACAGTCACTAAATTAGTTGCGAGCAACTGTGGCAGGATCTGCGACAAGGTCATGTTTAACCGGGTGAATTCTCTCCGGGGTCTTTCTACCTTCTGAGTATTGTTTGGCCGGGGAGCGGCAGCAGGCTTAGCAATCATAACCGCACTGACAGATTGGCGGTGCTCATTCCTTTCTGATCTCCTAGAACCATACACGGCACTAGACTCCTTCTTGAATGGTTTCTTGTCTGAACTAGATGAGGATGCACCCTTCGCAATCTTCCCAGATTTCAGCCCAGCTTCAATTCTCTCTCCAGTTAAGATTAAATCGGTGAAACCAGCAGAAGAATTCCCAATGAGATGGTTAAAGAATGGCCCAGATAGGGTCCCCAAGAACATGTCAACCAACTCTCGATCAGTCAATGGTGGCTGCA
Organism: Vicia faba; assembly: GCA_948472305.1. Classification (NCBI taxonomy): domain Eukaryota; kingdom Viridiplantae; phylum Streptophyta; class Magnoliopsida; order Fabales; family Fabaceae; genus Vicia; species Vicia faba. The sequence goes on along the minus strand of OX451741.1, from coordinate 1,313,920,136 downwards.
CCCTGCCAGCCAGGTCTCTCCATTTCTGAGCGTACTCCTTAAAGCCTTCGCTTACGCCTAACGACATACCCTGGAGTTGGGTACGCGTGGGGGCAAGGTCGGCATTATACTGATACTGCTTGTAGAAAGCAGTAGCCAGCTCCTCCCAGTTACGAACTTTGGTCCCATCCAGCTGATAGAACCATTCGAGATGAGTCCCTGAAAGACTCTCCTGGAATAAGTGGATCCAGAGATTCTTGTCCGCAGAGTACGGCTGAATTTTTCGAACATAGGACCTCAAATGCAGCTTGGGACAAGATGCCCCGTCATACTTGGAGAAGGTGGGTGCTTTGAACTTGTGCGGGATGATCACACCAGTCGACAAACCCAGGTCTCCGAAATCCAGCCCAGGTACCTGTTGCACCTCCATAGCCTTTAACCTGTCTTCCAGTTGTTTGTACCTGTTGTCTTCAGGAGGGTACTGCTCTTCATCAAAATCTGTCTCTTTGTCGGAGACTTCTGGAGTAGGAACCTTGACTTCTGCCTGAGAAGGACTCCTACCAACAGAAGAACCAGCCTCTTCATGGTGCAGAGTATTACCCAACCTTCGGCCCGTGTTGAATAGAACAGTTCTTCTTTTCTTCTTCTTCTCCTTCTTTAGGAGCATAGTCTTCAGTTCTTCTTGGCCTTTAGCTAGACCCATGATTAATTCTTGAAACTGCGCATTCTGCGCCTGGAGAGCCTTGATTGATGTCTCTGTTGATTCAGATCCGGGATTCATGATGCTGAAATAAACAGCGAAGAACTGTAAGCAACCTGAAAAGGGGAAAAACCTGCTATGCACATGATGTATGAAATGCGTATGAATTATGTTTTCAAAGACAATCGGGAATCAACTTTGTAAACAAAAAAGGGAACACACTTTATTAGATTCGACTTTGCAACTGAAATTATTCAACAAGTTGCCCTTAGGCGTTTACATGAAATGAAATAACTGGAAAGGAAATAAAAACTGTAAAGGCACATTCAGAATTCCTCATTGATCCCATGGTCTCCTCTTCTCAGTACGGAGGTAGGCATTCAGGGCTCTCTCATTCTCCAACTGCTTTGTCAGCTTCTGGATCTTTGATTCCTGCTCGTTGAACTTTTCCCGGTAAGAATCCCGTTCTTCTTGCAGTTGCGACCAAGATCTCTTCAATGTCTCATAATCAGTAGGTACCTGAGGAGGAAGGACAGTTGGAGGAACACCATCTTTATCAGGACACTCAAGAACGACGGGTCTGACAGCTTCATACGGCATACCTAACTTCTGAGCACGGATGCGGACCCATTTGTAGTAGGCTTCCATAGGTAAAGAAGTCTTTGGCCCTAGCTCTTGTGGGTCAGCTTTATGAACCTTGTCCCAAGCCTTGATGAACCTACGACGCAGCTCGTCACTATCCACCTGAAACTCGAAACTGATGTGAGGCACCAACATCTCATGGGGGCCTGCTCTTCTTGCTCTTCCAAACTGACGGAGTGCTAGACATGGATTGTAAGAGATCCCTCCTTGAGTACCAATCAGAGGAACATTAGGATACTCCCCGCATCGATCAATAATAGCTATCTCATCCAAACCTCTGCAAGTCCAAATGATGTCTTTATCGGTGAGAGACATTAACCTGTGAGCCCAACCTCTTCCTTCTTGGTTTTTCAGTACTAACTTAGGGAGGTGCGAAATAAACCACCTCACCAACAAAGGGATACAACACCATAGGGTTCCTCGTCTTCGGGTAGTACGGGCATGAAGTTGTTGCAAGATGTCACCCAAGAGAGTGGGCACAGGGTTCTGAGACATAAAGATCCTAATGGAAGTGACATTGATGAAGTTGTCAGGATTAGGAAACAGGACTAACCCATAGATTAGGAGAGCCAAGATGTCTTCATATGCCCTAAAGTCCAAGTCATTCCAGAAGCTGTTAGCTTTACCAATCAGAAACTTGGCCAAGAAACCCTTAACTCCGCTTCTAGTTACCCAGTTGTCTGTTACCTCTTGATGGGTCAAAGGAAGAGCTGCAGCAATGTCCTCAAGCCTGAGGGTCTTTTCCCAACCAGTAAAGGGAGTCTGATCCAAGATAGGGATACCAAGCAGATTAGAGAACTCTTCCAGGGTAGGGACCAGCTGGAAGTCTTGAAAGGTGAAGCACTGGTACTGAGGGTCATAGAATTGGGTCAGAACACTCATCAACTGTTGATCCCGTTTTGCAGTGACTAAACTGAGAAGAGAACCATGCCTCTGAATGAAGGAAGTGGTGTTTGGAATTCTGCTAACCAACTCATCAAGCAACTCAGGTGAACGAACAAAGTTGAACCGGATAGTATTCCTTCGCACAGGCATCATAATGTCCTACAAAACAGAGCAAAGATGAAACCCTCTTGTCTTTGAAATGGTCAGTTCTTATGCAGGATGCATGCAATGCTCATGATGTTATGATGTTATGATAAAGCACACCACATACAGATACAAAGGCAAACATATAAGGCACACAAGTCACACAAGGCAAGCCCCTAAAGTTTAGGCCAGCATGCGGTCTAGGTACTACCCTCTTTCAGTTTGTTGGTTCATACTTGTCCTAATCAAAAGTAACCGGGTTCTTAGAGGATCCCAATATCATTGACTACCCTCAATCGGTCATAACTCCAGCATCGCAATCTTTTCTTGCGGCCAGAACCATCACGAGAGTTTAGCCTCAATGGGCGTAGCATACTGCTACTGTTCTAAAGGCCAAGTTGTGTCAATTAAGGTTCTAAGGTTGTTGGTGCTTAATGACTCCTTAGAAGACCCATATTCTCCTCGTTGCGACACAAGGGATATCGGTACAGACTAAGGTGCCACACCAACGTAGCCACTGCTTCACCTGTGTCGGTCTACGTCGGACAGGTCCCTCACAGATTATGCTACCTAAACAGGGTATCCCCAGATCCGGGTTAGGATCTATGTATCTCCGATGCAACCCACAATAGTAAAGCAAGCAAAACAATACAAGTGAAAACACAGTTATGACTTAGCCCTAAGGTACACCTCACTTTATAAAGGTTCCCCAGCAGAGTCGCCAGTTCTGTGATCGGTGGATCTGGAACTGACTGTTTAACGCTGGTTCGCGAAATGTCGCGGAAGCAAGAGTCGCCACCGTCTTTTATTTTCTCCAAATGGAAAGGACAAAAGCACAGAAAAATTCCTTAAAGAGATTGCTCTCGGTTCGGGAGGTGGGTTATAGAAAGGGAAGGTGTTAGCACCCTTTCTATCCATGGTTATCCATGGGATCTTAGATACTTGCTCAATGTGTTTTCAAAATTGTTTTGTGTGCTTTTCAATGTGGGTTTAAAAAAGTTTCTTTGAAAAATTTCAGATCGACTCACACGTCAGAGTGTTTGAAAAGTTTGTTTTGAAAGCTTTTGAAAATGTGTAGGTGAAAAGATGTTTTGATTTGTTTTTGAAATTAGAGCAAGTATCCTTGAGAACCTACCTACCCTAAGGAATTCGTCTGTGTAAATGTCCTTTAAAGTAGTGCCATCCCACCATTGAGAGGTAGGTAGCACCACCGTTGGAGGTGTTCGGGTCAATTCGATTTTAGGGACATGGTGATCACCAGAGCAATGGGAAGACACCTTAGAAGCTACCCTCATGCCAGGTTCCCGGATCATGAGGACTTACTAAGACATCCTCTACTCGACGATCACCTTTCGAAAGGCAACAGTGAGGCGTACCCTAGGGGTGGTGTGTGCGAATTGTGTGTCATGTTTCAGTTATTTGTCTTGTCATGTTTGTTGTGATCTACGCTTGATTTTAATTAAGGCCATTCATTCTTGCATGCATATTTAACAGTTATAAAGTTTGCGGAAAATAAATCTAAACTATTACAAACGGCGCGGGTCCACATCGCCAAAATTAAACCGGACCCGATTTAGCGGAAAATAAATAAAGCAGAAAAATAAAAGTGCGAGAAATTTAAATTACAATGCTTTGGGACAATTACATAATTATAATAAGTGACATAAAATAAATGCGCAAAATTAATAATTAAAGGCGACGGGCGTTGGACCCTTTTGCAAAAATAATTAAAATTAATAAGGAAATTAAAAAAAATGAAAATTAAAAATTAAATGTTTTGGTATTTTTGTGTTTTTTAAGATTTAAAAGAAAAAGGAGTTAATTGAAATTAAAAAGGTGGAGGTAAAACCCTAATTCTAATTTTTTGTTAATTATTAAGAAAATATTGAAATTTGACTAATTTAACCTAAATTAATTTTTATATACAATTTACTCATGGAAATAATAAATGAAATAAGCAATATTATTACAAAAAAAGGAAAATTAAAAAAAAGATTAAGGTCAACAATTAAACCTAAATTCTATATTTTTTTATATTTTTGTTATGAAAAAGAATCAAAATTAAAAAACCTAATTATACTAAATTCAATTACACAATTTATTCATGAAAATAAAATAATTAAAATAAAATATTTATTACATTTTTATCTTTTTCTGGATTTTTATGATGTTTTTCATATTTTGTAAAAAAAAGAAAATTAATTAATTAAAGCAATAAAAATAAATAACACAATAATTAAAATAATAAAAAGAAAAAAAAAAGCAAACCAGGGGGGGTTCAGGCCCCAGATGGAGGTGTAGGCCTGGAGATTCTGGCCCAATAACGCCTGAGTCCATTGACTTTTCCAGTTCGTATGCCAGCGTGTTGACTTGGTCCTAGCATGTTCTTTGCATCGTGGTCGTTGATCTGGTTGTATAGGACGCGTGGATGGTCATGCTTTGAGTGTGCATGATGAGTCTTAGGATAGTGCCTGCATATAATTATCAATGAAAAAATAATAAGGGAAAGGATGAAGACCTGGGATCGAACCCAGGTCATTCCCCTTGCAAACTTCCACGTGCACCACTGGACCAAGCATTTGTCATTTAACATATAATATCAATTAAATATAATAAGTAAACACGGTATTAGTGGAGGGCCTGGCGCGAATTTTCAAACGCGCCTATCACGTTCTGACACGGAGTCGTCTTCCTCCCTGTACCTGAAAACAAAACAAAATAGGCAACGGTTTCTGGGCGTGGTTTTAGGCAAGCTATGAAAAAATAGCGACTAGCGCTATGGTATATATAAATTGGGCGCGAGGGTCAAGACTTCTTCGTCTTGATGTGCTGAGTTCAACCATGGTACTCACGAGCCCCAATTTTTCCTCTATGCAAAATCCCCAATTCAAGAAACCTGTAACCCTAACTTTTAGCAATGGCAAAATCATATATGTGGCACGAAAATGCAATCAAACGCATCAGTTAGTTTAGAAACATCATTGTGATCATGAATATACAAAGAAAAATGCAAAAGGATGCTTAATTCATGCTATGCGATTTCAAAATTTTTGAGGTTCAGTTCGGGTTCTTGATACCAATTCAGGGCCTTTTGGTGGATGTTCTTGGTTGGAATTTGATCAGGGATGCTTAAGGATGCTGATGGAACAAAAATTGGAGCTTGAATTCACCTATAACCTTGATTTCAGATTTCAGTTTTAAGGCAATTTTCTCAAGTTTGTATGTTGGTTTCTTGCGCAGCTTGCAGTCTAGGAACATTAGGGTTATCATGCTGAGTATGTATAGAGACTATTAGGTTAAAAACTTTGCACAAAATCTCAAGCATTCATGGTTTTACATATTTGATTTTGGAAAATCTTTTTCATATCTTTTCATGTGCAATTTGGTTCAAATCTGATCAATTCTCATCAAAACTTGCTTAATTAAGAAGTGCACGAAATATTGACATTATAATGTGCATAAAAAGATTTTTTTAGGTTAGGTTTATATTTTTCATGTATTAAAATGATTTAAATGAATATAAATTAATATAAATTCAAATAAATAATTAAAAAATATGAAAATACTTCCCTTTGGGCCTAGTGGTCGTATATAGGCTTGGCATGAAGAAACTTGGAAGAAAAATGGGCCCATTTGCATTTTTAGGCCTTTTGCATCAATGTTGACTTTTCAAAATTCCCAAAAATTTCCCAACTTCCACAAGGCATAACTTGGTCAATTTTTAAGCTTTTCACATGTTCTTGGACATTTTGGAAAGGTCTTTGAGTCTTTTAACCAATGCCTTTGGTCCCATGTCATTTTGATTTACCAATCTCAAGTTATGGCCTTTGACTTAAAGTCACTTTTTGTTGACTTTTGAAAATGACCTATAATGTTGAAATTGATAACTTTTTGTGAGAGCATTTCTTGGACTTGGAATATGAAGATGAGTTGTAGGAAATGTCTTTCTCTTCAAAATGAGCTTTGGATGGAATTTTTCTGATAATCCATGTGAAAGTTATGCCCTGGTCAATTTCAGTTGACTTTTTCAGCTGTCCAAATATAGCAACTTTTGTATCTTTGATGATCTCTGAGCCAAATTTTGAGAATCATGATCAAGCATTGATCAAATGATGTTTGTGGCTTCAAAATGATATGTTGATCAAAAATTTGAACTTTTGACTGTCAAATGACCATTTTGCCCCTACAGTTGACTGCAGTGCAATCTAGGGTTTTGACTGTGCAATTTTGAGCTGAATGCCTTGAAACTTGACATGAGGATGCTTGACCACATTTGTAGGCATATGAGACTTGATTGGGCCTTTGAAAAGTTCATTTGCTTGACCAGAACTCAAACCCTAGTTTTGACTGTATAGGAGACAGTTGAGCTGCACAACCCTTGGGGCATTTTGTGACCTTGACTTGACAAATTTTGGAGAATATGGGAGGGCAAATTTTTGGGTACAACACATGGGGTCAAAGGTATTACCCTCTTGAAGTTCAGTTGGTTTCAACCTGTCCTAGTAATAGTAATCGGGTTCTAGAGGTTCTCAATATCACTGACCATCCTCCATCGGTCATGGTTTCAGCTCACGTAATCTTTTCTTGCAGCCAGAACTATCTCGAGAGTATGGTCTCAATGAGTGCAGTATCGAGTATCAACCAATTCTCAGCTTTACACCGAGGCCGGCTATCTCACTACTTCCTAATGGCCAAGTTGGTCAATTATGGGTTCTAAGGTCAATTGATGCTTAACGACACACATAGCAGCCCCGTATTCTCCTCGTTTCTCCACAAGGGATACCGGTACCAACCAATGTGCCACATCAACGTAGCTACTGCTTCAACCGTATCGGTCTACGCCGTACAGTTCCCTCACAGTTTATTGCTACTTACCTAAAAGTTGTCCCCAGATCCGGGTTAGGATCTATAGTAACTCCCAATACAAAACCTTTAAAAGTAAAGCAACCAAAACAAACAAGAGAAGCAATTTATGATGAACTAATCCTAAGGTATACCCCACTTATTAACTCCCCATCAGAGTCGCCAGTTATGTGATACGGCGGCAGAACCGGACTGTTTTGAGAAAAAATGTTGGTTTGCATTTTGCGTTTGTGTTTGCAAAATGTCGCGGTAAGCAAGAGTCGCCATCGACTTTTATTTTATCCAACTGGAAAGGAAAAAAGCACAGAAAAATTCCTTTTTTCGAGATTTTGAGTACGAGGGGTAGATTATGAAAGGGAAGGTATTAGCACCCTTTCTATCCGTGGTTTTCCATGGGCTTTTAGGTACTTGTTCATCATTTTAAAAATTGCTTCCGTGTTTGTGTGTTTTTGAAAAAGTTTTTATTTTACTTCGTTTTAACCCTTGCTTGTCTTCTAGAGTGTTACGAAGTTGTTTTTGAAAACTTTGTCTGAAAAGTGTTTGGTGTGAAAAAGTTTATTTTGAGCAAGTACCTACTAACATCTACCTACTCGAAAAAAGAATGTTTCGGTTTTTGTTTCCTTTAGACAGTGTTATCCCACTATTAAAGAGTAGGTAGCACCATCGTCGGAGTTGTAAGGGTCAATTCGTAAGGTGCGTACGATCACCAAAGCAAGGTTAGGACGTCTTAGTAATAATCCTAGTGTCTTAAGATCATATTCGAGGCAACATTTCCAAGGCAACCTTTCCGAGGCAACATTTCCGAACGGGACATTTGATCTTTGTTTAGACAAGAGGGAAACCATTAAGACACCCTATACTTAATGATCGTTTACCGAAGGCAACCGAAGTGAGAGTATACCCTAGGAGTGCGCATGTGCGAGTGATTTGATTTCAGTTATTATCTTTGCATATTTAGGGTTTTCTAGCCATTTTAAATTAACATACAATCTTGTCATGCAATCCTATTATCATACATCTAACAGTTAATATTTGTGAGAATTAAAATGCGAGAAATAAAACTACGCTATTACAAGGCTTCGGGGGGGGGGGGGGGGGGGATTAATTACATAGCCAAAAACCCGTAAAAACGATAAATAAAAGAAAATCCTAATTAAACTATTACATACCATGAGCAGTTACATTAATATCGCAAAAAATAGTAAACGCGCGCGATGAATTAAGAACGAGAAAAATTAGGGTTTTGACCCCGTCTAAACCTAATTGAAAGAAAAATCATATTTTTTGTGGTTTTTATGTTATTTTGAGAAAAATAGAGTTAAATTGAATAAATAAAGAAAACCTAATGACTAATTAATTTCATTTAAGAAAAAATAATTAAATTAACTATTTTTGTATTTTTGTTATTTTGTGAAAAGAAATAAAAATTAAATCAAGAACAAACATAATTTTCTAATTTGATTTTAATTATTTACAAAAAAGTTAGAATTAAACCTAAATTAAAACTAATATAAAATTGATTTTGATAAAATAAAATAAAACCTAAATTCTAAATTGGTGAAATTGATTTTATGATTTTTTGTAAAAAAAAAGAAATTAATTTGTGGTTAGAAAATAAATTAATAAAAGAAATTAAATAAAAAGAAAAATAGAAAAGAAAAAGAATGGGCCTGGTTATTGCTAGCAAGAAGGGGGTGTGATTTGCGTTTTCTGGGCCCAAATGCTAACAGCCCGTTTGACCTTTCAAGATTCCATGTGCCTGCTTGACTTGTGCCCATGGTGGACCTTCATTGGGAATCCTTGGATCTAGCATGTGGATGATCTGATTGGTTGAGTGTTGGTGACGCATGGTAGTCACATGAGAAGCCTGCACAGTTGATCAGACAAAGCAAAATAATATTGAACAAATATGGGGGACCTGGGAATCGAACCCAGGCCCTTTGGCTTTTCTCAATGCATGAAGACCATCTGAGCTGGCTTGGCCTTTTGTATATGGAATAACAAACAAACGTTATATGGAAAAATAATAATAATGTTACAACGCGCGAAATTTTGAATTGGCCAGTCATAGGATGCCACGCTACCCTTCTTCTTCCTCCCACCGTTGCTAAAAGTCCTGACTTTTACCTACGGATAAACGGGCGTAGGTACAGCCCTGTAATTCTCCAGAATTCTATGCAAGCATGATAAATGCACAACAATGGTACCAATCAACTCATGGAAACCTCACGAGCATCATGGTACCCTTATCCATGGCCAATTGTACCTGTAAAGAAAAACCCCAAAAACGAGCCAAGAACCCTAACTATGGCATCTTGCTGTACAGTTAACGAAAATGCAATTAAGTGCCACCATTAGCTTGCAAATGATTCAAGGATTAAGAATATGCAAATAAATCATGCTAAGAGTGCCAGAATTATGATATTCGATTTCAAGAAAGCATGGATATCATGGGAAACTTACAGCGTAATTATGGATGTTAGGAGGCTTGTTAATGATTGTAAAAGGATCCTAGAACATCCAGGAAGCGATTGAGATGACTGGAACGCTATGAATTGGTCTGCAACTTAGAGATTAGTGTGTCACTTTTTTCCAATTTTTTGAAACTTGCTCTCTTGTTTTCACGCCTCTCATTCCTTTGTTTCTGATCTGCACTTGTTCTATATGTACCCAAGAATGAATTAAGGTTACAAACTTGTTTCAAATCTTCCTCAATTAAGATCATTGATTCAAGATTTGATTCTTATGCAAATATTTCCAAATCAAGCCAAATCCAATATTTTTGTGTCCAAATGAAGCTTGCACAATTTGATTCTTCTTCCAGCTGTATAAGAGGCCTAAACATGCACAAAGTCTCAAGCTTTGATTAGTTTTGATATTTTCATGAATTTATTTTGATTTTATTTTATTTAATTGAAATAAAAATCAAAATAAATGAAAAAAATAAAATAAAGACAAGTGGGAGAGATCATGGGTTGTGGGTCATGTTACAAACTCAATGCAAGCATAAAAAGTTGGGCCCATTTAGCAAAAATTGCAATTTTGGCCACATTTGACTTTTGGCAATTTTGCAAAAAGGGTCAACTTTGCCAATGCATAACTCCTTCAATTTTGACCCTAGAGATGTGTTCTTGGACTTTTTAGAAAGCTTAAGATGTCTTATAAGCATCCCTTTTGGTCTCATCTCAATTGAGTCTTCCATGTTCATGTATGAAGCTTTGACAAAAAAGGTGTTTTTGTTGATTTTTCAAAATGACCTATAATGTCCAAATTTATATCTTCTTGTGAGTGCATATTTTGAACTTGGGAGATGAATATGAATTGTAGGGAATTTCATCCTCTTCAAAATTAGTTTTGGATGGGTCATTTTTGATAAAGTATGAGAAATTTATGCTTGGTCAAAGTTGAGTTGACTTTTCCTACAAAACCCTAATTTAGCAACTTTTGGGTTTTGATGAATTGTGAGCAATCCTTGAAGAATCATGATCAACCCTTGATCAAATGATGAATAATACTTCAAAATGAGGATGTTTACCAAAAATGTTGAAGTTTGACTGTATGTAGGACACAGTTGACTTTTGCCCTAGCATAGTCGATTTTCAAGCTTTTGAGCAATTGACTGAGTAAACTTCCTCTATAAGACTTGAAACTTGACATGTATGATCTTGAGGACATTTTAGGACAATGGTGAGCATTTGGGATCCTTTGGACTTGAACATCTTGATGCAAACTGAAACCCTAATTTGAGGTATACTGTCTTAGGAGAGAGTTTGTCTGCTCAACCCTTGGATTTACTTGAGAAATTTGAGGACCTCTGTGATACGGTGGGAGAATTGACTTGAGGTTTTGCGTTTGTGTTCGCAATTGTACGGTTTAGCAAGTTTCACCACTGATTTTTTATTTTATCCAAAGGAAAGGTCAAAAAGCACAGGAAAGACCTTTGAGATGTTTTCTTGAGTTCGGGGGGTAGATTATGAAAAAGGAAGGTGCAAGCACCCTTTTCATCCATGGTTATCCATGGGCTCTTAGTTACTTGTTTAGATCACTTGCTTTTGCTTAATTGTTTGAAATGGTGTCTTGTGTGTGTGGTTTTGAAAATGCTTTGAAAAAAGAGGCCTTGTTTAGGCAACCTTTGTAATGATTCTTGTTTGAATATATACAAAGGTGTTTGTCTTTTTGAAAAGATATTTCAATGTTTTGAAAGTTTTGATTTGGGAAAGGTGTTGTGAAGTGTGTTTGAAAATAGCAAGGATGTTTGCAAGCTTTTGATCAAGTAACTAAGAGTTGTCTACCCTATTTTACTCAAAGATCTTTCCTATACGTTTTTAACCCTTTTGACAGTGTTATTTCACCATTGCATTTGGTGAACAACCTTGTGTTAGGATGTTTAAACGGGACAGGCGCGGGTCATCGCATACAATCATTGAAAGCAACTTGTGAGACGCCCTAGCAATTTTGTAAGGGACGATATCGTTTTATCGAAGGCAACATCGAGGGTCATCGAGGGACTATGATCTTTATTTATCGAAGGGTCATTTGCTAGAGTGTCTCATATTCGAGGGACATGATTGTATTTCTGAGGCAACAAGCGAGGTTACCCTAGAGGTGCAAGTGTGCATTGTATATTGATTTTCATGCATTTAGGTCTTGTATTAGGTTATCTAGGGATTGATTTTGAATCTTGTCATACACGCCTAACTACTATACAATATATTGAAAGCAATAAATTGCAGAAATTAAAAGTCTAAGTTATTACAAAAGTATTCGGGGATGGGGGTACAATTATTTACAAATGGGGATGAATCTCACAAGGATAATAATGTCCAAATATCATGTGTTACAACCAAATCGAATTGTCGCAATTCAAAGTAAAGCCATAACAAATTATAAAAATGAAGAAAATCAATTGTAAAATGCATGTATTTACTTGAAAATAAAATCTATTCTAACAAAGAAAGATTTAAATGTTATTATTACTTATTTTTGTATTTTATTAATGTATGATAAAAAATAAAAAGTTTAAAGGAAGAAAATTTTATTAAACAAAATTCTATTATTCTTTGTATTTTTATTAAATGTAACAATTATTAATTAATAAAGAAGATTAAAAAAAAATCAAAGCAATTCGTCAAAACAAAATTTTAATATATTATTTGGTTTTGTTATTAACAAAAATAAAACAAATTAATGGAAATTAAAACAAAACAAAAGCATTTTGTTTAATCAAAAGAAAGGAAAAGAAATTAAAAAGGGTGATGGGCTAGGGATTTGTGAAATGTGTTAAAGCCCAAAACCAAAAAATGAAGAAGGAGAAAAGGGTCAGAATGGAGAAATGGGGGGGGGGGGGGGGGACGCGCTAGCAAACTTTGTGGGCTTAGGTGCTTGGGTCAGGAAGGCCCAGTTCACAAAGTTTCATTTCGTTTTTGTTAGGGTTCGTTCATTTAGGGTTTGTGTGAATCTCTTCCAGCGGCGCCACTCTCTCGTTCTCTTCTTCGTCTCTCTCAAACAAGCGCATTGATTCTCCCTTAAGCCCTAAGCCGCCAGAGCGCTACCTCACTCTCTCACCTTCTCCTAACGATGATCCTTGGCTTTGGATTGAGCGGTATGGTTTGTCATCTTTTTCACGTTTTATAGTTTCATTGTTCATGTGATTTTACAGTTTGTTTGATTTAGCTTGTTTTGCATGTTCTAGTTTGATTAACCTATGGTATTTTATGTGCCTAAAACACAGTAAGGGCTTGAGAAGTGTCTTACCTGTGAGATTTTCTGGAAAGTGGAGGGAGAGAGGCTAGAGCTGATGGCGTTCCTGGTGGCTAGAGGCGGAGGAGGGAGGAGATGATGAGCTTCGCGCTTCTGATTTACTGGTAACTTGGCTTTTGAAACTTTGACTGTTGGTTTGATTTCCTGGTTCTGACTTTGTTTAGAAATGATTGATAAGGATGATGATTCTGAAACTTTATTTGTTGTTGGTATTTTTGTTGATGATGATTTCTTTCTGAAACTTGTTATTGTCGCTTCTGAAATTCTCTTCCTCTTTGTTGAATGCTTATGTTAATGATAAAGCTTGTTCTGAAACTTGTTATTTGTTACTTTTGAACCTCTTTCCTTCTCTCTTTGGATGTTGATGATGATAATATCTCTGAAACTTGTTGCCTTTGAATGATGATTTCTTGCTTTTTGTTAATGATGATAGCAGCTCCGAAACCTTGTTGCCTTTGAAACTCTTTTCCTCTCTTCTTGATTTTGAATGTTGGTTGATGTTTTGTTAATGATGAAACTTGTTCTGAAACTTTGTTTTTGTTGGATAATGGTTAGCTTGTGCAGGCTCTGCTGTTTGGTAGGCTTTACAGTTTTGCAATCTTTTTCAGTTTTGCAATGATTATGCAGGCCATGGTTTGTTTGCTCACAAGGCTTTGTGATCTTTGTGAAACTGTTGGACAGTTTCTTCTGTACTGCAGGTTTTTTTTAACAGTTTGGGATTGCAGGTTTGGTTAAGGTTCATAAGGTTGGCTAGCTTGTGGTTTTTTACAGGCTTGCTTCTGTTTGAGAATTATTGCAGGTTTTTTTGAGTATTTTTGTTGTAGTTTGGTTGCTAACAGGTTTGTTTTTGTTAGTGGGCTTGCAGGTTCACAGTTTGGTTGTTTTGTATAGCTTGCAGTTTTGGCAAGCTTATTTGCAGTTTGTGGTGTTTGATAGCAGGTTTGCAGTTTGGTTAACTTGCAGTTTTGCTGAGCTTGGCAAGCTTGCAGGTTTGTTGGGTTTGTTGAGCTTGTGTAGGTTGGAAGCTTTGTTATGCTTTTTTTTATAACAGGTTGGAGAGTTTTTGTGAACTACTGAGTTTTTTTTGGCTTAGCTCTAATGTTCTCTCATTCCACTGTTTATGCAGTTAGATAGTTTTATATCTTTCTAGCTTTTTTTGTTTGCAACTTGTGATAGCCTGCTTTGCCAAACTGTACACTTCAAAAGGTGATATCCTTTTCTCTCTTTCTCTCTCCATGAAACAAGCATTTTTGCTTTTTTTTATTATATTCTGAAAAGTTTGCTTTTGTCTGGAAAATGATGAAAAAAAGCTATGACAAGCTTTTGGCTTGTGAATTGGTTTTCCTGCACATTGTATTTTCTACATTTGTACTTTTCTGACTGCATCCAGTTTGCTTTGTTCAATTGCTTAGTACATCTTACATCTAGTTTGGTTTGCCATGCTTAGTTTGCTTTGTTTGACAGTTTGGTTTGCAATGCAGTACAATTGGCGCCTATGTTTGTAATGTTGTCATGTTTTGTTGCAATGCTGCTTGCTACACTACTTGGTTGCTGACTTTGCAATGTTTGGTAGCTTGCCTTTGTATGCTAGCTTTGTATGCTTGCTTTGTACAACATGTTTCAGTTTGGCCCATGTTTGCATTTGAACCAATTGCTTTTGCATGTTTGCATTTGCACTTTTATTTTTCTCTTTGTGAACCAAGAAGAGCAATCTTCTTGTGATTTGCAAAGAGAAAAATAAAACGTGATGAAAAAAAATAGTACTCTGATTCCGGACGGCAAACTTTAATGATGAATTTTCCCTTCCTTTTTCTGTTTGAAAGATTAACTGTACTAATCTCCTTTTCTTTGTCTTTTTCATATGAGTACAAATTGGACAGCGACAAAGCAACGGAAGCAGAAGACTTTGAGCATGGGAGCAATGGAGTTTATGAGGCTTAGGCTTATATTTTTTCATTCATTGTAATAATTTATTTTTCCAAGTACTATAAATTGTAAAACTAAAAGTATATGAATAACAAACTATTTTTGTAACAACATTTGAAATGAATAAAAAAAAGTCTTTATCCAATTAAACTCTTCTACTGTCAAATAACTTGCCATTCTTCCTTGCATCTTCATTTAATTATTTAAATTCTCAAATCAGAATAATTGAAATTGCATTCCAACAATTCTAATCCAGATAACTTAAATTCCAAATAATCCAAAAACTTTGCAGTCTCGTAACTTTGCAACAGCATTCTAATCATAATACGCATTGTATTCCAATAAACAAGCAAGCATCTCATTCCATTAACAAGCAAACGTTTCATTCCATTAACAAGCAGATGTCTTAACAGACGCACATTATCCCGGATCAGATAAAACCTGAGTATTCCAAATGACAGTCTCAGCTCCCATTTTTTGTCCCAGATGAACAAACCTTGAGAGCAACCAGTAAACTTGAACAAGTGTGAAAACATGTAGCAGCTAATTGAATTTCTGAGAATTATGTTTCTTCTGAGAAATGCGATAGAAACCCTAATTCTTGATATGTTGCCAAAGAAAAGTCTGTTTGATCAATTCCTGAGCCAATCTTGAAAATCTGAGAAAACCCTAGGGTTGTGATTTCTTGGAGGGCAAATTTTGGGGTACAAAAGTTGACCCTGTTCAATCTTCTTGGACCTGAAGAGTTAGATTGGCGAGTTTTCCGTTCGTGAATCGAAGGTAAAAGATGATTGGACACTAGAGTGCCTATAAATTTGCACTCGTCAAAGCATAGTTGAGGGAATGGGCTTAAAGATGCCATTTGGAGATGTGACAGAATCTTGTCGGAGATGGGCTTAAAGATGCCATCCGAGAATGTTTGTTGAATTGTATGTTGTAGGTGAAAGGATGAGTATCAGAAAGGTATCCATATTTGGAACATCTCTGAGCTGGGGGTTTGAATAAGCAATAGATTAACATCCATGTTTGGAGAATCCGTAAACTGTTTTCATGAGTTAAATCTGAACAAGCGATAGATTAGCATCCATGTTTGGAAGCGTCCGTAAACTGTTTTCAGAAATCCTTGAAGTTGAATAAGCAATAGATTAACATCCATGTTTGGTGCATCCGTAAACTATTTTCAAAAGTTGAATCTGAACAAACGATAGATTAGCATCCATGTTTGGAAGCACCCGTAAACTGTTTTCAAAAATCCTTGAAGTTGAATAAGCAATAGATTAACATCCATGTTTGGAAGCACCCGTAAACTGTTTTCAAAAGTTGAATCTGAACAAGCGATAGATTAGCATCCATATTTAGAAGCACCCGTAAACTATTTTCAGAAGTCCTGGAGTTGAAGCTTGCTAAACTTATCCTGTGAAGGGTAAAATATTAGCTGAAACACAAAGTTATGTTGCATGAAATGTATGATGCAATATATGTGTTATATCAATGTTTATGATATATGAATGCAATGTATGCGCATGTAAGCTGATAAGCTGTCTTGCTGAGGAAGATAAATCCTGGATAGCTGGAGATAATAAAATCTTTGAGTGCTGTCGGGGAAGATAAATCCTGGACCAATGTTGAAGAGTATGTGTGTCTTCAAGTTTTTTGACAACCTCTGCGGGGAGAAGCTATACTGCTGGGGAATATTTGAAAACTCTATGGGGAAATGAGAATGAGCATCTTCATTCTGTTAGGGGAATTTGTGCTGAGGAGTCAAGAACGAGAATCTTCGATTTGCATGGGATTAAAAATTCTGTGGGGAATAGCCATACTGTTAGAGAGTAAGCTCAGGACTCTGGGAAAAGCTTATTCCTGTTTGGAAGAAGTTCAAGAGTTTTAGGTTGTATGCCACTTTGAGAATGAGAATCTTCATTCTGTCGGGAATATCGGGAATTCAGGTTGTATGCCACTTTGAGAATGAGAATCTTCATTATGTCGGGAATATCAGGAATTCAGGTTATATACCACTTTGAGAATGAGAATCTTCATTCTGTCAGGAATATCAGGAATTCAGGTTATATACCACTTTGAGAATGAGAATCTTCATTCTGTCGGGAATATCATGAATTCGGGTTATATGCCACTTTGAGAATGAGAATCTTCATTCTGTCGGGAATATCAGGAGCTTGGGAGTATGCCAATCTACTGGGGAAGTAAGAATGAGAATCTTCATTCAGGCGTTTGGGTCACGAGGTTGCGAGTATGCCAATCTTCTGAGGTTTTAAGGATGAGAATCTTCATTCTGTTAATGGTATCAGGAGGTTAGGAGTATACCAATCTTCTGAGGTTTTAAGGATGAGAATCTTCATTCTTGAGAGAAACAGAATTTTAGGAGCTTCAGTTGGCCGTTATTCTGCTGGTGGGTCGTTTCTGCCGAGATTTAGGAACTTGTCCGTAATTTAACTGAAGTAAAAGCTTTTGTCGAGATTTAGGAACTTGTCTGTAATTCAACTGAAGAAAACATCCCTGCTGAGATTTAGGAACTTGGCCGTAATTCAACCGAGAAAAAAGCTTTGTCGAGATTTAGGAACTCGTCCATAATTCGACTGAAGAAAACATCCCTGCTGAGATTTAGGAAATTGCCCGTAATTCAACTGAGAAAAAAGCTCTGTCGCTGTAATTTGTGAGAATATTTCCTGAAAGGTAAAGGTTAGTTGTATGACATATATCAAACAATGACGTTCTCAAAATAAATGAGATTGCGTTGTATGATGGCCTGATGTATGGATGTGTAATGTTTTCAAGATGACCTTTCGCTGGGGAAAATAAATCCCGAATTGGTGATGGAGACAAGAGTTGGATTCTTCATCTCTGATAGTGAAAAATCTGGAAGTGAATCAGAATAAATCGTTGAGAGATTTATCTGAAACAGCAAAAACCCAGAATATCTTCCACTGGAATAAGAATCGGGGAGATCTTAGTGTTGATCTGACTGAGCCAGAGAAGGTCTTGGATTAACTTTGACCCAACCGGATGATGAAGGAATCTTTGACGACTACAACTCCAAAATGTGATGAAGGAATCTTTGATGACTGCAACTCCAAAAGGTAATGATAACCTTTACCTGCCGATCAATCTGCATATGTTATGAATGTTGTTGAAATGTAATTTTGTTTTGGAGAATAAATCCTTGACAAGTGTTGGGGAAATAAACCCATGACCGCTGGTCTGCTAGAGAGGTGATGAACTTCTCGAGGATCTTGAATTTCTTTTCAGAAGGATTTTGGAGAGATTCGTCATTGCCCCTAGTTTCAAATGTTTGTGGCACTGCCCGAAAATTTGGACTGTATGCAACCCTTTGATGAGATTGACGTTTAATGCCCCAAGTGACGGTGACAGAAACTTGCCCCCAGGCTACTCTGCAATTGAGAGATTTCTTGAAATCTTGACTGGACTGCCCCAAGTTTGCTGGACTTTGAGAGATTTCCTGAAATCTTGACTGGACTGCCCCAGGTTAATAGGACAATGCCATGTCAGGTCCCTTTTTGTTTATAGGATATTTTTGCAACGAAAGTGTCATCCCACTTGAAGTGATTTTATTCACTGAGAGAGCTTTCGTTCATCGGAACTTTCACTGTGTGAATTTCTTTATTGTCAAACAAATAGCCATATGCAGACAATGATATTCAAATAATGCAAAGTTTATGCTTGTCTTGAAATTTTAAAAAATGCGTTTTTTAGCAGAAAACTTTTATAAGAAAAATTCAACTCAAGATTTAGAGCAAAGCCTTACAGGAGTCATGATACCTTTTGTAACAGTATGCTTTCGAACTAACCCATTCTTCAATTAGGACTTTTGAAGGGTTGTAACGTGTCCTGGTTCACGGTTTAAGAAACAAAGGATAAAGGCTCAAAGTATATTTGTACCCATCCGCTCTTCGTGATGTTCTTCAATCCTAAACTCAGTTAATTGTGTGTCGAACTCTATTCGAGTTTGGAACGATGTTTTTGGTGATGGTTCACACAAGTTGAATTTGTTGGAAGGCAGTCATTTTTGCAACATTTTTCATGTTGTTGAGTATTTGTAATGACCTCTTTCTTCTTTTTTTTTTGTTATCCCTAATTTTTTCCTGACTGTTCCTGTTTTCGAGATTACAGTCAGCGGAATGCCCCAACTTTCTTAAGCCTCCTTTGTAGGTTTTGGCTTAGTGGGATTTTCTCTTTGAGAGATAATGACTGTCTATGAGATAAGGAACCATCACTATCTTTTGGTTCCAAAGGAATGTTTTTGATGTCATTCGTTGTATTACGAACTGAGCGTTTGCGGCTAAACGCACATTTGAATTTAACTGAGAGACTACCCTGCCCCAGGTTTGATTAAAGGTTTCAATTTTGTGTTTAAAATAGGAAACTTCTACTTCTTTAGCTCGAAGGAGTTGACTAGGGATTATCTTCCTTATAAATCCAGTGTTTAGGATTTGAAAGAAACGCATGTACATCGTCAGCAAGGTCTGTCCAAAAGCATACTGTATGAGATTATGGCATTGTTTTCGTCATCCTCCCTCTAAAGACTTGTAACTTTTAGCAAGAGATAAATGTCAACAAGAAAGCAGAAATCATGGTTCAAGAATAGTGAAAACGAATGGATGAATTCAAGAGAAACATATGCAATGCATTAATGAAACAGAGTTTGACATCAACAGATAATTGTTTGAATAACAAAAGAAATTACAACTTGAAAATTTAAATGAAACAAAAGCCTCTTAGTTCGAACTTGTCATTTCAGGTGGAGAACCCTCAGCGGAAGATTTTCATCTGGCCATCCTGTGTGAATTCCAGCACTCCTCTGTCAATCAAGTCTTGGGTCTTGTTTTTCAGAGCCCAACAGTCGTCGGTGTCATGTCCAGGACTATAGGAGTGGTATGCACAAAATACATTGGGGTGATAGCCAGGAGTAGAGGTATTGGGGTTCCGAAGAGGATCCCTTAACACAGTCAGATTGACCTCCAACAAGCGTTCCAGTACTTGAGATAATGGTATGTAAATCTCAGTGAAGGGCCTTCCAAATGTATTTTGCTTACGCCGATTACCCTGTTGACGCTAGCGAGGTTGTTGTTGGGCTTGTGACCCTGAAGCAAGCTGGGGAGACTTTCCCTTGGCTTCTTGTCTCAAAGGAGGCTGAATGGTGACTTGATCCTCAACCCTACTTGTTTTCCCCACTTGGTTACATCCATCTTGAAGCAGTTTGTTAATGAGGATCTTTAACTCTTCTTGTCCTTGAGCCAGGTTTTCAATGAGAGCCATCTGGCTCACCAGTTGTCCCATCATCTGGATTTTCATCGTTGCCAACTCAATCTGTATCCCTTCTAACTGATCATTTCTGATGCCGCCTGTATTCCCTAGGACCATGCCCCTTGTGAGGAGAGCCTTCACTTCTTCTTGCCCCTTGGATAGGTTCAAGAACATTTCTTGAAGTTGGGAGTTTTGAGCCTGGATATCTTTGACAGTCCTCTCTAGAGCCATCTCTACTGAAATAAACAGTAGGAAAATAAGGATACCTGAAAAGGGGAAAACC
This sequence comes from Vicia faba, assembly GCA_948472305.1. NCBI lineage: Eukaryota > Viridiplantae > Streptophyta > Magnoliopsida > Fabales > Fabaceae > Vicia > Vicia faba. The sequence continues at coordinate 1,313,899,674 of OX451741.1, read as the reverse complement.
TGTCATGATACAATGCATGATACGTGGATGCATGTTTTCAAGGATCTCGCGGGGTAAACACAAGAAAATGTTAGAGGTCGAACTTGGATCAACATCTTTGATTTGAGAACTTTGTATCGGTGGATGTCTTTCCACGAGAATCAAGCTCACCATGTCAAATGGGTCATAGCCCACGATTCAAGTTGTTGCACTTGATCTTTAATGGCGTTTGTTTAGAGGAAAATCCTCTTGCCCTTTGGTAGACGTCTGGTTCAACATGACCCTGCATCAAAGACCCTCGAGATCCTTGAAATGGTTATTGAAAATGTTGTGGTATGATGTTATGATGTTATGTACAAGTATGCAAAAGTAAGCAAGTGTATATATAGACAGTCATATTCACACAAAGCAGACAAGTCCTTAAGTTTAGGCTTGCATGGAATTTGTGGGTAAGTACCCTCTTGAAGTTAGTTGGCTCAACCTGTCCTATAAATAGTAACCGGGTTCTAAGGAGCTCAATATCACTGGATTATTTTATGTGTTCATTGTTTCAGTATAGCCACTTAACTGGCGACCGAAATATTCCAAGAAAACAACCCTCAATGAGTGCAGTATCGAGTATCTACCAACTTCGGACTGCACCAAAGCAGGTCATCTCACTACCCCTAATAAGGCCAAGATGGTCAAGTAAGGTTCTAAGAGTTTATTAGTGCTTCATGACATCACTCAGCGGCCCCGTATTCTCTTTGATTGACTCAAAGGCTACCGGTACCCACAAATATGTCGCACTAACGTAGCCACTGCTTCAACCATGTCGGTATACCCCGCACAGTTCCCTCGCAATTTATTGCTACTTACCTAAAAGGTGCCCCCAAATCTGGGTGTAGGATTCAAAACAAAACCAAACAAGGAACCCGAAAGTAAAGCAATCAAAGCAAACAAGATAAGCATGTAAAGGTGATCTAAAACCCTTAAGGTAACCCCATTTTTGGAAAAGTCCCCAACAGAGTTGCCAGTTCTGTGATACGGTGGGAGAACTGACTTGAGGTTTTGCGTTTGTGTTCGCAATTGTGCGGTTTCGCAAGAGTCGCCACCGACTTTTTATTTTATCCAAAGGAAAGGTCAAAAAGCACAGGAAAGACCTTTGAGATGTTTTCTTGAGTTCGGGGGGTAGATTATGAAAAGGGAAGGTGCAAGCACCCTTTTCATCTATGGTTATCCATGGGCTCTTAGTTACTTGTTTAGATCACTTGCTTTTGCTTAATTGTTTGAAATGGTGTTTTGTGTGTGTGGTTTTGAAAATGCTTTGAAAAAAGAGGCCTTTTCTAGGCAACCTTTGTAATGATTCTTGTTTGAATATATACAAAGGTGTTTGTCTTTTTGAAAAGATATTTCAATGTTTTGAAAGTTTTGATTTGGGAAAGGTGTTGTGAAGTGTGTTTGAAAATAGCAAGGATGTTTGCAAGCTTTTGTTCAAGTAACTAAGAGTTGTCTACCCTATTTTACTCAAAGATCTTTCCTATACGTTTTTAACCCTTTTGACAGTGTTATTTCACCATTGCATTTGGTGAACAACCTTGTGTTAGGATGTTTAAACGGGACAGGCTCGGGTCATCGCATACAATCATTGAAAGCAACTTGTGAGACGCCCTAGCAATTTTGTAAGGGACGAGATCATTTTATCGAAGGCAACATCGAGGGTCATCGAGGGACTATGATCTTTATTTATCGAAGGGTTATTTGCTAGAGTGTCTCATATTCGAGGGACATGATTGTATTTCCGAGGCAACAAGCGAGGTTACCCTAGAGGTGCAAGTGTGCATTGTGTATTGATTTTCATGCATTTAGGTCTTGTATTAGGTTATCTAGTGATTTATTTTGAATCTTGTCATACACGCCTAACTACTATACAGTATATTGAAAGCAATAAATTGCGGAAATTAAAAGTCTAAGTTATTACAAAAGTATCTGGGGATGGGGGTACAATTATTTACAAATGGGAATGAGTCTCACAAGGATAATAATGTCCAAATATCATGTGTTACAACCAAATCGAATTGTCGCAATTCAAAGTAAATCCATAACAAATTATAAAAATGAAGAAAATCAATCAATTGTAAAATGCATGTATTTACTTGAAAATAAAATCTATTCTAACAAAGAAAGATTTAAATGTTATTATTACTTCTTTTTGTATTTTATTAATGTATAATAAAAAATAAAAAGTTTAAAGGAAGAAAATTTTATTAAACAAAATTCTATTATTCTTTGTATTTTTATTAAATGTAACAATTATTAATTAATAAAGAAGATTAAAAAAAATCAAAGCAATTCGTCAAAACAAAATTTTAATATATTATTTGGTTTTATTATTAACAAAAATAAAACAAATTAATGGAAATTAAAACAAAACAAAAGCATTTTTGTTTAATCATAAGAAAGGAAAGGAAATTATAAAGGGTGATGGGCTAGGGATTTGTGAAATGTGTTAAAGCCCAAAACCAAAAAATGAAGAAGGAGAAAAGGGGCAGAATGGAGAAATGGGGGGGGGGGGGGGACACGCTAGCAAACTTTGTGGGCTTAGGTGCTTGGGTCAGGAAGGCCCAGATCACAAAGTTTCATTTCGTTTTTGTTAGGGTCCGTTCATTTAGGGTTTGTGTGAATCTCTTCCAGCGGCACCGCTCTCTCGTTCTCTTCTTCGTCTCTCTCAAACAAGCGCACTAATTCTCCCTTAAGCCCTAGGCCACCAGAGCGCCACATCACTCTCTCACCTTCTCCTAACGATGATCCCTGGCTTTGGATTGAGCGGTATGGTTTGTCATCTTTTTCGTGTTTTACAGTTTCATTGTTCATGTGATTTTACAGTTTGTTTGATTTAGCTTGCTTTGCATGTTCTAGTTTGATTAACCTATGGTCTTTTATGTGCCTAAAACACAGTAAGGGCTTGAGAAGTGTCTTACCTGTGAGATTTTCTGGAAAGTGGAGGGAGAGAGGCCAGAGCTGATGGCGTTCCTGGTGGCTAGAGGCCGGGGAGGGAGGAGATGATGAGCTTCGCGCTTCTGATTTACTGGTGACTTGGCTTTTGAAACTTTGATTGTTGGTTTGATTTCCTGCTTCTGACTTTGTTTGGAAATGATTGATAAGGATGATGATTCTGAAACTTTATTTGTTGTTGGTATTTTTGTTGATGATGATTTCTTTCTGAAACTTGTTATTGTCGCTTCTGAAATTCTCTTCCTCTTTGTTGAATGTTGATGTTGATAATAAAGCTTGTTTTGAAACTTGTTGTTTCTTACTTCTAAACCTCTTTCCTTCTCTCTTTGGATGCTGATGATGATAATATCTCTGAAACCTGTTGCCTTTGAATGATGATTTCTTGCTTTTTGTTAATGATGATAGCAGTTCCGAAACCTTGTTGCCTTTGAAACTCTTTTCCTCTCTTCTTGATTTTGAATGTTGGTTGATGTTTTGTTAATGATGAAACTTGTACTGAAACTTTGTTGTTGTTGGATAATGGTTAGCTTGTGCAGGCTATGCTGTTTGGTAGGCTTTACAGTTTTGCAATCTTTTGCAATTTTGCAATGATTATGCAGGCCATGGTTTGTTTACTCACAAGTCTTTGTGATCTTTGTGAAACTGTTGGACAGTTTCTTCTGTACTGCAGGTTTTTTTTTTGAACAGTTTGGGATTGCAGGTTTAGTTATGGTTCACAGGGTTGGCTAGCTTGTGGTTTTTTACAGGCTTGCTTCTGTTTGAGAATTATTGCAGGTTTTTTGAGTATTTTTGTTGTAGTTTGGTTGCTAACAGGTTTGTTTTTGTTAGTGGGCTTGCAGGTTCACAGTTTGGTTGTTTTGTGTAGCTTGCAGTTTTGGCAAGCTTATTTGCAGTTTGTGGTGTTTGATAGCAGGTTTGCAGTTTGGTTAACTTGCAGTTTTGCTGAGCTTGGCAAGCTTGCAGGTTTGTTGGGTTTGTTGAGCTTGTGTAGGTTGGAAGCTTTGTTATGCTTTTTGTTTGATAACAAGTTGGAGAGTTTTTGTGAACTGCTGAGTTTTTTTTGGCTTAGCTCTAATGTTCTCTCCTTTCACTGTTTATGCAGTTAGATAGTTTTATATCTTTCTAGCTTTTTTTGTTTGCAACTTATGATAGCCTGCTTTGCCAAACTGTACACTTCAAAAGGTGATATCCTTTTCTCTCTTTCTCTCTCCATGAAACAAGCATTTTTGCTTTTTTTTTATTATATTCTGAAAAGTTTGCTTTTGTCTGGAAAATGATGAAAAAAAGCTATGACAAGCTTTTGGCTTGTGAATTGGTTTTCCTGCTGCACTGTATTTTCTGCATTTGTACTTTTCTGACTGCATCCAATTTGCTTTGTTCAATTTCTTAGTACAGCTTGCATCTGGTGTGGTTTGCCATGCTTAGTTTGCTTAGTTTGACAGTTTGGTTTGCAATGCAGTACAATTGGCGCTTATGTTTGTAATGTTGCCATGTTTTGTTGCAATGCTGCTTGCTACACTACTTTGTTGCTGACTTTGCAATGTTTGGTAGCTTGCCTTTGTATGCTAGCTTTGTATGCTTGCTTTGTACAGCATGTTTCAGTTTGGCCCATGTTTGCATTTGAACCAATTGCTTTTGCATGTTTGCATTTGCACTTTTATTTTTCTCTTTGTGAACCAAGAAGAGCAATCTTCTTGTGATTTTCGAAGAGAAAAATAAAACGTGATGAAAAAAAAAATAGCACTCTGATTCCGGACGGCAAACTTTAATGATAAATTTTCCCTTCCTTTTTCTGTTTGAAAGATTAACTGTACTAATCTCCTTTTCTTTGTCTTTTTCATATGAGCACAAATTGGACGGCGACAAAGCAACTGAAGCAGAAGACTTTGAGCATGGGAGCAATGGAGTTTAGGAGGCTTAGGCTTAGATTTTTTCATTCATTGTAATGATTTATTTTTCCAAGTACTATAAGTTGTAAAACTTAAAGTATATGAATAACAAACTATTTTTGTAATAACATTTGAAATGAATAAAAAAGTCTTTATCCAATTAAACTCTTCTACTGTCAAATATCTTGTCATTCTTCCTTACATCTTCATTTAATTATTTAAGATTCTCAAATCAGAATAATTGAAATTGCATTCCAACAATTCTAATCCAGATAACTTAAATTCCAAATAATCCAAAAACTTTGCAGTCTCGTAACTTTGCAACGGCATTCTAATCATAATACGCATTATATTCCAATAAACAAGCAAGCATCTCATTCCATTAACAAGCAAACGTTTCATTCCATTAACAAGCAGATGTCTTAACAGACGCATATTATCCCGGATCAGATAAAACTTGAGTATTCCAAATGACAGTCTCAGCTCCCATTTTTTGTCCCAGATGAACAAACCTTGAGAACAACCAGTAAACTTGAACAAGTGTGAAAACATGTAGCAGCTAATTGAATTTCTTAGAATTATGTTTCTTCTGAGAAATGTGATAGAAACCCTAATTCTTGATTTGTTGCCAAAGAAAAGTCTGTTTGATCAATTCCTGAGCCAATCTTGAAAATCTGAGAAAACCCTAGGGTTGTGATTTCTTGGAGGGCAAATTTTGGGGTACAACAACCTCATTTGAAATGTATTGAGGAATATGGGAGGGAAAATTTTGGGGTACAACATTCCTGCATACAACCTTCGATTGTACCATTGGCCTCACATGGTTCACAATGCAATGGCTGCCTGCATGCCTACTTCGATTGAACATTTGATGCCTGCATGCCTGTGTTGATTGGACAAATAATTCCCTCCATGCTTGCTTTGATTCACAAACTGATAGCTAGCTGCATGTAGCCTTCGATTTTGCAAATAGCTTCCTTCTTGCATGCTTCAAAGCAAGGGACTTCTTCAGGCCAGCAGGCACAAGGCAAAGGCCTCTTGTTTGGTTTCCTTCGAATCAGGAGGCAAAGGCCTCTTTTCCGGTTTCCTTCGATTGTGCCCTTTACCTCCTGCATGCTTCCTTCATTTGGGAGTGTGGCTTCCTTCAATACAAGCTTTGGTTGCATTCTTCGTTTGGGCTTGTGGCCTCCTTCGAATGCAATTTTAGGCTACATCATTCGTTTGCCCATATGACCTTTGGCAGGAAAATTTTGTTTGGACAGTGGCTCTTTATGCAACCTTTTGTTTGAGCATAGGCCTCTTGCATGTTTGCTTGAAGTCACGAAGCAATGGCCTTCTACAATTCTCCTTTGACTCATAAGCCATTGGTTTTGCTTGTTTGCCAAACTCATAAGGCATAACTTCTCCTTCATGCTAGCGCCCCCAAAGCAGGAACCTCCTGCATACACCCTTTCGTTTGGCCATGTGACCTCTGGCAGGAAAGCCTTTGATTGGACAAGAGCCACATTCACAAAAAGCTTTGATTGGAGTTTTGGTTCCCTTCGAATCAGCATACTTTGAATCCAATCTGAACCCTTTGAAGCAAGCTTGTTTGAAGAACTTTGAGCAAATCTCATAGCCTTATCCTCAAAATATCACTTGTCAGGCTATGTTGCTTCCAAATCTTTAAATAATCAGAGGCTTACATAAAGGTTCGAATCTTGGTCTACTGGATAATAATATTCTTGGATAACATAGCAAAAAGCTACGTACCCTTTTTTTCATAAAGAGTACTTTAATCACAAAGTCAGCTCCTAATCTGATTTTGGTCTGAACGAAAGCAGTGTCAAAAGCATATGTCCAATCTCCTGTCTCCAACAGACAGCAAGACCCCACTTGTACTTGAAACTTAGGAATAACGAAATGGATCAAATTTGTTTTCATTTCAACCAAACCATGGTTTTTATTCTACAAATCTGGTTACTCCAGCACCTCTAACCCTTTCTCTATAAATAGATAAACAGTTGAAAGCTGAAAGGAAGACTTTTGGGTGTGGAAAGAATCTTCAAAAATCATCAAACTCTCAAAACTCTTAAACTCTTAAGATTTCCAAACGCTAAACACAAACCCTTTGAATCCAGAAGAAACACCACACCTGTTTCCTTGGCCCTTCGAATCTAAAGAAACATAACACTTGTTTATTTTTCTCTTTCGAATCTGAAGCAATCCAGCCCTTGGTTCCTCTTTCGAATCCAGTACTAGAAGCACAACCCCTGTTTCTTTCCTTCGAGTCCAGGAGAACTCAGGGAAGCCACTCAAGGTCCAGCACACGTTCCAGCTTCAAGCAAGGTAAGTCACTCTGACCTTGCACTTTTTGTTTTAAGCATATACATCACATTTGTTTCCATTTCGTTTCTCCCTTTTCAATTTGTTTTTCATTGCTAACCTTTTGGTTTTGTTTCTTGGTTTATCAAACGTTTTCAGAACTAATCTGGCCATGTTGCTATTTAAATCCCAAACGAAAGAAAACGTGAGGAAGGAGGTGTGAATCGAAGCTTTAGGCTTCACCCCTGGCTGCTTTACAGTTGCAAGTAGAACAAAGAGTTTGGCCTTAGACTTCTTCACACACTGACTTCTAGGCCATTCGAAGGAGAAAAAAAGAAGAAACGAAAGTTATCCACACTGACTGTCAGGCCTCAATCGAAAGAAATAGCCAGAAGGATGTCCATATTGACTCCCAGGCCTCAATCAAAAGAAGGAAAAAAGGCATGGTCGAAGCTTACTTGCTCACCCTAACATTCCTGCAATTGAAGGAAGCAGAAAGGCAGAATCGAAGGCTGCATCTCATGCTTCATGCTAAGCCCAAGTCGAAAGGAGCCAGAGAAGCAGAATCGAAGGGTTTTGCTGCCCAAATCGAAGCACTCATTTTTCTTCCTTTTATTTTGTTTTGTCTTTACATTTTCTTACTATTCAATATGGTTGTAATAGTGTAGGATTTATTTTCTGCATTTTTATTTCTTTTGTACAAATGTTAGTAATTAGGATGTATGGCAAGATAAAACCAACAATTAGACAACCCAAAAAATCAAAGACAAAATGCATGCAAATCAAACACCTTATTCACACATGCACCTCTAGGGTAATCTCACTTGTTGCCTCGGAAAATAGTCATGTCCCTCGAATATGGAAGTTTTAGCAAAGACCCTCGATAAAATATCGTAGTCCCTCGATGACCCTCGATGTTGCCTTCGCTAAATGATCTAGTCCCTAACGAAATTTCTAAAACGTCTTATAAGTTGCCTTCTATGACTATACAAACGAACCACACATGTCCCTTCACATCCAACGATGGGTCTTCTTACCAAATCAATGGTAAGATAGCAACATCTAAAGGAGGAGGAAAAGAACATAGACCTTTTGAGTAGGTAGGATGCTCATAGTTGCTCGCTTGCTCACAACAAAAAACATTTTTACACCAACACTTTCAAATTGAAACATTTTCAAAAGACAAAGCTCTTTGGACGCATTCTTATAGAAACGAGAATCATTACAAAGACGATTTTAAAATACTTTCAAACCCACATCACAATACAACTTTTCAAATAAAGCATTTTCAAGTGATCTAGCAAGCAACTAAGAGCCCGTAGATAACTACGGATGAAAAGGGTGCTAACACCTTCCCTTTTCATAACCTACCCCCCGAACTTGAGAAATAATCTCGAAAGGTCTTTCCTGTTCTTTTCAGACTTTCCTTATTGGATAAAAGAAAAGTCAGTGGCGACTCTTGCTATCTGCAATAATTACGATCAAACGCAAAACACCCAAGTCAGTTCTCCCACCGTATTACATATTGCAAGTGTTGAAAGAGAAGAAGTTATATGCAAAGTTATCGAAGTCTGAGTTCTGATTAACAAAAGTTTGCTTTCTTGGTCAGGTTATTTTAGGTGACGGTGTTGCGGTAGATCCATCCAAGGTGGATGCAGTGTTGCAGTGGGAAGCTCCAAAATCAGTTACGGAAATTAGAAGTTTTTGGGCTTAGCTGGTTATTATAGAAGATTTATTGAGGGTTTTTCTAAGTTAGCACTTCTGCAAACTCAGGTGACTTATAAAGGTAGAGCATTTGTGTGGAACATTCAATGTGAAGAAAGTTTTGTTGATCTAAAGAAGAGATTAACGACGCCTCTGATTTTGATATAACCTAATCCTGAAGAATCATTTGTTGTACATTATGATGCTTCTAAATTGGGTTTATTTAGTGTGCTTATGTAGAATGATAAAGTAGTAGCGTATGCGTCGAGGCAATTGAGGACTCATGAAAGGAATTACCCTACTCATGATCTAGAACTGGATGTGGTAGTGTTTTTGTTAAATATTTGGAGGCATTATCTCTATGGTTCCCGATTTGAAGTGTTTAGTGATCATAAAAGATTAAAAACCTTATTTGATTAGAAGGAATTGAATATGTGGCAAAGAAGGTGGTTATATTTATTGGAAGACTATGGCTTTGGCTTGAATTACCACCCTGGTAAAGCTAATGTTGTGGCAGATACCTTAAGTAGGAAACTGTTACATATATCTTCTATGATGGTTAGAGAATTAGAATTGATCGGTCAATTCAGAGAAATGAGTTTAGTCTATGAAGTGACACCGCAGAGTGTGATGTTAGGAATGTTGAATATTAAAAATGATTTCCTGGATAATATTAAAGAGGCTCAGAAGTTAGATGTGAAGTTGGTAGACTTGATTTCTGAGAGTAACCAATCTGAGGACGGTGATTTTAAAGTAGATGACCAAGGTGTGTTGAGATTCCGCAACAGAATTTGCATTCTTGATAATGCAGAGATGAGAAAAATGATTCTAGAAGAAAGTCATAGGAGTAGTTTGAGTATTTATCCGGGAGCTACTAAGATGTATCACGACTTGAAGAAGTTATTTTGGTGGTCCAGATTGAAACAGGATGTAGCACGGTTTGTGTATGCATGTTTGACTTGCCAGAAGTCGGAAGTCAAACATTAGAAACTTGTGGGATTGTTGAAACCTTTAGATGTTCCAAAGTGGAAGTGGGATAGCATATCAATGGAATTTGTGACAGGGCTGCCAAGTACTCCAATAGGGCATGATACTATTTGGGTGATTGTTGATAGGATAACAAAACCAACTCACTTTATTCCTATTAATATCAGTTTTCCTATGCCGAAGTTGGCAGAGATTTACATCCGTATAATTGTGAAACTTCATGAAGTTCCGTCAAGTGTTGTATCTAATAGAGATATGAGGTTTACTTCTAATTTTTGGAAGAGTTTGCAGGATGTGTTGGGCTCCAAGATGAGATTGAGTTATGCATATCACCCACAGACAGATGGTCAGACAGAGAGAACTATTCAGTCATTAGAGGATTTGTTGAGAGCTTGTGTTCTTGAGCAGGGAGGTACATGGGATAGTTATCTTCCACTGATAGAGTTCACTTACAATAATAGTATCCATTCGAGCATTGGTATGGAACCCTTCGAAGCACTGTATGGTTGGAGGTTCATAACGCCTTTGTGTTGGTATGAATCTGGTGAAAGTGTAGTGCTGCGACTCGAAATTGCACGATAGACTATGGAGAAAGTGAAGTTAATTTAAGATAATATGAAGGCTTCACAGAGTAAACAAAAGAGTTACCATGATAAGAGGAGGAACGATCTTGAGTTTCAAGCAGGATACCATGTATTCTTGAGAGTTTCTTCGATGACCGGTGTAGGTCGTGGTGTTGAAATAAAAAAAGCTTACTCCTCAGTTTATTGGTCTATATCAGATTTCCGACAAAGTGGGATGTGTTGCATATAGAGTGGCCTTGCCACCTAATATGTCGAATTTGCTTGATGTGTTCTATGTGTCGCAACTCAGAAAGTATATTTTATATCTGTCTCATGTGATTGCGATGGATGATGTACAAGTGTCGGATAATCTTATTATTAAGACCATACCCGTGAGGATCGAGGATCGTGAAATAAAGAAGCTGAGGGGCAAGGATATTTCTATTTTGAAAGTGGTTTGGGGAGGAGCTGCTGGAGAGAATGCGACATGAGAATTAGAGAGCAAGATGTGAGAGGCTTATCCAGAGTTATTCACATCAGGTAATTTTCGAGGACGAAAATGTTTTAAGTGGGGAGAGTTGTAACACCCCGATTTTGTTTGAATTATTTTTATTTAATTAATTAGGTGATGTGATGTACTTGTATGCTATAGTGAATCTTTTGATGTATTGTGATGCATTTGTTGGGAATTAGAAGCCTTAGAAATTATCGGAGTTAAGATGATATGGGTGTATGACCAAAAGTATAAAACATAAGGGTGTGGAGATATAAATGGTTTTATTAACATTATTTGAATTAAAATATTAGATTTATTATTATAGATATTTTACCGCAAAAATTTTCTCTCCCATTTTTTTTCAAGACATGCTCACAAAGTTCTCAAATGCTCAAGGATTCTCAAGAGTTGATCAAACAAACTCTTCTCCTAAGCAATGGGTCCACAACTAGGGTATCATCTTGCATAATAAATAATGGGTTTTAAAGACCTAAAATGGTTTTTATGGTTCATCATAGGTCTTCAATAATGCTCATTTCAAGTTTCAAGCCTTGCATCACAAGTTTGCTCTGTCAATAGCTCAGATGATTGAAAGTCAACCGTATTGAGTAAAAAGTCAACTATGGTCAACATACAGTCAAACTTCAATATTTTTGGCCAATATCAACATTTTGAAGTGATATTCATGATTTTATCAAGGGTTGATCTTGATTCCTCAAGGAAAGTCCTTAAATCATCAAAAGTCAAAAGTTCCCAAATTAGCGTTTCCTTAGGAGAAGTCAACTGGACTTTGACTAAGCATAACTTTCACATGTTGTATCAACTTTTCCCCAACCAAAGCCCATTTTGAATTAAATTCAATTCTCTACAACTTTGTATTTATGCTCAAGTCTAGAAAGTGCTTCATTTGAAAGATATGAGCTAACATTACAGGTCATTTCAAAAGTCAACAAAAAGACACTTTTTGTCAAGGCAACTTACATCAAGAAAAAGTCTCCAAATGCAAAAATTATCAAAAGAGAAATTGTATAGGATATCTTGAGCTTTCCAAAAAGTCTAAGATCACATTCAAAAGATGAAAATTAAGCAAGTTATGAGTTGCACAAGTTGGGAAATTTTGAGGAAATGCATGAAATGCAAAATGAGCAAACTTGAAATTTTGGACTTTTGGGCCTAACTTTTTAGGTTCCAAACATGTCCATGACCATATGAAAGCCTCCTAAGATCACTCATACTTTGTCTTATATTTTCTTATTATTTTATTTATATTTATTTTGTTTTTACATAAATAAATACAAAATAAATTAAATAAGGTACAAAATCATTGGGCCAAATGCATGATGGGTTTCTTAAGGCCCAAAACATTTCAACATAACTTGCCAAAACCGTGTAGGACTCAACAAGGCAAGGAGAATCTCAAGAATTGAAGTTTTTTAATGTGCTGGGATTCCTGTCTCATAAGCCATGAATACATTGTTTCCTTCCATATATATTCACCCTCATTTCCTTCCTCTATATAAGTGCTACCAAATCAAATCAAAGGTACACGCGGAGACTGCTTCAAACACACCCCAAAGTCCCAAAAAATCTCAAGAAAAGTGAAAACCTGTAGTGTACAATCTAGCCACTCCTAATCAAAAATAAGCACTCTATTCACTTCCTGAGGATTAGTATAGTAGTACAGGATGCAGTAATCACATGGGGTTTATAACCCCTAAATCTTGGATCACCATTGTTAAACCGTGATAAGGTTTTTTGTTCGAAACTTACTTTACACACACATTTAGCCCAAAAGGACCACACCATTGGATTCATGGACCCCAAAATAGGGAGGTAGGGTGTTATTTGTTGCCTCATAATGTTTAGTTTGCAGGTTGAATGAAAGGAGTAACCAGAGAAGACGACCGGAGCTAGGGCTCCAGCGCCTCTCTGGTCAATGCAGGAAGATTCACATTATATGCATTTTGTTTGGTTTATGTTAATGGATGTAACGACCTCCCCGGTGGTAAGCGTGTGTGTGTAAAAGTGTTAGTGTGTCAGGGCATGTGTTCGATCCCTGCCCCTGGCATGTTATTTTTCATACTTTTCTCTTGCAAATCATGTGCCAAGCAATCCAGCACGCGTATCGTACATTTCATATCTTGATCATCAGATCTCAATAAGATCCAAATCCAGCACCTCAGATGCACGCCCTCACCATGAACCTTCAAGGGCCATCCTCACTGAAACTAGCGCAAATTCTGGGCCTTGTCAAGTTGGGCTTAGAAATTATTTTCTCACACCCCCCATATTTGCATTTCAGGCCCATTTCTTTTCTTTTTTTTTAATAATTATTTGTTTTGAGTAATTAACCTTTTTTTTTAAATAACTAATTAAATTCATTTTAATCAGAACAAATCACTAAAAATTAGATTTAAGTTTTGATTAATTAATTTAATTTTTGATAAATAGAAATTGATTTAATTTAATCACATTTTGGTTTTATTTTATTAATTAATTTCTAAAATAATTAGAATTAGGGTGAATTATTATTTTACACTATAAAAATATTTTTCTAAACAAAACACCAAAAACATTTTCCTAACACTTAGATTTTTTTTTAGGTTTTAATATCTTTTCCTAATTTCTTTTATTTATTCTTTGCTATTTAAATTCTAGAAATAGATGTATAGGTTGCACTAAATGATTTTGTAATAGTTAGTTTATCTTCTCGCATTTCTTTTTCTAAATATTGTAACTGCTCATGGGATGTAATAGCTTAGGATTCCTTATTTCCTGCACTTTACTTTCTGCACCTATAACTATGTATGTATGTATATATAACTTTATAGTAATTAGGCGTGTATGATAAGATCTAAAATCAAACGACAACTAACCTTAATCTCAAAGATTAAAATAACTGAATCACAACACACTTTGCACACTCGAATCTCTAGGGTAACTCCACTTGTTGCCTTTGAAAAATAGTCATGTCCCTCGAACGTAGGATGCTTTAGTAAAGACCCTCGGTTAAAAGATCGTAGTCCCTTGATGACCCTTTGATGCTGCCTTCGATAAACAATCTTAGTCCCTTACGACAAATTGCTAAAGCACCCTACGAGTTGTCTTTATGATTGTATGATGACCCGCACTTGTCCCTCAAACATCCAACGATAGGACTTCCTACTAACTAATGGTAGGATAGCACTATCTAAAGGAAGAGGAAAAGAATAAGAGACTTTTGAGTAGGTAGATAGCTTTTAATCACTTGCTCACAAAAACATATTTTTTCACACAAAACACGTCTTTTCTGAAATATTTTCAAAACAAACACTTTGTATGTGTTCTCAACAATACGGGAATCATTACAACGTTTTCCGAACTTAGGCATTTTTTCAAAAAAAATTCAAACTTACACATTCACAAAGCATTTTTCAAAAGTGGGCTAGCAATTAAGAGCCCGTAGATAACTACGGATGAAAAGGGTACTAACACATTCCCTTTTCATAACATATCACCCTTAATCACAAAATTCTCAAAAGGTCTTTCCTGTTCTTTTCACCCTTTTCTTTATTGGATAAAAGAAAAGTCGGTGGCGACTCTTGCTATCTGCAACATTTGCGATAAAATGTAAACCCAAAAGTCAGTTCTCCTACCGTATTACTGAACATGCGACTCTGCTGGGAAAATAAAAGTGGGGTTACCTTAAGAGCTAGATCACATTTATTGCTTTACTTGTTTGCCTTGTATGATTTATATCTCGGGATATGCTTGGGTTTATTTCTTGTATAGATCTTATACCAAGATATGGGGGCATTTTAGGTAAGTAGCAATAGATCGTGAAAATTGTACGGCGTATACCGATACCGTTGAAGTGATGGTTATATTAATGTGACACATTGGTTGGTGTCGGTGTCCCTTGAGTTAATTCAAGGAGAATGTTGGGTTGCTGCGTGGTGTTGTAAAGCCCTAACTGACTGTAGAACCTTAGTTGACACAACTTAGCCATTAGAAAGTAGTGAGATAGCAGACTTTGGTGTAGATTGAAGTTGGTTGATACTCGATACTACATTCATTGAGGTCGGACTCTCGAGATACTTTGGTCGTAAATCAGATGCTTGTGCTGAAACAATGTCTGGGAGAAAGATCAGTGATATTGAGGCTCCTAGAACCCAGATACTTCTTTTAGGACAGGTTGAGCCAACTAAAACTTCAAGAGGGTACGTACCTACAAACTCCATGCAAGCTTAAACCTAAGGCCTTGTGTGTTTCGTTTGTGTATCATTAATTGTTCAAACATGACATGATAACATCATGACATTATACCATATCATTTTCACTAACCATTTCAAGGACCAAGGGATATATATTTGTTCTTTATTGTAGGTTATGGCCTCCGCTCGCCGAAACACTATCTGGATCAACTTTGTAAGGGTGCCTTATCGGCTTAAGGAGTTAGTCTCAAGGGTTCCTGAAAGTTCTCCATTCATCAGAAGGCATGGTCGAGTACTCATTTTGGTAACCCTAGGTTTTAACAAAGACATGATGAGTATTCTATTCCAGTTCTTTGACCATGCACATCATTGCTTCACCTTTCCAGATTATCAGTTAGTACCCATAATTAAGGAGTTCTCTCAATTACTGGGAGTACCTGTTCTTGATCATACACCCTTCACCGGTTTAGAGGAAGCTCTGAAACCAGAAGATATTGCAGCAGCCTTACATCTGAAGCGGTCCGACATTCTGTCTAACTGGGAAACGAGAAGTGGAGTCAAAGACTTTCTGGCTAAATTTCTGATAGAGAAGGCTCAACTATTTCTGGATTCTATGAGTTTTTAGGCTTTCGAAGAGAACTTGGCTTTTCTAATCTATGGATTGGTATTATTCTCTAATCCATGCCAACTCATAGATGTTAACACCATCAAAATATTTCTTTCTCATAACCATGTGCCTACCTTGCTCGGAGATATTCTGCATTCTCTTATATGTTGCATACCTTTGCTATCCATGTGGTTTATTTCGCACCTTCCCTGATCAGTAATGAAGAATGAATAAGGTTTGAGGTGGTCATAAAGAATAATGTCACTTTCTCATACAGACATCTACTGGTATTCCCGATCTCATGAGGATATCACTATCATTGACCGCTGTGGGGAATTCCCTAATGTTCCACTCATTAGCATTAGGGGAGGTATTACTTATATTCCTTCTCTGGCTCTACGCCAATTTGGTTATGCTCGAAGAGATGGTCCTCATGATACACTTATCCAGGGTATTATGTTCGATTACAAAAATTATCCTCAAGGTTATCGTCAAAGGATTATGGATGCTTGGGGCATGGTGAGCAAGATTGATAGTGAGGCTTTAGGATAGAAGAACTCCATCCCTCTGGAGCCATATCTCAAATGGGTACGGGCTCACGCTCAAAACCTAATGATGTTGTATTCGGCTATCCTACCGGTGATCATAGAGCCTGTTGTCGAAGGAGATGTTTCTCACACCATCCTCCATCCAGACATGCCCACTGACCTTGAAGAATTGCAGAAGTCCTGGATTCAACTCAAGTAAGAACGGACACCTTTGAAACTCAATTCTATGTAAGTGAAAAGAAAGTGCTGGAGCTCACAAAGCAACTACATGAGGAGTAGAGTCTTAATGTATACATCAACACGAAGAGGAAGCGTCCATGGGAAGCTTGAGTCTAGGGTCTTAGGAGTTTACTTTTTTTTGTCTCTTTGAGACCCTATTGTTTTCATTGTAAGCCTAAAAGGAAATTATAATATGAACTTACTAATAACATATTTATTTTTATTTCCTCTTGGTTAGAAAATTTAGATCTCCTAAGGTCCTTGAAAACATTACATTTACATATCATGCATCGTTACATAACAGGTTTTCAATACAGGTTTTCTCATCTACTTACTGTTTATTTCAGTATAAGACGACCCTCGAACAAACTGTTAAGGATCTCCAAGCTCAGCATGCACAATTTCAAGAGACTCTTTTGAATTTGGCACAGGGGCAGAAAGACCTGATGGCGCTTGTCGCTAAGAAAAAGAAGATTAAAAATTCGGTTGTTATCCTCAACATGGGGAGAAGATTCAAATGTCTTACTCAACCGATTCAAGTGGATGATATATTCTCTGAGGAAGACAACAGCCAAGAAGAGGATAGTAGAAGCATCAAGCCTGAAGGTAGAAACAGTCAGGATTCTGAAGATGAAGACTACTCCGACAAATAGTACCCTTCCGCAAATGACAAGTACAAGCAGTTGGAAGACCGTCTAAAGCTATAGAGATCCAGAAGGTTCCTGGATTGGATTTTGGAGAACTAGGTCTGATCTCGGGGGTGGTCATCCCTCACAAGTTCAAGGTCTCCACCTTTGCTAAATATGATGGGGTCTCTTGTCCCAAACTCTATTTGAGGTCCTATGTTCGAAAGATCCAACCTCATACTGTTGACCGGAAATTATGGGTCCATTTCTTTCAAGAAAGCTTGTCCGACACTCAACTTGAATGGTTCTATCAGCTCGAAGGAACCAACATCCATACATGGGAAGAGTTGGCTACTGCTTTCTATAAGCAGTATCAATATAATGCTGACCTTGCACCAACTCGTGTGCAACTGTAAAACATGTATGTGGGCTCGAATGAAGGGTTCAAGGAGTATGCACAAAAATGGAGGGATTTAGGTGAAAGGGTGAAACCTCCCTTGTATGACCGAGAGCTGGTAGATATGTTCATGGACACTCTGATAGGTCCATTCTTTAATCTGTTAATTGGAAGCTCACCGTCTGGTTTTACAGAGTTGATTCTGACTGGAGAAAGAGTTGAAAGTGGTATTAAGAGTGGGGAGATTCGGATGTCTACATCTTCTAATGCTGTGAAGAAGCCATTCGGTGGTAAAAAAGAAGCCAATATTGTTTATGGCCAGAAGGGCCATAGTAAAAATGATTTCTATCAGTCTGTGGGAGCGGTGTTGATCTCTAATTTGGCGTCTCTTCAAAAACAACAACAACAACAACAGGGAAATTGACGAAGGCCAGACGCTCTGTTAAGGTAGTTTACCAAGATCGGCATGCCTTTATCTCAGGCATTGCAACATTTGTTAAAAGCTTAATTCATTTCACTGTGGGATCCTCCTCATAATCCCAACACATCCTCTCCTAAGTACAATCCAAACGTGAAGTGTGCCTATCATTCTAACAGTCCTAGGCACGACACCAATAATTGTTGGGCCCTGAAAAACAAAATTCAGGACATGATTGAGAATAAGGAAATTGAGTTCGATCCTCCGGAGACTCCAAACGTGATTACTGCACCTATGCCTAAGCATGACAAGGGCATAAGTGCTATTGAAGATGTTTTGTATGTTACCTCTGTAGGTGATGTGGTTACTCCTCTCTCAACAATCAAAAAGAATTTGTTACAGGTCAGTTTATTTCTGGGTTGCGTTAAAGAATGTTATTGTTGTGCAGTCCAACTCAATGGATGCGGGATACTGAAGGAAGGCGTTCAGCGCCTGATGGATGAACATATAATTTTGATCGAGAAAGTTTCGTCTACTGAGAATTTGTGCCAAGATTTATATGTCGTATCTGGTACTCCTGTCAGGATCACTTCCAAGGGTCCTGTAAGGATTACCGCCAATCCAAAAGCTGCTCCTTTGATCATTACAACACCTGGACCCATCCCATATTCCTCGGAAAAAACTATTCCATGGAATTATGGATCTGACGTCTACTACCATGGCATCAAACAAGAATTGTTTGATGAAGATACTGAAGATGTTGATCCCAACATTGACAATATTGCAAGGACCAATAAAGTTCCTAGAAGCGGAAGGATTTTCTCCCTGGAAATCTCTTCTCATGTTCAAGTCATAGTTACCATGTCAACTACAGAGGCTCGAGGTAAAGATCCAATGATAGAGCCTGCCCAGACGGAGGCACCAAAAGAAACCACAGTCGGGGACATCTCTGGATAAGAGATGGAAGAGGTTTTGAAGATCATCCACAAGAGTGACTATGAAATTATTGAACAGCTGGGGCAGACCCTGTCCAAAATCTCCATGTTATCTTTATTGTTGTGTTCTGAAGCCCGTGTGTAGGCTTTAGTAAAATTCTTGAAGACTGCTCATGTGCCGCAAGAAATTTCGGCTGATCAATTTGGAAGTTACGTGGCTAGTTTAACAACTGATAATGGATTAGGCTTATCTGATGTTGACCTAACTCCGGAGGGGAGAAATCATAATAAGGCCATGTATGTCTCCATTGAATGCAGGGGCACTACGTTGGCCCATGTGTTGATTGATACTGGATCTTCGCTGAATGTTCTTCCAAAAGGCGCTCTTGATAGACTTGATTGTGAAGGGGTTGTACTGAAACCCAGTAACATCATAGTTCGAGCCTTTGGTGTATCCAAAAGAATGGTGCATGGAGAAGTGGACCTCACAATCAAAGTGGGTTCACAGATATTTGAGTCCACCTTCTATGTAATGGACATTCGGCCAGCTTATTCTTGTCTATTGGGACGCCCATGGATCCATGGGGCGGGTGTTGTTAACTCCACCTTGCACCAGAAATTAAAGTACCCTATAAAAGGAAAGGTTATTACTGTCTGTGGAGAAGAGGAGCACATGGTCAGCCACTTGAATTCATTCCGGTACATAAAGATGGACGGAGAATTTATTGAGACTCCCTGTCAGACCTTTAAAGTGATTTCCCCTGCTGCTATTAAAGATGTTTCTGCCATTCCAAAGACCACTAGGATTCCGCACAAGATGGCTTCCTTGAAATATGCCAAAGCTACTATAGAAGAAGGTGGTTGTACTATTTGGGGTCAGCTTCCTAATATCCCCTATAAATCTGACAAGTTTGGTTTGGGCTTTACTGCAGAAGGTCAAAGGGTTGCTTATTGCGCTCGTGCTGGAAGAAATTTGTTCCGTATTAGAAACAATAGAGTCAATGCCATAGATGATACTGACAGTGATTATAACTTCGAAAACTGGATATTCCCTACCATTGGCAATGGACTTGACAATTGGAAAGCGAAAGATATTATCCCTATCTCCTTTAGCCAGGAGTAATAGCTACATTTTTGTCTTATTTTCTTTAAAAGATTTTGGTTATGTAATAAACAATGACTTTAAGCCTTGTATCTTATCCGGGGCACAATTGTTCATTTGTTAAGGGTTGATAATTCATAAACATTGTTCATTCAATAAAAACATTGGACGTTTTGCATTCAAATTTTGTGCTCCCTTTTTTTCTTTACTTACTGCATTTTCAAATAGCTATATGTTCTTACACACACCCACACACTACATTGCAGATTATCATCCATTATGGATCTCGTTGATAACGATCTTGCTATCGCCGTTTATGACTTTTAAAATCCGATCTACCAAGTCGAGGACAAAGGTGAGGAAGATTGTGAAATAGCTAGAGAACTTGCTAGAATCTTAATACAAGAAGAAAAGGGTATCCAACCACATGAAGAGCCAATTGAAGTGGTGAACTTGGATTTCTAAAATAGACAGAAAGGAAGTCAAGATAAGCGCCAATTTAGAGAGCGGTGTCAAGAACAGGTGTGATACGGTGACAGAACCGACTGTTAATATTGGTTTGCATTTTGTATTCACAAATGTGCAGTAAGCAAAAGTCACCATCTACTTTTCTTTTATACAACAAAGGAAAGGGTGAAAAGAACAGAAAAAGACATTTTTCTAGATTTTCTGAGTAAGGGGGGTAGATTATGGAAATGGAAGGTGTTAGCACCATTTCCATCTGTGGTATTCCACGGGCTCTTAAGTACTTGCTCATTTTAAAAATTGTTTTCGTGTTTGTGTGTTTTGAAAGGTTTTGTTTGCTTTACGATAACTCTTGTATCAGTCCTCAAGAGTGTGATAAAGCGTTTTTGAAAGTAGTTTTGAAAGTGTAGTGTGAAAATAAATTAGATTTGAGCAAGTACTTAACAGCTATCTACTTACTTGAAAAATGCGTTCTTTTCCTCCTCTCCTTTAGATAGTGATATCCTACTATTAGTGAGTAGGTAGCCCTATCGTTGGATATTGAGGGACTATCGTAAGGGAAGTTTATGGTCATTGAAGGCAACATGTAGAGATACCTTAGAAGTTTGAAGGGACTGTCATCATATATTCGTAGGCAACATTGAGGGACAAGATCATTTCTCGTAAGCAACTTGAGGGACATTAAGGGGCAATGATCTTTATGATGACTTTTAACTGAGGGGTATTTGCTAAGGTATCCCTACATTCGAGGGACATGACTATTTCCGAAGGCAACTAAAGTGGGAAATACCTTAAGGGTGAGAGTGTGCAATAGTGTGTGTGATCGATGGGGATAGAACTGACTGTTTTTGAATGCTGGTTCGCGTTTTGCGTTTGGTTTTTGCAAAATGTCGCGGTGAGCAAGAGTCGTTACCGTCTTTTATTTTATCCAACAAGCAAAGGACAAAAGCACAGAAAAATTCCTTTTTGAGATATTTCTCGGGTTCGGGAGGTAGATTATAGAAAGGGAAGGTATTAGCACCCTTTCTATCTGTGGTTATCCACGGGCTCTTAGGTACTTGCTCATTATGTTTTCAAAAGTTTGCTTTTCTTTGTGATTGTGGGTTTTGAAAAAGAGTTTTTGTTTTGAAGAGAGTGTAAGTGCGAAAAGTTTTGTTTTTGTTTTAAACGGAGCAAGTACTTAAGAACCTCTACCTACTCATAAAGGAATTAAGCTGTACAAGTGTCCTTTAGACAACGCTATCCCACTATTGAGAAGTAGGGAGCATCGTCATTGGAGTTTTCGGGTCAATTCGATTAAGGGACGTGTGGTCACTAAAGCAATGTTAGGATGCCTTAGCGGTAACCCTAATGTCTTAGATCATTTTTATCCGAGGCAACTGATGATCTTTGGACAAGAGGGCGACCTCTAAAACTTCCTATACTCAATGACCACGTTTGAGGCAACCAAGTGAGGTGTACCCTAAGAGTGGCATGTGCGAGTGTATTGTTTTTCAGTTATATTATCTTTGCATGTCATGGTGAGCTATTGTTGATTTTAAGTTAAGATAGATCTTGTCATGCATAGCCTATTATTCAAACATCTAACAGTTAATAGTTGCGGAATATAAATTGCGGAAAATAAATTTAAGCTATTACAAGGCGTCAGGTATTTACATCGCCAAAAATAAACCCTTAAAATTAAATTGCGGAAAGTAAATAAAGCGATAAATAAATAAATAAAGTCCTAAGTCCAAAACTATTACATCCTCGAAGCAGTTACAAAATATGGATAAAAAATAATTCGCGCGCGAGAAAATTAAATCGAAGTGTCCTAGGGTTTTGACCCCTTTTTTTTATTAAATAAAGCATATTTTTTTGTTATTTTTTGAATTAAAAAGCTAATCTAAATTAATAATTGAATTAATTAATAAAAAGAAAATATTTTTGGGTTTTTATTTTAATTAAGGAAATAAAATGAGAACGGCTAAAAATATTAAAAAAACCTAATTCTAAGTCAATTTTAATTTATTGTAAAATATATTGTTATCAAACCTATTTACACTAAATAAATTAATTAATGGTTTATTTACAAAAATAAATAATAAAATTAATGGAATTAATAAAAATATTTTTTATGGTTTTGGTTTTATTGAGAAAAATAAATTATTGGGTTAGTAATTAATATAACAAATAAATAATTATAAGTAAAATAAGAAAATAAAGAAAGAAATAATAAATAAATAAATTTAAAAAAAAGCAAACTCAGGGGGTGTTGGGCCCAATTTGGTAGTGAAAAGAGTAATTCTGAGGCCCAATACGTCCAGCCTTTGTTTGACCTTTTGGATTCCCATGTGTGCTTGTTGACCAGGGAGTATAGTGGTCCTTCATCCTGAACCACTGGATCTTGGCCTGAAGCCACCTGGATGAGATTTGGGTGAGGGCATATGGTGCACTGCAGGACCTGAAACGCGTGCAATTACCTGAAAGCAAAATATATCAAATTTTTGGGGGACCTGGGATTCGAACCCAGGTCCCAAGGGCATTACGCACTAACGCTTTGCCAGCTGAGCCATGTTGTTAACTTGTTAGTGGAATATATAACATATATTATATGGTAAACCACTAATTATGCCTGGCAAAAAAAAACGCGCAATTACTCAAACAGACCAATCGTGCCCAGCCACGTTATCATCTTCTTCACAAAAGCCTGGTTCATTTACCTGCGGATTTTTATCCGTAGGAAGATTCATAGGGTCTTTCAAAAATCTCTCCTAGGCCATGAAAATGAAATCCAAGAGTACCAACGTACTCGTCTCTTCATCCTGGTCATCCCTATAACCATGGTTTGCATTGATTTTCCCTGTGACATAAACGCCTAAAAACAACACATATAAACCCTAGATTCGGGTATCGTTATACAGGCCATGAAAATTAAATTGGATAATGCCAAAACATTCTAAATCAAATAACAATCACAAATATGCCAATATTTTAAAGAAAAGATGCAAGAATGGATGTTTTCAATTTCATGTTCAGAGCAAGCTTCATGGAGACTTACAACGCGTTATAGACGATGAAAATGCTTGGTTTTGATCCCTACAGCTTCACAGGATATCAGGCAAGGGAGTAGCGTTGAGCTTTTGGTCTGAAAGTGCCTCTAAACCAAAATTCGATCACCACTTTTCAAGGCTTTTTGCAAAAAGTTGTGTGGCCGTTTCTGCAGAGCTTTGTGCGTGTTTTAGGTCTGGCTAACTTGTGTGCATATAATGGAATGATTTTAGGTTAAAACATGGGTCAATATCCTTGTGTATTGAAGAATCAAGATTGGATTTTGATCACCATTAACATGTTTCCAAATATAGGCCAAATCTGATTTTTTGTGCTTGAATTGACTTGATATGAATTGACTAGGGGTTATATGATATTTGCAAGCTGTACAAATCACAAAGATACCATTTCATTAATTTTTGGATTTTATTTGAATTAATATAGATTTAAAATAAATTAAATCAATAAAAATTAAATAAAATAGAAAAATAGATGTTTGGTCATGAAATTAAATATGGGATACGCGTGTGGCATGACAAGACCAAATCAAGTGGAAAAAAGTGGGCCCTTTTGTCAAAAATTGGAGTTTCGAGGATAGTTGACTTTTGCCAAATTTGGAAAAATACCCAACTTCAACAATGCATAACTTCTTCAATTTTGCACTTTTGGAGGTGTTCTTGGACTTTTTAGAAACCTTGAGATGTCCTATAATCAACCCTTTTGGTCTTATCTCATTTTGATCTTCCATGCTCAAGTTATAAGCTTTGGAATAAAAGGTGTTTTTGTTGACTTTCAAAAATGACCTATAATGTCCAAATTTGTAACGTTTTGTGAGAGCATTTCTTGATCTTGGGGTGTGAAGATGGATTGTAGGTAATTTCATCCTCTTTAAAATGAGATTTTTATGGTTCATTTATCATAAAGTATGAGAAAGTTATGCCTGGTCAAAGTTGAGTTGACTTTTCCTACAAAACCCTAATTTAGCAACTTTTGAATCTTGATGAATCTTGAGAAATCCTTGATGAATCATGATCAAACCTTGATCAAATGATGAATTATCCTTTAAAATGAGAATGTTGGCAAAAAATCTTGAGGTTTGACTGTATTTGGGACACAGTTGACTTTTGCCCTAGCACAATCGATTTTTGGACCTCTTGAGCAATTGACTGACCAAACTTCCTCTGCAAGGCTTGAAATTTGACATGGATGAACTTAAGAACATATTAGGACATTGTGGAGAAATTAATTTCATTTGGATGTGAGAACCTTAATGCAACACAAAACCCTAATTTTGACTTGACTGCCTTAGGAGGTGATTTGATTGTCCAAACCTTGAGCCAACTTGAGCAACTTGAAGCTTCTTCTTGACAAGTCTTGAGGAATATGGGAGGGAAAATTTTGGGGTACAACAGTGTGCTTTTTTCCAGGTATTTTTATCTTGATGTTAGTGATCTAAGATTGATTGATTAATTCTTGCCACACACGCCTAATTTACTAGCAGTTTATATACAGGCATACAATATAGTGCGAAAAGTAAAACTACAGCTATTACAAGGCTTCAGGGTAATTAAAATTATATCCGACTGAAAATATAGAGTGCGGAAATTAAAAACCCTAATTAAGGCTATTACAATCCGGGAAAAGTTACATAATGAAAAGAATAATAATACAAAAATAATAACACGCAAAAATTGATACGGGAATAAGTTCAAAACCCTAAAAATCTAATTGTTTAATGAAAATATCTTTGGTATTTTATAAATAAAAAATTTGAGATTTAACCTAATTTCTAACTAATTTTAAATTAAAGAAAACAAGTTAAAATTTAATTAAATTAATTTGCAAGAATTAATTTTAATTAAAAACCATAAATCTATTTTTTTGTGATTTTTTGTTGATTTTATGATAATAAAAAAATGAATTTAAAAAAAATGTAAACTAATCAAAAAAGAAAATAAAGAGAATTAAAAAAAAGAGAGATGGGCCTAAGTGAGAAACCAAATTGGGAGGGTGCAGCACTGAATTTTCTAAGGGCCCAGATCTGTTAGCCCATACAGCGTGTGATTCAATGTTGCTGCATCTGGAAGATCCACCATGGGGTTGCGTGTTTGGAGGCGCTGGATCCAAGCTACTGGGATCTGATGGTGATGGTGTGAGGACACATGGTACGTACCTTAGATCTGGGCACACTGAATCCATATGAAACCTGTTAGAAAAAACAAAACTCCAGACCTGGGAATCGAACCCAGGTCTTTCACTTCACACGCGTTCTTCCTTACCACCCAGCCATCCTTCTCATTCGTGAACATAAATGATATAAAATAAAATAATATGAAAATCAAGACAAATGTTGACTTGTCCACGCGCGCCCTTCAGTGGGCCCCTGGAAATTTAAATGGACCAATTAAAAGAATGGATTGTGCCACTCATGCCTCGCCTGAGTCAAAAACCCTAGGGACGCCAGAGTCAACACTCTGGTTGTCTTCACCGGCAAGCCTCCATCACCAAACCTGCAAAATAGCCACATTAAATGCAAAAGAAGGACCCTACACCCCTAATTCGAGGGCTGCGAATCCAGTGGTGGTGTCAGTTTGGTCCTAAAGTCGTTGTACAGGGAGATATAAAGATCGTCGTTCTCTACACCCTAACAATGGAAAATGGCTATTTTGCCATCAAAGCTTATCAACGATTTCCTAGACATGTTCCTTACTGTTGTACCCCAAAATTTGCCCTCCCATAATCTTCAAAGTTATGACAAGCAAATGGTTCAAGGTCTACTCAAGGGGCTACACAGTCAACCATCCTCCTAAGCCAGTCAAACTAGGGTTTTGGTTCCTACAAGGAAGTTGAGGTTTTCAAGGGCTCAATCAAGTCCCACATGCCTATATACATTGTCAAGCACCTACATGTCAAGTTTCAAGGCTCACAAGGTCAAGTTGCACAGTCAAAAACCCTAATTGCCTCACAGTCAACTGTAGGGGCAAAATGGTCATTTGGCAGTCAAAAGTCAAAAATTTTGGTCAACATCTTATTTTGAAGCCACAATCATCATTTGGTCAAGTCTTGACCATGATTTCACAAGAATGGCTCAAAAATCATCAAGGTGTCAAAAGTTTCTATTTTTGGACAGCTGAAAAGTCAACTGTAACTTGACCAAGGCATAACTTTTTCATGGTTCATCAGAAAAATCCCATCCAATGCTCATTTTGAAGGGGAGGACATTGAAATTCTGGCTGCATATACTCAATGTCACGTTTAATGTTATGACACCGTATCTAACTTTCTATAAGACAGTAAATACAAAAACAGTAAAGAACACAGTCAATTGTTTACCCAGTTCAGTGTGCAACAACACCTACTCTGGGGGCTACCAAGCCAGGGAGGAAATCCACTATAAGAGATGTTAATTCAGGAATAAACCAACCAGTTTATCTCCTTCACTTAAGACCTACCCAATGCAATTTCAATCTAAGTACAACTTAAACCTGAGTTCCTACTCACTCCCCCTCAATCACAGCAGTGATACATAAAACAATTTGACTAATGAATTGATGAAGACACTCTTCAAAAACATACACTTGATTAAGCTTCACAGATTTTTAATCAAGCAACACAACCACTCTTGCTTCACAGCTTTGAGTGATACACACACCTAACTTGACTCTGCTTCACAGCTTTAGTCAAGAAACATTCAAACACTCTTGCTTCAAAGCTTTGAGTGCTACACAACCCTTACAATTAAAAACCTATTCCAAGTCACTTATCACAATGATAATTGCTTGAAGTACAATAATTAAACCTATACAGTTTACAAATGATCTTCTGACCAAAAAGGGATTACTTGCAAAACAGCAGCTCTGTTGAATATATAGCAGCTGCATCTTCAGTTAGGGTTTCCACAAAAAGCTAGGGTTAATTCCATTTGACCTTAAGACTAGGTCACAGGACTTTATCAACCAGGTTAGGGTTGAGCTAGGTTAACCCAAAGAAAACGCAGGATGCTGTTCTGGAAAGACTGAGTCATTTTCCTGAAAAAACTCAGAATTAACCAAACTGCAAACCTGTTAGTTCAGAACAGGATGTCTTAACATCTGTTATGACATCTGAAAAAACATGTCTACTGATTTAGGAAAATGTGATCATTTTGCAAAATGCTCAGATACACACTTATAAACATCAATACCTGAATGACAATATTTTTCTGCAAAGGTACCTAATGAATCAGTACAAACTAAACTAGAATGTTATGACATCAGTCATGACATTCACACATACACTTGGGTTTTACCAAAAATGCAAGCCAATAACTAAACAACTACAAACTCCCCCTTGTGGCAGATTTTTGGCTAAAGACCCTAAGTAATCAGAGATAGATAGCAGCAGAAAGAAATGACTGCAGAAAAATAGAATTTCTAATTAAGCAAGTACCAAAATATTCTCCCCCTCTTTAGCCACAAATGGGCCAAAGATACATGTTCATAAAAATTATACAGTTATCCAAAAAAAAGTAATAAGAGCAGCAGCAGAGAAAAAAAAACTGAACACACTTCCAAACTCCACCTGGTACCAGCACCAACCAGCAACACCACCAAAAAGCAACCAACCTTTAAGCATTGTCATCAGACTCAGAGGAGCTAGTTTCTTCAATATTGAGATGACCTTCAGCTTCTGCACCTTCTTCCCTTCTGTTTCCTTCAGCTTCCTCCTTTTCTAACCTGGCAATTAGGATTTCTAGGGTCTTTTTCCTAGCATCCAGCTCTTTGCAGGTCTCTTTTAAAACAGCTATGACATTAGATGTCTTGGACTGGGTCTTCACAGACGATGTCTCAGCTGATGTTATGACAATATCTGGAGCATGAGATCCCTGAAACATTTTGTAGTGCAAGCCAAGGGCAGGAGCTCTTTTGCAGGCTATATCTCTTGCCACCAGGATATCAGGGTATTGTGCAAGGATAATTCCACAAAGGAGGGAGGGAAAGGCAATTGGTCCTTTGACAGCATAACTACCAGCATGTTTTAAAGTTTGTTCAAAGATATACCTGCCATAGTCAAAAGCAGTCTTGGTTCCCACAGCATAAATAAATCTCCCCAATCCTGTGGAGATAGTTGATTTATGGTTTGTAGGCACCCAGTTGGCTGCACCAATCTTGTGCAGGATGGCAAATTTCATACTGAGTTTGCTGGCATTCAGCTTGCCTTTCAAGGGCCAGCACTTCACTTGCCTTGCTGTGATGGTTTGACAGACTTCATTGTCAGTGACCTCCAGATCAGGACAATCCTCATTTGTTCTTCCAAGAAATTTGTTAATTTCTGATGGAGAGAACTTGACCCTTCTTCCTCTAACAAAAACACTTTCAAAGTCAGCTGACCTTCCATCAGCACAATCATTAGACAAGTTCACTATAAACTCCTTGACCAGATTTTCATAACACTTGTTAAATTTTATCACTGTCTTCATCAGTTCAGCATTCTTGATCAGGTCCATGATGTCTTTGCACTCCATGGCATCATTGTTGAGTTCTCTTTCTAAAGCTATTCTCTTTAAGCAAACATACTTCCATCTGTTTGCATTGTCAGGATGATGAAAAGAGATGTTGTCTGTTGGGACTTCAGGAACTCTAGCAATTTTGCTGGAGGGGAGCTTCCTTCTGATAGGAATTTCTTCAGCATCAATCTCAAATTCTGATTCCTCATCAGAATCAGAAGATTCAGGTTCTTTTCTCTTCTTTGAAATTGGTTGTCTAGCAGTATGCACCTGGGCCTTCTTCCCTTTGGTCTGAATAATTTTCACAGATTCTACCTCAGCCATGCCTTCAGCCTTGGATTTCTTAACAGCAGGTTTATCTTTGGACACACATTTTGCATCATTCTGATTACCCTTTCTTTTCATCAATCTCCTAGCTATGCTAGGGTTTACATTGGCAATCAGATCATTATCTGAGTAATCCTCATCCACATCAATGATAGGTGGATCAGCAGTCTTTTCTGAAGGGTTCTGAATGTAGTCATTTTGTGTCACAACATTCTCAGAGACATCTACATTCTCAGAGAGGTCCACATTTGGGCTTCCTGATTGATTTAAAGGGACAGAAATCCCCGGTACAGGTTGGTTTCTGCTTAGTATACTAGTAACAAGCCTAGCAATAGCTTGATGAACTTGAACTGATCCTTCTCTATTTGGTACAGAAGAAGAAGAATGAGAAGGATTACCAGAGGCTGCAGCTTGAGCTCTTCCTGCATGTCTAGTTCTTAGATTTTTGACTTTGGTTGGGTCAATTGCCATCTCTCTGAGAGGAGTGACCTCAAGAACTTCAGATTCTATGCATGTGGTGATTGCTCTAGAGTCTTGGTCAGATGATGAAGATGATGAGGATGATGAAGTCGCCTTGGTTGAAGATGATGTCTGAGACATTTTGATTGACTTTGAGCACCAGTAGCAATTTGAGAAAAAACTTTGATTGAGAGGAGGGAACAGGTTGCAAAGACGAGAGAGGTAGGAGGCAAAAGAGAGTCTTTTCAACTTCTTAAGGATTTTGAAAGAATTGGGAAAATATATGATTAACCCACTAAAAATAGACTTAATAAAATTAACTCCTTCAACCCTTGTTTTAAGCAAAATTAATTGCTATAATTTCTCATGTTGGTAAATACCCAACCTGCCCCTCAAGTTTTCAAGTTTATTTCCAACAAGAGCCTTGGTAGAAGAATCAGTCAGCTGAAGCTTAAAGATACCATGTTCCAGTTTAAATGACTTCTTCTCTACAAAGTCAATGTGCTTGTTCCTGTTATGCTGAATAGGGTTCATGGAAATATTGATTGTATTCAGATTGTCACAACACAATGTCACAACATCTTGTGAGACATTATACTCAGTGAGCATCTGTTTTGACCAGATATTTTGAGAACAGTTATTCCTAGCAGCAACTATTTCCGCACAGAGTTGGGAAGGCATTCTTTTGATATGAATCATAGTTCTGGTTGATTCTTGAATGATTTTCTTTTTGTCCACTCCATTTTGATGGAGAGTTATAGGAGAGGAGACTTCACGCCTCATTTCTTCAGGGAAACAGAATTTATTAGACTTGTTATTTCCAACATCCTTGTCATGATAACTTATGGTTCTGACAACACATCCTTCTTCAAGTTTATTTGCCACATCATAGACATTATCAACCTGTAGTTTTGGAGTCCTTCTGACTGCTTCCATAGAGATAGCTCTTTTCATTCTTCTTAGATGAAGATGACCAAGCTTATGCTGCCACAGTTTCATCTCTTTTTCTTCTTTGGTAATTGGACACATAGTGGAGTTATTAGTGTTCTCAGGCTGCCACAAGTAGCAGTTATCTTTGGATCTGATTCCTTTCATTACAACTTCTAGTTGTTCATTAATTACTAGACATTCAGATTTTGAGAAGTTGACCTTGAATCCTAGATCACATAATTGACTGATACTAATGAGATTAGCAGTCATCCCCTTTACCAGCAAGACTTCACTCAGTCTTGGAACTTCAGGGCAGTCCAAATTACCAACTCCTTTGATTTCACCTTTAGCACCATCTCCAAAGGTCACATAACTAGTGTTGTGAGTTTTGACATGATTGAGAATGTTCTTTATTCCAGTCATGTGTTTAGAGCAACCACTGTCAAAGTACCAGCCTTCCTTTGCAGACACTCTCAGGGAAGTATGGGCTATCAGGGCAGTAGCCTTTTTCTTCCAATGAGGAGTATGTGGTACCTTTTTTGACTTAGGTTTAGCACCTGAGTTTTGATTAGGGTATCCATGCAATTTGAAGCAGAAGGGCTTTATGTGTCCATACCTCCCACAATGATGACATCTCCATCTTTGGTATTTTTTCTTCATGTATTTCTGATGTTGAGAGTTGTGTTGAGACATCTGCTTTGACAATTGTTTAACATGCCTGATCTTCTTGTCTGCACCAGATTTCTTAGCTTCCACAAATCCTAGACCAGATTTGTTTCCCACATTTTGTCCAACTTGAAGAATCTCTTCCAATTTATCTGATCCATTGGTCAACATCTTGACAGATTTTGTCATTTGGTTCAGTTGTGAGTTCAGTAATTGAACTTCCCCTTCTAGGTGACTTATGGTTTCAAGATCTGCCCTTTTTTCAGCCTCCAGCTTTATAATGAGTTTTGATTGTTTCTCATTCTGCACACAGACTTCAGCACTTCTGATACACAATTTCTTGTAGGTATCAGCCAGTTCTTCAAATGTCACTTCTTCATCACTAGTGTCACTGTCAGAGGTACAAACACTAGTTAGAGCAGTAACTAGTTTGGCAGATTCTTCTTCAGAATTACTTTCTGAATCACAGTCAGACCAAGTAACAGTCATTCCTTTCTTTTGTTTCTTAAGAAAGGTAGGACATTCAGCTCGAATATGTACATATCCTTCACAGCCATGGCATTGAATGCCTCTGCCTTGGTTTCCCTTTTCTTCTGACCTTGGTCTTCTGCTGGAACTGTCAATGTCAGAGGGAATGTTATGAACATTAGACCTTGACTTTGGATCCATTCTTTTGATGAGCTTGTTGAACTGTCTTCCAAGCATGGTTATAGCTTCTGAAATATTTTCTTCCTCATCCTCCTTGTTTTCAACATCAGTGTTGGATACAAGTGCTATGCTCTTGTTCTTCTTGTCACCATTATCAGTGATCCCCATCTCAAAAGTCTGAAGAGACCCAATAAGTTCATCCACTTTCAACTTGCTGATGTCCTGGGCTTCCTCTATGGCAGTTACCTTCATTGCAAATCTTTTAGGCAAGGATCTGAGAATCTTCCTTACCAGTTTTTCTTCTGACATCTTTTCTCCCAGTGCTCCTGAGGTGTTGGCAATCTCCAAGATGTTCATGTGAAACTCATGAATGGTTTCATCTTCCATCATTTTTAGATTCTCAAACTTGGTAGTCAACATCTGAAGCCTTGACATTTTTACTTTGGAAGTGCCCTCATGAGTAGTTTTGAGAGTGTCCCAAACTTCCTTGGCCAGTTCATATTGATGAACTAGTCTGAAAATGTTTCTATCAATTCCATTGAACAAGGCATTTAAAGCTTTGGAATTTCCCAGGGCTAACTCATCTTCTTATTTACTCCAATCTTCCTCAGGTTTCAGACTGATTGTCTCATCTTTCTCAGTTATGATGGGATGGATCCATCCTTTGTCAGCAGCTTTCCAAGCCTTTTTGTCCAGAGATTTTAAGAAGGCAATCATACGAGGTTTCCAGTAGTCATAATTAGTTCCATCCAGAATGGGTGGTCTATTTCCAAAAACTCCTTCTTTGTCCATAGTGCCAGAAAGTGATATCCCTAGATCTCACCCAGTAATACAGGCAGGGTGCCTGCTCTGATACCAATTGAAATTCTGGCTGCAGATACTCAATGTCACGTTTAATGTTATGACACCGTATCTGACTTTCTATAAGACAGTAAATACAAAAACAGTAAAGAACACAGTCAATTGTTTACCCAGTTCAGTGTGCAACAACACCTACTCTGGGGGCTACCAAGCCAGGGAGGAAATCCACTATAAGAGATGTTAATTCAGGAATAAACCAACCAGTTTATCTCCTTCACTTAAGACCTACCCAATGCAATTTCAATCTAAGTACAACTTAAACCTGAGTTCCTACTCACTCCCTCTCAATCACAGCAGTGATACATAAAACAATTTGACTAATGAATTGATGAAGACACTCTTCAAAAACATACACTTGATTAAGCTTCACAGCTTTTTAATCAAGCAACACAACCACTCTTGCTTCACAGCTTTGAGTGATACACACACCTAACTTGACTCTGCTTCACAGCTTTAGTCAAGAAACATTCAAACACTCTTGCTTCAAAGCTTTGAGTGCTACACAACCCTTACAATTAAAAACCTATTCCAAGTCACTTATCACAATGATAATTGCTTGAAGTACAATAATTAAACCTATACAGTTTACAAATGATCTTCTGACCAAAAAGGGATTACTTGCAAAACAGCAGCTCTGTTGAATATATAGCAGCTGCATCTTCAGTTAGGGTTTCCACAAAAAGCTAGGGTTAATTCCATTTGACCTTAAGACTAGGTCACAGGACTTTATCAACCAGGTTAGGGTTGAGCTAGGTTAACCCAAAGAAAACGCAGGATGCTGTTCTGGAAAGACTGAGTCATTTTCCTGAAAAAACTCAGAATTAACCAAACTGCAAACCTGTTAGTTCAGAATAGGATGTCTTAACATCTGTTATGACATCTGAAAAAACCTGTCTACTGATTTAGGAAAATGTGATCATTTTGCAAAATGCTCAGATACACACTTATAAACATCAGTACCTGAATGACAATATTTTTCTGCAAAGGTACCTAATGAATCAGTACAAACTAAACTAGAATGTTATGACATCAGTCATGACATTCACACATACACTTGGGTTTTACCAAAAATGCAAGCCAATAACTAAACAACTACAGACATTTCCTACAATTCATCTTCACATTCCAAGTCCAAGAAATGCTCTCACAAAAAGTTATCAATTTCAACATTATAGGTCATTTTCAAAAGTCAACAAGAAGGCACTTTAAGTCAAAGACCATAACTTGAGATTGGTAAATCAAAATGACATGGGACCAGAGACATTGGTTAGAGTACTTCAATACCTTTCCAAAATGTCCAAGAACATGTTCATAGCTTCAAAATTGAGCAAGATATGCATTGGAGAAGTTGGGAAATTTTTGTGAAATGGCCAAAGTCAACTATCCTTGAAATTTCATTTTTGACAAAGAGGGCCCACTTTTTCCACTTGATTCAGCTTGGCCATGCCTCCCACGTGTCCCACAATTTATTTCAAGATTAAAAATTAATTTTTCCATTTTTATTTGATTTTATTTGATTTAATTCATTTTAAATCTTTAAAATTCAAATAAAAATCAAGAAAATTAATGGAGGGATATATTTTGTGTTGAATTGCTTTGATACACCATGAAGTACATTCCAAATTCGTGCAAGACCTATTATGGGCATAAAAATTCAAATTTTCACAAGAATGGAAAGTTGTTTCAATGGAGTTCATGGCATAATCCAAAACATTATTGCAAGGCTTCAATGACCATTATGCTGATTGATACTCATTACATAACACATGTGCAAGCATTCCCAATAATATACACGACCTAGAAACATCAAAAACGGCAAAAGCAAATTTCACTTTTCAAGAGGAAAATCATAAACTGAAAACCATCTTACAGTGCAATTCAACCTTCCCTTTCAATCCAAACACACTCCTGACCCTTCAAGGAAGCCATTGCAATCAAGAACGAGGCTTAACACTATCAGAATCATCCCCACCAACTCATACGGTTTGCATACATTTCCAAAATTACATATCACATTCCATGCATTTTTAACACTTTTTGTTGATAGCATTATACTCACAGGATCAATACAAAGCGTTCCACATGGTTTAATTTAAGAATGGCGCACTGGATTGAAAGTTACCATTAGCAATTTCTAGGTTTTTCAGAGTTTCAAATTAGGGGTTTTGTCATGCTGTAAAATTAGAATTCCAAATGTACATGGCCAAAATCAGTGTGACAAGACGAACAAGACGGACATATCGCGCCTAATTTATATCTAATGAGCGTCTAATCGCTATTTTTTACAGGCTTGCGTTTTGTGGGGGTTTAAAACCCCCGCTATGTGTTTTTATGTTTGCAGAAAAGTTTGAAGACGAAAGGCGTGGCAGCGCATGAGTGGTCAGTTCAAATTCACGCGCGTGTTTCAGCATACAGGGCGCTTATTCCATTTATTCTTTTGTTTCTATTATGTTTACAACTAGTGCGCTTGGTTCAGTTGGTTGGCTGTGTACTTTGCAATCTTTGGGACCTGGGTTCGATTCCCAGCTCCCCCATATTTCCAATGCTATTTTTTCTTAAATGTTCTTGTGCAGTTTCCAAAGCGCTGAACACCATGCACCTCACGCGTCCAACAAGCCAAGTGTCATTGGAGGCAGATCCAAGGGCCAAGCATAAGGAACACCATGGTCTGGAGTCAACGTGGACATAGGCAATCCAGGAAAGTCCAAACGAGCTGAAGCTTTAATGGGCCAAGATCTCAATCCAACACTCTCCATTTCAGCCCACACCCCCCTTGGTTTTACTTCTTTTTTTATTTTTGTTTTGTCATTTTCTCTTATTTTAATTATTAACCTTTTAATTATTTTTCTTATTAACAATTAATTAACTAATATTTTCATAAAAAATCAAAAATAAATAGAACTAACGTTATTTTTATTATTATTATTTTATTTTTGTAAATAAATTAGTTTTAATTAGGCCATTTTAACCTTTTTAAAATAACTCAAATAATTTAGGTTTAGGTTAGCTTTTAATTTTGTTTCTTTTTATTTTTATTTTATTTCATAAAAAACATAAAAAAACATAAAATATTTTCTCTTAATTAAATTAATTAATTAGTCATTAATTAGCTTTAATTTCATTTTAATTACAAAAAAGACAAAAAAAAATCAATTTCTTTTCTTAAAAGGGTCAACACCCTTAGAACATTCCGATTTAATTTTTTATTCGCGCACAGTTTGATTATTATGTAATTGCTTCCAAGACATGTAATAGTTAATTAGGTTTACTATTTATTTACTTTCCGTACTTATTTACCAAAAACGGGTCTTTGTAATTTTTGGCGATGTATAGACTCGCGCCTTGTAATAGCGTAGGATTTATGTTTCCGCAATTTACTTTCCGCACCCCCTTAACTGCTAAACTTGCATGAAAGAATGTATGTAAATAAAAACAACTCGTAGCTCACTAATAACAAAGACAAACATAACATGAATACAACACACAATGCACACACCACTTCTAGGGTACGCCTCACTCGTTGCCTTCGAAACGTGGTCATCAAGTATAGGACGTCTTAGAGATCACCCTTAGTCCAAAGATCCAGTTGCCTCGAAACAGTTACCTCGAAACAGTTGCCTTGAAACGGTTTCCTCGGATTAAAAAGGATCTAGGACATTAGGGTTACTTCTAAGGTGTCCTAATTGTTGCTTCGGTGACCACACTGTCCCTAAAATCGGATTGACCCGAACACCTCCAACGGTGGCGCTACCTACCTCTCAATGGTGGGATGGCACTACCTAAAGGACACTTACACAGCTTAATTCCTTAGGGTAGGTATATGACTCATGGGTACTTGCTCTTTCTCAAAACAAACAAAAATACTTTTCACACCTCACACTTTCTAAAAGTTTTCAGACAAATTTTTCATACACTCTTGAGGACTGATACAAGAGTTACTTAGAAATTTTTCAAACGAAACTTTTTCTCAAAACCCACACACACTTGAAAAGCAAACAATTTTTGAAAACATAAGAGCAAGTACCTAAGAGCCCATGGATAACCATGGATAGAAAGGGTGCTAACACCTTCCCTTTCTATAAATCTACCTCCCGAACCGAGAAACATTCTCATAAGGAATTTTGCTGTGCTTTTGTCCTTTCCATGTTGGAGAAAATAAAAGACGGTGGCGACTCTTGCTTCCGCAACATTTTACGAAACCAGCTTTAAACAGTCAGTTCTCATTCCCACCGATCACAGAACTGGCGACTCTGCTGGGGAATAATCTTAAAGTGAGGTGTACCTTAGGATAGATCATACTTATGTTTTCAATTGCCTGATTTGTGTGCTTTAATATTATTGGGCCTGTCTTAGGAGTTCCATAGATCCTAACCCGGATCTGGGGGATACCTCTTAGAAAGTAGCAACAAGACTGTGAGGGAACTGTGCGGGGTATACCGACACGGTTGAAGCAGTCTGC
Source organism: Vicia faba (assembly GCA_948472305.1). Taxonomy (NCBI): domain Eukaryota; kingdom Viridiplantae; phylum Streptophyta; class Magnoliopsida; order Fabales; family Fabaceae; genus Vicia; species Vicia faba. The sequence goes on along the minus strand of OX451741.1, from coordinate 1,313,862,383 downwards.
TACGTTGATGTGGCACTTTGGTGAGTACCGGTAACCCTTGAGTCAAGTCAAGGAGAGTACGGGGCCGCCGCGTGGTGTCGTGAAGCATCAACTGACCTTAGGAACCTTAATTGAACCATCCTGGCCTCTTTAGGGGTAGTGAGATAACTGACTTTGGTGCAGTCCGAAGTTGGTTGATACTCGATACTACACTCATTGAGGGTTATTTTCTTGGAATATTTTGATCGCCAGTTCAGTGGCTAAATCGAAACAATGAACACAGAAAACAATCCAATGATATTGAGCTCCTTAGAACCCGGTTACTTTGATAGGACAGGTTTGAGCCCACCAACTTCAAGAGGGTAGTACCCCAAACTTCATGCTGGCCTAAACTCTAAGGGTTGTCTTGTGTGACTTGTGTGCTTTCAAACTTGACTACTTGCATGCTTGTTATCTAACACATGAGTTCCTTGCAGGGTTTGTTTACAGTCCTTAACCTGGACTCATAACAGGGTTTACTTACATCACTCCATGCATAGCATAACATCATGCCATTATAACATTGCATACATCCTACATAAGGACTAATCCATTTCAAGGATCTCAAGGGTTTGTGATGCAGGTCATGATGTCTAGCAAGGGGCAAAGGGGATTTATTTTCCTCTAGCCAAGGTTGATAACTTGAGTCAGGGGCTATGACCCACTCGATATGGTAAGCCTTGACTCTTGAAGAATGACTCTCAGCAATATGCAGTTCCTTCAATCAAGCAACCGGATTCAAATTCTAAACAATTTTCTTGTCTACCCCGCGAGATCCTTGAAAACATTGCATGCATATCATACATATCATTGCATTATAGGTACCCTTTGTACAGGTCACTTACCTTCTCCGCTGTTTATTTCAGCAATGGCTTCCCAACAAGATAACCAGGGTCTTCATGCTCAAGAGACTCAGTTCAGGGAGATCTTTTTAAGCCTATCCAAGGGGCAGGAAGAGTTGAGGACACTCCTCATGGGGAACTTGGCCAAGAAAAGTCCCGAAGATGATAAGGACGAACAGCTGAAACGTCTGCAAGCTGAGGTAGATGCAATGAGGACTCAGATGCTGGGGCAGATGGCCCTTATCCAAAGTTTGGCTCGGGAGCAAGAAGAGTTGAAAACCATGATCAGTCAGCTTCATCAAGACAGACACGACATGAAGCAAACAGTCCAAGTCAGGGACCAGGTCATTGATCAGCTTCCGAGAGGACAAGAGTCTAGCATGGTGAAGATTAGACCTCTCCAAATTGCTACCACTTCACAGGTCCAACCACAACCTCGCCCAGAGCAACGGGTTGATCAGAGCAAGCCAGACAAGCCTAGGAGGCAATTTACCAAGCTCAACACGTCGTTGTCTCAAGCTTTACAACATCTGTTGAGGTTGAATTTGGTAACTCTAAGGGACCCTCCTAAGAACCCCAACAAGACACCTTCAAGGTATAACCCCAACGCCCACTGCGCTTATCATTCGGACAACCCGGGGCATGCCACAAACGACTGCTGGTCTCTGAAGAACAAGATCCAGGATCTGATTGATGAAGGAGCAGTGGAATTCACCCAAGATGGCCAGGCTGAGTTCTTCTACTATCCCTGCAAGATTCATCACTTGAAGTGACTAGTTCAAATTAGAAGACTTTTGTTCATTAGATTTTTCAAGTTGTAATTTTCTTTTGATTGTTCAAACAATTATTGTCATAGCAAACTTTATTACTTTATCAATGCATCGCATATGTCTGTTTTGAATCAATATATTCGCATTCGCTATATGCAAATTGTTTTCATATTTTTATGATGATCAACCCTGGGTTGAAAATTCTAAGCCTCTTGAGGGAGGATGACAAAAACGATACCACAATCTACAGTATGCTTTTGAACAGACCCCGCTGATGAGGTACAGGCATTGTTTCAATTCCTAAACACCGGAGTTATAAGGAAGATAATCCCTCGTCAACCCCTCTAAGCCAAAGAAGTAGGAGTTTTTCTTTTCAAAAATCAAAACCCTTAATCATAACCTGGGGCAGGGTAGTTCTCTCAGTTTGATCCAGATGCACAACAAATGACACCAAAGGAATCCTTACAAAACAAAAGACAGTGATGGTTCCTATAATCATAATGTTAGGCAGTCATCATTTCTCAAAGTAAAAGCCCAATAAGTCAAAACCTATGAAGGATACTTACAAAACTGGGGCATCCCGTTGACTGTAACCATAAAAGAAACAGTTCAGGCAAAAAACAGGGATAACGAAATCAAAAAAGAAAGAGGTCCTACAAACCCTCAACAAAAAAGGAATGACTGCCTATTCCAAATAAACTGTCAATATCCGAACCATCACTGGTATATCAAAGCAAAGACTCAACAAGGTCTAACGCACGATTAGCTGGGTTTAGGATTGAAGAATATCATGAAGAGTGGGTGGGTACAAATAAAATTTGAGCATTTATCCTTTGTTTCTTAAACCGTGAACCCGGCCACGTTATAACCCTTAAAAGTCCTAGCTGAAGCATGGGTTAGTTCGAAAGCATACTATTACGAAAGGTATCCTGGCTCCTTAATGCTTGCGGTAAAATAACGAGTAGACATCACATTTTACAAAATTTATTTGTTTTATTGAAAACTTCATTTTTCAAAAATTTCAAGACAGACATAAGCTTTGCATTTTTAATATAACAATTGCTTGCATGTGACTATTTGTTTGAACAGCATAGAAGTTCGCACGATGAATGTCTAGTGAACAAAAGTACCTCCAATCAAGGGGCAGGGCATGATCATTGTCCATCATCTGGGGCAGTTAAGTCAAGATTCAGAGAACCTCTCAAAAGGCCAACCAACTGGGGGCAGATCTCCCATCTGGATCACTTGGGGCATTGGACGATCAAACGAAGATCTTCTGGTGGTATGGCGACACAACACTACTGACAGTGACAACTCCTTACATCCTGAGAGCATGGACATAGTCAAAAATACTACGCACAATCAAAGACCCGCTAGTTTGACACACCTAGGCAAAAATAAGGGCTTCCCGGCGAACCAAAAGGGTTCGGGCAAAAATAAGGGATGAAATGAAAAAAATCTGTACACCCGGCAAGTCGACAACCTGAAAAGGCGGCTTGGGCAAAAACGGGTATCCCGGTGGACTGAAAACCCGAAAGGGCGGACCAGGCAAAAATTAGGGATCAAAGCGTACGACTATGTCCCATCATCTCGTCACTTGCCTACCAGAAGAAGATTTGTCAATCGGCAGTCATCAAGCACCTCCGCAGGTACCTTCTCCCACAGAAGCTGGGGCAATAAGAATTGTCTGAACTATACAAGCTGCTTTGTCCACCAAGGTACCAAGGTAAGTTCGGCTGAAGAATCTAACCTAGATACCTTCACTCCCCGCCGAGTAAGACAAGATTCAACAATTCTCCCCAAGCAGTTGGTCTCCAATCAGCCCTAAAGGGAACAATATCCCCTAGCAAGTCAGCAATACTCTCCCCTCGAGCAGAGTTAACCTACTGTCAGCCTCAAGGAGTTGGATTATCCCCCAGAAGATCTCAATATTCCCCAGCGGAGTATACAAACATTCCTAACAAGCATCCCCGGCAGTCTTGATATAAGATTGTTCCCCGGCGGAATACCAGACACTTCAGTGGAGCCACTCCCCATTGCAGTCCAAAGTCTCCCCAGGAGAGTTGAATCAATCTCCCCAGTAGATTCAGGAAGCTTATCCCCAGTAGATTCTGGAAGCTTATCACCTGCAGAGTGCGAACGCTCCCCCGGCTTTATTCAAAGGTTATTTCCCCACCAGGATATAACTGGGTTATCCTCAGCCAATTGCCACGGAAAGATTGTCCCCGGCGAAGTCTTCCTATCCCCAACGGAGTTCATCAAAACTTCCAACAGAGCTCAACAATGGTATCCCCAGCAGAGTTATCATCAAACCCCAGCGAAGCATCTCTTCCCCATAGAGTAATTCCTCGCAGAGTAATATCTTCATCAAGTTTATTCCCCAACAGAGTCATCTTCTCCTACCGGTATTCTTGCAGCCATCACCCCCAGCGGAAACAAAGAACGCTACTCTTCAACATCAGCCCAGGAGTTAACTTCCCGGCACCCGTCAAGGATTTACTTTCCTAGACAAAAATACATTCATGAACATCACATCTTCATACATTATAGCATGCACATACGCATCATGAATATGCAATCTCATTTATTTTGAAAACATCACGCATGTCATACATCATGATATCGCATACAACTAACGTTTTATCTTTTCAAGACAAAGGTCAATACAAAGATGATTACTATCAACTGTCGCAATTCCATATTCGATACCTGTATCTAGCCAGGGCATATCTGTGAGCGATTATTTCCAGACTCGATTCCTGTATCTTGCCAAGGCACGTCTGAAGAGTTTGAAGATCTGATTCCTGTATCCTGCCAGGGTGTATCTGTTGACGACTATTTTCCGGACTCGATTCCTGTATCTTGCCAGGGCACGTCTGAAGAGTTTGAAGATCCGATTCCTGTATCCTGCCAGGGTGTATCTGTTGACGACTATTTTCCGGACTCGATTCCTGTATCTTGCCAGGGCACGTCTGATAGGTTTGAAGATCCGATTCCTGTATCCTGCCAGGGTGTATCTGTTTACGACTATTTTCTGGACTCGATTCCTGTATCTTGCCAGGGCACGTCTGAAGAGTTTGAAGATCCGATTCCTGTATCCTGCCAGGGTGTATCTGTTGACGACTATTTTCCGGACTCGATTCCTGTATCTTGCCAGGGCACATCTGAAGAGTTTGAAGATCTGATTCCTGTATCCTGCCAGGGTGTATCTGTTGACGACTATTTTCCAAACTCGATTCTTGTATCCTGCCAGGGCACGTCTGAAGAGTTTGAAGATCTGATTCCTGTATCCTGCCAGGGTGTATCTGTTGACGACTATTTTCCGGACTCGATTCCTATATCCTACCAGGGCACGTCTGAAGAGTTTGAAGATCTGATTCCTGTATCCTGCCAGGGTGTATCTGTTGACGACTATTTTCTGGACTCGATTCCTGTATCTTGCCAGGGCACGTATGAAGAGTTTGAAGATCTGATTCCTGTATCCTGCCAGGGTGTATCTGTTGACGACTATTTTCCGGATACGATTCCTGTATCTTGCCAGGGCACGTCTGAAGAGTTTGAAGATCCGATTCCTGTATCCTTCCAGGGTGTATCTGTTGATGACTATTTTCCGAACTCGATTCCTGTATCTTGCCAGGGCACGTCTAAAGAGTTTGAAGATCCGATTCCTGTATCCTGCCAGGGTGTATCTATTGATGACTATTTTCCGGACTCGATTCCTGTATCCTGCCAGGGCACGTCTGAAGAGTTTGAAGATCTGATTCCTGTATCCAGCCAGGGCGTATCTGTTGACGACTATTTCCGGACTCGATTCCTGTATCCTGCCAGGGCACGTCTGAAGAGTTTGAAGATCCGATTCATGTATCTTGCCAGGGTGTATCTGTTGACGACTAATTCCAGACTCGATTCCTGTATCTTGCCAGGGCACGTCTGAAGAGTTTGAAGATCCGATTCCTGTATCTTGCCAGGGTGTATCTGTTGACGACTAATTCCAGACTCGATTCCTGTATCCTGCCAGGGCACGTCTGAAGAGTTTGAAGATCTGATTCATGTATCCTGCCAGGGTGTATCTGTTGACGACTAATTCCAGACTCGATTCCTGTATCTTGCCAGGGCACATCTGAAGAGTTTAAAGATCCGATTCCTGTATCTTGCTAGGGTGTATCTGTTGACGACTAATTCCAGACTCGATTCCTGTATCCTGCCAGGGCACGTCTGAAGAGTTTGAAGATCTGATTCCTGTATCCTGCCAGGGTGTATCTGTTGACGACTATTTTCCGGACTCGATTCATGTATCTTGCCAGGGCACGTCTGAAGAGTTTGAAGATCCGATTCCTGTATCCTGCCAGGGTGTATCTGTTGACGACTATTTTCCGGACTCGATTCCTGTATCTTGCCAGGGCACGTCTGAAGAGTTTGAAGATCCGATTTCTGTATCCTGCCAGGGTGTATCTGTTGACGACTATTTTCGGGACTCGATTCCTGTATCTTGCCAGGGAACGTCTGAAGAGTTTGAAGATCTGATTCCTGTATCCTGCCAGGGTGTATCTGTTGACGACTATTTTCCGGACTCGATTCCTGTATCTTGCCAGGGCACGTCTGAAGAGTTTGAAGATCCGATTCCTGTATCCTTCCAGGGTGTATCTGTTGACGACTATTTTCCGGACTCGATTCCTGTATCCTGCCAGGGCACGTTTGAAGAGTTTGAAGATCTGATTCCTGTATCCATCCAGGGCGTATCTGTTGACGACTATTTCCGGACTCGATTCTTGTATCCTGCCAGGGCACGTCTGAAGAGTTTGAAGATCTGATTCCTGTATCTTTCCAGGGTGTATCTGTTGACGACTAATTCCAGACTCGATTCCTGTATCCTGCCATGGCACGTCTGAAGAGTTTGAAGATCTGATTCCTGTATCCAGCCAGGGTGTATCTGTTGACGACTATTTTCCGGACTCGATTCCTGTATCCTACCAGGGCACGTCTGAAGAGTTTGAAGATCTGATTCCTGTATCTTGCCAGGGTGTATCTGTTGACGACTAATTCCGGACTCGATTCATGTATCCTTCCAGGGCACATCTGAAGAGTTTGAAGATCCGATTCCTGTATCCAGCCAGGGCGTATTTGTTGACGACTATTTCCGGACTCGATTCCTGTATCCTTCCAGGGCACGTCTGAAGAGTTTGAAGATCTGATTCCTGTATCCAGCCAGGGCGTATCTGTTGACGACTATTTCCAGATTCGATTCCTGTATCCAGCCAGGGCACGTCTGAAGAGTTTGAAGATTCAATTCCTGTATCCAGCCAGGGCATATCTTTTGACGACTAATTCCAGATTCGATTCCTGTATCCATCCAGGGCACGTCTGAAGAGTTTGAAGATCCAATTCCTGTATCCTGCCAGGGTGTATCTGTTGACGACTATTTTCCAGACTCGATTCCTGTATCCTGCCAGGGCACGTCTGAAGAGTTTGAAGATCTGATTCCTGTATCTTGCCAGGGTGTATATGTTGACGACTAATTCCAGACTCGATTCCTGTATCTTGGCAGGGCACGTCTGAAGAGTTTGAAGATCCGATTCTTGTATCCTGCCAGGGTGTATCTGTTGACGACTATTTTCCGGATCCGATTCCTGTATCTTGCCAGGGTGTATCTGTTGATGACTAATTCCAGACTCGATTCCTGTATCCTGCCAGGGCACGTCTGAAGAGTTTGAATATCCGATTCCTGTATCTTGCCAGGGTGTATTTGTTGACAACTAATTCCAGACTCGATTCCTGTATCCTGCCAGGGCACGTCTGAAGAGTTCGTAGATTCGATACCTGTATCCAGCCAGGGCACATCTACATAAAGAGTTTGAAGATCAACCCCTGCAACAGGCCAGGTAATTATCTTTCTTTCTCAGGTACGCAAGTTCTTTCTAAGGAATCTCTTACACGATCAACACCTAGGTGGCATCTATAAGCCCATCCTCCCATTACAGTTCCAAATGGCATCTATAAGCCCATTCCCAACAAGGTTCTGTCACATATCCAGATGGCATCTATAAGCCCATCCTCCTATCCACCATTCTCTAAATGGCATCTGTAAGCCCATTCCCGTTGTCACACTGCTGATACTCTACTATGTGAGTGCAAATTTCTGGGCACTCTAGTGTTCAATCATCTTCTACCTTCGGATCACGAAAGGCACACACGCCAATCTACATCCTCAGGTCTAAGAAGATTGAACAGGGGCAACTGTTGTACCCCAAAATTTGCCCTCCCATAATCTTCAAAGTTATGACAAGCAAATGGTTCAAGGTCTACTCAAGGGGCTACACAGTCAACCATCCTCCTAAGCCAGTCAAACTAGGGTTTAGGTTCCTGCAAGGAAGTTGAGGTTTTCAAGGGCTCAATCAAGCCCCACATGCCTATATACATTGTCAAGCACCTACATGTCAAGTTTCAAGGCTCACAAGGTCAAGTTGCACAGTCAAAAACCCTAATTGCCTCACAGTCAACTGTAGGGGCAAAATGGTCATTTGGCAGTCAAAAGTCAAAATTTTTTGTCAACATCTTATTTTGAAGCCACAATCATCATTTGGTCAAGTCTTGACCATGATTTCACAAGAATGGCTCAAAAATCATCAAGGTGTCAAAAGTTTCTATTTTTGGACAGCTGAGAAGTCAACTGTAACTTGACCAAGGCATAACTTTTTCATGGTTCATCAGAAAAATCCCATCCAATGCTCATTTTGAAGGGGAGGACATTTCCTACAATTCATCTTCACATTCCAAGTCCAAGAAATGCTCTCACAAAAAGTTACCAATTTCAACATTATAGGTCATTTTCAAAAGTCAACAAAAAGGCACTTTAAGTCAAAGACCATAACTTGAGATTGGTAAATCAAAATGACATGGGACCAAGGACATTGGTTATAGGACTTCAAGACCTTTCCAAAATGTCCAATAACATGTTCATAGCTTCAAAATTGAGCAAGATATGCATTGGAGAAGTTGGGAAATTTTTGTGAAATGGCCAAAGTCAACTATCCTTGAAATTTCATTTTTGACAAAGAGGGCCCACTTTTTCCACTTGATTCAGCTTGGCCATGCCTCCCACGTGTCCCACAATTTATTTCAAGATTAAAAATTAATTTTTCCATTTTTATTTGATTTTATTTGATTTAATTCATTTTAAATCTTTAAAATTCAAATAAAAATCAAGAAAATTAATGGAGGGATATATTTTGTGTTGAATTGCTTTGATACACCATGAAGTACATTCCAAATTCGTGCAAGACCTATTATGGGCATAAAAATTCAAATTTTCACAAGAATGGAAAGTTGTTTCAATGGAGTTCATGGCATAATCCAAAACATTATTGCAAGGCTTCAATGACCATTATGCTGATTGATACTCATTACATAACACATGTGCAAGCATTCCCAATAATATACACGACCTAGAAACATCAAAAACGGCAAAAGCAAATTTCACTTTTCAAGAGGAAAATCATAAACTGAAAACCATCTTACAGTGCAATTCAACCTTCCCTTTCAATCCAAACACACTCCTGACCCTTCCAGGAAGCCATTGCAATCAAGAACGAGGCTTAACACTATCAGAATCATCCCCACCAACTCATACGGTTTGCATACATTTCCAAAATTACATATCACATTCCATGCATTTTTAACACTTTTTGTTGATAGCATTATACTCACAGGATCAATACAAAGCATTCCACATGGTTTAATTTGAGAATGGCGCCCTGGATTGAAAGTTACCATTAGCAATTTCTAGGTTTTTCAGAGTTTCGAATTAGGGGTTTTGTCATGCTGTAAAATTAGAATTCCAAATGTACATGGCCAAAATCAGTGTGACAAGACGAACAAGACGGACATATCGCGCCTAATTTATATCTAATGAGCGTCTAATCGCTATTTTTTACAGGCTTGCGTTTTGTGGGGGTTTAAAATCCCCGCTATGTGTTTTAATGTTTGCAGAAAAGCTTGAAGACGAAAGGCGTGGCAGCGCATGAGTGGTCAGTTCAAATTCACGCGCGTGTTTCAGCATACAGGGCGCTTATTACATTTATTCTTTTGTTTCTATTATGTTTACAACTAGTGCGCTTGGTTCAGTTGGTTGGCTGTGTACTTTGCAATCTTTGGGACCTGGGTTCGATTCCCAGCTCCCCCATATTTCCAATGCTATTTTTTCTTAAATGTTCTTGTGCAGTTTCCAAAGCGCTGAACACCATGCACCTCACGCGTCCAACAAGCCAAGTGTCATTGGAGGCAGATCCAAGGGCCAAGCATAAGGAACACCATGGTCTGGAGTCAACGTGGGCATAGGCAATCCCGGAAAGTCCAAACGAGCTGAAGCTTTAATGGGCCAAGATCTCAATCCAACACTCTCCATTTCAGCCCACACCCCCCTTGGTTTTACTTCTTTTTTTATTTTTGTTTTGTCATTTTCTCTTATTTTAATTATTAACCTTTTAATTATTTTTCTTATTAACAATTAATTAACTAATATTTTCATAAAAAATCAAAAAGAAATAGAACTATCGTTATTTTTATTATTATTATTTTATTTTTGTAAATAAATCTTAAATAAATTAGTTTTAATTAGGCCATTTTAACCTTTTTAAAATAACTCAAATAATTTAGATTTAGGTTAGCTTTTAATTTTGTTTCTTTTTATTTTTATTTTATTTCGTAAAAAAACATAAAAAACAAAAAATATTTTCTCTTAATTAAATTAATTAATTAGTCATTAATTAGCTTTAATTTCATTTTAATTACAAAAAAGACAAAAAAAATCAATTTCTGTTCTTAAAAGGGTCAACACCCTTAGAACATTCCGATTTAATTTTTTATTCGCGCACAGTTTGATTATTATGTAATTGCTTCCAAGACATGTAATAGTTAATTAGGTTTACTGTTTATTTACTTTCCGTACTTATTTACCAAAAATGGGTCTTTGTAATTTTTGGGGATGTATAGACCCGCGCCTTGTAATAGCGTAGGATTTATGTTTCCGCAATTTACTTTCCGCACCCCCTTAACTGCTAAACTTGCATGAAAGAATGTATGTAAATAAAAACAACTCGTAGCTCACTAATAACAAAGACAAACATAACATGAATACAACACACAATGCACACACCACTTCTAGGGTACGCCTCACTCGTTGCCTTCGAAACGTGGTCATCAAGTATAGAACGTCTTAGAGATCACCCTTAGTCCAAAGATCCAGTTGCCTCGAAACAGTTTCCTCGAAACAGTTGCCTCGAAACAGTTGCCTCGAAACGGTTGCCTCGGATTAAAAAGGATCTAGGACATTAGGGTTACTTCTAAGGTGTCCTAATTGTTGCTTCGGTGACCACATTGTCCTTAAAATTAGATTGACCCGAACACCTCCAACGGTGGTGCTACCTACCTCTCAATGGTGGGATGGCACTACCTAAAGGACACTTACACAGCTTAATTCCTTAGGGTAGGTAGATGACTCATGGGTACTTGCTCTTTCTCAAAACAAACAAAAATACTTTTCACACCTCACACTTTCTAAAAGTTTTCAGACAAATTTTTCATACACTCTTGAGGACTGATACAAGAGTTACTTAGAAATTTTTCAAACGAAACTTTTTCTCAAAACCCACACACACTTGAAAAGCAAACAATTTTTGAAAACATAAGAGCAAGTACCTAAGAGCCCATGGATAACCATGGATAGAAAGGGTGCTAACACCTTCCCTTTCTATAAATCTACCTCCCGAATCGAGAAACATTCTCATAAGGAATTTTGATGTGCTTTTGTCCTTTCCATGTTGGAGAAAATAAAAGACGGTGGCGACTCTTGCTTCCGCAACATTTTACGAAACCAGCTTTAAACAGTCAGTTCTCATTCCCACCGATCACACTTACCATCTTGTGATCATGTTAATGGAGTTAGAACGGATTAAAACAAGATATAATTAAAAATACAAAAAACAGAAAAAATATGAAAATATGAGTCATGCACGGTGAGTTTCAGCTTGCTATGGCTATGGATGATGATTCATACTTACCTATGCTTACCTCAGGAACACCAAGGAATGGTTAGAAGGCTTTGAAACTGGCTGCAAATATGAATACGAATGGCACCACTCTTTGAAATTTTTTGAGAAATATTAGGGTTCTTTTGAGGCAAGTTATGCATATACCTAGGTCTAGAATTTTTTGTTCATATATATGAGACCATATTAGGTCAACAAAAATAGCCATGAGATCAAATATAATCATGTTTTTAATGTCATGAAAATTTGATCCAAAATTTCCAAAACAAGAAAAAATTTCCCTCCTCTTGCCTTGTGCGTTTTTTACAGCTATTTGTGAGCTTTTTGTGCCTCCAACATGACCAAATGTCCAGCCTTGCACGCTTTATACGTCAATCTTGTATTTATTTAATTTATTTTGATTTTATTTGAATAAAAATCAAAAATAAATAAACATAAAAATCAAACTTATGTATGGCTGAGTTTATAGGTTCTTGGACATGTTAGGAATAAGTTTCAAACGTGAAAAGATGGGCCCATTTGGAAAAAAATTCAAGTTTGGTCAATATTGGCTTCATGCACTTTTCCAAAAATTGGTCAACTTTGGCAATGCATATCTCTCTCATTTTTAACCCTAAGATGGTGTTATTAGACTTTTTAGAGAGCTTAGGATGTCCTTTAAACAACCCTTTTGGTTTCATTTAAATTGGATCTTCCATGTTCATGTAAGGAGCTTTGACCCAAAAGGTGTTTTAGTTGACTTTTTGAAAGGACCTATAATGTCTGAGCTTGTATCTTTTAACTAAAGCATTTCTTGATCTTGAGGGCTGAAGAGAAGTTGTAGGGAATTGGATTCTATTCAAAATGAGCTTTGGTGGAAATTTTTCTGATAAAGCATGAGAAAGTTATGCCTGGTCAAAGTTTGGTTGACTTTTCCTATAGAAATCCTAATTTGCAACTTTTGACTTTTGATGAGTTAGGGCATTTCTTGAGGAATCATGATCAACCCTTGATCAAATGATGGATATCACTTAAAAATGTTTATGTTGATCAAAAAACTTGAAGTTTGACTGTATATAGGCCACAATTGACTTTGACCTAGTACAGTTGATTTTCAGGCATTTGAGCAGTTGACTGAGCAAATTTGTTGTGTAGGGCATGAAATTTGGCATGGATAACCTTGAGAACATACTAGGGCCATATGCAACATTTGAGACCATTGGGGTTCACACATCTTGATGAAAACTGAAACCCTAGTTAGAGGTTTATTGCCTTAGGAGGAGGATTTGTCTGGTCAATTCTTAGTCATCCTAGGGCAAGTTTGGGATCTCAATGGGCATGTGTTGAGTAAAATGAGAGGGAAAATTTTGGGGTACAACAGCTGCCCCTGTTCAATCTTATTAAACCTGAGGATGTAAATTGGCTGGTCTGCCTTTCGTGATCTGAAGGTGGAAGATGATTGAACACTAGAGTGCCCAGAAATTTGCACTCGTCTGAAATGATACTTGACTGTGTAGATAGTATCTAGAATGGGCTTATAGATTCCATTTGGAGAAGATGAAGGAAGATCGCCGGAGATGGGCTTAAAGATTCCATCTGGAACAATGTTGATTTCATGAGATATTCCTTTGTGGGGGATTCCTATGTCTGTTGTTGGGGAGGACTCCACTGAGGAATGTTGGTCTTTGTCTTGGGAAATAGAGTTTAGGAGCTTCAATTTTCCATCACTCTACTGGGGAGTATCTCTTGATTGAAGAGACGAAAGTGAACTACTATCTGGTCGGGATCTAGGCTTCACAGTGACTTGCTGAGGATAATAAGGTTGACTTCTATCTGGTCATATTCCAGGCTTCACAGCGACTTACTGGGGAACGTGAAATTAACTGCTATCTGGTCATATTCCAGGCTTCGCATCTTCTTTAACTGGAATAGAAATCAGAAAAATCTTAGTGTCGATTTAACTGAACCATAGAAAGGTCTTGAGTTGTCTTCAACTGGAGTAGAAATCAGGAAAATCTTAGTATCGATTTAACTGAACCAGAGAAGGTCTTTAATTAACTTTGAATGGAATAGAAATCAGGAAAATCTTAGTGTCGATTTAACTGAACCAGAAAAAGGTCTTGGATTATCTTTAACCAGAATAGAAATCAGAAAAATCTTAGTATCGATTTAACTGAACTAGAGAATGTCATGGATCATTTTAACTGGAATGGAAATCAGAAAAAACATAGTATCGATTTAACTGAACCAGAAAAAGGTCTTGGATTATCTTCAACTGGAATAGAAATCAGAAAAATCTTAGTAGAGATTTAACTGAACTAGAGAGGGTCATGGATCACTTTAACTGGAATGGAAATCAGAAAAATCTTAGTATCGATTTAACTGAACCAGAAAAAGGTCTTGGGTTATCTTTAACTTCAACTGGAATAGAAATCAGAAAAATCTTAGTGTCGATTTAACTAAACCAGAGGAAAGTCTTGGATTATCTTCAACTGGAATAAAAATTAGGAAGATCTTAGTATCGATCTAACTGAACTAGAGAAGGTCTTTTGAGAATATCTTTCTGAGGAAAATGTTGAAATAGCCCTTCGTCAGACATAGCCTTTGAGAAGACTATCGGGTCACGTAAATAGTCAACGGTGTTTGTTGATTTGATCTTTCCTGAAAAAGGTAAAGAGTTAGTCGTATGTAATGTCATGATGTATGAAATGCATTGTGTGATAATGTTCTCGAAATAAATGAGATTATGCTGTATGCGATGTGTACGCGCATGCCATGATGTATGAATATGGAATGATGTTGCGATATTTCTTAGTCTGGGAAAGTAAATCCCTGACTGTTGCTGGAGAGTATTGGGAAGCTGAATCTTTCATTTCTACTGGGGTGATGAATGAAGATGATTTTTTGGGGATTTTCTCTTTTCGTTCGAGGATATTCTATCGGGGATCTTTAACTCCTGCTTGAGAATGACTCTGTAGGGGAAGGATGTTATGTCGGAAGATTTTACCGATGTGTAGAAATAAACTCTGTTGAGGGATAAACTTCCATAGTTAGAGAAATAAACTCTACCGGGGAGGAGGTTTTATAAACTGTTTGAGATTATAAAGCTCAACTGGGGAATACAGATTTCAGCTCTCTGAGGGAACTTGGCTGGAGGAAGTAATTCCTGCTTGGGGAAGAAGAGATCAAAACTAATTGTTTCTACTCTGTGGGGAACATAGACGTCATTGGGTCGTATGCTAAGGATGTAGTGGTGATTTTGTCTCAAGACATCTCTGCCCTTGTACCTGCTGGAAAGAGTAACTGTCGGGACTACAAATTTCTTTTTTAGACTTTGACCTGTTTCTTAAAGTCATTAGTAATTGTCTTTATGTTTCATATGCAAGTATTTGTAAACAGTAATCATATTCAAATGCTTATGTCAAAAATAATCACTGGACGTTTTTGCAAAACAAAACAAAAAAAATAGAAAACAAATAGTTTTGTACTTTCGAAGAAATAATTTGTATTGATTTTTGAGGTTCGCCTATAACAGGCATTTTTTTTGTACAAGAGACTGATGTTCTAGTAGGAGAACATCGTCGTGAAAATGAAAACTATACAAAATAGTGTACAAAGAGAAAACAACTATGTGTAATAATCCCATTGAGTTTCAATTCTGCTATTGCCCTTATGTCCTTGAGTGTCTCATCACTTTGCTATTTGTCCAAAGCTGACTGGATTGGTCAGTACCGTTTGAGCTTGATAGTTGATACTGAAGTCTGGTCGCAAGGTGATCCAATGGGACATAGTTATACGCTTTAAATCACTAACTTTTTCTTGGACCGCCCTTTTGGATTTTCGGTCCACTGGGATACCCTTTTTTGCCCAAGCCGCCTTCTCGGGTTTTCGACTTTCCAGGTGTTCAGATTTTTTTTGTATTTTATCCCTAACTTTTTCCCGAACCCTTTTGGTTCACCGAGATGCCCTTATTTTTTCCTAGGTCAGTCAACCTAGCGGGTATTTATTTACACGTAGTATCTTTTCACTATGTCCGCATTCACAGGGTGAGGAAGGTCGTCACCATCCATGGTGGTTAGAATCATGGCTCCACCGGAAAATATGCTTTTGATTACAAATGGCCCTTCGTACGTGGGAGTCCACTTGCCCCTGGGATCACCTTGTGGAAGTATGATGCACTTGACTACTAGATCACCCACTTGATATACTTGACGTCTGACCTTTTTGTTGAAAGCCTTGATCATTCGCTTTTGGTATATCTTACCATGCCAGACAGTAGCAAGCCTTTTCTCATCAATCAGATTCAGTTGATCAAGTCGAGTCTGGACCCAATCATCTTTGCTCAAACCTGCATCCTTCGTGATCCTCAAAGAGGGGATCTAGACCTCAATAGGTAGGACAGCCTCCATACCATACACCAGAGAATAAGGTGTTGCCCCTGTTGACGTACGTTCTGAGGTGCGGTAAGCATGAAGAGTGAATGGTAATATCCCATGCCAGTATTTGTATGTCACTGTCATCTTCTGTATGATTTTCTTAATGTTCTTGTTAGCAGCCTCCACATTGTCATTCATCTTTGGCTGGTAGGGAGAAGAGTTATGATGCTGGATCTTAAATTGTTTACAGAGTTCGGTGATCGTCGTATTGTTGAGATTTGTACCATTATCTGTGATGATTCTTTCTGGAACACCATACTGATAGATAAGGTTATACTTGATAAACCGTGCCATAACATTCTTGGTAACAGTAGCAAAAGAGGCAGCCTCAACCCACTTCGTGAAGTAATCAATGGCGACTAGGATAAAGCGATGCCCATTGGAAGCGGTAGGTCTAATCTCTCCGATCATGTCAATGCCCCATATTGCAAAGGGCTAGGGAGCCGTCAAGACGTTCAAGGGAACCAGAGGTACATGTACTTTATCAACATATATCTGGAATTTTTGACAAGTTCGGGAATGTTGATAACAGTCTGCTTCCATAGTGGACCAAAAGTATCTTGCCTGTAGGATCTTTTTAGCCATGGTGTGTCCACTAGAGTGGGTGCCAAAGGTACCTTTGTGTAAATCTTCCATAATCCTCTCTGCTTCGCTCTTGTCTACACACCGCGGTAAAGTAGAGTCATGATTGCGCTTGTAGAGGATTCCATTACCGAGGAAGAACTTTACGGAGAACCTTCTCAGAAATTTTTTATCATTGACAGATGCTCCCTCAGGATATTCTTGAGCCCCGAGATACCTTTTCACTTCATGGAACCAAGGTTTGTCTGCTACTTCTTCAGTATCAATCTCATAGCAGTATGCTGGTTCATCCAATCTCTCAATAGTGATCCAAGGAGCTTCGTTGTCCCACCTGACCTCGAACATAGATGACATAGTAGCTAGCGCATCCGCTAACTAATTCTCTTCTCGTGGAAAATGTTCAAAGGTGACTTCTTCAAAGTGTGGAAGTAACGTCAGCACATGTTCTTTGTAAGGGATGAGACTAGGGTGCTTCTTGTCCCACTCCCCTTTGATTTGACTTATTACCAAGGTTGAATCACCCAAAACGCTCAAGAACTTGATCCTTAGGTCAATAGCAGCTTTGAGACCCATGATGCATGCTTCATACTCCGCCATATTGTTGGTACAATTGAAACATAATTTGGCAGTGAAAGGAGTATGACAACCCTCGGGAGATCTGATTACAGCACCGGTGCTATTTCTGAGTGTGTCGGAAGCTCCATAAAAACCATAGTCCACGGGATCCTTCCTCAGGTCCCTCATCCGGTACAGGTTCTTCACAGTCAATCACTAACATAATATTCTCATCCTGGAATTCAAAGTTCATGGATTGGTAGTCATCCACAGCCTGATGAGCCAAATGATCAGCTAATACACTCCCCTTGATTGCTTTCTGGGTCGTGTATTGGATATCTTATTCGGCCAAGATCATTTTCCATCTCAATATTCTTCCGGAGAGAGTAGGCTTCTCGAAGATGTACTTAATCGGATCCATCTTAGATATTAAAAAAGTAGTGTGGGTCAACATATACTGTCTCAGTTGGCGAGCAGCCCATGCCAAAGCGCAAAAAGTTTTCTCGAGCAGTGAGTATCTTGTTTCACAGTCGGTAAACGTTTTGCTTAGGTAGTATATCGCATGCTTTTTTCGACCAGAATTGTCATGATGCCCTAGCACACACACCCATTTAATTATCTAACACAGTTAAGTACATTATCAAAGGTCTTCCTTCAACCGGCGACATCAGAATTTGAGGCTCTTGAAGGTATTCCTTGATTCTCTCGAAGGCATTATGGCATTCGTCATTCCACTTTACCACTTGATCTTTCTTCAGGAGTTTGAAGATTGGCTCACAAGTAGCGGTTAAATGGGAAATGAACCTGGAAATGTAATTTAGGCGTCCCAAGAAACCTCTAACTTCCTTCTCCGTGAGAGGAGCCGACATATCTTGTATAGCCTTTACCTTTGCAGGTCTACCTGAATGCCCTTGTCACTAACAATGAAACCTAGAACTTTACCAGACCTTAGCCCGAAGGTGCACTTGTTCGGATTTAACCTCAGCTTGTACGTCTTCAACCTATCAAACAGATTTTGTAGATGATCAAGGTGTTCTTCCTCAGTTTGAGACCTGGCTATCATGTCATCAACATAGACCTCTATCTCATGGTGAATCATATCATGGAACAAAGCTACCATAGCTCGTTGATAGGTTGCCCCAGCGTTCTTCAATCCAAACGGAATCACTTTGTAACAAAAAGTTCCCCATTGTGTGACAAAGGTTGTCTTCTCCATGTCTTCGGGTGCCATCTTGATCTGATTGTAACCAGAGAAACCGTCCATGAAGGAAAAGATCTTATGATGTGCGGTGTTGTCAACCAGAACGTCAATGTGGGGAAGCGGGAAGTCGTCCTTGGGGCTTGCCCTGTTCAAATCTCTGTAGTCCACACACATCCGTACCTTGTTGTCTTTCTTAGGCACCAGGACTACGTTAGCAACCCATTGTGGATAAGAGGTGACAGCTAAGAACCCAGTGTTGAACTATTTCATAACTTCTACTTTGATCTTCTCTGACATTTCAGGGTGCATACGACGGACCTTCTGCTTTACTGGAGGTCAATCTTCTTTAGTTGGCAGACGATGAACCACAATATCAGTGTCTAGCCCCGGCATGTCTTCATATGACCAGGCAAAGATCACGACATAATCATGCAATATCCGTATCAACCGCTGTTTGACACTAAGCTCCAAATTTGCACCTATCTTGACATCTTTTCTATCTTCTTTTGTGCCCAAGTTCACTGTCTCAACTGGCTCTTCATGAGGCTGTATAGCCCTTTCTTCCTGTTGTAACAGTCTGGCAAGTTCTTTGGGTACCTCACAATCCTCCTCACCTTCGTCCTCGGCTTGGTTGATCAGATTTTCAAAGTCATAACCGGCAATAGCAGACCCGTTATTAATGAGATCCAGAGTGGATATGGATCTGCAGTTTGATACGTGAGTGTGTGTAAAAGCATAGTTGTATGGGAAAAGTAAAAAGTAGAAAAGAAAAACAGAGAGCGCAAAATTTGTATGCAAAACGTCAAATGCTTTATTAATGACATATGAGATTGAAACACGATAACCCTCACAAATAAACCATTGTGCCCCGGGTAAGACACATGGCCATAGAGTTTATATTGTTTAATTATTACATATCCGAAAACAAGAAAGAAAATTACTTCTAAACAAAAGTAATTGGTACAAAGTCTTTAGTCATCCAGTTACTGGGTCCACCGTTGGTAGTAGGGAAGATCCAGCTATCCATGTCATAGTTACTATCACTGTCTTCTAAAGCATTGAACCCATGGTTGCTAATTCGTAGGGGGGGTCCTCCAGCACGAGCACGACGAACAACCCTTTGAGCCCCTTCTTCAATAACTGCTTTGGTGTCCTTGACAGAAGCCATTTTCAAGGGAGGTCTGGTTATCTTCGGTAAATTGGTAACATTCTCAGTTGCGGCCATGGTCTGGGGCACCTCTTCGAAGTTCTGACATGGAGTCTCGATGAACTCTCCATCCATTTCCACATACCTGAAAGAGTTTAGGTGGCTTATCATATACTCTTCTTCACCATGTATCGTGATAATCTTTCCTTTTACCGGGTACTTCATCATCTGATGCAGAGTGGACATGACAGCTCCCGCCCCATGGATCTAAGGGCGACCTAACAAACAAGAATAAGATGGTCTAATATCCATCATGTAGAAGATGGAGTCAAAGGTCTGAGAACCAACTTTGATGGGGATGTCCACCTTCCCGTGCACCATTCTTTTCGAACCATCGAAAGCCCTCACTACAATGTTGCTGGGCTTCAGATTCAAACCTTCACAATCTAATTTGTCCAGAGCCTTCTTGGGCAGCATGTTCAATGATGAACCAGTATCTACTAGAACATAGGCCAAAGTAGTGCCCCTGCATTTGATGGAGACATACAGCGCATCATTGTGTTTTCTCCCTCTGGGTGTTAGATCAGCATCAGAAAAACCCAAACCATTATCAGTCGTCAAACTGGCCATGCAATCTTCGAATTGGTCAACGGAGGTTTCCTGCGGCACATGAGCAGTTTTGAGGAATTTCACCAAAGCTTTTTCATGAGCTCCGGAACACAACAGTATGGCTAAAATATAAATATTAGAAGGGGTATGCCCCAGCTGTTCGACCACATTGTAGTATCTCTTCTTTATTATCTTCAAGATTTCTTCCGTTTCCTTCTTGGAAGCCTCTGGAATAGATACTGAATGTGCCTTCATCTGGACATGCTCAATCAATATGTCTTTTCCCTGAGTCTCGGCCGACTCGGTGATAGGGGTGGAAATAGGGGTAATCACAGGAACTGTGGTGGTAGTATCATCAGGAACAACAGTAGGAATGATCACAGGAATAGTAACGACTTTTGGAGGAGAAATCTCGGGAGAACACTCTTCCACTTCTTGTTATTTTGTTGGTCCCAACGATGTTGCCAATGTCGGGATCAGTATTTTCAGAAACTTGGTCTTCAGCAGCCAACAGGTCTTGCTTGATGTCGTGGTAATAGACGTCAGCCCCATAGTTCCAAGGAATAGCCTTGTCCGAGGAGTATGAGATTGGCCCTAGCATAGTGATGATCAGGGGAGCTAACTGTGGAGCAGATGTAATCCTGACGGGTCTTTTGGTGGAGACCCTGGGATGATTGGCGGAAATGATCATGATTGAAACGTCTTTATAAGAAACAGTTATGACGGGAGTCTTTTCAAATAGGATCTCTTTATCATCCATCAGGCGTTGAACACCTGCTTTTAACAAATAAGAAACAGTTGGCAGAGATAAACATAAGTGGCAATCTTCGCCATAGCCCGGAAATAAATCGGATTTCAACAAGTTCCACTTAACGGTCATGAGAGGCGTAACAAGTTCCTCAATAGAAGTGACAAATGTATCATCATTCACAGCATTAATACCACGACCGTGCTTGGGCATGGGAGCAGTTATAACATTGGGAATCTCGGAAGCGTCAAATTCAATCTCCTTCGCTTCAATAGGGTCTTGCACCTTGTTTTTAAAAGCCCAACAGTTGTTTGTATCATGACCTGGACTTTCTGAGTGGTAAGCACAACGAGCATTTGGGTTGTAGCGAGGAGACGCGGTGTTGGGATTCTTGGGAGCTTCCCTCAAGGTAACCAGATTGGATTTTAGTAGATGAGGTAAAACTTGAGACAAAGTCATATTTATCCGGGTGAATTGCCTTATAGGTCTTCCTGCTCTAGGCTGATTATTTCGTTGTTGAGTAGTTGCATGCTTGGATATCATAACATCCCCTACTGTTGGATGGAGCTCGGCTCTACCTTGATTTCGTTGATTGTAAATAGCACTGACCTCTTTTTTTCCTACGAAAGGTCTCTTTCCTGCACTTGAAGAGGCATCCTTATGAATCTTGCCACTTTTAATCCCAGCTTCCACTCTTTCTTCTGTCAAAATTAACTTAGTAAAGCCAGCTGAGGAGCTTCCAATCAGATGATTGAAAAACAGACCAGATAGGGTACCCAAAAATATATCCACTAACTCTCTATCAGACAGGGGGGTTGGACTCTTCCTTCTAAGTCCCTCCACTTCTGAGCATAGTCTTTAAAACCCTCGCTCGAACCCATGGGTATACTTTGGAGTTGTGTACGGGTGGGAGAAAAGTCTGCATTATAATGATACTGCTTGTAGAAAGCAGCAGCCAGGTCTTCCCAGTTACGAATATTGGTCCCTTCCAGCTGGTAGAACCACTCTAGTTGAGTCCCGAATAAACTGTCTTGAAAGAAATAGACCCATAAGTCCTTGTCTGCAGTGTGAGGCTGAATCTTTCTCATATAAGATCGGAGATGCATCTTGGGACATGAGACCCCATCATATTTGGCGAACACCGGAACCTTGAACTTCTACGGGTTGACAACCCCAGAAACCAAACCCAGCTCTTTAAAATCCAGCCCAGGTACCTTCTGGATTTCCATTTCATTCAGACACTCTTCCAATTGTTTGTATTTTTCATCGGCCGGAGGATAGTGCTCCTCATTATAGTCAATCTCATTATCATATTCCCTTGGACTGGGGTATTCCTCTCTTATTTCCCCTTCTTTATTTTCTCCTTCATTTGACGAAGATGTTAGCTCTACAACTTGCCTTAACGGTCCTCTGAACCTCCTTCCCAAATTCACCACACCAGCTGGCTTCCTGGGTTTCTTGGTCTTCTCTTTAACAATCAGGGCTTTCATTTCCTCTTGCCCCTTGGCGAGAGCCATGATCATTTGTTGAAACTGAGCATTTTTATTTTGTAGATCCTTCACTGTTTGTTCGAGAGCCATTTCTTTCCTGCTGAAATAAACAGCGAAGAAGATGAGAAACCTGCTATGAAACCTGTTTATGCAATGATATGTATGATATGTGTATGCAATGATTTCAAGGATTTTGGGAAATTTAATTTTGTGAACCAAAAATGAAACAAAAATTTTATTAGTAGAATTCAAAATACAATTGCCTTTTAGGCGTTCAATTGAAAATTCTAAAAACTAAGAAATCAGGTTTCTCGTGGCTGCTTCCTCTTCGTGATGAGATAGACATTAAGACCTCTTTCCTCGTGAAGTTGCTTGGTGAGCTCCAAAACTTTCCTCTCATGGGCATAGAAATTATCTCTATAGGTATCCCTCTCTTTCTTCATCTGAATCCAGGATCTCTGCAGTTCTTCAAGATCAGTGGGCATATCAGGATGAAGAACTGTATAGGGAACATCCCCTTCAGTAATGGGCTCCACAATCACTGGCAAGATGGCTATATATGGCATCATAAGGTTCTGAGCACGAGCTCGTACCCATTGGAGATAAGGTTCCATAGGGATGGAAGTCTTCGGCCCCAAAGTCTTGGTGTCAAATCTGTTTACCATGCCCCAAGCTCGTATGAACCTCTGATAATACCCTTGAACACCATCCTCATAGTTAAACACAATTCCCTGGACAAGCATCTCGTGAGGACCATCCCTTTAAGCATAATCAAATTTTCGCAGATCCAGAGAAGGATTATAGGTTATGCCTCCCCTAATGCCGAGTAGTGGGACATTAGGGAACTCCCCGTAGAGGTCAATAATAGAAATATCTCCCATAGATCGGGAATACCAGAGAATATTCCCGTGAGAAAGTGACATTATCCTTTGCGACCAGCCTAAACCTTCTTCATTCTTCAGTACTGTTTTAGGGAGGTGAGAAATAAACCACCTCAAAAGCAATGGCACACAGCATATAAGAATCCCTCTTTTCTTCGTGGTATGAGTGTGGAAGGTATGCAAGATGTCTCCAAGTAAAGTGGGCACAGGGTTACGACAGAGGAAGACCTTGATAGCAGTCACATCTATGAGTAAGTCTGGATTAGGGAACAGTACTAAACCATATATTAGAAGGGCCAAGACCTCCTCAAACCTGGAAGTCCAAATCATCCCAAAACAGCTGAGCCTTATCTATTAGGAACTTAGATAGAAAACCCTTAACTCCACTTCTTGTTTCCCAGTTGGATACAATGTCGGACCGTTTCAGGTACAAAGCTGCTGCAATGATCTCTTGCTTTGGAGCTTCTTCCAAACCGGTGAAAGGCAATTGATCCAAAATAGGTATACCCAATATCTGAGAGAACTCTTCCATGGTGGGTACCAACTGATAGTCTGGAAAGGTGAAGCAATGGTGCTTAGGGTCAAAGAATTGAAAGAGCACACTCATCATCTTCTCATCAAAACCTGAGGTAACCAGATTGAGAAGTCGGCCATAGTTCTTGGTGAATGAAGAAGTCTCAGAAACCCCTGATACTAGCTCTTTGAGTTGAAGAGGTATTCTCACAAAGTTGATTCGGATGGTATTTCTATGAGCGGAAGCCATGATCTACAAAACAGAACAAAGATAAATTCCCCTAATCCTTGAAATGGTTAGTGTAATGAAGAATGAATGTTTATGATGTATGATGTCATGTTTAAGCAAATTAATCACACACAAGCAAAGCACACAATAGACCTTAGGTTCAAAGGCTTGCATGAGGTTTAAGGCAAGTACCCTCTTGAAGTTTATTTGGTTTCAAACATGTCCTAGAAATAGTAACCGGGTTCTAAGGAGTCTCAAAATCACTGATCTTTCTTTATCGGTATTATTTCAGCTTAGCAATCTTTTCTTGTGGACGAAACAACCCGAAAGTCCGATCTTAATGAGCGTAGCATCGAGTATCAACCAATTCCCAGCTTTACACCGAGACCGGCTATCTCACTACTTTCTAATGGCCTAGTTTGTTCAACTAAGGTTATAATGTTCGTTAGTGCTTCACAAAACCATGCGTCGGCCCCATATTCTCCTCAATTTAATACAAGGGATACCGGTACCAACCAAAGTGTCACACCAACATAGCTATCACTTCAACCATATCGGTCTATGTCGTACAGTCTCCATGATCTATTGTTCTTTACCTAAAAATATGCCTCAGATCCGGGTATAGGATCTATACAAGAATACTCCAACCAACCCTCAAAGATAAAGCAGTCAAGGCAAACAAATAAAGCCATTTTAAAATGATCTAGACCCTAAGGTAAACCCCACTTTATAATTTATCCCCAGCAGAGTCGCCAGTTCTGTGATACGGTGGCAGAACCGACTATTAATACTGGTTTGCATTTTGTATTCACAAATGTTCGGTAAGCAAGAGTCGCCATCGAATTTTCTTTTATCCAACAAAGGAAAGGGTGAAAAGAACAGAAAAAGACCTTTTTCAAGATTTTCTGAGTAAAGGGGGTAGATTATGGAAAGGGAAGGTGTTAGCACCCTTTCCATCCGTGATTTTCCACGGGCTCTTAGGTACTTGCTCATTTTGAAAATTGTTTTCGTGTTTGTGTGTTTTGAAAGGTTTTGTTTGCTTTATGATAACTCTTGTAGCAGTCCCCAAGAGTGTGATGAAGCGTTTTTGAAAGTAGTTTTGAAAGTATAGTGTGAAAATGAATTAGATTTGAGCAAGTACTTAACAGCTATCTACCTACTTGAAAAGGGCATTCTTTTCCTCCTTTCATTTAGATAGTGCTATCCTACTATTAGTGAGTGGGTAGCCCTATCATTGGATGTTGAGGGACTATCGTAAGGGACGTTTATGGTCATTGAAGGCAACATGTAGAGATACCTTAGCAGTTCGAAGGGACTGTCATTATATATTTGTAGGCAACATCGAGGGACAAGATCATTTCTCGTAAGCAACTCGAGGGACATTAATGGACTATGATCTTTATGATGACTTTGAACTGAGGGGTCTTTGCTAAGGTATCCCTACATTCGAGGGACATTACCATTTCCGAAGGCAACCAAAGTGGGAAATACCCTAAGGGTGAGAGTGTGCAATAGTGTGCTTTTTTTCAGGTATTTTTATCTTGATGTTAGTGATCTAAGATTGATTGATTAATTCTTTCCATACACGTCTAATTTACTAGCAGTTTATATAAAGGCATACAATATAGTGTAGAAAGTAAAACCTACAACTATTACAAGGCTTCGAGGCAATTACAATTATATCTGACTGAAAATATAGAGTGCGGAAATTAAAAACCCTAATTAAGGCTATTACAATTTGGGAACAATTACATAATAAAAAGAATAATAGTATGAAAATAATAACACGCAAAAATTGAGACGGGAATAAGTTCAAAACCCTAAAAATCTAATTGTTTAATGAAAATATTTTTTGGTATTTTATAAATAAAAAATTTGAGATTTTACCTAATTTCTAACTAATTTTAAATTAAAGAAAACAAGTTAAAATTTATTTAAATTAATTTGCAAGAATTAATTTTAATTAAAAACCCTAAATATATTTTTTTGTGAATTTTTGTTGATTTTATGATAAAAAAATGAATTTAAAAAATGTAAACTAATTAAAAAAGAAAAAAAAAGAGAATTAAAAAAAAGAGATGGGCCTGAGTGAGAAACCAAATTTGGGGGGGGGGGGGGGGGGGGGTGCAGCACTGAATTTTCTAAAGGCCTAGATCTGTTGGCCCATACAGCGTGTGATTCAATGTTGCTGCATCTGGAAGATCCACCATGGAGCTGCACGCTTGGAGGCGCTGGATCCAAGCCACTGGGATCTGATGGTGATGGTGTGAGGACACATGTGGTACGCACCTTGGATCTGGGCACACTGAATACATATGAAACCTGTTAGAAAAAACAAAACTCCAGACCTGGGAATCGAACCCAGGTCTTTCACTTCACACGCGTTCTTCCTTACCACCCAGCCATCCTTCTCATTCGTGAACATAAATGAAATAAAATAAAATAATATGAAAATCAAGACAAATGTTGACTTGTCCATGCGCGCCCTTCAGTGGGCCCCTGGAAATTTAAATGGACCAATTAAAAGAAGGGATCATGCCACGCATGCCTCGCCTGAGTCAAAAACCCTAGGGATGCCGGAGTCAACACTCTGGTCGTCTTCTCCGGAAGGCCTCCATCACCAAACCTGCAAAATAGCCACATTAAATGCAAAAGAAGGACCTTACCCCCCTAATTCGAGGGCTGTAAATCCAGTGGTGGTGTCCGTTTGGTCTGATAGTCCCTGTACAGGGAGATACGAAGCTTGTCGTTCTCTATGCCCTAACAATGGCAAATAGATATTTAGCCATCAAATCTTATCAATTATTTCCCAGACTTGTTCCTTACCATCTTATGATCATGTTAATGGAGTTAGAACAGATTGAAACAAGCTATAATTAAAAATACAAAAAACAGAAAAAATATGAAAATATGAGTCATGCATGGTGAGTTTCAGTGTGCTATGGCTATGGATGATGATCCATACTTACCTATGCTTACCTCAGAAACACAAAGGAATGGTTAGAAGGCTTTGAAACTGGCTGCAAATATGAATATGAATGGCACCACTCTTTGAAATTTTTTAAGAAATATTAGGGTTCTTTTGAGACAAGATGCGCATATCCCTAGGTCTGGAATTGTTTATTCATATATATGAGACCATATTAGGTCAACAAAAACAGCCATGAGATCAAATATAATCATGTTTTTAATGTCATGAAAATTTGATCCAAAATTTCCAAAACAAGAAAATCGTTCCCT
This sequence comes from Vicia faba, assembly GCA_948472305.1. Classification (NCBI taxonomy): domain Eukaryota; kingdom Viridiplantae; phylum Streptophyta; class Magnoliopsida; order Fabales; family Fabaceae; genus Vicia; species Vicia faba. Next base: position 1,313,835,100 of record OX451741.1, on the reverse strand, counting down.
CCTCTTGCCTTGTGCATTTTTGACAGCTATTTGTTAGCTTTTTAGGCCTCCAACATGACCAAATGTCCAGCCTTGGACGCTTTATACATCAATCTTGTATTTATTTAATTTATTTTGATTTTATTTAAATAAAAATCAAAAATAAATAAAATAAAAATCAAAAATAAATAAAATAGAAATCAAACATATCTATGGCTGAGTTTATAGGTTCTTGGACATGTTAGGAATAAGTTTCAAACGTGAAAAGATGGGCCCATTTGGAAAAAAAAATCAAGTTTGGTCAATATTGGCTTCATACACTTTTCCAAAAATTAGTCAACTTTGGCAATGCATATCTCTCTCATTTTTAACCCTAATAGGGTGTTCTTGGACTTTTTAGAGAGCTTGGGATGTCCTTTAAACAACCATTTTGGTTTCATTTCAATTGGATCTTCCATGTTCATGTAAGGAGCTTTGACCCAAAAGGTGTTTTAGTTGACTTTTTGAAAGGACCTATAATGTTTGAGCTTGTTTCTTGTAACTGAGGCATTTCTTGATCTTGAGGGATGAAGAGAAGTTGTAGGGAATTGGATTCTCTTAAAAATGAGCTTTGGTGGAAAATTTTCTGATAAAGTATGAGAAAGTTATGCCTGGTCAAAATTTGGTTGACTTTTCCTATAGAAACCCTAATTTGCAACTTTTGACTTTTGATGAGTTAGGGGCATTTCTTGAGAAATCATGATCAACCCTAGATCAAATGATGTATATCACTTCAAAATGTCGATGTTGACCAAAAACCTTGAAGTTTGACTGTATATAGGCCATAGTTTACTTTGATCTAGTACAGTTGATTTTCAGGCATTTGAGTAGTTGACTGAGCAAATTTGTTGTGTAGGGCATGAAATTTGGCATGGATAACCTTGAGGACATACTAGCGCCATGTGCAACATTTGAGACCATTGGGGTTCACACATCTTAATGAAAACTGAAACCCTAGTTAGAGGTTTATTTCCTTAGGAGGAGGATTTGTCTGGTCAATTCTTAGTCATCCTAGGGCAAGTTGGGGATCTCAATGGGCATGTGTTGAGTAAAATGAGAGGGAAAATTTTGGGGTACAACAATAGGTTAATTCATATGTTGCATGAATATGTTGAGATCTTTTCTTGGTCATACAAAGAAATTCCAGGGCTCGATACCGATATTGTGGTTCATCGTCTACCAATGAAAGAGGGTTGTTCTCCAATCAAACTAAAGGTTCATCGCATGCGTCCCGCGATGTCCAAAAAGATCAAGGTTGAGGTTATGAAGCAATTCAATGCAGGTTTCTTAGCAGTGACATCATATCCTTAATGGGTTACTAATGTTGTTCTGGTACCAAAGAAAGATGGCAAGGTACGTATGTGCATAGACTACCGAGATCTGAATAGGGCGAGCCCCAAAGATGACTTCCCACTTCCACATATTGATGTTATGGTCAACAACACCGCTCATCATAAGGTATTCTCTTTCATGGATGGTTTCTTGGGTTATAATCAGATCAAGATGGCGCCTGAAGACATGGAGAAAACTACCTTTTCCATACAGTGGGGCACTTTCTATTACAAGGTTATGCCTTTTGGGTTGAAGAACGTCGGGGCAACTTATCATCGTGACATAGTATCCTTATTTCATGACATGATTCATCACGAGAAATAATTCTATGTCAATGACATGATAGCCAGATCACAGACTGAATAAGAGCATCTTGATTACTTGCATAAACTGTTTGAAAGAGTGAAGAAGTACAAGCTAAGGTTAAATCTGAACAAGTGCACTTTTAGGGTGAGATCTGGTAAACTCCTGGGTTTCATCGTCAGTGGTAAAGGTATTGAAGTTGATCCCACAAAATTTAAAGCCATTCAAGAAATGTCGACTCCTCGTACTGAGAAGGAAGTTAGAGGTTTCTTGGTACGACTAAATTACATTGCCCAATTCATTTCCCATCTGACTGCTACTTGTGAACCAATCTTCAAGCTATTGAAGAAAGATCAAGTAGTAAAGTGGAATGATGGCTGTCAAATAGCCTTTGATAAAATTAAGGATTACTTACAAGAACCTCCAATTCAGATGCCACCAGTTGAAGGAAGACCTCTAATCATGTACCTAACAGTTCTAGAGAATTCAATGGGGTGTGTACTGGGGCAGCATGACGAGTCTGAAATAAGATATTCACTGCTCAAGAAAACTTGATGCGATTTGGCATGGGCTGCTCATCAACTAAGACAGTATATGTTGACCCTTACTACTTTGTTGATCTCTAAAATGGATGCCATCAAGTACATATTTGAGAAGCCAGCTCTCTCCGGAAGAATAGCCCGATGGAAAATGGTCTTAACAGAATACGACATCCAGTACACCACTCAAAAATAAATCAAAGGAAGTGTACTGGTAGATCATTTGGAACATCAAACTGTAGACAACTATTAGTCTATGAATTTTGAATTCTCGTACAAGAATATTATGCTAGTAACAGATTGTGAAGAACATGGACCATATGAAGGACCTGACCCAGGATCTCGATGGACTATGGTTTTTGATGGAGCTTCTAACGCACTTGGCAACAAAATCAGTGTTGTAATTATCTCTCCTCAGGGTTGTCATACGCCCTTCACTTCCAGACTTTGCTTTGACTGCACCAATAATATCGCTAAATATGAAGCGTGCATCATGGGTATTAAAGCTGCTATTGACCTGAGAATCAAGTTCTTAAGCGTATATAGGGACTCAGCCCTGGTAATCAGTCAGGTCAAGGGAGAATGGGATATGAAGCATCTGAATCTTATGCCTTACCGAGAACATATGCTAACCTTGATTCCATATTTCGAAGAGATTACTTTTAAGCATATCCCAAGAGAAGAGAATCAGTTAGCAGACGCATTGGTTACCATGTCATCTATATTCAAGGTCAGATGGGACAACGAGGCTCCTAGAATTACCATTAAAAGATTAGACAAATTGGCACACTTCTATGAAATTGTTACTGATGGATTAGAAGAAAAACCTTGGTTTCATGAAGTGAAAAGGTACCTTGAGGATCAAGAATACCCTGAAGGGGCATCGATCAATGACAAGAAATTCCTACGGAGGTTCTCGGCTAAGTTCTTCTTGAGAAATGGAATTTTATACAAGTGCAATCATGATTTAACTCTACTTCATTGTATGGACAAGAAGGAAGCATAGGAGATTATGCAGGATATGCAAGAAGGCGTCTTTGTTACTCACTCCAGTGGGCATACTATGGCTAAAAATATTTTAAGAGCGGGTTACTATTGGTCGACTATGGAAACCGATTGTCACCACCACTTAAGAACTTGTCATAAGTGTCAAATTTATGCTGATAAAGTTCATGTGCCTCCAGTGCTTCTGAATGTCTTGACTTCTTCTTGGCCATTCATAATATGGGGCATTGATATGATTGGAGATATTAAACCCATTGCTTCTAATGGACATCGCTTCATCCTCATCGCCATTGATTACTTCACAAAATGGGTTGAAGCATTCGCGTTCGCCTCTGTTACTAAGAATGTGGTCGCCTGGTTCATCAAACATAACTTGATTTGTCGGTATGGCATCCCCAAGAGGATCATCACAGACAATGGTAGTAATATCAATAAAACTATGATCATTGAACTCTGCATGTAGTTCAAGATCAAGCACCACAACTCATCTCCGTATCAACCAAAGATGAATGGCACAGTGGAAGCCGCCAACAAGAGCATAAAGAAGATTATACAGAAGATGGTTGTGACCTATAAAAAATGGAACGAGATGTTACCATTTGCTCTCCACGGCTATCGCACTTCAGCTTGAACATCAACTGGGGAAACCCCATTCTCTCTGGTCTATAGTATGGAAGTTGTCCTACCTGTCGAAGTTCAGATTCCCTCTCTGAGAATTATGAAAGATGCAGACTTAGACAAAGATGAGTGGATTTAGACCAGGCTAGACCAATTAAATCTAATTGACGAGAAAAGGCTTGCAGCTATCTGTCACAGTCAGATGTATCAGAAGTGTATGATCAAGGAATTCAACAAGTAAATCAAGCATCGGGTATATCAGGCTGGTGACTTGGTAATAAAGCGCATTATTCTGCTGCAGGGTGATCCCAGGGGCAAATAGACTCCCACCTACGAAGGGCCATTTGTAGTCAAGAAGATATTTTCAGGCGGTGCTATGATACTGACCACTATGGACGGTGAAGATTTCCCGCACCCTGTGGACGCGGACATAGTTAACAGATACTATGTATGAAAACAACCTGTTAGGTTGACTGTCCTAGGCAAAAATAAAGGCATCCCGGCGAACCAAAAGGGTTCGGGGAAAAATTAGGGATATATATAAAAGATTGTACACCCGGCAAGTTGAAAACCCGAAAAGGCGACTTGGGCAAAAAAGGGTATACGGGTGGACTGAAAGCCTGAAAGGGCGGTCCAGGAAAAAGTTAGGGATTAGAGCGTACGACAATGTCCCATTAGATCACTTACAGCAATCTTTATTACCAACGTCAAGCTCAAATGGTACAGATCAATTCAATCACTTTCTTTCGACAATGAGAGATGAGATGCTTGAAGACATGGGATTTATGTCTCTCTGTATAAAATCGCCTGTTTATGGGCAAACTATCAATATAAATACAAATTTCAAAGTTCAAACTTTTTGTTTTTACTCTTTTCTATTTTGTTTGCAAAAACGTCCAATGACTAAAATTGAATGAACATATGCATATGAATATGATTAACTATTAAAAAATATATGCATAAAAAACAGGAATAAGCATTTACTCAAGAATCTAGGAGTTGGGATAACGTTCATGTTGTCCATAAATCCCCACAGAGCCAAAAATGTTCATGCAGAAAAATTATTGGTTTTTGGCTCTATAACATCGAGGTAACTGGTAACCATTCTGAAGTAACCGGTTACATCAGAAATTTTTTGGAAATATTGGTTACTCGTTGTTAGCTGGCTATTTCGAATAAGGAGGAAACCACTATCAAAATAATATTTCGAATAAAGTACCTAAGGAGATTAATATCAACATTGGATATTGGTGGGAGATATGGAGTCTTTATGTTAAAGGATTATTCAAGTTCCAGCACATTTCGATTTGGACTTTTTTTGGTGTTCGAATTACAAAAGAGCTCCTTTATATGAGGGTGCCAGAAGTTGGAAACGGTCCAAATAATTGGGTTACTTCGAAAGAAGAGACAAGATGCTTCGATTAGTACAGATTTCGAATTTCAAATAAAGAGCGCCATCCTAGAAGACGCGTGGAAGTCAGCAAGCATAGGAAGCCTGCATGCTTCGAACGTGGCGTGATTTTAGAGTAAGGTCGTTAGGGTCGAAACACTATAAATGGGTGTTCTTATGTTAGATTTAAGGATGTTCATTTTTATGTACTAAAATATCTCAAAATACTCATTACTTTCGTGAATTAAGGAAAACGAGTCAGAAGATACAATGTACGTCTTGAACATCATTACTTTTTTACAATTTCAATACAAGTCTTGTTATATTTAAGTCACCTTTAAATCATTCGATTGCCTATTGCATTACAGTATTTCCTTGTCCTTAAATACTTCGATTTCCTTGCATTACAGTATTTCCTTGTCCTTAAATACTTCGATTTCCTTGCATTTCCTTTGTTTTACTTGTCTTTAAACACAGTTATTTCGTTAGACAGTATTTTTACCCTTTACATCCTTCAATTTACTTTTACTTTATCCTTTGAGTCAAACACTTATCTTCACATTCAAGCCATTTTAGAATTATCTTTACATTCAATCCCAAGTTTAATTCGAAGCCTTTCCTGCCTACATTCATTTAGTTTATTCCTATAAACCATTTTAGAAACCTTTCCTAAGAATCTCGTATTCGAACTTAACATATAATATAAGTCTATCAATATAATAGATATGAACATAAAACTAAGTTATGACACATGTGTTCTAGGATCAATCTAGTCGATCATGCAAGTAACCAATAATAATTAGTAAATTGGAAGACTAGTGGTTGTTTACTAGAAATCACTGTAAACACTCGTTCAGTGAAGTAATCGGTTACCATTCTAAGGTAACTGGTTACTGTGAGGGAAAGGTTCCTTCAATAAGGGTTTCAATGTTGTCAAAATTTCCACTATATGTTGGAAATGTTGCTAGATGATTTGGTGAACAAGGTAGCATGAAAAGTGTTCAAGAATTAGTATTTTTGGAAATTTACATGTTGTGAGTCGACTCAAAGAAAGCTCGGGTCGATGCATGATTGAAAGTTTCTCCTTTGGGAAGTCTCAAATTTGCTCACATCGACTGTGTGGTGGACTCATCCTGGAATTAATATTTAGGAACTATGCGTCGACGCATATCCCTGGAGCGGTTGACGTATAGATAGTGCACTTTTCCATGAGGTACTTTCGGGAATGCTCAGGTCGAGTCACCCTTCTGCATAGGTAGACGCATGGATCATGCACACTGTCATATGGCACGTTCGAGTATGCTCGGGTCAAGTCACCCTTCTGCATAGGTAGACGCATGGATTATGGACAATGTCATATGGCACTTTCAGGAATGCTCAGGTCGAGTCACCCTTCTGCATAGGTCGGCCGTTCGCTTGTTAAATCTGTTTTTCAGTCTGTTAGTTGGGTCTTGACTTTAGATAACATATATAATCTTGTTTGGTTCTATCATTTGGTTTTCAACACGAAAAGTGAAATAGATACACAGGGCACTCATCATCTTCAACCTCTCACTCATTCATTGACAACTACACATAATAATTTATGTCGATCAAGGTGCGGAGCGTGTGTTGAAAATGTTTGAAGTAGAAGATTGTGATCTTGTTCGGGTTGAGTGATTGTGGGTTTTTCTTGAATAAAATCTGAGGGTTTTATCCTCCAAGATCATTGGGATTTGGGGGGTTTTGACAATTCTTTGCTTCATCAAATTCATCTGTGCTTAAGGGATTGAGGAACTGTGGGTTTGCTCGACAAGGTAGCTACAATTGGAGGATTTTGAAGGAAGAATTGGGGTCATCATCTTTAAATCAAATAATCTGAGAAAAGGGTTTGAGAAAGAGTTTGGGTTTTCAACAAGGTAGCTACAACCGGAGGTTTATCGAAGATTGGTGACATACTTGGTTCAAATTGAATCAAGGGAAGATAGGAGTTTAGTTTTCAATTCAACATATTGGGTTTGAATTATGGTGAATATTTTCTATCTCTTATATAAAATTTGCAATCATAATAGCAATTATCCTAATTCTAAATTCTAGAATTAGGGGCAGAGGTACCCAACGCGAGGACGACAGGGGGAACTGCCTAAACAAATCGTGTGTCATTTTTCTTTCAAGTCTTTTACCGTTTATTTGCTATAATCTGTGAATTTGCACTTGTGGTTCCAAGTGTCTGGATTTGTAGTGCAATAGAAGTATTGCTAAGGACTATAATAATCACTTTTATTGCTATAATTGGTTTTAACACTACAAATTAAGATAGATTGGACTTGGTGTGACTACGCACACCAAGTGTTCGATAAAAGTCTAAAAGTGCAAATTTGTGAGTTTTCTTATCAATAATTCATTGAAAGTAATTGACAATAGTTAAAGAGTATAAGTGATCAGTTATAATTTAGTTAAGTGTTAATAATTCTCATCGATTCATTCCATTCGGTTTTATGCATATCCAGTATTTTCAATAGAGGACCGTTCTTAGACAAGTGTATCTTAGTAGCTTTCACTGCGTTTCAAAGTTTGTTTAAGAAATCATTTTAAAATTCAAGTATTTATTCACCCCCCCCCCCTTCTAGATACTTAATATTGTCTAACAAGTGGTATCAGAGCACTGGTTTATCTAGTGCTTCACATATAACTCTTTAGACAATGAACAACGGTCCAAAATGGGCGTACAATAGAGTGCCTATTTTCATCGGTGAAAACTATAGCTATTGGAAAGATTGTATGTGTGTGCATATCAATTTTGTTGATAGAAAAATTTGGAAGGTCATAGAAGAAGGTCCTATGGCCATAACTATGTTAACCAATGTTGGTGTCATTGTGCCTAAACCGGAAGCATAATGGGATGAAAAAGATGAGAGAAACTCTGCTTATGACTGGAAAGCTAAAAATATGCTCATTTCAGCTCTTGGAGTTGATGAATACTTTCGCATCTCACATTGTGTTACCGTTAAGGCAGTGTAGGATGCTTTACAAGTTACCCATGAGGGTAGAAATGATTTCAAATTAGCAAGGATTAACACATTAACTCAAGAGTTTGATCTCTTTTACATGAAGCATGGTAAAACCATTACGAACATGCAAAAGAGATTTTATCACATAATAAATCGCTTACATAAACTTGGTCATATTACTTCTAATGTTGTTTCTATTAACAAGATTTTGAGATGTCTTAACAGGGAATGGGAACCTAAGGTCACAGCAATTAAGGAAGCCAATGATCTAACTACATTGGAACTTACAACATTGTTTGGTAAGCTTCAAGAACATGAGCAAGAGCTTACAAATCTAAATAAGCATGAAAAGAAAGAGAAGAAAGAAAATTTGAGGGACACAAAGAAGAAGTCCATCGCGTTAAAGGCTTCAAGTTCCAAGTCTTCCACCATAGATTCAAGTGGAAGTGACTCAAGTGATGGAGATGAGATTCCAGATGAAGATTTGGGTTTATTCGTAAGGAAGTACAATAGATATCTTCGAAAGAATGAAATTCAACATTCGGATAAGAATCCCGTTGACTATAGAAGGCAAGCTAAGCCAAACAAACCGTTTGAAAGCAAGAGAGATAAGTAAAAAGGATCTTGTTACAATTATGGGAAACCTGGTCATTATAAACCAGATTGTCCCTTTTTCAAGAAAGACAAAGTAAGAAACAAGTTTCAAAAGAATCCAAATAAAGCTAGAAGAGCTTACATTGCTTGGGATAGTGATAGTGATTCATCAAGCACATATGACTCTAGTGATGAAGAAGAAAAAGCAAACTTGTGTATTATGGTGCATCACAAAAAGAAAAAGAATGTAAGTCACTCTAAATATGATTATGTTGATGATATGTCTTATATTGAATTACTAAATTCCTTTAATACTCTACATCATGAGGATAAGGAAGCTTTCAAACGCTTAGCCTCAAATAAAAATATTTCCAAATACCTTGAGCATAAAGTTTCCAGATCTGAAAAAGAGTTGGAAACTCTCAAGGCATCCATGATATAGAGTATCAAAGACAAAGATGAAATTGGCAAGACCTCTTGGCAAAATTGGCATGGATGTGAAACTTGTCACATTTGGCAAAGAGATACTAAAGTTCTTAAAGCCAAATTAGACAAGGCTTTACAACCCAAAGTTTCGTTTTCTATTGACCAATCAAACTTTAGAAAAATCATGATTAATCCCTATCAAAAATATTCTTATCAAATAAGAGATCAACCAAGAAAAAGTAACTCCTATAAAGACTCAGCTTGTCTATATTGTTGCAAGGAGGGACACACCATTAAAAAATGTCAACTTAGAAGATTTTTGGTACCTAAAGGCATTTTCAAATGGTCTCCCAAAGGCAACCCATGTTTCACTCACACACAAGGACCCAATAAAAATTTGGTTCTTATTTCCCTTGTTTGATTTTGTAGGTGGAATGTCTTGAGACTACAGAGAGAAGATGGTTTCTCGACTGTGGGTGCTCAAGCCATATAACGGCTGACATTTCCATATTCTTTGACTTTGTGGATAAGAAGAAGGGATTTGTAACCTATGGTGATAACAAAAAGGGATCTATACTCGAAAAAGGTAGTGTAGGTAATCCCTCTTCTACTACTATCTCAGATGTCCTTTTAGTTGAGGGTCTTAAACATAATTTCATTAGTATTAGTCAATTATGCGACAAAGGATATAAAGTTTCTTTTTCAAAAGATTGTTTCTTAATTGAAAATAGTGATAAGGAACTTTTGTTTAAAGGCTTGAGGGTTAATAATGTATATATGCTTGACTTGAATGAAGTATCTTTGACCGACGCTAAATGCCTTGTCTCCATGAGTGAAGACTCATGGTTTTGGCATATGCGATTAGTGCATGTCAATTTTGACTTGCTAAACAAAATTGTATCAAAAGATCTAGTTGTTGGTTTACCCATAATAAAGTTTTCTAAAGATCACTTATGTGATGCATGTCAAATAGGAAAACAAAAATTTATTTTAAATCTAAAAAGATTATCTCTACAACAAAACCACTTGAACTTCTCCACATGGATCTTTTTGGACCATCTAGAATAAAAAGTCTGGGTGGTAATTATTATGGTTTTATTATAGTAGATAATTTATCTAGATTTTGTTGGACAATTTTCTTAGCTAGCAAAAGTGACATTTTTTCCGCGTTTGAAAAATTTGCTAAGATGTTACAAAATAAGTTAAACACTAAAATTGTTACAATCTGAAGCGATCATGGAGGTGAATTTGAAAACCATCTCTTTGAGGAATTTTGTGAAAAACATGGCATTGATCATAATTTTTCCGCACCATGTACTCCACAACAAAATGGATTAGTGGAACGCAAAAACCGTGTTTTAGAAGAACTCGGAAGAACTATGATCAATGAACATGCCCTTCCTAAGTACTTTTGGGTCGATGTCATAAGTACAGATTGTTATGTTTTGAATAGGATCCTAATCCGTCCAATTCTAAACAAAAAACCGTATGACCTACTGATCTGACCTGATCAGAAGGTTTGGACCGTCACGGCTTACTCCGAGCTGAAGGCTTTTTGAACGAGGAGGGGGGGTACCTGCAAGGCACTCCGATGCTAAAGTCAGTGGGAGTACGAGCAGATAATCGAGTTGAGGTTAGAATGATGAATACCTGACCCTCTGGAAACAGAGGGTATTTATAGCCCCCAGCGCTGGGCCAAGGTTCCTTCATTGGGCCGGGCGGATTTGGCCCAATGGAGGAACTGCCAGGTTCTACGTGGGTAGTGGGGACCAGCACGTGGTCCCCTTCCTGGATGTGCTGCGTGAAGTGCGGGCGGACGGAGACGCGGTCTTTCCGGAGTATCGTTGGGGCAACGGTGGACTGAGTCTGCCCTAGCCAGGTAGCTCGAGACCATGTCGAGCTGCGCAGCACGGTGTCGAGCTCGACGCCAAGACCTCGAGCTGAACAGCGAGTGTCGAGCTGGACGTCAGGACATAGAGCCGGACGGCAGGGTGTCGAGCATGACTTCACCGCGTGGGGCTGGACATCGAGATGTCGAGGTGGACATTAGGGTGTCGGGCATGGACGCGATCCCCTTTGCCCAGTGTGGTCCTTAGTGAGTCCCTTTGGACTGGGCCTTAGTAATGCTTTTGGGCCTGTCGGGCCCAGTCCAGAACAGTAGCCCCCCAAGTCGTGGTTCCTTCGCGAGGAGCCATGACTTGAAACCAAGTTGTTCCGTCGCTGAGGTCTCGTGCCCGGGATGGAGGTGTGGACCCTCGAGGGGTCTCCTCGTGTCGTGCTCGGAGACGTCCTCGGCGGTGGATGCGAGGAGGACCCGTACCGGGCGTGCCGGTCGAGCACACGAGGCATCTTTCGGGAGTTGTGCCGCCACCCTAGGGGGGTAGGGCCATCATTGCGTTGGGAGCAGTGCGTCGAGGAGATGGAGTCCGTGGTTGAACGAGGTGACGTTTGGTATTCCACGTCATCACTATAAATAGGGTCCTTGGGCCCCATAATACGTTTTCCGTTCTCCGTGCTCTCTCCGTTGCCGCTCTCAACACTTTCCCCAGTTGTGACTTCCCGTCTCAGATTCTTCATCTCTTAGCCAAATCCCAACTTTGATCCAAGTAAGTGATCTACTTTCCTCATTTTTCCGTTTTAGAATGCATGATTCCTGGAATTTGTAGATGTTTTAGGATCGTGCGCGTGGGATTAGCCCGGTAGATTCGTGTTTTGCCCGACATATTCATGTCTAGGACCGGCAAATGCATACTTGTGGCCGACACATTCATAGTTTTAGGTGAAAAACTTCAGAGCTGCCCGGGGTCTTCATGATCCGGGCGCCTAATTCATGACCGTGCCCGGTATGTTCATGGTCGTGGCCGTGGGCTTCATAGTGCGGCTCGCCACGTTCATACCTCGGGTCGACATGCTTGGAGAGTGGCCGCGCGGTTGGTTTGAGGAAGAACACTGGGTTCAGGAAAGTCGGGGAGACGTCCACTTGTAAAAACGGACTTGTGTAGTCGTGTATGGACGACATGATTATGTCGAGCATAGGACTTCGTGCTCAACTGATTGGTTTCCCGTGCTCTGCAGGTAACCATGGCGGACGAGCCGAGCTCCTCCGGACGTCGTGATCGCGAAGAACAGAGTGCCGACGAGTCGGCCACCTTAATAGATACCGTGACCGACCCATTGCTGGAATGGGTGGGTGTCGAGCCTCGGGGGACAGCGTCAATATATAGCCGGGATGACCGACATCCCTTCACTGCCATTGAAGAGGGCCAAGACCAGCCCGACTTCCAGCAGAATTTCGTGGTCATGCTTCCGTCGACCAATGCAAGAATTTGCTCGGTGTACCCGAACTACAGCTTCGCGATGTATGAGATCGCGTTTAAGGACTTAGGGCTGCGGCTGCCGTTCACAGATTTTCAGACTGGAGTCTTTATGCATTTGGAGCTGGCCCCGTCCCAGCTACACCCAAACTCTCTCGCCTTCATCCGGGCGTTTGAGTTGACGTGTCGCTACTTGAGGATAGGGGCGACCATCCCTCTTTTCTTTCGGGTCTTTCACCTACAGCGTCAGTCCCGAGGAGGGAAGCACAGCTGGGTGTCCCTGAAGCAGTCGAGGAGACTGTTTAAGATGTATATGGACTCTGTGAGGGGGTTCAAGGACCAGTGGTATGTGGTACGCCCTATTACCGACTCTGCTGTAGATTCCCTCTTCGAGGAGGAAGGGCCAGTCAGCGATGATGACGGGGAAGCGATGGTGGCCGACGACGGGAGCCCCGTGTTAGGACGTCGGGCTAAGTTCCCGGTGTACTGGATGTCCCGACATTACGAGCATGGGACAGGTTATTTCCATACCGCTGTCGGGGACATGTGCCCGGAAGATCAGCGGTCGTACGAGGCTCTTTGCCGGTTTGTCGACAGTTTTCATCCCGCCCAATGGGTTACGCGGGAAGGGGATGATATCCTCGACAAAGACGGTTACCCGACATTCGAGTCTCGCCCGATCGACACCAAGGCGCTGGTGGAATGTTCGACATATAGGCAGGCAGCCCTCCTGTTAGGTTGTTTGTTTGAAATTCTTTATTCGTCATTTATTTACGCGGTTTGCTCGATACTGACTTTTCCTTTACTTCGTGCAGGTACGATGGCCAGCCGTCATGAAAGGCTCCTGAAATTATCAACCGGCCAGAGGCGAGGCAAGAGGGTCGTGCAGGCCCCGCAGGCGACGATAATGGGACCACCACCAAGTCTGAACGCTCCTCAGCCGGTGAGGGTGGATTCGACGTCGAGCTCGGGAGCAGCGTCAGATCCAGAGGTCGAGGAGATTGACCCCAGCGCCGTTTTGACGCAGAGGAAGAGGACCCGCGTGGAAGGCGGTTCGACTGTCGGGGAGGATGCCGGAGCTGTTCAATCTTTTGCCTTCCCCCCTTGCTTCGAAGAGGCGGGCTTTTTCGAGCGGTTCCCTCCGACAGTGGTCGCTCATGAAGCTGAGGCCATAAAGAAGATGAGTAAGGAGGAAAGGAAGGCCTATCTGGCCGCCAGCGTGGACGGGCTGGTTAAAATGGCCGAAATGGCTCTGGTGTTATCTGAGGATGCAGGGGATGCTGCTCGCGTTGAAGAGCTCGAGCAGGAGAAGGCGGCCTTGACTGCGAGCTCGCGGAAGTTGAAGGTCGCTCTGGAACGCTCCGAGGGGATGTTCCGAGAGCATACCGCGATACTTGATGCCGAGAGGGAGATGCTGACCTTGGAAAAGGAGAAGTCGGGGAGGTTGACTGAGGAAGGGGAGTTACTCCGGACCGACAGGGATCGCTTGGCTGCTGAAGTCGAACGCCTGGGTAAACAGGTTGAGGAACTGAATGCTGTCCAGCAACCTGCCGAAGATGAGCCCGAGGACCTAGTGGTTTTGAAGAGTCGGGCTGAGCTTATCGCCCATATCCGGCTCCTCGAGGCGGACTGCGTCGGTGCTCTGGAAGACGGGTTCAATTCTGCAGTCGACCAGCTCTCATTGCTAAACCCTGGCCTGGTCATCGAGGGTATCGGTCATACACACCGGGTTGTAGGTGGCGCGATCATTCCTCCGCCCGACTCTCCCAGCGTCGACAATGATGATAATGTGGAAGTTTGATATTTGTATTCTTTGGATAGCGGGCCTGCGTGCCCTTGATATTTGTATTCGTATTCTTTGGGCCTGCGTGCCCGTTTATTGCATGTTTTGAACACCGCCGGCCTTCTTGGTCGGTTTAATATTGCTTTGTTGCCTTCGGGCGTTTATACCTTGTTATTTATTTTGGATTTTCTGCCCTTGTATGAACTCACATGCTTGTATGAATTTAGCTCAAGTCCCGGGCCCGAGGAGTGCCCGTAGGTGGCTTTGATTTGGCGAGCGAATATGCTCGTCTCCATTTGTGTGCAATCTCGGCCCTATTTTGGTTGGCCGGGGTTGCTTAAGTGTTTCGCTCGAGGGGAGAGATTTTCTTTTGACCCTTGTAGATGTCCCCTTATTCTTGGTGGAATGTCGGGCATTTCGGAGCGAGGTTGCTCAGTCGGGCGTGGAGCCCGTAGGGACGATTCGCCCTTGGCGTGAACTGCCCATCGCGAGCTGGGTGTTCTGCCTTATGGGTACGACGACGGTGGGGCTCGGTACAGCTGTCCACGTCGGGCACTATCGATCGTCAACGTCTACCGCGCGATGTCGTGCCATTTTGGTCGTGTGTCGGGCCTGTACCTTAGCCTTAAACGAAATTGGACGTTTTTCCTCGTTGCCCGAGCGTGGTTGCTTTTGGTCGAGGGTCCTAGGTGTTGACAGTTTCTAACTGTAGTACTGCTTCAACTTAGCAGCATTCCAGGGTCTTGGTAATGGCTCTCCGTCTAACTGCTCGAGGTAGTACGCCCCGGTACCCGTGGTGCCGTGGACGCGGTAAGGTCCTTCCCAGTTCGCGGCCAACTTCCCTTCGCGGGAGTCTTTCTGGTTTCTGCGTAGTACCAGGCTGCCTATTTCGAACTCGCGCTTGATGACCTTGTCGTTGTGGCGTAGAGCCACTCGTTGTTTTAGGGTGGCTTCGCGCAGGGCAGCCCCCGATCGGATTTCCTCGACTAGGTCGAGTTCATCCCTTAGTGCTTCGTCATTCATCTCTTCGTCGAGGGGCTCCTCCGTTCGACGGGATGGTTCCATGATTTCGACCGGGATGACGGCTTCGGTACCGTAGGTCAGTCGGAACGGTGTTTCCCCCGTCGTTGAGTGGGGTGTGGTGCGGTATGCCCACAGGACGCTGTGGAGCTCCTCGACCCATCCTCTTTTGGCTTCGCCGAGTCGACGTTTGAGCCCTCGGAGGATGACTCTGTTCGCGGCTTCGGCTTGCCCGTTGGTCTGAGGATGCTCGACCGACGTGAAGTGTTGTTTGGTCCCCAGTTTGGTGACGAAGTCTCGGAATCCGTGGTCGGTGAACTGGGTACCGTTGTCGGTCACCAGTGCCTGCGGAATTCCGAACCTGGCGAGCACGTTTCTTTTGTAGAAACGGAGGATGTTGTGTGAGGTGATTTTTGCGAGTGCCTCGGCCTCGATCCATTTCGTGAAGTAATCCACGGCGACGATTAGAAACTTGTTCTGATAGGTCCCTTGCACGAAGGGCCCGAGGATGTCCATGCCCCACCAGGCGAACGGCCATGGGGACGACAATGTGTTCAGCTCGTGTGGTGGGGCGAGGTGCATATCTCCGTGCTTCTGGCACTTGTCACATTTTTTCACGTGTTCCTTGGCGTCCTGTTGCATCGTCGGCCAGTAGTACCCTGCTCGAAGGGCTTTCCTTGCCAAGGATTTACCGCCCATGTGCTGGGCGTTGATGCCTTCGTGAATCTCCCGCAGCACGTCGGGGATGGAGGACTCGTCAATGCATTTCAGGAGGGGAATGGAGAATCCCCTTCGGTACAGTTTCTGCTCGAGAACAACGTAGGAACATGCTCGCCGCTTTATTATGGCAGCGTCGGCCTGGTTCGTCGGAAGTTCTCCCTTCGTTAGGAAATTGTAGACCGGGGTCATCCAGGACGTGGCATCCCCGATGGCGTGGACCTCGACCGTAGTTGAGGGTGGTTCGATGCTCGGTCGTGCCAGAGATTCCTGGATGACGGATTTGTTCCCGCCTTTCTTTCGTGTGCTCGCGAGTTTGGACAATATGTCCGCCCTCGTGTTTTGCTCGCGGGGAACGTGAGAGATTTCTGCTCGTACGAACTTTGCCATGTGTTTTTTGACTAAGTTCAAGTACTCAATGAGGTTGTCATTCTTGGCCTGGTAGCTTCCCTGTACTTGGGAAGCGACGAGCTGGGAGTCGGTGTAAATTTGAACTTCACGGGCTCCTAGGTCCTCGGCTAGTCTCAGTCCTGCGAGCAGGGCTTCGTATTCTGCCTGGTTATTTGATGTCGGGAAGGAGAGAACCAAGGAGTGCTCGATTACCACACCCTCTTCGTTTTCGAGGAGGATCCCCGCGCCGCTTCCGGACGCACTGGAGGCTCCGTCGACGAAGATGGTCCATTTGTGTTCCTTTCCCGGGGGAATGTCGTTAGGGGTCATCTCGGCGACGAAGTCGGCCAGGGCTTGTGCTTTCAGGGCTTTCCTGCTCTCGTATTGAATGTCGAATTCAGAGAGTTCTAGGGACCACTTCAGCATTCTGCCCGCCATATCTGGTCGACCCAGGAGTTGCCTCACCGGTTGATCGGTTCGCACGATGATGGTGTGTGCTAGAAAGTAGTGTCTGAGCCTCCTCGCAGCGTTGACGAGGGCCAGAGCAACCTTTTCTATCTGTTGATACCTGCTCTCGGGGCCTTGTAGGGCTTTGCTCGTGAAGTAGACAGGTTTCTGCCCGTCAGGAGTCTCGCGGACAAGAGCTGCACTGATGGCTTCGTTTGAAACTGCCAAGTACAAGTATAGTGGCTCGCCGTCATCTGGTCGAGACAATACGGGCGGTTGAGACAGGCTCTGCTTCAGATGGCGAAGTGCGTGTTCGCATTCCTCGGTCCATTCGAAGGCTGCTTCCTTTCGAAGGAGTTTGAAAAAGGGAAGGGCGTGCTGAGCGGACTTCGCGACGAAGCGTGATAGTGACGTCAACATGCCGTTCATGATCTGGATTGACTTCTTCGACGTTGGAGTCGGGAGGTCGGCGAATGCTCGACACTTGTCGGGGTTGGCTTCAATCCCTCGTTCTGTTAGATAGAATCCGAGGAATTTTCCTGCCTTGACCCCAAACGTGCACTTCTCGGGGTTGAACCTCATTTTGCACTGTCTTGCTTGGGCGAAGACTGTTTTGAGATGAGCTGCGTGGTCGGTATCCGCTCGAGATTTGACGATCATGTCGTCCATATATACCTCGAGCATGTCGCCAATTTGTTTGTTGAACACTTTGTTCATCATGCGTTGGTAAGTCGCACCGGCGTTCTTCAGTCCGAAGGGCATTACGTTGTAGTAATAGTTGCCCGAGCTGGTCATGAACGTCGTGCAGCGTTTGTCGCCCAGGGCCATTGGGATTTGATTGTATCCCGAGTAGGCGTCCATGAACGACAAAGTCTTGTATCCGGCCGAATTGTCGACCAGCATGTCGATGTTAGGTAGAGGAAAAGCATCCTTCGGGCAAGCCCGGTTGAGGTCGGTATAGTCAACACACATTCTCCATTTTCCATTATTCTTTTTGACAAGTACAACATTTGACAGCCAGGTGGAATACCGGGCTTCAGAAATAAAATTTGCCTCTAAGAGGTCTTTTACAGCTTTTTCAGCAGCCTCTGTTTTTTCTGGAGACTGCCTACGCCTACGTTGTACTACGGCCTTGGCGGCTGGATCAATGGCGAGGTGATGACAGGCGACCTCAGGGTCGAGTCCGGGCATCTCTGCAGCGCTCCAGGCGAAGAGATCAGCATTCTCGCGCAGACAGGCCTTGATTTGCTTTCTGGCCAAGTCGGGGAGGTCCTTGCCAATCTTCACTCCCTTGGTCGGGTCTGCTCCGAGGGGAACGAGTTCGAAATCGCCGTCCGGAATAGGTCGGAGGGGGATTTTCTCGCTGCTGGCCGGCTCGTCTTGGTCGAAGCGGGCGTCGAGGGCTATGGAGTCGACCTTTGGTGGAGCCTTCTGGACTTCTACCTCGGGAGATGCTCTGTCGGGCTCTTGCTTTGTCTTCTTGATGGGCCTTGTGCTGGTACCCACATCGACAGTATCCCGTCCCCTTGAAGCGGCGTTGAAGCACCTGCGGGCAGCAGTGAGGTCGCCCTGGATGGTGGCTACCCTCGCCCTCTTGGTATAGAACTTCATTTTTAGATGGACAGTTGAGGGGACCGCTGTCAGCTCCGCCAATGTCGGCCTCCCCAAGATGCAATTGTACAGGGACGGGCAGTCAATGACGAGGAAGCGGACCTTCACCTGTCTTGTAGCAGTTCCTTCCCCGAATGTCACGAGGAGCTCGACATATCCCCAAGGTTTGGACGTCGAGCCGTTGAAGCCTTGAAGGTCCGAACCTATATATGGAGACAGATGTGAGTCGTCCAGTTGTAAGGTCCGGAACAGCTGGGTGTACATCACGTCGACGGAACTCCCTTCGTCGACCAGGATGCGATGCACGTCAAAATTGGCCATCTTTTCCCTTATCAGCAAGGGGATGACTGCGTTCGGTGCTCCGCCGGGGAGCTCTTCCAAGTAGAAGGTGATAGGCTCTGATCTGCCCCTCACCATTTCGAAAGTCACAGTTTGTGGAGGAGCTTTGTCGACCAGTTCGTCTAACTTCCTCTTGGCCGAGTTGATGGTGAGGTCGTTGAACCCGCCCCCGTTGATGACCATGGCGGAGGGGAAGTATTCCCACCTGCTGTGTGTAGTCAGGGGCTCCTGCAGGAGCTCGGGAAGTTCGAAATCCTCGGGCCTGGTTACCGAGAAGGCGGTCTGGATTGGCACCGACTCGTCAGATGGTCGGGCATCTTCTTCGGGCTCCTTTGCCTCGCGGGCTTCACAACGGGGAGCGTCGTTTCGCCTGTACTGTGCAAGCCTCCCTCCTTTGATGAGGGTTTCAATGGCGTCCTTCAGGTGGACGCAGTCCTCTGTCAAGTGACCATGACTCCTATGGTACTGACAGTACTTGTTTTTGTCTACTCCTGGCTTGGCAGGAGCTGGCCGGGGACGCTTGACGCCACCGTCTTTAAAATCTGTACTAGCACACTCCGCCAGAATACGCTCGCGGGAAGCCGTGAGCGGAGTGTACTCGGTGAAACGGCCCGAGGGGCCCCTTTGTTCCCGGACCTCCCGGGGTCGATCTTCCTTCCTCTTCTCTCCGGTGCGTCGGGGAGGAGGGTCTTGTCTCGAGCTGCTGCCATGATTGCGAGCCCTGGAGTCTCGTGCCCTGTTGGCAGCTTCTCTCTCCTCGTAATCCATGTATGCTCGGGCTTTGTCGAGGAGAGCATCAAAAGTTGCAGGTGGCTCAATACCCACAGCTTTTCTGAATTCTGTGCCGGGGAGGAGGCCCCTCTCCAGCAAGTATCTTTTCATATGGTCCGCGCAGGGGACCTGTATTGCTTCCCGGTTGAAGCGGTTGATGAATTCCCTCAAGGTCTCATCATGTCTTTGGATGATGGCCTCGAGGGCTGCTTCGGTCTTCGGGTGGCGACGAGAAGCTGTGAAGGAACTGATGAACTGGTTCTTCAAGTTCCGCCACGAGGTGATGGAGCCCGGGGCGAGTCCTTTGTACCATTCCATGGCCGCCTTCCTGAGAGTTGTGGGGAAGAGACGGCACTTGATGGGGCCCCCGACATTGTGATAGTGGAGCATGGCCTCGAACCCGTCAATGTGGTCGACTGGGTCTGCCACTCCATCATACTCCTTCAGATGTGGGGGCTTCTCCATGCCCGGGGGAATGGGTGCGTCCATGATGGCCTGCGACAGGGGACCGCGGGGGTCGTCCTCGTCGCTCCTTTCTGGAGAAAGAGAAGGGGTCCTGTAGTGATGTCTGGCACGCTGGTCGTGCTGAGATTCCCTCGAGCGTGATGCTCGGTGGTTGAAGGTCACACGCCCGTCTCTGTTGTGCCTCCTGTCGTGCCTTGATGGGTCGCGACTGGGCTCTTCGGTGGGGATGACGGGCTGTCTTTCATATTGGGGGCGCCTCTGCCTTGGTGGGGGAGAGGGGCTCCTAGAGTTCTCCCTGTAATGTCTCCGCGGGGGAGTAGGGTGTCGAACTTCTTCGACCCGAGGAGGTGGAGATGGTGGCCTTTGATGTCTCCTCGGGGGGCGTCGATCATTTTCAAGTGCCCTTAGTCTTTCTCCTTGGGCAAATAGGAGATAATTTGTTTGGTTGATGGCTGCGAACAGTGCCTGAGTCGTGGCATCTGCCCCGGGAGGAACTGGGACTTCATGGAACCGGGCAGCTCTGCAGTAGGCGAGGGCTTCCGGGTCGTCTTCGAGTCTTGGAGGAGTTGTCGAGGAGGACGCAGTGTTCCCGTCCCTGCGGGTGGAAGGTCCAGGGGCGGTTGTCACGGGGACGGCATTGTGGCCGGCATCACTGGGATTGTCCAGGTGCCCATTCTTGTCCGCGGGACCGTTGTTGGTGTCGAGGACGCGGGTGTGCTGTTCTTCACGAGCTGGATCAGCCATGACAGTGAATGGATTGAGCTTTGGTCTTTGGAATTGTTCGTTAGACGGGGAAGCTGTTTCCCACAGACGGCGCCACTGATCTGACCTGATCAGAAGGTTTGGACCGTCACGGCTTACTCCGAGCTGAAGGCTTTTTGAACGAGGAGGGGGGGGGTACCTGCAAGGCACTCCGATGCTAAAGTCAGTGGGAGTACGAGCAGATAATCGAGTTGAGGTTAGAATGATGAATACCTGACCCTCTGGAAACAGAGGGTATTTATAGCCCCCAGCGCTGGGCCAAGGTTCCTTCATTGGGCCGGGCGGATTTGGCCCAATGGAGGAACTGCCAGGTTCTACGTGGGTAGTGGGGACCAGCACGTGGTCCCCTTCCTGGATGTGCTGCGTGAAGTGCGGGCGGACGGAGACGCGGTCTTTCCGGAGTATCGTTGGGGCAACGGTGGACTGAGTCTGCCCTAGCCAGGTAGCTCGAGACCATGTCGAGCTGCGCAGCACGGTGCCGAGCTCGACGCCAAGACCTCGAGCTGAACAGCGAGTGTCGAGCTGGACGTCAGGACATAGAGCCGGACGGCAGGGTGTCGAGCATGACTTCACCGCGTGGGGCTGGACATCGAGATGTCGAGGTGGACATTAGGGTGTCGGGCATGGACGCGATCCCCTTTGCCCAGTGTGGTCCTTAGTGAGTCCCTTTGGACTGGGCCTTAGTAATGCTTTTGGGCCTGTCGGGCCCAGTCCAGAACACCTACTAAAAGGAAGAAAGCCTAATATTTCACACCTTCATGTTTTCGGATGTAAATGTTTTGTGTTGAATAATGGAAAGGAAAATCCTGGTAAGTTTGATTCAAAATCAGATGAAGGTATATTTCTCGGATACTCTCAATCTAGTATAGCTTATACGGTATTTAATAAAAGGTTATAAATTGTTGAGGAATCCGTGCATGTGTCTTTTGGTGAATCTTGTCCGAGATCGGTCGAAAAAGGTATTGTATTTGATGGTGCAGGTGTATCTTTGGAGAGTATACTTAAAGATCCAAATGTTAAAAGCGACGAAGATGATATCCCACTGGAATGGAAATCTATTGAAAATAAAGATCTGAATGTTAAAAGCGATGAAAATGATCTCCCATTAGAATGGAAATCTATCAAAGATCATCCCATTATAATATCCTTGGAGATATCACCAAAGGAGTCACTACACGGTCCAAGATAAGTAACTTTTGTTATCATTTTGCTTTCGTCTCATAAATTGAGCCTAAAAACTCGAAAGACGCTTTACTCGATGAACATTGGTTTTTATCTATGCAAGATGAGCTAAACCAATTTAAGAGAAATGAGGTTTGGGACCTTGTCTCTCCTCCGCGAGACCATCGTGTAATCGGCACTAAATAGGTGTTTAGGAACAAGTTGGACGAAAACAGAATAATAACTCGCAACAAGGCTTGCCTTGTTACTCAAGAGTAACCAAGAGGGGGGCATCGACTATGAGGAAACTTATGCATCGGTTTCCCGACTCGAGGCTATATGCCTTTTGCTTGCCTTTGCATGTTCACAAAATTTGATGTTATATCAAATGGATGTTAAGATTGCTTTTCTAAATGGTTATATTAATGAAGAGGTTTATGTATCTTAACCTCCCAGATTTGAAAACTTTGAGTATCCTAATCATGTTTACAAAATAAAACGTGCTTTATATGGTCTCAAACAAGCCCCTAGGGCTTGGTATGAACTCCTTAGCAAGTTTTTGTTAGAACAAGGATTCTCAAGAGGAAAGGTCGATACAACTCTTTTCATTAAGCACCAAGGAAAACATTCAATTTTAGTACAAGTTTATATGGATGATATTATATTTGGATCTACTAATATATCCTTGGTCAAGGAGTTCTCTAAGTTGATGCAGGGAGAATTTGAAATGAGTATGATGGGTGAATTAAAGTACTTCCTTGGGCTTCAAATAAATTAACTCGAGGAAGGTACTTTTGTGAGTCAAACCAAGTATTGTCAAGACCTATTAAAGTGGTTCGATATGGAAAAATCAAAGATCATTGACACTCCAATTCCTACCACGGTTAATCTTGATCGTGACGAACATGGTAAGTTGGTTGATGTAAAAAGGTATAGAGGTATGATCGGCTCCCTTCTTTACCTTATCGCTTCTCATCCCGACATTATGTTTAGTGTATTTATGTATGCTAGGTATCAATCATGCCCCCAAGGAGTCGTATTTAAAAGTCGTTAAGCGCATACTTAGGTATCTTTGTGGTACTACTAGGTATGGGCTATGGTTCTCCAAGGGTAGTGATTATTCTTTGGATGGTTATTCTGATTCCGACTTTTCCGATTGCAAGTTGGATAGGAAAAGTACTAGTGGTACGTGTCACTTCTTTTCAAATTCCTTAGTAAGTTGGCATAGCAAGAAACAAGTTTTTGTTTCCTTGTCAACTGTCAAGGCAGAATATGTCGCAATAGGTAATTGTTGTGCCCAAATTTTGTCGCTAAAGAAAACTACTCAATTTTAATGTCAAACTCGGTCATATTCTGGTCTTTTATGACAACACTAGTGCCATTAACCTAACCAAAAAATCGGTTTTACATTCACGCACAAAACATATTGAGATTATCCATCACTTCCTTAGGGGTCATGTAGAAAAAGGTGACGTCGTATTTGAGCATGTTGATAGTACTAATCAACTTGTAGATATTTTCACAAAACCTCTTGCGACCGAGCCTTTCTTCCACATTCGTATGGAACTTGGTGTTCTCGATATTCCAGATAGGTTGCAACTACATTAGTTGCATTTATCTTATTTATGCTTGTACTCTCATGAATTATCTACACTCTTGTAAAATGTTATTTGTGAGGGCAAAATGTCATCCTGCATCGTATAGGTAATATCATTCTAACTCTAACTCTACTCTAGATAACTCAAAGTGGTAAACTTGTAAATTTGTCTTTGATTTGTGCTTTTCAATATTTTCTGTGATATGTGATCTATGCTTAGGTGTTAATTTTTATTTTATTGTGTCTTAAAATTCATGAATATTTGCAAGTTTGAAAAACATGCCTGCTTAGGTCGACCTATAGCTGGAGACTGTCGACGCATATTGAAACCTATGTTTCTCAAAATTTTGGGTCTATGCGTCGATGCATGACTTGTGTAGGTCGACGCATCGCGCATTATTTTAACCAATGACTTTAGGAATTTTGTGTGACATTTGTGTTTTATATATTCATCTCTACTCATTCACTCTCATTACTATATTTACCCCAAAACCTTCTCAAAAACCCTAAAAGCCTCTCTTACCCAAAAGTCTCAAACTCCTCATGCTTCCTTACATGGCTTCATCAAGACCTACAAAAAGAAGATTGGTAAAAGGAAGTTCCTCTTCTCAACAAAACCCCGATCCGGTAACTGCTTTGTCTCTACTTTCTGATGATTTGGTTGAATCTTATTCAAAGAACTTTAGTAAAAGAAAAATAGTTAAGCAATTTATAGTGTACAAGCAAACCCTAGGTAGGTTGAATCTACCACATGTTGTTGAGTTGTTAAGATTTCAAAAACTTGGTGTCTTTCTAGAGTGTGATACTTCATATAATGAAGAGTTGATCAAAATGTTCTATAATGGTCTTCAAGGTAGTTTTGATGGGAGAAATTTTAGATATAAGATGAATAACAAGGTTTATTCTATTAATTCTGAAATTTGGACAGAGTTTGAATTGTTTCCTCCAAGTCTGGTTGCCATAAAAATCACTGATACTGATAACTTTGAGGGTTATGACTTTAAGGTTACTCTTAATTCTATGCTGAAACATCCATACTCTGAAAGGGTTGTGAATAGCACCTTATTTTCAAAGTCTGTCATAGCGGGTGCATTGAAACCGCTTGACTGTATTCTGCAGTGGATTGTCTCTCGCATCATTCGCCCTAAGAGGGGTGGATACTCAAGGGTTGATCAGCCGGAAGTGCACTTGATCTATGCTATCAAAAACAAAATGAGGATCAATTGGCCTCACTACATTGCAAGTAGAATGTATAGGGTCTTCCCTTAGTTAGATTATCAACTGATCAAGAATTCACTCAGAAAACATTGACTATGATGGGTCACCAGTGGGATATAAGTCAGCAAAGGTATAAATATGTGGTAAGAAGTAATAATGTATGCTTACAGGAAGGAGATGATAGTGACGAGGAACATGATGAAGACAATGAGGAAGATGAGAATGTTGCTGCAATGGATGAAGATAAAGTGCAGGGTAGAAACAATGCTAACATTTTAAACTTGCTTGAGTCTATGCGTCTTCAACAGAGGAGAATTCTTCGCTGGCAAATGAGAGACTTGCTACTCTATAAAATCGTGTCAGGGTACACGGTGAACAATTTTCCGCATACTCCACCATTCAAGATCAATGATATAATACTTTGTATGGGATGATGGAGTCTCAAGCGAACAACTTCACCAACAATTTCATGCAACGCTTCTCTCTCAACCAACCATCAAATCCACCACCCCAAGGAGGAAATGAGAGTGATGAAAATTGATGTTTTTCTTTGGTCTTGTATTTTTCTATTTTCACGAACTTAAACTAGTATTGGTTGCTTACATATTTTTGGATTATGACTTAATTTGTGTTTGTCTCTCTTTGAACACCGGTTTGTAACTAAACTATGTGATTGGTGTCTATTTATGTTTTCTTTTCCTTTATGCTTTTCTCTAACATCTCTTTATGTGATTGTTTGTTAGAGTTATTGATTTCCAGAGTAGATAATGGTCTAACCTTACTTGTATTAGTTGTTTTCATTTTTAACCTATTGCTTTTCCTCTTTTTGATGTTGTCAAAGGGAGAGAAGCATATGGAAGCCAAGAACAGATGATATGAAAGTCGTAACGAAAGGGTGCACAAAGATAGGGGAGAAATCTGAGATTAAGATTCTGATACTTGATACTAAGAACAAGTTTTTCCATCAGCAAAAGGGGGGAGTATGTGATGGAAAGGTTCCTTCAATAAGGGTTTCAATGATGTCAAAACTTTCCACTATATGTTGAAAATGTTGCTAGATGATTTGGTGAACAATGTAGCAAGAAAAGTGTTCAAGAATTAGTATTTTTGGAAATTTACATGATGTGAGTCGACTAAAAGAAAGTTCAGGTCGACGCATGATTAAAAGTTGCTCCTTTGGGAAGTCTCAGATTTTCTCACATCGACTGTGTGGTCGACTCATCCTGAAAGTAATATTTAGGAACTATGCATCGACGCATGTCCCTGGAGCGGTCGACGCATGGATAGTGCACTTTTCCATGAGGTACTTTCGAGAATGCTCAGGTCGTGTCACCCTTCTGCATAGGTCGACACATGGATCGTGCATACTGTCATATGGCACGTTTGGGAATGCTCAGGTCGAGTCACCCTTCTGCATAGGTTGACACATAGATTATGGACACTGTCATATGGCACTTTCGGGAATGCTCAAGTTGAGTCACCCTTCTACATAGGTCGACCGTTCACTCGTTAAAGCTATTTTTCAGTCTGTTAGTTGGGTCTTGACTTTAGATAACATATATAATCTTGTTTGGTTCTATCATTTGGTTTTCAATAATAAAAGTGAAATAGATACACAAGTTACTCATCATCTTCAACCTCTCACTCATCCATTGACAACTACACATAATAATTTTTGTCGATCAAGGTGAGGAGCGTGTGTTGATAATGTTCAAATTAGAAGATTACGATATTGTTCGGGTTGAGTAATTGTGGGTTTTTATTGAATAAAATATGAGGGTTTTTTCCTCCAAGATCATTTGGATTTGGGGGGTTTTGACATTTCTTTGCTTCATCAAATTCAGTCGTGCTTAAGGGATTGAGGAACCGTGGGTTCGCTCGACAAGGTAGCTACAATCAGAGGATTTTAAAGGAAGAATTGGGGTCATCATCTTGTGATCAAATCATCTAAACACAGGGTTTTATAAACGGTTTGGGTTCTCAACAAGGTAGCTACAACCGGAGGTTTATCGAAGATTGGTGACATACTTGGTTCAAATCGAATCAAGAGAAGAGAAGAGCTTAGTTTTCAAATCAACATATTGGGTTTGAATTGTGGTGACTATTTTCTATCTCTTGTATAAAATTTGCAATCATAATAGAAATTGTCCTAATTATAAATTCTAGAATTAGGGGCAGAGGTACCCCATGCAAGGACGACAGGGGGAACTGCCTAAACAAATCGCGTGTCATTTTTCTTTCTAGTCTTTTACTGTTTATTTGCTATAATCTGTGAATTTTCACTTGTGATTCCAAGTGTCTGGATTTGTAGTGCAATAGAATTATTTCTAAGGACTATAGTAATTACTTTGATTGCTATAATTGGTTTTAACACTACAAATTAAGATAGATTGGACTTGGTGAGACTACGCACACCAAGTGTTCGATAAAAGTCCAAAAGTGAAAATTTGTGAGTTTTCTTCTCAACAATTCATTGGAAGTAATTGACAATAGTTAAAGAGTATAAGTGATCAGTTATAATTGAGTTAAGTGTTAATAATTATCATCATTCATTCTATTCGGTTTTACGCATATCCGATCTTTTCAATAGAGGATCGTTCTTAGACGAGTGTATTCGGGTAGCTTTCACTGCGTTTCAAACTTTGTTTAAAAACTCATTTTAAAATTCAAGTATTTATTCACCCCCCCCCCCCCCCTTCTAGGTACGTCCTATCGTCTAACAGTTACATTATCCTGGAACTGCGTACAGAGGCAAAACAGAGATGAAGTAACCACTTACTTGGCTGAAGTAACCGGTTACCTTACTGAAAATAACAAATTTTATAAACTTGTAAAATCAATAACTTTTGACTCGGGTGTCTGTTTGGCACGCCGTTTGGACTGTTGGAAAGCTAAAAATATTTTCTACAACGTGATATTTATTTTGGTGGAAGTAGACTAATATTTTCTTTGAAGAATTAAGATGTGTGTGTGTGTGTTGTGTGTGACGTAATGAGAAGAATGTTATGATTGAATGTATCGGTACAGTATGAATGATGTATGAAGGAATTGCATGTTATATTGCAGTATGATGATGTTGTTGTTGGATTGAAATGGAATAATGTTGAAGGCTCATACCGTATAATTTCATAATTATGATTGTTCCATGCTAGTGTCGCATACATGCATCATTGATAGCCTAGATTTGGCTTATGTTGTTGGCCCAGATTTGGCCGTATGTTGATAGCCCATATTTGGCTTATGTTGTTGGCCTGGAATTGGATGTATGTTGATAGCCCGAATTTGACTTTATGGAGAAGGTTTATGCCCTGATGGTACCATATAGGGGTGTTTGCGGTATGGTTTGGACGGTTTTGAAGCAAAAAACCACTCGAACAGCAATAGAAAAAATTGTGTAGTTCAATTTGGTTCGATTAGCTTTTAAAAATAAAACCAAACCAAACTAAACCAAACTAATACGGTTTAAATTGGTTCAGTTGGTTCGTTTTTTTACAAAAAAAAAAATTATTAAGCCATACATACACATGTAGAGAAAAATATAATTTTGTGTTTAATCGTTCATACATTATCATAAAAAAAATATATATATATATATATATATATATATATAATTGTCAAAATAAATTTATAATTTAATACATAAAATTGCGTATTATAATTTTATCTAAATCTAAAAAATGATATACATAAGATTGCATTCTTAAATAAATATTATACAAAGAATACGATAAAATATATTTTGTAAAAATAGTATTTATAAATGAATAATATTTTATTTTTTATGATTTGTAAATTAAAATAAATATCATACAAAGAATATGATAAAATATACACATAATAAATGTTGATTTCTCTAAAGAATTAGAGAAATATATATTGGTTAGTAAGATTTTATAACATAATGTAGTTTGGTTTGGTTTGGTTTACAAAATATAAACCACAAACCAAACCGAACCACGTGGTTCCGTTAGAAAATGACCCAAACACATCCGAACCAAATGCGATTTTTTGCAGTTTCAATTTGGTTCGGTTCGGTTTTACGGTTTTTTATTAGGCCAATTTGGTTTTGAACACCCCTAGTACCACATGAATTTAGGCAATGTTAGTCGCATTGCATATTGTTGACTTTTTGATCTGATAATGATGTTGAGCTCCACAATTGGTATACGTTGTATGACGAATGTTGATAATTATATATATTCTTGTACTATCATTATTAATTGTAATTGATGGTGTAGAATGTGAAATCTTGCATGATATATTTGTCGTATACTTATTATTATATAACTTATTATATTGTTGTGATATCTCGCCCTTCTGTTGGAATGATGCTTTTTACGACATCGTTCAGGTACCGGAGATTAGAGTCGCTATTAGTTTAGGAGTTTTACCTTGTATCACGTAGATTGAGTCAGTGTCTTCTCTTATACGTAACACCGGGAGGTGAATGCTTGCGTGCTTTGTTTAATTGTTATTTGTTTTGATGATTTGTTGGAGTATTGTAAATTCTCTTTTTATTAGATTAAACGGTGTTTTATGATTGGTTGAGGATGTTGAATAATAAACATGATTTCTTTTCAGC
This sequence comes from Vicia faba, assembly GCA_948472305.1. Classification (NCBI taxonomy): domain Eukaryota; kingdom Viridiplantae; phylum Streptophyta; class Magnoliopsida; order Fabales; family Fabaceae; genus Vicia; species Vicia faba. The sequence continues at coordinate 1,313,805,708 of OX451741.1, read as the reverse complement.
TGAAAGTGTGTTATATATCTATTTATTTATACTTGAGCAGGTTTTTGATATGTTGAAAAATATGACATCCTATTCTTGGTGTTTGGTTCAATAATTAATTTACTCTGAGTTTTGTTAAATTATCGATGGGGAAACAGGGGTGTTACACATACCCTTCAAGTTGCCTCATCAGGATTTTTTCATCTAGAACACCGTATAAGAAAGCAATCTTCACATCTATTTTTTCCATCTCTAGGTCGAACTTTGATACCATGGCTAACAACATTCTAATGGATCTATGCTTTACAACAAGTGAGAACATATCATTAAAGTATATCCTTATTTCTAAGTGAACCCTCTAGCAACCAATCTTGCCTTGTATCTCTTCGACATTACTCCTTAGATCCCTTCCTTAACCTTGAAAATCCACTTTCAGCTGACTAACTTGGCCCCTACAAGTTTCTCTATCATCTCCCAAGTGTTATTATAATGAAGAGATTTCATCTCATCATCCATGACCTTTAGCCATTCAGTCTTATTTCAACTCCTCGCAACTTCCTTGTAGTCTCTTGGTTCTTTATCAAGAATCTCGCTTGTAAAGATTAAGGAAAACGTTTTAATATATGTCTAACCAAGTCTCTGAGGTGGCTTGATGACTCTTCTCGACATGTCTCTATCCAGCAGGTAGTCATTATCAATTTCCTCTTCTTCATCAGCAACTTATGCTTCTTCTCTGACTTCATTTGGGTTATGTAATTCAGCATCAATATGATCCACCTCAACAAGAATCTCTTCTAGTTCCTGTCTTCTTCATAGATTTATGTGTTTCGACCAGCTTCATCAGTTTTCTTGAACATCATTTTTGCTTCATTGAAAACTACATCACCACTCATTTTGTGACCTGGTTCTAGGCACCACGACCTATAGGATTTTACTCCCTCGGGATACCCTATGAACATGCATCTCGAAGTTCTAGGTTCGACCTTGTCTTACCTAATGAGAGCATAGGCTACACAACTAAATACTCTAAGTTTGTTAAGATCTGGTGGATGACCCAAACAAACTTCTTCAGGTGTCTTCATCCCCAAGGTAGTCGAGGGACACCTATTTATCAGGTAAGTTGTTGTCAAAATAGACTCAGCCCAAAACACCTTCTTCAATCTATCACTAAGCAACATGCATCTAACTCTTTCCAAAATGGTTCGATTAAACCTTTTAGCTAAACCATTTTGCAGAGGAGTACATGCAGTAGTTTTGTTTCTTGCAATACCAAACACAACACAATAGCTGTCGAAAGCCTCGTTGCAAAATTCAATACCATTATTTATCCTCAACATCTTGACTTTCTTTCCATATTGGTTTTCGACCAAATTCTTCCAACTTTTGAAATTTTCAAAAGTTCCACCATACGCTTTCTGAATGAATACCCATAACTTTATGGAATAATTATCAAATATGGATAAAAAACACCTTGCACCTTAATGGTAAGGACAATTTGCATGCCCCCAAAGATCGGCATAGATATAATCAAGGGATACATGTGTTATTTTTTTATCTTTTTTAAACTTTACCCTACAGGATTTACCAAATACACAAGGTTCACAAAACTCCAGCTTTTCGAACTTGTCACCAAATAGCAGATTTTGTTTTGACAATTATACCATACCTCTTTTACTAACATGACCAAGTCTCTTGTTCTATAGCTCAGTCTATGACACAGGTTTTATGGATGCCACATTTGTTGAACCACGTATAACCTCAGCCTCAAAGGTATACAGTTATTGCCTTTTGATTCCTCTTAAGACTTCCTTCGACCCCTTCATTACCCTTAGGATATTTGCTCTCCTTTTAAAATATATCCTTTCTTGTCGAATTCACCCAGAGAAATCAAATTCCTCTTAAGATCAGATACATACCTGACGCCAGTCAAGAGCTTTATTGACCCATTATGAAGCTTGAATATAACATATCTAATTCCTGTAATTTTGTAGGCTTTGTTTTCTCCTAGTAACACCGATCCACCATCTTGATCACATAATTCCTCAAACAAATCTATGTTTGGAGTCATGTGGCAAGTGCAACTTGAATCCATAATCCATTCCTTGTTTAAATCTCCATTAAAAACCACCAAAACATCATATGATTCATAATTATCTTGAACAATGGTTGCATTTCCCTTGTCATTTCCATCGCCATAACTTTTTAACCTGTCAGGACACACTTTTCCGGTATGACATTCCTTCTTACAGTGGTAACACCTAATAGCAGGATCATCACCATCATAAGACTTTTGTGGACTTTTACCTTTCTTCTTCTCAAACTTACCATCCTTCTTCGAGAATTTTCCTTTTACGGATAATCTTTCGCCAATAGATGGTGGCTTATGCTCTTTTTGTTCATTCAAATCCTTAAAGTACAAGTCTGATTAAACTTCTTCAAAGGTCAGGGACTCTCTTTCAGGCAAGAGTGGTAATGAGATCTTGGTAAAGCACACAACAACATCAATGATTGATCTTCATCACTGATGGTAACCTCAATCTTTTCCAGATTAAGAATCAGCTTATTGAACATATCTAGTTATTCAGTCAAGACTTTGTCTTCACTCATATTGAATGAATACAAAGCTTGCTTCAGATAGAGGCGATTGACCAACAATTTTATCATGTACAAACTTTTGATTTTTGTCCACACATTCATCGTCGTCTTCTCCTTCAAAACCTTTCGGAGAACCTTATCACCAAGGCTTAATATGATGGCGTTGTGGGATTTCTCTATCATTGTCGCCTTCTCCTTCCCCATTAGGGAAGCATCCATATTCTTTGATCCTTTCAATGCTTCTAACAAACCATGTTGAACAAGAAGGGCTTGCATATTCAAGCGCTGTAAACTGAAATCATTCACACCGGTGAATTTCTCAATCTCAAACTTTATTGGCAGCATCTCCTTCTCTACGCTCACTGCACCCATTTTTTTCTTCCGGAGTGTCATCAAGAACAAACGTAAACTATGAGAAAGATTAAGTTTCTTGAACAAACACAGGAAAATCTATTAGGTATTCATGAAAGGGAGAGAAGATGGAAGAAGAAGAAGAAAATTAGGATTGGTTGTAACTGTTTTTTATTCACTTTCTTTATTAGGGTTTACATATTACAAGTGAATAACAATAACCAACCTCTCTCAAAATCCTGAGATAACTAGTCTATTTATAGACTACAAATCTAACTAAGTTACAAGCTAACTTTAATAATTGGGCTAAACAAACAGACCCAGTTTGACATGCTAACAAACCTAGCATTATCGACTACTGCATGCTAGAATACAATTCAACTACAACATACACGACTTAGACATCAACATGTGATCAGACTTCGACATCATGCTCAATCTTTGTCGAACCAAGAAGCTATCCCTGTCGAGATACTACAGTTTGATCCAAAATCTCACATGTTGGTTATTGGGTGGGTGGGCATTGATTACTCATTTTAACTAGGCATAAATAGTTTAAATGTCAAGCAAAAAAGAAACTTTTCAAATTTCAATCATAAATTAAAAAGTTTTTTTAGGGTTTTTCTGAATCAGGTCGCGAACCCGATCCACAAACATTGATTTCTTGGGGCTTTGACAGAAAGGACGGTTCTTCCAAAAAAACAATGATTCCACCATTTTCACGTGTTATCGCGGCGATTCAAATTTCTCCTACCAAAAACTGAATTCGGACATTCTCTAGCATGGTAGGGGTTGCAAGATCACAAAATCGTACGATCTTATGAGTGGTATCGCGATTTTGACTTCCATAATTGCCACCTTACAAGCTGAAATCTCTTACTAAGAAACTAAAATAAAAAACTAAACTCTCATTTCTATGGTCCATATTAGATAGTCAAACAAATTGGTATAGTCACTTTTGAATTAGCTTTACCAATAGAGAGTAAAATACATTTTGTTTTTCATGCATCATTGTTTAAAAAAAATATTGTCTCCTTCGGCTAATCCACAACCACTTCCACCAATGCTCTTAGAAGATTTGGAATTACGAGTTTTCTCTGATATAGTTCTAGTTGTTCGCAACAATTTTAGTGGCTCTGCATTAGTACTTACACTTTAATGATTTGTCCAGTTTTGAAGCTGCATGGGAATGACTTGATATAATAAGGAAAAAATTTATTCATTTCACCTTGAGGACAAAGTGACTCTTTTAAGGGGAGTATTGTTAGACCCCTTATTAAAAGACACTATGAAAAAGGTGCAATGGATCAAGAGTTACATTGAAATCGACTTTGATCTTATTGGTTCATCACAATTTATCTTCAAGTCTCCTAAGATCATATCCCTTCTGCCATTTTCATGAACTCTGCTTCAACACTAGATCTGGATTATACACTTAGTTTTTTAATCTTCTAAGTGTTATAATCTCTAGTTGATATCCTATCCACAATTGACAATGCATAGTTAGTATCACTATATCTTTCAAATATTACACAATTCATAGTGTAAATTGTAACTGAATCTCCGTTGGTCAATTCATAAATTGGTTGACTAAATTATCAACAAAAGTAACATCAAATCTAATATGTGAGAAGTGTGTAACTTTTCAAAACAACCTTTTATACATTTTTTTATCAACTACAGTATCTTCTGCTGTATTTCCAAACCTTACACTTGAATCAATAGGTGTATTTGCATGCTTGCATTATGTCTTTTATGCTTGCATTATGTCTTTTCTATTGAGATATGATCCTTTCTTAGAAGAGTAAGCAACGTCAATTCCTAGAAAGTAATTCAATTTTTCCAATGTCTTAATCTCAAATTCTTTAGAAAAGTGTTTGCTCAACAATTGTTGTTCCTCCTCCTCATCATCTTTGATTATAATGGCATCCACATACACCAATAATATTGTTACTATCTACTCCCCCTGTATCAAAATGTTTTATAATATGGTATGGTCTTTGATCCGACCCAGACCAAAATGTTTCGGTGAAAGGTTTGACCTTAATAAGATGACAATTTTCAGCATCATTTATCCTTCCAATGTCTCCTTTTAGCTAAGAGAAAATGATGGGTGGTATCTACAAACACTCCGACGCACAAGTCGGTGAAATAATAAGGCAAAGAAAAACGTTTTTTTAGGTTTTAGAGAGTGTGTATCTCAATCAATTTGTAATCACTCTTAATGTTTATGCAATTAAGAAACAATGAGAAAATAAAATAATAGTGAAAAGAACTCGCAGCAAATGTAAGGAGCATGATTGATAAGCTGAGAGTAACAGAATATTCCTTACATCTTGGATGTATATATCTTGGAGAGGTTCATAAAGTTTTATCTAATGTAAAATTTAAAATGATATACTTCAAATCCATTTCCCCTCGTAATCATTTCAGAATATTATTTTATTTTCAATAGATACAAACATGAAGAGAGCATAGCTCTCTTTCTCTCTTCATCTCCCCATTCTTGATTCTATCCCACATTACAATATGAACAATTTTGGGCTTCTGTCTACAAGAACTTGTTACAAAAGAATATTTTTGAAACCTCTAACTAATAATGACTAACATGCTATCCTAGTAAACTTTACACGCGCGCAACAGGAGAAAAAGTCGGGTTCACCACATAGGATCTAGGAACTCCTTTTGGAGTCTTGCACACAGTCTTCTTCTCGGTCGTGATCGATTTGAAAAAACACTCTACATCCTCCTCAAGAAGCATTTTCAACGAACTGCATTGAGTTAGCTGCTGGTTTTTCTCGTTCCTTGCACTGCTGAATGGAGAAGCTCCATGCAAAATGGCAACACAGATGGAGAATGCTTGTAATGTGGATAACTGTGCATGAAAATCAATAGCATAATTCCCCACTTCAACCATTCTCATACTGAAAGTAGGACTACTTTCTTTTGCTCCCTGTGCACCAAAAGTTCGGATAAGTAAAAAAACAATAACAATCTCATAACTAAGCAAGTTAAACATGCTATATTGAAGTAAAAAGAGAGAACTGTAATAAGAAATATTGCATTGGCCAATCCTGCACCTAATATATAAACCATAGTTATTACATCTTAATATTCATGATTTGAATATATGACGGCTCAATACGAGTCAATAAGCCAACAATTCCTGTCATACAATGAATCACAGATGACAGAACTGTAGAGTTCATGCTGAATCAACTCAATTCGTATTACCGTTATGAATTGCGCGAATCAGTTAATATACTTTAGTGTAATGAAGAGCTCCATAAGAAATATGAAGCCATTTGGAGAACGGGATGCAAAAGTGTAGTAAGATGCATGTGTCTCCTAATTTACTCAAAAGTAACAATACTATAGTGTTTCATCTATCAAATCCCTTCAAGAAACATTTACTGTTAAATTCAAGTTGTACCTGAACAAAAAGTTCCAGCGGTTGATAATCCTCTATAAGTGAGTGATCTTCAGCAAATTGAAGACTAGGATTGCCTAAAATTACAAGGGGACAAGCCATGTCCCAACCACCACAGTCACAACCACCTCCATGTCTCAACCGATCAAGTAATGATGAGGGACCCCGGCATTCAGGGTTTGGCAAACCATGGTAACCTGTTGGTATTACCACCTTCAACTGTTCCTGGAATTTTCTGTCATGAAGGCTCTTTCTACTCTGATCAACTACTGCACAGAGATTGCTTATGTTGGAATATTCTTTATCGCATAATCTATCATCTCTCTTGTACTTCAAACTTTCTCTCTTAGAAAATGGAATTTCCAAGACAATCGCAGCAACTTCGAGGTTCGAATAGGATTCAGTAGGCAACAAGGGAAAATAATTTGAATCGGCAGATTCAACTTTGCCTGATAGGGGCTTGTCTTGAAGTTTGTTTCTGATTGCTATGTTCTCTTCAAAAACCACCCCAAAAGTTTCTTCTTTCGGTCCAACTCGGGAAGCTTTTCGAGTTTTAATCGCATTTTGTTCACATAAAGACTTTTTTTCGGCCGAAACACTATGTCTTGAGTGTGAGAGATCATACAACACAAATTCCGTCACCATAGAGTTGTCAGATACTTTGTCTTTTATTTCTGAACCTAAATTACTGGAAACTAGCATCTTTGCTACTATTGAGGAATCTTTGTCAAAATCATGAGATTCCAACTCGGCGGCATTGCTCTTCTTTCTATTATAATCAGTGGAGTGAAAGGTGTATACAAAGTTGAAACCATTACCTATTCTCCATGTCTTGGCCACAAAAACATCTTCAGGACACTTCACCTTGAACTCAAAGAAAGGCATTCCGTGTTTGCTTTCCAACTTGAGATTACCATGCAGATGAACCGGCGAAGATGCTATTCCCGAATACTTGATTTCTCTGTTGATAAACTCAGAAATAATATCAGAATGCTTTCCTGTGTTCGATAAGTCATTCAGCAAATATTTCTGATGAGTCCTGTTGCTTATAGTCTCTGATGTCTCATTTGATTTTACCTCATCATTAGTTTCCGCGATATGACTAAGTGGACTTCTCAAAGACTTCGACTTTTTGAAATTATTCATCCTTTTCTTGACGGAATTGAATCGCACTTTTGATAAGTAATCATTTTCCAAAGGAGATATCAAATTAGAGGCTTCCTCTTTAGCAGAGAGTGACTTCTGCAATGAGTGAACTCTGTCCTTTTCAAGAAAAAAATTACCATTCATTATAGAATCAGCAACTTTATCACTTCTAGACTTTAAATTTACAGAACCTCTACCTTCTACTGCATTAGAGTTTTTATTCTTAAAATTTGAATCCATGCAAATCTCGATAAAATCATTTGAATTGTCCGGCTCCTGGCAAGCTGAGGATCTGGAACCGAAATTTGAATACTGAGATATATCTGAAGGTCTGTGATTGGAACCATCATCATCTGAACCACATAAAGAATCAACAATGCTACTTGAGAAAGAGATGTCACTCCTCGAAAATTCTAACTTTTTTCTTCCCCCCATCTTCTTTATGTCTCTTACTTCCTCGGAACTCTGATACATGGAGACCCTCCTTGTTTCTTCTACATTATCACCTTCCAATCCATGAGGTATTCTAGAGAGGCGACTCTTACATGAAGAACTTCGGAAACGGGCAAATTTAATCTCTGCAAAGTCTTCCTTCATGGTAAAAATTTCATTTTTCCCTGAGGATTTCCCTTTTTTAGACCTCTTCTTAACATTCACACTATATTGCTGAGGTGGAAGAACAGTATTAGGACTCAAACCTTCTGAAGATTTGCCAGTGAGATCCATCTCCAACTCTTTCCCCATTGACGAATTCAAAGACCTGCACCACCTTTACATGAAAACAACAACAAAAATTCACATAAATTAGTTTGTGGCAAAAACATGGTTACTCTTTAACTAAATCTATATACAACAATGGCTACAAGTAATAAACAATGTAGCACCAACACTTCATATTGAAGGCATGTTTGAGTGTTCGACACAACACTGACACTTGTGATACTTGCATTGCAGAACAATCATCTAAATTCACCTAAAACATTTAATTTTGAAATGGCAATTATAATAACATCTGAAGCAACAATTATTGTAAGGGGAGACCCACTAGTACCCTAAAAAATTATACATGAGAGAATATTGCATGATCTGTATAATACCCAGATGTGAATGTGATTTGAGTAAAGTGTCATCAATGAGTTGTTAATAATAAAGTGTAGTATGATTTAGATACAAAACCAAAACAATGGAGAATGCAGAGAAAAAGGAAAAGTACATACTGGAGTGTAGATCTTGAAGAGAACTTTCAACAAACAGCTTCAATGCAGAATATCATAAATTTCCAATCCTGAACATAAACACTGCAGGAGAATAACTTCAGAAACCAACCCATTTGAGAAAAGAGTCATATGTATTTGCACATGTGTATAGTAACACTCAAAATCACAATCCAGAATAAGCTAGAAAAAAGAGTGTAAACAAAAAAGCAAGTTGAGTTCAATCACCACTATAGAAGAAGCAATAAGTGATTCCGGAAAGTGATGTTAGAAACCGAAACTAAGAGAGAGATAGGTAACAAGTGAACAAGTGAAAGAAGAGACAACAAGTTTTGCATATTATGTCCATTTTGCACATGATGTCCCTACATAGTCATGCCATGTTCTTCAAACACCATCATAATCATAATCGTGTTGTTTTTTTTATTTACTTTTTCTTATTATTTTTTTTATAAAATATGAATATTTTATTTAATTTGGGTCATATCATATTCAGTACTAGTCAGCATGAGACCAGCGATCTAAGCAAAGTAAATGAGCAACCCGAGAAAGAAAAGAGATGGTGCCCATTGTGAAAAGACAACTAACACCTTAGAGAAGGGTAATTGTGGAATTTCAGCTATGTTATGGGTCCATAAAAAGACAAGTTAAATTGTTTGTGTGTGAGTAAAAGAAAGTTGTTTTGGGGAAACAAATAATGTTGTTATTATATTGTTTTGGGAAGGCCAGATATGACATAATAACTTTTTATGGACGAATCATATACTATTAACTTATTTGGAACGGAATCCTACATTTAATTTGTATTTTTAATGTTTATAGTAATAAGATATTTAAACACCATAATCAGTTTTGTCGAGTTAAGAATCAGATCTCAAATAATGTTCCTTAGGTCTATTTTATTCACAACTATGCCCTTGTGTTTTCATCATCAGAACCAAGTTGTCCATGAGATAGCTTGACCAAGTCAAATGAAGTGCTTTTTTTGATAATTCGAGAGAGTAGGAGTGAGTGAGGTGTAAATTTGCCTATGGTGAAGGCAATGATGAGAAAAATAATTACTTTTTTTGGTCAAAGCGTCAAACTCAAAGACAACAATAAAAACAAAAATATTTAATTTGCATGTTGAATGAATTGTGGAGGAACAGCATGGGACTACACACAAAATCAACCAACGGAATCTTCTAGTCAAAATTATTTCTTGATTTTTTTTCATATTTCACAAAAAAAAAAAAAAACTGAAACATCAACATCACACCCCATACCTAACTTTGAGGGAAGTTAGTATATGTCACAGTAACATTATACATTAAGTATATATTCTTGTCAGAAGACAACAATATTTTGCTAGTACTACTATCATCATATTCATATCAAACAAAAAGTTATAGGTATATATCTCCTAAAAGACAGAATATTTATCCTAGTCACCACGCTTTGAAGCTTCCGTGTTTTCATCTGTTTTCATCTTTCCTGGACTTGCCAAATGATTTATGGGCTTCCGGCATAAAGATGTCATTGCTTGACTTGTCATTTTCACGGGGACTCACCAACTTCTTTTCAAATTTCGCAGTGACCCATGGGGCTGTGCCTACATTTCTTTTTGAATCTGATGCATCTAACGTCAGCATGGACACCGCATCGTGAGAGGCAGACCAGGAATGACCACATTCGATACATTCCAGCTGAACAAGCAGAGCAGCGATCAAACCAAAGTCATAAAAATGCAGGAGATTAATTTCAAAGTTTAGGTGCAAACCATATATCGGTCAACATGTCCTGCACGGATAATATCCTTCACGCCCACCTTCTGCTCTGAGCAACGTGTGCAGCGGGTATCCGTCATCTGAATTGCCAGTGGAAAAGCTAATAGTCAGTAGATAATAATCACACAACTTAATAGATAACATAAGATTGTGGGGTGGAACAAAAAGTCACCTGCATGTGTTGTGGCTTCTCAGGTTCATCCTTGGATATTTCATCAGTAGTCAAACCCTCCTGGAATTCAAATATTCAGTCAGTAACACAGAATCAACAACCAGATTAATCTTTTCAAAGTTACTAGTAAGAACTTGGAAATTTATCCAACATTTATCGGTACATTCTGAAATTGATCCTCTTTCAAAAGCAAAAACAGTCTTCTAGGAGTGCATTCTGAAAAACTTATCCAACAAATATCATTTAAAATGTACCAACTATTCTTTAACTAAGTCCAGAGCTTTTAACTATTACAATCCACCTTCAAAACATCATCACAGAAAATAAACACATTTTTAGTACTATTTGATCATCAATTGATCACATACTGCCAGCGAACTATAGTGCTGATTTAACCCAAGAAAGATGCTTCAATGAAAATACAAGAAAAACAAATCAGGAGGGCCGATGCAGGGTGGTCAACATTGCTAAAGAGCATAAGAGTTTTTAGATCTTTCACTGTGATCTGTTCTAATTAGAGGTTAAACAAGTTTTTAGACCCACCTTCAAGAAAAGGTTGGAACATTTTGACATGATACTACCAACTTTTTCACAGAACGTATTAATGAGTAACCAATAATCATAGGTTCAATGCTGTCAACAAAATTCAAGCAAAAGCATATATTATTTTATTTTGCTAGCATTTGAAATGTGATAAATAGATCAAGTAAGTTGAAAATTAATTATAAAGGTTGAACCAATTGTATTGACCGAACAGAATATTTACATGAAACTATCAAATTAGAAATTAATTGCGTAAAACTTACAAGAGAAAAACATCATATGAGAAGAGAACTTCAAAGTTTGATTTATAAAAAAGAGAACTTCAAAGTTTCAAACGGAAAAAAAAAGGCTGAAAAGACAGCATTCGTTAAATACCTTCAATTCAGTAGGTGTCATAATCAATATTTTTGAAGGTTCAAGCTCTCCATTTAATAGACGGCATAACAGAAATGCATTGCTCTGCAAAATAAGGTCAGGGAAAAAATTATAAGCATTCCATCAACCTGCAAAAGGCTACAAGAATCGCACCCTTAAAACCTTAATTCTGGTTTTACCAAAAAGCTATTATTCATCTAACAACTATGAATAACCATAGATGATGTGGATCTAGGAAAAATAACTAACACATTGCTTGAACTCATTACTGAACACAAAAATCATTCACTGCAAGTTGACCGTATCATTCAGAGAATCCTATTGGAAGCTAAAGAAAAATTTACAACACAAACAAGCACAAATGTATTTTAATATAACTATAGCAAATAAATCAATAACTCATCATTAGTCACGTGACCTATACATAGCCCAGCTAAGATTGACACCATTTTATTAGACATCTAATCTTCTAGTCATTGATTTTTAACAAGTAATAATATAATAAAACATCTATTCAGCTACACGTACAAGAAAGTCCCACACAGACTTGTCCAAAATGAAATGTAGCTACAGGTGCTGTGGTATCTCCTAAGTTCAAGGACATTGCTTATAAAAATTTAAGGTTAAGAATCCATATTAAAAGTAACTCCCAACCTTGAGATTAAATGCTAATTGTCGTAGTTTTTGGCTGTACTTCTGATAATCTGATGGAAATGCTTCATGTGAAGCATTCTCTAGAGCAACTACAGCTGGAACAGCAACATCTGGCCAGATAAAAGACTTGGAATTCTGTAGATTGAAAAAGGTAAATGCTGAATTCATTAGTCCTCAAGAGAAAGGAAAACAAATAAAAAGATTATGAGAACATAAATAAACCCACTCAAGAGATCACAACCACAATTGGATATTTTAAGAAGTACCTTCAGAACTTTGTCTTTACACTCTTTTTCTATTTCTAAACTTTTGTTGGTGCCGCCATTGTTGATTGCATCAGAACTGTCGCTGCATGTGTCTTTTTTCTTTCTGATTTCATCAGTATCAAACAAGTATTGAACATTTTGAAGCAACTTCACCAAACCTTTGTCACGATAGGTATCACCTGTTAATGCATTAAAATTCACTAATATACGATAATGCTCTTCTGAGGTATTAGCTAAACAAGTCCTTGGTGTTTCAGGTTTCGGAGGTTGGACTCTCTTTCGAGATGTTCTGTCCTCTCTTGAAATATCAAGAGGTGAAATACTCCGTTTCTTGAAGGTTCTTTCATCTCTAATCAAATCTTCCTGAGCAGCAGGAGCTTCATCAGTCTCAATGTCAGGCAGCTCACCCAAACATTGAAAAGTTTTCTGAACAAGCTCATCAATTTCTTCTTGCTTACTGTCCTCGTAGTCTTTATCAGTAAGCTTCCACAACTTCTGTTCTACTGTGTCATAAACCTTTTGCACAATAAACCCAGGATGCTCCTTACGATTTGGAAGCTGTTTGTGTATGGGAACGAAATGCACCACACACCTATGCATAACGGATTCCGCTGGAACCTCATCCCGGTGGAAACTGTAAAACAGCTCTCTGGTGTCACTAGATTGCCAGTTACCTCCTCCCTTTTTGGCTGCTTCATCTGGCCGGTAAAACCACTGCCCTGTGATCTTCAAGCTGCCATCTATGGATTGTGTAATCTCCTGACAGAAAAAAAAAAAAAACATCTTCAAAAATCAGAAAACGGAAAGTTGTATCAAAACTAAACTCTAAAAACATCTTTACACTTGCAGTATATCAATACCAAACTCTAAAAAAACTACTCACATAAAACTTTGAAATTAAAAAGTACATCAATCATCAACCAAGGGAATATATCACTTGTACTCCATGTACTTTTCTAGCAGAACTGATTACTTATTACTTATTTTCCAAACCCAACATATCTTCAAAACAACATGCATAACTATCTGACAAGGAACCTATGAAGCACCCAACATATCTTCAAAACAACATGCATAATTATTTGACAAGGAACCTATGAAGCACCCAACATATCTTCAAAACAACATGCATAATTATTTGACAAAGAACCTATGAAGCATGAACACCGGAAACATGACACCGACACTAACACATCAACACCAGTAATAATATGAAACACAAATAAATTAAATATAATCACAAGTGTCAGTGTTAGTGTCCGACACAGACACACCCTATTTTCAAAGGTCTCAATGCTACAGAGCAAGGGGAACTAACCTTGATAATCGCCACATATGGTTTTTGGTCTTTACCCTCAGGCACAAGAAGCACAGGATCCTCCTGCAGAAACAATACAACCCACTTCACACACAAAAAAAAAAAAAATCACACATTTTACCATAATAGTTAGTTTTAGACCAAAATTCCCAAACAATACCACCCTAACCAAAACCTCATAATCACAAGTTAACATGCACTACTAAGCATTGATTAAAAAAAAAACGAAAACCATGCATTGTACTAATTCTACTCTACTAGTTCTAAATTAGTTGCAATGAACGAAGTAAGAGATTCATACGAGTGAGTATAGGTTATCGTCGAATTCAAACGACTGAAAATGACTCTTTCTGCCCCTTCCTTTTCCGGAAACCCTAACCGGTCCACCAACAGGTTTAGCATCCTCCAATGGCGCTTCATCTTCTTCACCAGACGCTTCATCTTCCTCCTCAACATCATCATCATCATCATCATCATCATTCAACTTCATCTTTTTCTCGTTCACGTTTGACGCTTCTTCTTCCTCTTCGTCGTCGTCTTCGTCTTGAAGGTTCAGCACCTTCCTTTTGCGGTGGTTGGAAGCGTTATCGCCGACGAAGTTTGTTGAAGTGGAGTGTGGCTTGGAAGGAGGTGAGTCACCGTCTTCGTCGTCGCTGGTTGGTGGTTGAGTGAAGCGTCGAGTAACCATTTTTGTTTCGACAGTGAGAATGGCGCTATTCTTTGTCGCATTACAATTTGTATTTTGGGTTTTTGAACTTTAACAACACGCCGCTTTAATTCTCACTAATTATGGTAAGAATATATATTTCTCACAAATTTAGCATTACGTAGGTGTAACTTATATAATTTAATTAATTAATAATTAATAATAACCGTTGAAAAATTGAAAATAAAAGATTTATACTACATTCTCAATGCTCAATTGACCTTCATCCAGCATCTTTTAAAGTTTTAGTCTTATTATTTATTATATGTACGTGGTATTCCTCATCTAAAGTCCAAGTAATTGGTCATTTTTTTTGTTTGGTCGGCTAGCTGAGGTTGAGTTCCTCCCTTATTTAGAATTTATATGGCTTTTTTCATCTCTATTAATTGATTTTTCAATAGCCAAAAATTTGACTTTTAGGTCTGTGAGAGGTTAATATACTAGAGATCATATCTAAATAGGGGTTTTATTTTCTCTTGCATGTGTGATAAATGTTTAATTCATGTTAAAATGTCCTATTAAAACATAGTATTTATCTTACTTAAATAACAAGTTTTTAACATAAAAACCTTAACTAATGAATAAAAGTGATATTGTGCAAGTCTACTTTGGTTTTGTTATCATTTGTGCAGGTTTTGGTCATTAAAAAAAACAGAAAACAGACACTTCGCTAAGCGAACGTTGCAACGAAAATTTCGTTTAACGAACATCTAGCAAAGTGAAGGCATAAGCAAATCAGCAAGTTTCGCCATCTGCGAGGAGAAACGAAGCAGTTCGCTTAACGAATCGGGCCTTCGCTTAGCGAAATAGGACGGTTAAAGGAAGATATTTTGAAAAGACTTCAGGCTGAAGAAATCAACTTCGCAAAGTGAGCCTCACCTCACTTAGCGAACTTTGGCAGTTTCAGAAGACAGGTTGATTTGAGAACTTAGCATAGAAGCAAAGACTTCGCTTAGCGAAATCTAGTTCTCTTAGCAAACTCAAGCGGCCAGAACTGCTATAAATAGGACATATACTCAATTCAGCATAATCATTCAGTTTTTATCATAATACTTTGTAACATAATAATAGTAAACAATAGAATAAAGGAGGTTATGAGGATAAGGAGCTAGATACACATCAAGAGTCGGGAAATCTTCGTTGATGCTCGTTCAACTCAATTCTTCCGTTGTACTAAAATCTACCATGAGTAGTTAAATTCCTCTCTTATTGCGATTGGTTGTAGTTCGTCGATACAGTGTGTACTTTCATTAATCATGGTGTTATACACAATTTACATTTGAATCATTATTGATGTTATCTTTGGTTTATTGTGTATTTCATGGATTGAATTGATATCGACAAATATGGTTCTAATCTCGATCTAAGATAACATTTATTAAACTCTAAATGCTAGACATAGATTTAGGTTTACTATTCACCAAAAGTATTGAATCTTAATGTTATCGTATTGTTTAATAGACTGAGAAATCGTCGATTAAACCATAAGGTAGAAATCTCATCAAAGTTTAGACATAACCTTTGTTTGTGAGTAATACGTGATAATATTGAAACATGCTTAAATTGTGAATAACTGATTTGTGATATGCATATTGAATCATTGAATGAACACAAATTCTCAACAAGTCTATTCCTCTGAAATTTATATTTATTTATTATATGTTTTTACTTTTCGTAACTTAAACCAAACATCTTGAAACTTTATGCTTAGAATCATAGAGAATATTGAACGGTTTTGATATCGCACCAATCCCTGTGGATACGATAAAACACAATACTTATATTTTATTTTACTTCAACACCAAATTGATGTTTTTGTCGGGGATTGGCATTTAAGGTATTAAAACATCGCAATTGTTTCTATACTTCTAAGTTTTGTGGATTTGTTATATATTGTATATATTTGTTTTTCGCAACTGTATGTTCAAGTGTTTAGATAGGTGAAAATTCTATTTATGCTCTGAGGTAAAAGTTCAAAAGAAAAACTTATTTTTGATCCTGAGATCGAAAGAATAATCCAAAAGAACAAAAGGCAGACGAAGAAGCAGAAACAACTATCAAAGAAGAAAAATCAAAAAGGAACATCTACATTAAATTCATCATCAAAACCAACAAATAAAACAATGGTTGAAGTTGTTAACGGTCCCTGTGCTAGCAGCCTGAGGTGATTGGCTCGTCTTTCCAACAATCCGATCAACCGACAAGCCGAAATGAAAACAAGACTGCTAGAGATTATTTATGCTAATCCTTTTTTAGGTTTGGACCATGAAGATCAATATAGACACCTCACCAAAATTTATGAGCTTGTCGGTACGTTAGGTGCACCCGAAGCTGAAGATGAGTTTGTCTTCATGAGGTTGTTTCCATATTCCTTGATCGGCAAAGAAAAGGATTGGTATCTTGACCAACCCACTGAAACTATGAGAAATTGGAATGTCTTGGAAGAAAACTTTCTTAACAGGTTCTTTCTGCACAATCGGTTCATGGATGCAAAAAGAACAATAACTGCATTCACGCAGAGTGCAATAGAAACTCTTTGTGAAGCTTGGGAATGTTACAAATCCATGTTGCACGAGTGTCTGAATCTTGGTTTCGCTAATCTCATACAGATTCATGTTTTTCACAATGGATTGCAGCCCCAACCAAAGCTCTTACTTGACATAACAACTGGTGGTTCGTTACTATCTAAAAGTGCAGAGGAAGTTGTTGTTATCATCAACCGTATGGCTCTCAGTGATCACCGGGTCCAGTACAACAGAGGTGTGGCGCAAAAGAAATCTGGTATTCTTGAGTTGGATACAAATGATGCGATCTTGGTGCAAAACAAGCTTCTCATGCAAACTGTGGAAGAATTGACCAAGCAGATCTCAAAACTTCCACAACAACTCAAACAAATGCATGAAACACCTAAACCGCAACAAGTAGAATCATGTGAATTGTGTAGAGGAAACCATTCAACCGGTTTTTGTCCCCCGATCAATGAAGAAGTCAATTATATGGGAAATCAACAACAAAGGTAGGTTTCGTACCAAAATAATCAAGGTTATCCATACAAAAACAACGCAAGCTATGGCCAAAATCAAAACAGGTAGAATCAATATCAAAGTTACACTCAGCCAGATAGGCTTTTAAAGATAGAAGATACCTTGAATCAATTCATGCAATTGTCTATGGCGAATCATAAAAATACAGATGCTTCAATCAGAAATTTGGAAACACAAGTAGGGCAAATTGCAAAGCAGCTAAGTGATCAACAACGAGGTACATTCACCATCACCACTCAAATCAATTCAAAAGAGAATTACAATTCAATCACAAGAATGAAGGTGGGAGTGGTTGAAAACAAAGTTAGGGAGAGTGAGAAAGAAAAGATTATTGTAGTGAGAAGTCAAGAAGAAAATAATGAGAAAAAGAAGGAAGAAAACAATGATGATCCTTAAAGTGTTACAGTGCCAGTCACCATTGAAAATCTCAAATTTAAAGCTTTGATTGATCTTAGTTCAAGCACAAATCTTCTTTTGTTGTCCGTTTGTCAAAAGATCAGTATTCTTGATACGGAACCTACAAAAATGGTGTTACAACTTGTTGATAAATCTATCACAAACCCAGTTGGCATAGTGAAAGGCGTTATGGTGGAAGTTGAAAAACTTTTTGTTCCCAACAGATTTTATGGTGATGGACATTGATAATGATGATGACATACCTCTAATCTTAGGTCGTCCCTTCATGAAAACGACACGAATAATGTTTGGCATAGATGAAGAAAGGATGAAAGTAAGGTACAAAGATGAAGAGGTCAACTTTAAATTGTTTCAAGCCTTGCAAAACAAAGAGGATGAATGCACCAAAGTTAAAGCTCCTGATGAAATAGGTCTAATATTAAAAAGAATGGATGATAAATAAAGGCCAATAGATGGTGGGGAGAGCACTTTGAAGAATTCTTACAAACCACCTTGATTCAGAACAGGCGTCGAGTTAATGACGTTAAACAAGCACTTGTTGGGAGGTAACCTAACCTTTTACTTATGTAATGCTTTCTCATTTTATCAAACTTTCAAAGAGAATGAAGAAAATGGCATGGCATAGCACAAAGAAAATTATGCAAAAAAACTGAATTATGCAGAGTTCGAGCGAAGCCCTATTCTCACTAAACGGACATAGCAGAAACAGAAAAAATACTAATCATGTCATTTTATTCACTTTCAAGTTTTGATGTGTTTGGTTTAATATTTAGCTACAAGTGTCCTATGTCCAAATTTTAATGCCTTGCTTACTCTTTTGTCCTCTGAAATGAGATGGAAAGGCAAGGAGTAGAAGATCAAAATTACATGAATCAAAGGCGCAAGGGTAAAACGACACAATTGTAAAAGAATTGCACAAACCAAGATAAGTGTTTATTGCTTTCTTAAAGCATTTAGCATGATCATGACATGAGTAATCTGCATAAAATCAGTTCATTCAATCTTATGCCATGACATGTTTCCTTATGAATCACTTAGTTCTAAACCAGAAAAGTGAGCCAACCTTCCATTGTTCACCATATGCTTAGGAGAATAGAAAATTCTTATTTTAGCTCGTTTGATTCATGCTTAATCTTGAACTTATGTTGATTATTGTAAATACATAGAAGGGATCAAGGCATTCCGTTGAAAATTGAGCATAACTAGCAAGCCAAAATGCAACCTCAATATCCTTGTGAGTGAGTGATCATTTGCTACCCCTTTTGAGCCATATGACATGAATCCATCATTTATGAACTGAATAATGCATTAAGTAAACCATTTAGTGAATATTGTTCTATTTCTTTAAAAATCATAAAAAGTTCATATATGATAGATTCTATTTTTCTTGAATTAAACTTTAAAATCATTGATATTTTTTGCCAAATCTGAAAGAGAATTCAAAGAAAAGAGGTTTTGTTCAAAGTTTGGGAGAAAAAGCAAAAAGTACTTGTTTAAAAGAAAGGAAAGTAGAAAGTTATAAAGTATAAAAAGAAAAATGAAAGAAAGAGAAAAGAGAAAAGAAAAGACAATGATTACTCAAAATGAATGTATTCAAAAGAAAGAAACAAGAAAGGTTTGGATGGATGATATGATGCAAAAAGAATAAAAATATATGAATGCACTTCAAAGAAAGAAAAACCAAAAACTACTTTGTTTCTATTAGCCATGTGAATAACACTTCATTGGTACCTTGGCCACGTTACAATCATAAAAATACCTTAGTAATATTTCTCTTTGCATATCAATATATTTTGCTTAGATGAATGCATGAATTAGTCAAGATGTTAGCAAGTTTATCATGTGAGAGATCAAAATACCTCATCATTTCCACTTATACAAAAAGTGTGATAGGTGTGATTCATGATTAACATGTTTATTGCTTTGGATTGCTTGACATGAATTTTATGTGGAAGACTTATTTCATGAATATGTCTAAATACTAAAGAAAGTAATAATGCATCAACACTTGGATGTGCAACTTCGAAAACCTTGTGCCTTGACTACTCCATTGAAAAATTTTGTTCATCATGTGAAAGATGGTATAGAAAATCTTGCTTTTGTTTTACTTTGATTGAGGACAAACAAAGGTTCAAGTTGGGGAGAGTTTGATAAATGCTTAATTCATGTTAAAATGTCCTATTAAAACATAGCATTTATCTTACTTAAATGACAAGTTTTTAACATAAAAACCTCAAATAATGAATAAAAGTGATATTGTGCAAGTCTATTTTGGTTTTGTTATCATTTGTGCAGGTTTTTGCCATTAAATAAAAATCAGAAATAAACATTTCTCTAAGCGAATGTTGCAGCGAAAAGTTTACTTAGCGAACATCCAGCAAAGTGAAGGCAGAAGCAAATCAACAAGTTTCTCCAGCAGCGAGGAGAAGCGAAGCAGTTCTCTTAGCGAATCTGACCTTCGCTTAGCGAAACAAGGTGGTTAAAGGAAGATATTTTGAAAAGACTTCAGGCTGAAGAAATATACTTCGCTAAGCGAGCCTCGCCTCGCTTAGCGAACTTTGACAGTTTCAGAAGACAAGTTGATTTGAAAAATTAGCATAGAGGCAAAGACTTTGCTTAGCGAAATCTAGTTCGCTTAGTGAACTCAGACGACCAGAACTGCTATAAATAGTACAGATACTCAATTCAGAAGAATCATTTAGTTTTTATCATAATAATTTGTAACATAATAGTAGTAAACAGTAGAATATAGGAGTTTATAAGGAGAAGGAGTTGGATACGCATCAAGAGTCGGGAAATCGTTGTTGATGCTCATTCAACTCAATTTTTTTGTTGTACTAAAATCTACCACGAGTAGATAAATCCATCTCTTGTTAGGATTGGTCGTAGTTCATCGATACAGTATGTACTTTCATTAATCATGGTGTTATATACAATTTATGTTTGAATCATTATTGATGTTATCTTTGGTTTACTGTGTATTTCATGGATTGAATTGATATTAACAAATACGGTTCTAATCTTGATCTAAGATAACATATATTAAACTCTAAATGCTAGACATAGATTTAGGTTTAATATTCACCAAAAGCATCAAATCTTAATGCTAATGTATTGCTTAATAGGCTGATAAATCGTCGATTAAACCATAAGGTAGAAATATCATCAAAGTTTAGACATAGCCTTTGTTTGTGAGTGATACAAGATGATATTGAAACACGCTTAAATTGTGTGTAACTGATTTGTGATATGCATATTGATTCGTTGAATGAACACCTATTTTCAACAAGTCTATTCCTCTGAAAATTATCTTTATTTATTGTACGCTTTTACTGTTCGTAACTTAAATTAAACATCTTGAAACTTTATGCTTAGAATCATATAGAATGTTGAATGGTTTTGATATCGCCCCAATCCTTGTGGATACGATAAAACAAAATACTTATAGTTGATTTTACTTCAACGTGAATGTCATTTCCCTTCATCACTCATTCATTAAAGTTAAAGGAAACTTCATCGGGAAGTGATGGGGATGGCGCATTGGCTTGGTTGGCAACTTGGCTTCGCTATCTCTCATGATTTGGTATAGAGTTTGTGTAGTCGTTGAGTATGAGTATAACCTATAAAATAGGCTTTGAGTTCCATTACATTGCAAAAATTAATGAACTATGTAAAGAAATTTTACACAATCTTCCAATATGAAATAATCAAGTTGTCAAATCATCAAAGTCGTTTTAAAATATCAGTACAGTTATATAATACTTCTAAGTTGAATGGATTCATGTTTGAATCATGAAAACACTTAAGCACCATTAGCACCGCTGTATAATGCTATAATGTGTTATGTTCAAGTGCAGCCTACAAGTAGTCTTTAACGCCTCTACTTCACTCACACTCTCAGACCTGGAGTCAGTATCATCATTATTGTCACTAACGATGGGTGTATGGAGGAGACAAGTGGAATAAGGTTTGGGACCACCACACTTGTCCATGTGGCACGTTATCCTCTTAGATCTTTTGTTGAGTTAATGAAAATAAATTTTTATAAAGGATTTCAAAGTGAGTGAAACTTTTTATGTGATACTATTTTCTATGCATTTATTGTTCATTTATTTATTTACATGTGTTCTTGTCATTTTGGAACACACTTGTGGATATTTATTGTTATTAATTATAATAATTCTCACTTGTTATAATAATGATAAGACCAGTTTCAAAAAAGGGAAATAAATAATATTAGTATAGTTAAGTATCTTTCTATTTGAACTTAATATTAGTAAGTACAACACAAAGTTTAATCGGAAATTTTGGTAGCAATATTTTGAACATGTTATCCCTTATGATTAGGATGGTGTTTCCTTACACACTCTTTAATGGTTCTTCACCTATATCTCTCGCCTAACACTATTTATGGCCATGTGCTTTTCCTGTTTAATAATTTTTTCATGAAAGAAACTTCATCTCTCACTTTGAGACTACACCATCTCGAAATTCACATAGGTGAAATTCATATTGTATCTATTTTTTTAGATACATGGTATCGATAATGAACTTCATTAAGAGTTTGAAAATACCAATCCTCAATAAGAAATAGTCAACATTATCACATGGTGTTGCACAAACATCGAAATCAACGGTTTTTTTATTACCCATCGAATTTTGAGATTAATGTTATATTAATGTTAGATTGAGTTGTTGGCATTGTTGGAACTCTTACTCAAGAGTTTCAATCTCATTCCTCTCAAGATAATCTTTACTAAATCTCTGGTCAATGGCTTAGTAAATGAATCAACTAAATTATAGCTTATTCATATATAATGTGAGTGATATGATTTCATTCTTAATCAATTTTCTCATAAAAGAATGTATAAGATATATGTGCCTAGACTTTCCATTATACATTTCACTAAATGTTATAACTAGAGTGGCTTGGCTATCACAATGTTTCAACACTTTTGAAACATTATCTTTAGCCAATTGAACTTCAACTAGAATGTCCCTCAATAATTCAACTTATTGACCAGTGGAAGCAAGAGTCGCAAACTCTGATTCCATGGTCAAAAGAGTAATACATGTTTGTTTATTGCTCTTCCAAGAAATTACACCTCCATCTAGTATAAACATCCATCCAGATGTAGATTTATGATCTTCAACACTCAATATTCATCTCACATTGGTGTATCCTTCTAGTATGGTAGGAAACCTACCATAATGAAGTTGAAAACTTTTGGATTTCAAAAGATAATTAAAAATCCTATTAATGGTCTTCCAATGTTCCCAGTTAGATTGCTAGTAAACCAACTCATCCTACTAACTACAAATAATATGTCAGGTTTTATGCATTGCATTAAATACATTAGACCACCAATTGTACTTGAATATTCCAATTGAGCCAAAATTCTTCCATCATTCTTTTGAAGTTTGACACTAAGATCAAATGGAGTGTTTACTTCCTTAAAGTGTAAATGCTTGAGCTTATCCAATATTTTCTCAATATAGTGTGTTTGACTAGGTTCATAACCCCACTATTTCACTTTACTTTGATCCCTAAGATAGTATCAACTAGCCCAAGATATTTCATCTTGAATGTGGGATTTAGAAATCTCTTTGTTTCTAAAATTTCATTCATCTTTTGCTAATAATTAATAAGTCATTAATATAAAGGCAAATAAATATTAAAATATTCTCACTCACCTTAGTGTATAAACATTTGTCACAAGAGTTGGAAATAAATCCATTAGAAAGTATGACAGAGTCAAACTTTTGACGTCATTGCTTTGGTGCTTGTTTTAGACCATATAAGGATTTGAGAAGTTTGCACACCTTTTGTTTATTTTCAAGAAGCGCGGAACCTTCTAGTTGCTTCGTATAGATTTCCTTATCAATAGGAATGATGTTTTAATATCCATTTGATGAAATATAAGGTTATTCAAATAAGTTATTGCAAACAATACTCTAATTATCGTTGTCCTTGCTACTGGTGCATACGTGTTAATATAATTAACACCTTATTTTTATCTAAATCCCTTTGCTAATAATCTATCCTAATAGGCTTTTAATGTATAATCACTATGATACTTCTTTTTAAACACCCACTTGCATTCAAAGGGCCTTGATCCTTAAGGAAGATCGACAAGTTCTCAAGTGTGGTTTGGCACAATTGAATCCATATTCTCTTAGATAACATCTTTCCAAATGGAAGAGTCCCTTGAAATTACCGCTTCTTTATCAATTTTAGGATCATCCTCTACTTGAAGAGTAATATGAATCTTACGAGCATCATTCTTACAATTTATTTCAATCAGATAAAAAAAAGTTGAGAATCGATTTTATTTGGTCCTAGATCCTTAGTTTTTCGGGGTCTATTGCTTATCCTCGGCTCGGGTTATGTTTCAACAATCCGTGAAGAACTTTTGGGTTGTATTTCAATAACCGTGAAGAATTTTCATCACGAGATATTTCAGTTGTGAGAATCTTTAATTCACTATCCTTTGTAATAAGGTTTTAAAAGAATTCCACATCTCAGGATTCAACAATTATATTAGACTCCAGATTTATAAGAGTTGATTTTATTTATTTAATAAAATATTTCATATATAAAAGTTGTTAAGTCACTTAGAATTTTTTGGAGCCTAAATCAAAGGTATTTTTGTAATTTCTATTCTATATTTATTGATTTAATTATTTATTATATTTTTATTTAATTAAATAATTTAAATAAACAAATCTCCCTCTAATTAATCATATTCTTATTTTTGTTACCAAACACCTTCACCACTAATATTTTTCTCTCTCTCTCTCTCTCTCTCTCTCTATATATATATATATATATATATATATATATATATATATATATATATATATATATATATATATATATATATATATATATATATATTGTGGCACAACATATCGAGTATATGTCTTTTTATTGTATTAGAGTTGGACATGGCTCATCATTACAAATCTAACTTGTAAGTTGAGGGTGTCTCTATATATAAACTATTTCAAAGTTATATATCTTATCAATGTCAAACTCTTTTAGGTTTGGTGCATGGATATAAATAATGAGCATCCATGGCTCGATCGAAAGACTCTTATATTTTGACCTAACTCATCCTTACAAAATCGACTTGTAAGATGTGAGGTGTCACTCTATATAAACTCTTTTAAGGTTCTACCTTTAACCAATGTATGGATTTGGGATTTTCCAAATACACCCCTATAGCAGTGAAAATTTTGAGATCAAAGTCATTGATTGACTTGACTCATTACAGTGAAAATCGCCACCACGATATTTTATTTCCAAGGGAAAGGGAAAAGAGCGAAATAAAACACATAAATAAATATGCAAAGTAAAAGCAAAACAAAAAGTAAAGCAAGAACAATGCATTAAAGAGATCTAAGATACGAGGGTTGGTTATATAAAGGGAATGTGTTAGCATCCTATGTATTTATAGTATCCTATAGGAACCTCTTGAAATATTTGTGTATTTGTTCACCGTGTTTTCTGGTAAACAACCGTTGATCTTCCAAAAAGGGTAACTTTTTGGTTACTCACAGGATCGATCAGTTTGATCCTAGGATATATGCTAATTTTTTATGTTGTTTGGACATAAACGTTAATGTGGGTGAAGAACGCACGTTCGACTGGGAAAGGTATGAGTTTGAGTGCAAAAAGTAAATAGAAAAGAGGGGTTGAGGAGAGGTTAGGTGCAGAAATCTGGGTAAAAGTGCAGATAAAGTGCAAACAAGATAAAGAGGCAAGAAATGTAAAGAGAGAAATAAAAGACTTTGATTGTAAAAGGTGGTGTTTCAAACATACATTTTTCAGTATTCTTTCTCACACAGCGGGTACTTGAATAATATTAAATAATTTGTACGATCAGTTGAACACACGGAAATCTACATAAACTTCCTATATTTATACTAAAACTAGGTAACCATCGAGGAGTTATCTTGCTCCAGGATGAAGACAAATGTCTTCTTCATGCGCTTCTACCCCTCTTTTCACGCCACGTTGCTTTCCTCAACTGCCAAGCGAACTGCTTTTCCATCCTTTCTTCAGATTCAAAATCTTCTGGGGCAGATACAAAGTTTCCTTCTGGTCTAAGAACTTGGAGTCCCTTCAGTCGAAGGGATTGAGAACCTTCTGGTCGAAGACTCATTTTAACTTAGAATTTCTCTAAGTACTTTTCTACTTTGTTGAAGCTTTTCCAACTTAGACTTGTTCAATCTATTTTTGGCCCATAAGGCCAACTTATTGTAGGTGTCTAATTTAGGATCTAACAAATTACCCCCAAGAATATCAATTTTCGACGCAAGGAGATATGATTATTCTTTGAGATTCCCATTCGACACCTGTCTTTCTCTTTGACCACAAAAATCGCCTGTGTGTTTTTCGCCTTCTACCAACCCCTACTGGTATTCAGAGTCATCATTACCTTTTTCCCAACACGTCACTGTCAATTAGCCGTTACCATGCTGCCATGATGGCCATTATCCCTACAACTTAGGAAAGTATGGCAAATGTTTTTATTTCTCGTACGATAACTGCTTTAATGTTCGCCACGTGCCCCACTAACTCTGCAACATTAAATGGTCTTGGGAAAAAAAACTCTTTCCTGAACACTATACATAAACGAATCCTCTTTTAGGAATTCTTTTACAACTCCTAGTATTCTTCATTTCCTTGCAAAGAAAAAGCCTTAACAACTTTATCTTCTTCGCTCTTTCACTACTACTTTCAGCCATGGCCTTCCTTTCCAATGCACCCAACAATTCAAAAACTAAGAATGTTTCTGATCTTCAAAGATAACCAAAGGTTTTCCCTACTAACCGTGTACCTGTTTCAACTGGGGAACGAAGGGTCGTATCTGAACCCATGGCCAAAGAGTGGCGTGATGCTTATGACTCCCAATTGCTTATCCTTGTTAGGTATTCTAGGCAGATATATGCTATGTCTGGCCCATTGTCTACATGTTTGGAGAACCCAAAACAAAGTAGCAACTTCTTCCCAACTCACCATAGGCTCAAGCCTATAGGTTGTGCGAAGAAACTCAGGAATGATCCTGAAGATGCAACTCCTGCCAACCAGCAACATCCTCAAACGAAGGAAGATATCAACCTTCAGTTCATGAACAAGGGCAATAGTATCTTTCGATCTTACCCTAGTCTTACTTCAGAATACTCAGAATGGTTGAGTAAGATGGAAAAAGTACAAGCCCAAATCTGGAAAGATATGGGGATCTATGACTTGATCATGTTGTCGAAGACTGGGCTAGCTTATTGCCCTCTCATGCTGGTGTCTTCATTGTATTTCTGGGACAACACACATTTTACCTTCCATTTTCCTTGTGGAATGGTAACTCCAACCCTCTTCGATATAGCCGCCATTACTGGTCTTCGACCAACGGGTGACTACTTCGACCCTGAGGATCTGTCTGAAGATCCCATCGGGTTTTCAGCCACGAAGCCCACGTATACCATATTCATCAATCATTTCCACGAAAAATTGAGTACCACTATCTCTGAAGTGGAACACATAGCTTTTTTGGCTTTGTGGTTATCTCGTTTTGTTTTTTGTACCAAGTCACTTCAAGTGACTAAGAAAATGCTTACTCTTGCAACACAGCTTCACCATGGTTATCCTCTTTGTCTGGCTGAGTTGATTCTAGCCAACCTATATGAGTCCATCAGCAATGGTGCGACTCAACTTAAGGTTATTGGAGACAAGGCGAGTTTACTTCTTTCCGACCCCTTTTGGCTTCTGCAACTTTGGCTAAATTCCACTTTCGAATCTTTTCTTCTGCAGAAGAATAAGATTAATGAGAGGGCCCCAGAGATCCTGAACAGAAGGGTCGAAGGGACTAGACTCGTAAAAAAACAAAAATTTGGTATTATAATTTGTATACAAATATTTCTAAGAATAGCTTATTTTGATCAACTGTATTGGGGAAATTTGTATACCCCCTCCCCTAAATGATGTAATAGCGTAGTAATTTTAAATTCTGCAATTTATCGCTTTATATACAAATGCTAGTAATTAGGGTTTTGTATGGAAAGACTAAAACCAACAAAAATAGAAAACCCTAATCAAAGATAAATCAAGCAAGAAAATCAATACACTTGCACACAAGCACCCCTAGGGTAAATCCACTTGGTTTCCTTACAAAAATGGCCATATTACACATGTGAGGTATCTTAGCAAAGACAAGCAAAAATATAAGATCATAGTCCCTCGATGACGCTATCTATGTTGCCTTTCAAAATGATCTTAGTCCCTAAAGAAAAATGCTAAGATATCTTGCAACATTGCTAATCATGGTTATACGATGACCCACACCCGTCCCTTTTATATCCAAAGATAGGGTTACTTACCAAATCAATGGTAAGATAACAATGTCAAAGGAAAAAGGAAATGAACTTGAAAGACTTTTGAGTAGGTAAAATGTTCCTAGTTACTTGCTCCATTTCAAAACAAAACATCCTTGCTATTTTCAAAAACAAACACTTACACTTTAAAAACACCTTTCAAACTTGAAACATTTTCAAAAGATCAACACTTTATATACATTCTTACGAACGAGAATCATTACAAAGTTTGCCTAAATGATGGCATCTTTACAAAATACTTTCAAAAACCACACAAAGCACATTTTCAAACAAAAGCAAGCAATCTAGCAAGTAACTAAGAGCCCATGGAAAACCATGGATGGAAAGGGTGCTAATACCTTCCCTTTTCATAATCTACCCCCCGAACTCAAGAAATAATCTCAAAGGTATTTCCTGTGCTTTTTCACCTTTCCTTTTGGATAAAAGAAAAGTCGGTGGCGACTCTTGCTAACCACAACATTTGCGATCAAACTTAAAACACCGAAGTCAGTTCTCCCACCATATCACACCAGGCTTCACGGATTTTTGAGGTAGATGAAATTAATTGCTATCTGGTCGGGTCCAGGCTTCACAATAACTTGTCTGGAAAGATAAAGTTGAATTGATATCTGGTCGGATCCAGGCTTCACAGTAGCTTGCTTTAAGAGATAAAGTTGAACTGATATCTGGTCAGGCCCAGGCTTCACAATAACTTGCTTGAAACTAGTTGCTATCTGGTCGGATTCCAGGCTTCACAACAGATTTTTGAGGGAATAAAGTTAATTGCTATCTGGTCGGATCCAGGCTTCACAATAACTTACTTGAAAAGATGAAGTTGAACTGATATCTGATCAGATCCAGGCTTCACAATAACTTTCTTGAAATTAGTTGTTATCTGGTCGGATTCCAGGCTTCACAACGAATTTCTGAGGGAAATTGCTATCTGGTCGGAGTCCAGGCTTCACAATAACTCGTCTGAAAAAATAAAGTTGAACTGATATCTGGTCGGGTCCAGGCTTCACAGTAACTTGCTGGGGTAGAGGCAAACTCTATTGGGGAAAAGAAGTTAAACCCTTATCTGGTTGAGTCCAGGTTCTTCAAATTCTCGAAGAGTTAAACTATTATCTGGTCGGGTCCAGGCTTCATAGTGTTTGAAAAGTTACACTATTTTCTGGTCTGGTCCAGGCTTCATAGTGACTGAAAGTTATACTATTATATGGTCGGGTCTAGGCTTCATAGTATTTTGAATGAATGAAGTTGATTGTTATCTGGTCGGATCCATGCTTCATAACAACTTACTGAAGTTAAAAACTGTTATCTGGTCGGACTCCAGGCTTCACAACAACTTTTGGAGATAACAATGACTTTGTTGGCAACTTCACCGAGGATTAGGGGTTGTGACCCTCTGATTTGTAATAGTCTGAAAGGCAAACTCAAGCTGGAGAGGATAGACTATACCGGCGGAATTTTTCTGTTCGTTGTTTGTTGTATGTTAATTGTTGGGGAAATAAACCCCGTTGGGGAAATAAACCTTGTTGATGAATACTTAATGAACTGCTTACGAGGTGAGTTCTTTGAGAAAGAGATCCGCAAGGCTTCTTCTTTAGGATCAACTTAGCTGGGGAGGGAATTGTCAAGAGATTGAGACTCTGGATGGGTATCAACCTATGCAGAGAGACTTTGTGGGTAACTCTGTTGAGGGAAAGGTTTATTGTAGCCGTCTTTGTGGGGGATAATGTGTTGTACCCCAAAATTTGCCCTCCCATTTCCTCAACATTTTCTCATCACAAGACCCTTGAAGCTCAAGATCCAGTTAGGGTTTCCTCTACTCAAGACTTCTCCTTGCACTGTTGACCCAAATTAGGGTTTGTGTTTGCACAAAGATGTTTTGACCTAAAATTCCTAAGATGACTTTCATGCTTCATGTTGGACTCCCAAGTTTATCCATACCAAGTTTCAAGTCTTGATTCCAAATTTTGCCCAGTCAATTGGACAGTTGACCTAGAAATCAACTGTATTGGGGAAAAGTCAACTGTGGCCAATTGACAGTCAAATCTCATGAAAATTGACCCACATCAACATTATGAACTCACATGGACCATTTTATCAAGTTTGGATCACAATTCAACAAGAAATTTGATCAGATCACCAAAAGGGCAAAATGGTCATTTTTAGGGTTTTGATTGCACAAAGGCAATTTTTGACTGTTTGACCTAGCCAATGGAAAACCAAGCTCACATATGGACTCAAGGACCCCATGGAATTGTCTTGACATATCAACAAGTTCAAAACATCCCAAATACACAAGATTGACAGTTGAATTTCCCAGTCAATTGATCAATTTTGACTGTATGCTGAAAAGTCAAACTTTGACTTTTTGGTCAAAATCAAGTGTCAAGATTCATTTTTTCATCAAAACATGCCAAATCATGAAACTTGTTCATCAAGAAATCAAGAATTGCAAATTAGGGTTTGAAATGAAGATTTTTCATAACTTAGAATTTTTCTAAGTTATGAAAAACCCTAATTTTTTCCTAACTTTGTTCCACTTTCTCACCAAGATTCATTTGGATTCAAGCAAAAGTCAAAACATTAAAGTTGTAGCCTATTGCAAAATCTACAACTTTGATTCACAAAGTTTTCCCAAAAGAAGCTTGTAGCTCAAGTTACAATTTTTGGAACAAGGGTACCAAACCATTCTTAACTTAGAGAAAATTTGACCTATTTTAGGCAAGGTTTTTACCTAACTTCAAGACCATTTTTCACATACTTCCACTTGGAATTTCAATTTTCATTTCAAAGATGGATTGTAGTACACATTCCAAGATTTCCAAAATGTCCAAGAACTCATCAAACAACCTCATGGTTAGGGAGAATCGAATTTGGCAAGTTGGGAAAAACTCACTTTGTTCATGACCAAGTTACATGTCCATAACCTTGCATTTTTGAACTCAGCATGCCTTAGGCTAGATTACAGGTCTTTTATCTCATCTACACTCCATAATTTAATGCCAATCCTTTGTGCCAAGGTGTTGTTCTATGAGTTTGGACATTGTATGCAAGATTAATCCATTTTTAGATAAAGCATAATATCCATTTTAGAAAAGTTTCACTTTATGTCAATTAACAATCCAAGCAAGTACAGTTCAAATCTCCTTGGCACAAGTTTATGGGCTAATTGCACTGATCAAGGCCAAGGTTTGCAGCACATTAGGGGGGCCTCTACCTGTCTAAAAACTCAAGTGGCCATCTCTTGCTTAAGTATGAAGAAAACTAGCATAACACTACACAACTTTCATCTTAGTGAACACAGGCTTAAGAAAAGACTTTGTACATTTTCTAAATCCTAACTGAGCTAGAACACGAGTCAACCACCTCCATTGCCTTCCCATTCACAGAATCACCATTGAACTGCCCAAAACAGGGCATCCCTGCAGTTTGAATTTCATAGCTCCATCCTTTCATGCATTCTTGCTAAAACCACTTCAAACACATCCCACATCATCCCTTGAAACTATTCCAAACCTCAAACACGACCTGTAACACTCCCAAGCAACATCACCATTTTCATTTTCTTGTTTTGCAGTTGAAGTTCCATAGCACGATTCACTTGGTTTCAAGACAAAGTAAAGCTTGGAATAGCATCCCTGGACATCAAGGAAGTTGTACCAATCATCACCTTGCATTGAAGACACCTCCATCACCAGATACAACTTCAACTGAACAGGTAAGTTCATGAACTCGTATCTCTCTATCCAGGCATTGTTAGCTTTAGGTTTGTGAAGAAAATATATCATATTCATAGCCCTGAACATGCCCATGTAATTAGTTTTCATTTATATTATGTGTGCTGAGAGAATTTAATGTCTGAACTTGGAATAAAAATTAGGTTAGGAATTTGGGGAGAAGAAATTCTCTCTCATTTCTGAGAGTTAAATCATGTTCTTTATATGTATGGACTCGTGAGATGATGCTTGACATTTTTTGTGTTGTGAGTTTTCATTAAAAGTCAAAGAATCAGGTTCTTGTAATGGAAGCAAAGAGGCGCGTGTTTTTGTTCAAACAAGAATGCTGGAGGTTGAAGAAGCTCCACTTGGGCTGGGCTTGATTTGTCATTTCTGTTTACACACCATTTTTATTTTGACACCCCCTTGGCCCATTGTGCTTATTTTAATCATTTTTTGACTTTTGTTTTTTATTCCTGACTTATTTATTTTTCCTCATAATATTAAAAATATAAAAAACATTTTTTACACCATTTTTGAATTTATTAGGCATTTATTTGTTTAGAATAGATATTTGTACATAAAATAAATACATAAACATTTTTATTTAAAAATACTAAAAATAATGCAAACCTATTTTATCTCTGGTTTTTATTTTATTTTCTCTCTTGAAAACATTTTATATCAAAAATACTTTTTTTTGTAAATATTAAATATTATATTTTTTACACATATTTAATATATTTATCATATAATACAAATACATATATATTTATTAGTATATTTAGGTTAAAAAATACAAAAATATATACACTTTTATTTTATTAATATTTGACATTAAAAATACCTTTTTGACAAATATACTTCATTTTTATTTTATTTTTGTACATAAATAATAAATATTATACATATTAAATAATTAATACTTTTTATTTAATAAATTAGGGTTTTGCCCTAAACATAAAAAATCCAGAAATTAATACTTTTTATTTTGTTTATTTGACACATAAAAAATACATTTTTTCATACATATAAAAAACATTTTTTTTGCATCTTGCATATTCATTCCATTTTATTTAATTGTTGTATATTAATTACCTTGTATAATTCCAAATTGATGTAATAGTCTAGGTTTAAATTCCTTGTCAAAAATACCCCCATTTGAACATTTGTACCCCCCTTCCCATATGGTGTTGTAATAACTTAGGAATTTTATTTTTCGCACTTTAATGCTTTCTAATTATACCATGTTAGAATTAGGGTTTGTATGCGAATAAAAAATAACAAAAATAGTTTGACCTAAATTCAAGATAAATAAGCATGAAAATGGACAACACTAATCACACTTGCACCCCTAGGGTATTCCACTTGTTGCCTTCAATAAATGGGCCATATTGCATGTTAGGTCTCTTTGGGCAAAAACAAAACAATCAAATGATCATAGTCCCTCAATGACGCTTTCGAAAGTTGCCTAAAAATGATCAAGTCCCTCAAAGGAAAGATTGCCCAAAGATACTTGGCACCATTGCGATTATGGTCTAAACGATGACCCGCGCCTGTCCCTTTCACATCCTAACACAAGATTGTCCACCAAATGCAATGGTGGAACAAAATTGTTAAAAGGGTTAAAAACATAGGAGAAATATTTGAGAAACTTAGGAGTAGATAACCTCTTAGTTACTTGAATCAAACTTGCAAAACAAAACACTTGCCTATTTTTAAACCACACCTCACAACACTTTCAAAACAAACTTTCAAAAACAAATGAAAACCTTTTCAAAAGACATACACCTTTGTATACATCCAAACATGGATCATTACAAAGGTTGCCACCACATTGGCTTCTTTTCAAAACATTTTTCAAACCCACACACACAAAGCACCATTTCAAACAATTGAAAATTAAGGCAAGTTGATCTAAGCAAGTAACTAAGAGCCCATGGATAACCATGGTGTTGGCTGAATATTTTGATAATATTATTAGAAGCCAAATGAATTAAACGTTTCAATCGAAATGAAGCAAAACGTCATGTTTCGAAGTAGCAGAAGCAGTGTTTCGAATAAGCATGTCAAAGCTGGAGCTTCGAGTGGCAATTATGGGAACATATCTAAAGAAGTCTCGAAATAACAACAAGGCTGTGTCTGGGAAGTGCGTTCGAAACGGAGAAGTACCAAAGCATTTGAAATTCAAATGGAAGCGGGACATTCGAAGTTTGAAATTTATGTGCTGGAGCATTTGGAGACACGTGGAAAGAAGAAAGAGGCATTGTTCTGCATGTTCTGAACATGGCATAATCCTATAGCAATACCGTTATGGTCGAATTAGTATAAATAGAAGTCTTAGTATTAGGATTTCGTGTGTCATATCTATTGTACTAAATACTCAGTAACATTCAAACTACCACATGGCAAGGGAAACGAATGCAAGAGCAATGTACGTATGATAGCACCATATATTTATGATTTAATGAAAACCTTTTACCATTTCCAGCACTTTCCTTTATCTTTCTGTTAAATAACATTTATAAGTTTTCTCATTTACAGTCTTTTCACTTCGAAATCTCTTCATTAAAGTTTTACATTTCAATGCTTTCTTCACATTTCAAGCACTTTACATTTCAGAAAACTGTCATACTTTCCATGCCTTTACCTTCAAGCTTTATCCTTCGAACGCCTATTTTTACTTAAAGTCATTTATAGATTTCTTGCATTAAACGCTTTCTTCATATTTCAAACCTTTTACGTTCCAGAACATCCTTTACATTAACTGTTTTTATAATTCGAAACCATTTACTTGCCTTTTATGCAATTTTACATGTCTTTATAATTAACATTTATTCATGCAACTTAGTTTCGTACACGCACATTTTGATTACATCTTTAGACCCTTAAGAGAGAAATCGAAATAAGCCAAACACCTATACAACACTCAAATATCAACCATGAATATCTGTTCGATCATGAGAGTTACCCTAATGACCAAGGAATCCTAGGATCAATCTAGTCGATCCTGTGAGTTACCAGAGGAATTGAATAACAATCAGAAAGATTATTCGATAGTTTGGAAGACTAGCGGTTGTTTACCAGAAATCACTGGAAACAAATTGGCACACCCGGTGGGACCAATAATTGGATATTAGAAATAAAGATTGTTGAGACATAACCATTATAAAAACGTTGGAACCTAAGAAGTTTGCTGTTTTATGAACCTGAGAAGTGGCAAAATAACCAACAGCAACCAACCTTTATCCAGAAGAAAACGTTTGGACAAAATGTCTAATTCTGACAATCAACAAGGGGAACAAAATGCCCCACATACAACAGGCACTAATGTGTCCACTTCGATCGGAACATCTAATGTGATCCCTTCGAATGCACAGTCTGTTGCATCTTCAACCAGTAATATAGCCACCAATGGAGTAAGTGGCATATCAACTAATAGTTCGATCTTAGGAAATACTGGAACCATTGGTTACCCTGGGGGATTCGTTCCACCATCAGGGACACAATCCCATTTCGCCACTCCATTGACTAGACCACCCGGTTTCGATGGAAATAGGACCATAAATTCCTCTTATGGAATGCCAACATCTTTTATGGCAGGTTTACACAATTCCACATCGAATTCATCCCCATAACTAGGGTCTGGGTCTGGGGCGAATCAGTTTATGACAAATAACCAAGGGTCAGTGGGTTATAGCATAATGCCTATTTTAACCATAGAAAACCAGTTGGCTTTTAGGCAATTGATGGATGACAGTAACCATAATATGATAGGGGTGTTAGCACAAACCATGCAGGAGATATTTGCCCCAATAGTGCAAAATGTGACTGTGACAAACAGGGAAAACGCTGACAACATGAGTCGAATAGCAGATTTCTTTGCTCCCCCAGAAAGGCGTAGGCAGAATCAGGCGGGATTTCGAGCAAACATGCCTGTTATAGAACAAATTGCTAACGACCCAATTTATAGACCACCCAGAGAAGAAGTTAACTTAGGGGCCAGGGCACCAAGGTTAGAAGCCCCAATAATCCCAGGCCCACAAAGAAATAATGGAACCAGGGGCAAGGGTCGAAAGGCTAGAAGCCCCAGAGTTTCGAGAAGAACAACCTAGGGGAGTTGTCTTGGTTGGTCAAAATCAAGATGCCGATGCTGTCGTTCATAGAATTCGAAACGATAACATCTTGGCAGAAAACAATCTAACCACCATGATAGAGAGAGTCATGGCCCAGAATGGCCTCAACACAGGAATGAGAAGGCCAAATTATGCTTCTCCTATATTGGATTGCATAATGCATACTGATTTACCAAGGGGATATAAAGTCCCTAAATTTACAAAGTTCGCTGGGGATACCAATGAGTCAACAGTCGAACACATAGCGAGATATCTAACCGAAGCGGGAGATATAGCCAATAATGAAGATCTCAGGATCAAATACTTCCCAAGTTCCTTGACTAAAAATGCCTTCACATGGTTTACCACTTTGCCTCCTGGGTCCATTGATACTTGGGCTCTCTTGGAGAGATTATTCCATGAACAATTTTACATGGGACAGTCGAAAATAAGCTTGAAGGAATTGGCCAGTGTTAAGAGAAAGTTCACCAAACCCATAGATGATTATCTGAATAGATTTAGGCTTTTGAAATCCAGATGTTACACAGTAGTGCCTGAACATGAGTTAGTCGAAATGGCCGCTGGTGGCTTGGATTACTCTATTCGAAAGAAACTAGACACTCAATATTTGAGGGATATGGCTCAGTTAGCCGATAGGGTTCGACAGGTCGAAAGGCTAAAGGCCGAAAAATCCAGAGTCTTTAAGAATAGCAAGAAAGAAAGGATTTCCTATGTTGGGACTGAGGAAGCAGAAGAATATCCTGAATTCGAATTCGAAGAGGTCGAAATCGACCTCGCTGAATTAAAACAGGCTCCGCCTTATTCCTACAAATTATTGGTTCCCACAAAAGGGAAAGAGATTGTTGAAAATGAGAAAAGTGACAAATTCCCAAAGAGGGTTTATACCTTCGATGTCACTAAATGTGACGAGATTTTTGACTTACTTGTCAAAGATGGCCAACTAATTGTGCCATCAAATGTCAAAATACCTCCTTTGGATCAGAGAAAGAAGAGAGGATTTTGCAAATATCATAGTTTCCTAGGCCACAAAACCTCACAATGTTTTCTTTTCAGGGACCTAATTCAAAACGCAATCAAAGATGGCAGACTAAAGTTTGCTGATAAGGTGAAGATGAAAGTGGACGAAGATCCCTTGGACGTCGCAAACACCAACTACTCCGAGCCTGCATGCATTGGAGAGATCAACATGGTGGAAACTGATCAAAGCGACGCTGTGATCGGTGGATCTGGAACTGACTGTTTAACGCTGGTTCGCGAAATGTCGCGGAAGCAAGAGTCGCCACCGTCTTTTATTTTCTCCAATAGGAAAGGACAAAAGCACAGAAAAATTCCTTTAAAGAGATTGCTCTCGGTTCGGGAGGTAGGTTATAGAAAGGGAAGGTGTTAGCACCCTTTCTATCCATGGTTATCCATGGGCTCTTAGATACTTGCTCAATGTGTTTTCAAAATGTTTGTTTACTTTTCAATGTGGGTTTAAAAAAAGTTTCTTTGGAAAATTTCAGTTCGACTCATACGTCAGAGTGTTTGAAAGATTTGCTTTTGAAAGCTTTTTGAAAATGTGTTGGTGTGAAAAGTATTTTTGAATTGTTTTTGAAATTTAGAGCAAGTATCCTTGAGAACCTACCTACCCTAAGGAATTCGTCTGTGTAGATGTCCTTTAAAGTAGTGCCATCCCACCATTGAGAGGTAGGTAGCACCACCATTGGAGGTGTTCGGGTCAATTCGAATTTGTAGGGACTTGGTGATCACCAGAGCAATAGGAAGACACCTTAGAAGCTACCCTCATGCCAGGTTCCCGGATCATGAGGACTTACTAAGACATCCTCTACTCGACGATCACCTTTCGAAAGGCAACAGTGAGGCGTACCCTAGGGGTGGTGTGTGCGATTCGTGTGTCATGTTCCAGTTATTTGTCTTGTCATGTTTGTCGTGTTCTACGCTTGATTTTAATTTGTCCATTCATTCTTGCATGCATATTTAACAGTTATAAAGTTTGCGGGAAAGGTAAATCTAAAGCTATTACAAAGGCGCGGGTCCACATCGCCAAAATTAAACCGGACCCGATTTAGCGGAAAAATAAATAATGCGAAGAAATAAAGTGCGATAAATAAAGGTACATGGCTTTGGGAGATATACAGAATTATGATAAACGATAAAGATAAATGCGCAAATTAAATAGTTGAAACGACGGGCGTTGGACCCTTTTGCAAATAATTAAAATTAATAAGGAATTAAAATTAATATTAAATGAGAATGATATTTTTATGTTTTTTAATATTTAAAGGAAAAAGAATTAATTAAAGCTAAAAAAGTGGAGGTAAAACCCTAATTCTAATTATTTGTTAATCATTATGAAAGAATTAAATTAAGATCTAAATTAAACCTAAAATTTATTATGTACAATTTTAATTATAAAAATAAATAAATAAATAATAATTACTATTGTGGAAAAAAGAATAAAAATTAAAGAGATATTAAAATTATCAATTTACCTAATTCTACATTTTTTTGATTTTTTTATTAAAAAGGAATTAGAATTAAAACCTAATTAACCTAAATAATTTACATTCTAATTTATTTATGAAAATAATTATAATATAAATATTTATTAATTTTTGGCTTTTTCTGATTTTTTTGAATGTTTTTTATATTTTTTGTAAACAAAATTAATTAATTTAATTGAGATGACAAATTAAATAAAATTGCAATAAAAGAACATAAAATATAAACATAAATAAGAAAATGCAAACCAGGAGGGGGGGTTCAGGCCCCAGATGGGGGTGTTGGTCCAAAGATCAGGCCCAATAAGCATGGAAGTTTGTTGACCTTTCTGGATTATGTATGATGCGTTTGACTTGAGTGCATGTGTTCTTCAGAATCTTGGCTTTGGATTGGTCTTAGTGCACACGTGAGTGGCCTGGATGTAGCGTGTATAGTGTACCTTGACATGAGCGTTGCATGGAATTAATTGATGAAAAATAATATGGAATATGTGAAAGACCTGGGGTTCGAACCCAGGTCTTGTAGATTGTCCTTGCATGTGCCTGCCATCTGTGCCATTTGCGTTTCAATTAATATACAATAGTCAATAAATATTATAAAAAAAAAGTTAGTGCTCTTTGATACGCGCGCGAAATTTCGAATTAACCAATCCCTGCGTGCCACGGAGTTGTCTTCTTCGCGTGCCTGAAAATAAAAACCATATGGCAACGGTTTTAACGCGTTGCAGAAAGGTGCCTATTGAAAAATAACGATTAGAACCCTAGGCATCATAAATTGTTCGCGAGCATATGGATCTTCTCGTCTCTGAGCCCTGAGTTCAACCATGGTGGTTTGGAATTCTGATTTTGCCTCTACGTAAAAACCCTCTTTCAAGCTCCTGAAAACCCTAAAAAAGAAACATGGCAATGTCTTCTATACAACACAAAAACTCAATTAAATATAATGGTCAGTTGTAAAACCTTGTAAGGAACATGAATATATCATTAAAATGCCATGATCATGCCTTAACACCAAAATACGATTATGGATGTTCTTTGGTACAGTTTGAACTCGTTTTACCAATTCTTGTAGCTTTGCTTGTGGTTTATGATTGATACACGTTCAGAATCACACAAGGAAGCTATTGTAAAAGGAATGGAGGCTTGAATCTACTTAGAACCTTGAAATCAGTTTCCAATTTTTTTGACAGTTTTCAAGTTTTTGTCCTTGCTTTTGAGCGCAGCTTGCAGTCTAGGATGCTTAGGGTTGTGATTCTGAGTATATATCCAAGCTTTTAGGTTAAGAATATTACACAAAATCCATGGCAATAATTGTTTTCAATCTTTGATTTGATAAAGATCTTTTACAATCTTTTTCATGGTGTTTTTGTTCAATCATGTGCCAATCATACCAAAACTTGCCTATTTAAGACTTACATGAAATATTGAGCTTATAATGTGCATGAAAAGATTTTTTTAGGTTAGTTTGATATTTTTCATATATTAAAATCATTTAAATGAATATAAATTAATATTAATTCAAATAAATAATTAAAAAATATGAGAATACTTCCCTTTGGGCCTAATGGTCGTGCATATGCTTGGCATGAAGAAATTTGGAAGAAAAATGGGCCCATTTGCATTTTTAGGCCTTTTGCATCAATGTTGACTTTTCAAAATTCCTAAAAATTTCCCAACTTCCACAAGGCATAACTTGGTCAATTTTTAAGCTTTTCACATGTTCTTGGACATTTTGGAAAGGTCTTTGAGTCCTTTAACCAATGCCTTTGGTCCCATGTCATTTTTATTTACCAATCTCAAGTTATGGCCTTTGACTTAAAGTCCCTTTTTGTTGACTTTTGAAAATGACCTATAATGTTGAAATTGATAACTTTTTGTGAGAGCATTTCTTGGACTTGGAACATGAAGATGAATTGTAGGAAATGTCTTTCTCTTCAAAATGAGCTTTGGATGGGATTTTTCTGATAATCCATGTGAAAGTTATGCCCTGGTCAATTTCAGTTGACTTTTCCAGCTGTCCAAATATAGCAACTTTTG
Source organism: Vicia faba (assembly GCA_948472305.1). Classification (NCBI taxonomy): domain Eukaryota; kingdom Viridiplantae; phylum Streptophyta; class Magnoliopsida; order Fabales; family Fabaceae; genus Vicia; species Vicia faba. Next base: position 1,313,764,959 of record OX451741.1, on the reverse strand, counting down.
CATCTTTGATGATTTCTGAGCCAAACTTTGAGAATCATGATCAAGCATTGATCAAATGATGTTTGTGGCTTCAAAATGATATGTTGACCAAAAATTTGAACTTTTGACTGTCAAATGACCATTTTGCCCCTACAGTTGACTGTAGTGCAATCTAGGGTTTTGACTGTGCAATCTTGAGCTGAATGCCTTGAAACTTGACATGAGGATGCTTGACCATCTTTGTAAGCATATGAGACTTGATTGGGCCTTTGAAAAGTTCATTTGCTTGACCATAACTCAAACCCTAGTTTTGACTGTCTAGGAGACAGTTGAGCTGCACAACCCTTGGGGCATTTTGTGACCTTGACTTTGACAATTCTTGATGAATATGGGAGGGCAAATTTTGGGGTACAACAGTTGCCCCTGTTCAATCTTCTTAGACCTGAGGATGCAGATTGGCTGACGTGCCTTTCGTAATCCGAGGGTAGAAGATGATTGGACACTAGAGTGCCCAGAAATTTGCGCTCACATGGTAGCAATGATGATGAGGGAATGGGCTTATAGATGCCATTTTAGAGGTTGCTGGATAGGATGATGGGCTTATAGATTCCATCTGGACGTTGATCGCGTAGGAGATTCCTTAGCGAGAACCTGCATACCTGCAAAACAGAAAATGAGTACCTGACACGTCGCAGGAGCTGATTTTAGATGCTTGATGTAGATATGTCCTGACTGGTTACAGGAGCTGGGTCTGGAGCTTCAAACGTTGATGAATGAACCAGGGATGGTTGCTGCCTTAACCTGAATGATAAGTGAACCTTGGATGATTTTAACTTCAACAACGCTCGTTGAGAAAATCTTGGTGAGGATTACCATCTTCGTAGTGTCAGGAAGAGAACCAAAGGACATTATAATCTGAAGGGAGATATCACCTCACGCTCATGCCGGAGAGGGAAACATCTGAAAAAGGAATTACCACCTCACACGCCGTTGGAGAGGGGACCGTAAGAGAATATCACCTCACGCTCATGCCGGAGAGGAGAACATCTGAAGAAGGAATTACCACCTCACACGCCGTTGGAGAGGGGACCATAAGAGAATATCACCTCACGCTCATGCCGGAGAGGAGAACATCTGAAGAAGGAATTACCACCTCACACGCCGTTGGAGAGGGGACCATAAGAGAATATCACCTCACGCTCATGCCGGAGAGGGGAACATCTGAAGAAGGAATTACCACCTCACACGCCGTTGGAGAGGGGACCATAAGAGAATATCACCTCACGCTCATGCCGGAGAGGGGAACATCTGAAGAAGGAATTACCACCTCACACGCCGTTGGAGAGGGGACCATAAGAGAATATCACCTCACGCTCATGCCGGAGAGGGGAACATCTGAAGAAGGAATTACCACCTCACACGCCGTTGGAGAGGGGACCATAAGAGAATATCACCTCACGCTCATGCCGGAGAGGAAAACATCTGAAGAAGGAATTACCACCTCACTCGCCGTTGGAGAGGGGACCATAAGAGAATATCACCTCACGCTCATGCCGGAGAGGAGAACATCCGAAAAAGGAATTACCACCTCACACGCCGTTGGAGAGGGGACCATAAGAGAATATCACCTCACGCTCATGCCGGAGAGGAGAACATCTGAAAAAGGAATTACCACCTCACACGCCGTTGGAGAGGGGACCATAAGAGAATATCACCTCACGCTCATGCCGGAGAGGAGAACATCTGAAAAAGGAATTACCACCTCACACGCCGTTGGAGAGGGGACCATAAGAGAATATCACCTCACGCTCATGCCGGAGAGGAGAACATCTGAAGAAGGAATTACCACCTCACACGCCGTTGGAGAGGGGACCATAAGAGAATATCACCTCACGCTCATGCCGGAGAGGAGAACATCTGAAAAAGGAATTACCACCTCACACGCCGTTGGAGAGGGGACCATAAGAGAATATCACCTCACGCTCATGCCGGAGAGGAGAACATCTGAAAAAGGAATTACCACCTCACACGCCGTTGGAGAGGGGACCATAAGAGAATATCACCTCACGCTCATGCCGGAGAGGAGAACATCTGAAGAAGGAATTACCACCTCACACGCCGTTGGAGAGGGGACCATAAGAGAACTTCTACTGAGTCTTTAGCAGAAAAATCTGTTTGGAGTCGATTTGACTGGACTAGAGAAGTCCTTGAAATATGTTTGAGAATTTCAACTGCACCCTTCCTGAAAGGTAGAGGTCAGTTATATGCGATGCATGATATGGATCAAGCAAACATGGATACGATTTATATGGTATGATATGTACATGCATGCTATAATGATGTATGTGATGATTCATGTATGTTTTGTCTAGGAAAATAAATCCTTGACGGGTGCCGGGAAGTCATATCCTGGGCTGATGTTAAGGAAGAGATTTTGCTTCCGCTGTGGATGATTGTTGCAAGAATACCGGTAGGAGAAGATAACTCCGTTGAGGAATAAACTTGGCAAATGAAATAATTCTGCGGGAGAAAATGATACTCTAGTGATCATGCTGGGGAGTGCTACTCTGTGGGGATAGCGATGCTTTGCTGAGTTGATGAAGATAACTCCGCCGGGGATACCGTTGATGAGTTATGCTGAGGATATCCTTGTTGTCGGAAGTGTTGATAGACTTCGCTGGGGGTAGGAAGATACTTTGCCGAGGACGCTCTTTCCGTGGCTTTTGGCTGAGGATAACCCAGTTATATCCTGTTACGGAAATAACTCTTTAAATCAAGCCGGGACGACGCGTTCGTGCTCTTGCGAGGGGATAAGTTTCCAGAATCTACTGGGGATAAGCTTGCTGCTTGGGGAGATATGAATTCCAACTTTCCTGGGGAACTTAGGTTGGACTCTTCTGGGGAAGTTTTGATATGCTGGGGAAGTGTTGAGATCTACGGGAGGATACTCAATTTCCTTGATAATTTTGCTTGGAGAGGAATGTACTGTTTCGTTGAACCACTCTCTGGGGATTTAAGATACACTTGGCCGTGTTCTTTAGCTGAACCTACCTTGGTACCTTGGAGGGCAGAACCATTAGGTTGCTCAGACAACTCCTTATTGCCCCTGTTTCTGTGGGAGGAGGCACCTGTGAAAATGTTTGATAGTTGTTGATGGACAAACTTTCTTCTGGTAGACAGGTGACAAGATGACAGGACCTAGTCGTATGCTTTGATCCCTAACTTTTGCCTGGACTGCCCTTTCGGGTTTTCAGTCCACCGGGATACCCATTTTTGCCCAAGCCGCCTTTTCAGGTTTTCGACTTGCCGGGTGTACAGATTTTTTTCATCCCTTCATTTTGCCCGAACCCTTTTGGTTCGCCGGGAAGCCCTTATTTTTGCCTAGGTGTGTCAACCTAGCGGGTCTTTGATTATGCATAGTATTTTCGACTATGTCCGTTCTCGGAAAGTAGGGAGTTGCCCCTGTTTAGAAGTGTTTTGTCATGCCACCAGAGAGGTGTTTGATCAGGCAAGATTTATTGTTGAAATGCCCCAGGTGACTCATGCGGAGATTTGCCCCAGGCTATTTGGCTCTTGAGAGATTCTCCGAATCTTGATTGGACTGCCCCAGATAATGGACCATGGTCACGACATGCCCCTTGATTGGAAGTGCTTTCGTTCACTAGGTATTCATCGTGCGAATTTCCCTGCTGTTCAAACAAAAAGTCATATACAAACAAGGTTATGTCAAAAATGCAAAGCTTATGTCTGTCTTGAAGATTTTGAAAATGCATTCTTTTTCATAAAACAGGTGATTGTTTATAAAACGTGATGTCAACTCTGTATTTTACCGTAGGCCTTCAGGAGTCAGGATACCTTTTGTCACAATATGCTTTTGAACTAACCCATGCTTCAGCTAGGACTTTTTAGGGTTATAACGTGGCCTGGTTCACGGTTTAAGAAACAAAGGATAAAGGCTCAAATTTTATTTGTACCCACCCGCTCTTCGTGATGTTCTCCAAACCTAAACTCAGTTGATCATGCGTTAGACTTTGCTTGAGTCTTTGCTTTGATTTTCCGGCAATGGTTCGGATGTTGATAACTTATTTTGTTTAGGCAGTCATTCCTTTTTTGTTGAGGGTTTGTAAGACCTCTTTCTTGATTTTTGTTATCCCTATTTTTTGCCTGAACTGTTTCCTTTTTTGGAATTACAGTCAGCGGGATGCCCCAGTTTCGTAAGTCCCTTTTATAGGCTTTGACTTTTTGGGCTTTTTGTTTATGATTTTTTTTTTTTTTTTTTGATAACAACTGCCTGTCTTTATGATTGTTCTGAACCATCACTGTTTTTTTTTGTAAGGATCTCTTTGGTGCCATTCGTCATGCACTTGGATCTACTGAGAAGACTACCCTGCCCCGGGTTATGATAAAGGGTTTTAATTTTCGAAAATAAAAAACTCCTACTTCTTTGGCTTAGATGGGTTGACGAGGGTTTATCATCCTTATAACTCCAGTGTTTAGGGATTGAAACAATGCTTGTACCTCATCAGCGGGGTCTGTTCAAAAGCATACTGTAAAGAAAGCGGTATCGTTTTCGTCATCCTCCCTCAAGAGGCTCAGAATCATTAACCAAGAGTTGATCATCAGAAAAAATATGAAAAGATATTTGAACATAATGAAAATAATTGTATTAATTTCCAAAACAGACATATGCGATTCATTAATGAAATAACAACGTTTAACAATGAACAAATGTTTGAATAATCAAAAGGGAATTACAACTTGAAAAATCCTAATGAACAAAAATTTCTAGTTTGAGATAGCTATCCCAGATGGAGAATTCTCAGCGGAAGATTTTCATCTCGCCATCTGGCATGAACTCTATCACCCCTTCGTCAATCAAATCCTGAATTTTATTCTTCAAGGTCCAACAGTCGTCTGTAGCATGCCCCGGGCTGTCTGAATGATAAGCGCAGTGGGTGTCGGGGTTATACCTTGAAGCTGTCCTGTTGGGATTTTTGGGAGGGTCCTTTAGAGTGATCAGATTGACCTCCAGCAAGCGCTTCAGTATAAGGGATGAGGGTATATCAGTCTCCGAGAAATGTCTTCCGGGCGCATTTCGTTTACGTTGACTACCCCGTTGAGGCTGGGCTCGTGACCCTGAAGCAAGCTGAGGAGATTTTCCTTTGTCTTCTTGCCCCGCATGTGGTTGAATGATGGCTGGAGCTTCCACCTTGGCTGTTTGCCCTACTGGATTATTTTGAAGCAGCTTGGTGACGAGGACCCGGAGCTCTTCTTGTTTTTGAGCTAAGTCCTGAATGAGATTCATTTGGCCCACCAACTGCCCCATCATTTGGATCTTCATGGTTGCCAACTCAATTTGTAGCCCTTCCAGCTGATCGTTCCTGATGCCCCCTGCATTCCCTGAGGTCAAGTTCCTGGTGAGGAGAGTCTTTATTTCTTCTTGCCCCTGGGATAGGTTCAAGAACATTTCTCGCAGTTGGGCGTTCTGAGTACGGAGATCTTGGTTGTCTGGTTGGAAAGCCATTGCTGAAATAAACAGCGAAGATGGTGAGTGACCTGCGAAAGGGATACCTGTAATGCAATGATGAGTATGACATGTATGCAATGATTTCAAGGACCTCGCGGGATAAACAGAGAAATTGTTAGAGTTGAGAACTAGCAACTTGATTGAAGGAACTTCCTGTTGTAGAGAGCCCTTCGTCAAGGGTCAAAGGCTCACCATATCCAGTGGGTCCTAGCCCCTGACAACCTTGGCTAGAGGAAAATAAATCCTCTTTGCCCCTTGCTGGGATAGTTGTTCATCATGACCTGCATCACAAGCCCTTGAGATCCTTGAAATGGGTTAGGATGTATGCAATGGTATGATGTCATGCTATGCATGGGGTGATGTAGGTAAACCCTGTTATGAGTCCCAGTTAAGGACTATAAACAAACCCTGCAAGAAATTCAGTACCCTGTTATGAGTCCCAATTAAGGACTATAAACAAGACCTGCAAGAAATTTGGTAAACCCTGTCATGAGTCCTAGTTAAGGACTATAAACAAGACCTGCAAGAAATTTGGTAAACCCTGTCATGAGTCCTAGTTAAGGACTATAAACAGAACCTGCAAGTGGTTAGTACACCCTGTTATAAGTCCCCATTAAGGACTATAAACAAGACCTGCAAGAAACAAGTGTTAGGTAACAAGCACGCAGATAGTCAAGTACGAAGGCACACAAGTCACACAAGGGAAACCCTTAGAGTTTAGGCCAGCATGAGGTCTGGGTAGTACCCTTTTTCAGTTTGTTGGTTAAGACCTGTCCTATCAGAAGTAACCGGGTTCTAGAGGATCCCAATATCACTGACTACCCTCAATCGGTCATAACTCCAGCATCGCAATCTTTTCTTGCGGCCAGAACCATCACGAGAGTTTAGCCTCAATGGGCGTAGCATACTGCTACTGTTTCTATTGGCCAAGTTGGGTCATTTAAGGTTCTAAGGTCGGTTGGTGCTTAATGACTCCTTGGAAGACCCATATTCTCCCCGTTTCAACACGAGGGATATCGGTACAGACCAAAGCGCCACACCAACGTAGCCACTGCTTCACCCATGTCGGTATACGCCGGACAGGTCCCTCACAGCTTATGCTACCTAAACAGGGTATCCCCAGATCCGGGTTAGGATCTATGTAACTCCGATACAACCCACAATAGTAAAGCAAGCAAAACAATACAAGTGAAAACACCGTTATGACCTAGCCCTAAGGTACACCTCACTTTAAGATTATCCCCAGCAGAGTCGCCAGTTCTGTGATCGGTGGATCTGGAACTGACTGTTTAACGCTGGTTCGCGAAATGTCGCGGAAGCAAGAGTCGCCACCGTCTTTTATTTTCTCCAATAGGAAAGGACAAAAGCACAGAAAAATTCCTTTAAAGAGATTGCTCTCGGTTCGGGAGGTAGGTTATAGAAAGGGAAGGTGTTAGCACCCTTTCTATCCATGGTTATCCATGGGCTCTTAGATACTTGCTCAATGTGTTTTCAAAATGTTTGTTTACTTTTCAATGTGGGTTTAAAAAAAGTTTCTTTGGAAAATTTCAGTTCGACTCATACGTCAGAGTGTTTGAAAGATTTGCTTTTGAAAGCTTTTTGAAAATGTGTTGGTGTGAAAAGTATTTTTGAATTGTTTTTGAAATTTAGAGCAAGTATCCTTGAGAACCTACCTACCCTAAGGAATTCGTCTGTGTAGATGTCCTTTAAAGTAGTGCCATCCCACCATTGAGAGGTAGGTAGCACCACCATTGGAGGTGTTCGGGTCAATTCGAATTTGTAGGGACTTGGTGATCACCAGAGCAATAGGAAGACACCTTAGAAGCTACCCTCATGCCAGGTTCCCGGATCATGAGGACTTACTAAGACATCCTCTACTCGACGATCACCTTTCGAAAGGCAACAGTGAGGCGTACCCTAGGGGTGGTGTGTGCGATTCGTGTGTCATGTTCCAGTTATTTGTCTTGTCATGTTTGTCGTGTTCTACGCTTGATTTTAATTTGTCCATTCATTCTTGCATGCATATTTAACAGTTATAAAGTTTGCGGGAAAGGTAAATCTAAAGCTATTACAAAGGCGCGGGTCCACATCGCCAAAATTAAACCGGACCCGATTTAGCGGAAAAATAAATAATGCGAAGAAATAAAGTGCGATAAATAAAGGTACATGGCTTTGGGAGATATACAGAATTATGATAAACGATAAAGATAAATGCGCAAATTAAATAGTTGAAACGACGGGCGTTGGACCCTTTTGCAAATAATTAAAATTAATAAGGAATTAAAATTAATATTAAATGAGAATGATATTTTTATGTTTTTTAATATTTAAAGGAAAAAGAATTAATTAAAGCTAAAAAAGTGGAGGTAAAACCCTAATTCTAATTATTTGTTAATCATTATGAAAGAATTAAATTAAGATCTAAATTAAACCTAAAATTTATTATGTACAATTTTAATTATAAAAATAAATAAATAAATAATAATTACTATTGTGGAAAAAAGAATAAAAATTAAAGAGATATTAAAATTATCAATTTACCTAATTCTACATTTTTTTGATTTTTTTATTAAAAAGGAATTAGAATTAAAACCTAATTAACCTAAATAATTTACATTCTAATTTATTTATGAAAATAATTATAATATAAATATTTATTAATTTTTGGCTTTTTCTGATTTTTTTGAATGTTTTTTATATTTTTTGTAAACAAAATTAATTAATTTAATTGAGATGACAAATTAAATAAAATTGCAATAAAAGAACATAAAATATAAACATAAATAAGAAAATGCAAACCAGGAGGGGGGGTTCAGGCCCCAGATGGGGGTGTTGGTCCAAAGATCAGGCCCAATAAGCATGGAAGTTTGTTGACCTTTCTGGATTATGTATGATGCGTTTGACTTGAGTGCATGTGTTCTTCAGAATCTTGGCTTTGGATTGGTCTTAGTGCACACGTGAGTGGCCTGGATGTAGCGTGTATAGTGTACCTTGACATGAGCGTTGCATGGAATTAATTGATGAAAAATAATATGGAATATGTGAAAGACCTGGGGTTCGAACCCAGGTCTTGTAGATTGTCCTTGCATGTGCCTGCCATCTGTGCCATTTGCGTTTCAATTAATATACAATAGTCAATAAATATTATAAAAAAAAAGTTAGTGCTCTTTGATACGCGCGCGAAATTTCGAATTAACCAATCCCTGCGTGCCACGGAGTTGTCTTCTTCGCGTGCCTGAAAATAAAAACCATATGGCAACGGTTTTAACGCGTTGCAGAAAGGTGCCTATTGAAAAATAACGATTAGAACCCTAGGCATCATAAATTGTTCGCGAGCATATGGATCTTCTCGTCTCTGAGCCCTGAGTTCAACCATGGTGGTTTGGAATTCTGATTTTGCCTCTACGTAAAAACCCTCTTTCAAGCTCCTGAAAACCCTAAAAAAGAAACATGGCAATGTCTTCTATACAACACAAAAACTCAATTAAATATAATGGTCAGTTGTAAAACCTTGTAAGGAACATGAATATATCATTAAAATGCCATGATCATGCCTTAACACCAAAATACGATTATGGATGTTCTTTGGTACAGTTTGAACTCGTTTTACCAATTCTTGTAGCTTTGCTTGTGGTTTATGATTGATACACGTTCAGAATCACACAAGGAAGCTATTGTAAAAGGAATGGAGGCTTGAATCTACTTAGAACCTTGAAATCAGTTTCCAATTTTTTTGACAGTTTTCAAGTTTTTGTCCTTGCTTTTGAGCGCAGCTTGCAGTCTAGGATGCTTAGGGTTGTGATTCTGAGTATATATCCAAGCTTTTAGGTTAAGAATATTACACAAAATCCATGGCAATAATTGTTTTCAATCTTTGATTTGATAAAGATCTTTTACAATCTTTTTCATGGTGTTTTTGTTCAATCATGTGCCAATCATACCAAAACTTTCCTATTTAAGACTTACATGAAATATTGAGCTTATAATGTGCATGAAAAGATTTTTTTAGGTTAGTTTGATATTTTTCATATATTAAAATCATTTAAATGAATATAAATTAATATTAATTCAAATAAATAATTAAAAAATATGAGAATACTTCCCTTTGGGCCTAATGGTCGTGCATAGGCTTGGCATGAAGAAATTTGGAAGAAAAATGGGCCCATTTGCATTTTTAGGCCTTTTGCATCAATGTTGACTTTTCAAAATTCCTAAAAATTTCCCAACTTCCACAAGGCATAACTTGGTCAATTTTTAAGCTTTTCACATGTTCTTGGACATTTTGGAAAGGTCTTTGAGTCCTTTAACCAATGCCTTTGGTCCCATGTCATTTTGATTTACCAATCTCAAGTTATGGCCTTTGACTTAAAGTCCCTTTTTGTTGACTTTTGAAAATGACCTATAATGTTGAAATTGATAACTTTTTGTGAGAGCATTTCTTGGACTTGGAACATGAAGATGAATTGTAGGAAATGTCTTTCTTCAAAATGAGCTTTGGATGGGATTTTTCTGATAATCCATGTGAAAGTTATGCCCTGGTCAATTTCAGTTGACTTTTCCAACTGTCCAAATATAGCAACTTTTGCATCTTTGATGATTTCTGAGCCAAACTTTGAGAATCATGATCAAGCATTGATCAAATGATGTTTGTGGCTTCAAAATGATATGTTGACCAAAAATTTGAACTTTTGACTGTCAAATGACCATTTTGCCCCTACAGTTGACTGTAGTGCAATCTAGGGTTTTGACTGTGCAATCTTGAGCTGAATGCCTTGAAACTTGACATGAGGATGCTTGACCATCTTTGTAAGCATATGAGACTTGATTGGGCCTTTGAAAAGTTCATTTGCTTGACCATAACTCAAACCCTAGTTTTGACTGTCTAGGAGACAATTGAGCTGCACAACCCTTGGGGCATTTTGTGACCTTGACTTTGACAATTCTTGATGAATATGGGAGGGCAAATTTTGGGGTACAACAGACGCCCTAACAGGAGAGAAGGGTACTGAAACTGAAAACTGGGTGATGGTCGAAGTCAATAAGGAGGTCACTGAAGACATCCAGAATACGCCAGAGACTTCGATTGCCGCACTTGTAGCTGTTGCAAGAGAAACCCAGGCTACTGAAGGCCAGGGAAATCAAAACCAAGAACTAACACAAGTCACTGAAGGCTTGAGGCTGGAATTGGAGAAAGTCCAAATCACGAAGCCAATTTCCCCTCAGAAGGAAATATGGGACACTCTAGGGGAACCCAGTGGAAAATTTGACTATTTGGTCAAATATTCTGCCCCAGAGAGTTCGAAGGTTCAGATTAAGGATATAAAGCCCACAGGATGGGGCGATGATGAGGCTAAGGGGGAAGATGTTGAGATAAATATGGTGGATATGGAAAGGCCTCGCTCTGAGATGGAGGAAGTAGAAAAATACTTAGAAAAAGAAAAGTATAGAATGGAGGATAATCACACTGGAGATGCTAGTCTCAAGGATTACCTCATGACATGCCACAAAGGAGATTCAGGCATGATATTGTGCCCTAGGTGCAGCATCCTCTGCAATCAAAGAATCGCTGCGAATTTCGAAAGGGTACAGAGGACTCGAACTGGCAACAATTGGCGCCAGGATAACCAGCTTTTTAGGTGTTATCCCAAGGCTGGAGAAAGTTTGCTGGAATTTGTGTTTCGCTGCTACAAAGGGGCAACCAAGTGCTTGATTTGCCCAAGGTGTTCTGCTGTGTATGACCAAAGCATGGTCGGAGCCTTCGAAACGATTCCCTTCGCCCCTTGCTGGAACCATCAAGAAACTGTCCAGATGGGCCCACGTTTCGACAGCAGACACAAACAGCGAAGGCCTGATAGCCCTCACCCCAAGGCTGCTCGAAGAGTGACTTTCAAACTCCCTGCTGAAGTGCCAACCGATAGATGGTTACAGGTCAGAAATGACAAAGGCAAAGATAGATGGAGAAAAGCCGAACGAAATGCACGCCATGCTGTGACATACAGAAGGCAATTCAACACAGCAAAAAGGGAGGAGGTGAGATTAGAAAATTACAAAGGAAGGAACCCCATGTCAAGATCCCAGTGGCGCAGACAACAAAGGATTCGAAAGGCTGAGAGGGAAGCTGTGGCAAACAAAGGGGTTACTTCAACAAAGAACCAAGGTGAATCTAGCACCAACAAACCAAAAAATCAAACTGAAGACAAACCTCCAGTCAATAGGAGGCTTTTCTCTGAAGTACAACGCGATGAACCAAAGGAATACACTCCAGGCCCAGAAGAGGACGAAGATATGATAACAGATAACTTCGAATCGGAGGGGGAGTCTTCATTCAACCTGAACTGTAACGTGGTGTCTGTGCTTCCCTGCGAATTTGGGCAGGAAACCGAAATCGATGAATATGAGGAGGAAGACACCACAAATTTGATGAAACATAGGCCTGTGTGCTACTATGTGATGGACAATGGGGCTGTTGAGGAACAAAATGCGTTCTTCGAACATCCAGAACCTGCTATGAAGAACCATCTCAAGCCACTTTTTATTCGGGCGAAAGTTGGTGTCCATGGTGTGAACAAAGTTCTAGTGGATGAGGGTGCTGCAGTCAATTTGATACCCCATTTCATGCTAAAAAGATTAGAGATCCGCGAAGGAGACATCAAGCCCCATAATATGGTTCTGTCCAATTATGAGGGAAAAGTGGGCAAAACACTGGGAGTGGTCCAGTTGAAATTGACAATAGGCTTAAGCTGTAGGCCCACCATGTTTATGGTGATCGAAGCCAAGGCCAACTATAACTTATTATTGGGAAGGGAGTGGATCCATGGCGTGGGGGCAGTTCCTTCGTCAATGCACCAGCGACTAGTTCTGTGGAGAGATGATGGAATCGTGGAAAACATCGAAGCAGACCAGAGTTACTTTATGTCAACGGTCAATTTAGTTGACAAGAGGGATTATGATAAAAATCTGGCAAAGATTGCTCCGTGTGTTCCAAATGATGAGATTAATGAAACTAGAAACGCCCACTACTACATGACCCTTCGCCATGATGGCCTTTACTGGGATAGAACAATAATAGTGAAGAAGAGGGAGTCGAAAGCACTATACAAAAACGGCCAACAGGCTGGGACTTAGACAACCTTATCCATGACTGAGTCCACTTTTTTCGAAAGGATTTCGGCCTATATGGCTGAGAACGAATCAAAAGCGGCCTTAGAGGCTGAAATAAATAAATCAACTATAAAGATGAACGGAGTAAGTGGGGATGGCTCGAAATGCTCACCCTTCGAAGAGTTTGAGATGGATCAAAGGTTGGATGCCATCTATGATAAAGAACCCTTAGGCTTCGAAAGGGACCCCATAAACTCAGGTGCCAAAATGTTGGCACAAGATCCACTCGAAGAAGTCAACTTAGGGGATGAAAAAACGAAAAGAATAACCTACATAAGTGCAAAACTTAGCCCAGGCCTCAAGAAGGAAGTAATCGAAGTCCTCAAGGATAATAAAGATTGCTTCGCATGGGATTATGACGAGATGCCTGGTTTAAAGAGGGAGTTGGTCGAACACAGACTGCCAATCAAAGATGGCAAGAGGCCCATCAAACAAACTCCCAGAAGATTCGCACCAGCGGTTCTCACAAAAATTAAAGCTGAGATCGAAAGGTTGTTGCGTTGCAAATTCATCAGAACAACAAGGTACGTCGAATGGTTAGCAAACATAGTACCTGTTATTAAGAAAAATGGTTCTTTAAGAATTTGCATAGATTTTAGGGATTTAAACACTGCAACCCCTAAAGATGAATATTCCATGCCTGTGGCAGAAATGCTAGTAGATTCTGCTGCAGGGTTCGAATACTTGAGTATGTTAGATGGATACTCTGGGTATAATCAGACTTTCATTGCTGAAGAATATGTTGCAAAGACAGCATTTCGTTGCCCAGGAGCCTTAGGCACCTACGAATGGGTGGTGATGCCTTTTGGTTTAAAGAACGCTGGGGCAACTTATCAAAGGGCAATGAATTCAATTTTTCATGATTTCATTGAAACCTTCATGCAGGTGTATATTGATGATATAGTCATCAAATTTATATCTGCAGAAACACATTTGCATCATTTGAGCCAATCATTCGAGCGAATGAGAAAACATGGCTTAAAGATGAATCCCCTTAAATGTGCATTTTTTGTGCAGTCTGGAGATTTTCTTGGTTTTGTGGTTCACAAGAAAGGGATTGAAATCAACCAGAACAAAACCAAAGCCATAATGGAGACGAAAGCACCTACGTCAAAAAGGGAATTGCAATCTCTTCTAGGGAAAATTAACTTCCTCAGAAGATTCATTTCGAACCTGAGTGGAAGAACCCAAGCTTTCTCTCAGTTACTTCGTCTAAAGCAAGGCCAAGCCTTCGAATGGAACGAAGCTCACCAGGAGGCATTTGACAGGATAAAAGAATACCTTTCTCAGCCTCCTATTTTGTCTCCACCTTCATGGGGGAAGCCCATGAGATTGTACATATCTGCCTCTGAAGTTAGTATAGGTAGTATGCTAGCACAAGAAGATAGCAATGGCATCGAAAGAGCCATATACTATTTAAGTAGAGTGCTAAATGGTGCAGAGACCAGATATAGCAATTTAGAAAAGCTATGTCTCTGTTTGTATTTCTCTTGTATGAAACTCAAGTGTTATATAAAACCTGTTGATGTTTATGTTTCATCTCATTTCGATGTTATTAAACATATGCTTTCAAAACCAATAATGCATAGCAGAGTTGGTAAATGGGCTTTAGCCTTAACAGAATATTCTTTGACTTTCATGCCTTTAAAAGCTATGAAAGGTAAAGTGATTTCTGACTTCATTGTGGACCATTCGTTGGTTGAGCAGACTGTCATGAGTTACGTCGAAATGCAACCATGGAAATTGTACTTTGATGGTTTAACCCACAGGGATGGAAGTGGCGTTGGAGTCCTTCTGATTTCTCCTGAAGGAATTCCAACAAAATTCAAGTATAAATTAGATGGTCCTCGTTGCTCGAACAACGAAGCTGAGTATGAAGCGCTCATTGTTGGACTTGAAGCTTTGTTGGAATTGGGGGCAACCAGAGTCGAAATTAAAGGAGACTCTGAATTAGTGGTCAAACAAATCACAAAGGAATATAAGTGCATAAAGGAAAACTTAATGGTATACTTCGTCATAGTCAATAGGCTATTGAGGAAATTTGAATACATGGATATTCAACACATACCAAGAATAGAGAACCAAGAAGCAAATGACTTAGCGCAGTTGGCTTCGGGTTATAAAGTGTCTACCAAGAACTTTAAGGATTTAGTTGAATTAAGGGGTAGAGTTATGGCTACTAGATTCACACCATTGGATCTGGAAAGTATGAAATTGGGATATGCTGAGAAACAGGGATTCAAAATATTAGCCATAAATACTTTGTCAGATGCAGATTGGCGAAGTCCACTGAAGAGTTATTTAGCAGACCCAACTCTAAACGTGGATAGAAAGACAAAATACAGAGCATTGTCATATCTCCTCATGGGGAACGAATTGTTTAAAAAGACCCAAGAGGGTGTATTATTGAAATGCCTAGGAGAAAGTGAGGCATATTTAGCATTGTCAGAAGTCCATAATGGGGCATGTGGGGCACATCAAGCAGGCCATAAAATGAAATGGCTGTTATTTCGATACGGCTTGTATTGGCCTGGCATGCTCAAAGATTGCATAGACTTTGCTAAAGGATGTGAGGAATGTCAGAAACATGCAGGGATTCAACATGCCCCTGCAAGTGATTTGCATTCGATCATCAAACCATGGCCATTTAGAGGATGGGCATTGGATTTGATAGGAGAAATAAATCCTGCTTCGTCCAAAGGACAGAAATACATCTTGGTGGGAATAGATTATTTTACCAAATGGATCGAAGCTATACCACTGATAGTTGCTGATCAAGAGGCTATTATTGAATTTATACAAAAGCACATTATCTATAGGTTCGGATTGCCAGAGAGCATAACCACAGACCAAGGCTCTATGTTTATTGGTAGAAAGATGCAAGGATTTGCCCAAGAAATGGGGTTTAGATTGCTAACATCAACGCCATATTATGCTCAAGCAAACGGTCAAGTCAAAGCAGCAAATAAAGTAATAATAGGATTAATCAAGAAGCATATTAGCAAAAAGCCAAGAAACTGGCACAAAACTCTGGACCAAATATTATGGGCTTGTAGAACATCTCCTAAGGAAGCTACTAACACTACGCCTTTCCAACTCACATTTGGTCATGATGCAATGTTGCCAGTAGAAATTCATCTACAATCAGTTCGAATTCAGAGACAAAACGAAATCCCAGCTGCATTATATTGGGAAATGATGATGAATGAATTAGTTGAGTTGGACGAAATTAGATTACATGCATTGGAAATTTTGATGAGACAAAAAGAAAGAGTGGCCAGAACATACAATAAAAGGGTGAAGAAAAAAGTATTCATTATTAATGACTTAGTTTGGAGAGTCATATTGCCTATGGACAAGAAAAATAAAGCATTAGGTAAATGGTCACCTCATTGGGAAGGACCTTTTCGAATATTAAAAGTATTCTCAAATAATGCATACGAAATCGAAGAACTGGTGGATGATAAACGTATCCTAAAGGTTAATGGGAAATATTTAAAGAAATATAAGCCACGCCTGCAGGAGATTCGAATAGTAACAACGTAACCAAGATGTTATAAAAGGCCAAAATGGCAAGATAAAATGCCAAAATGGCGTTGTTCAAATATTACATCTAAGAAACCAAAATTGTAGTCAAATAAACATCAAAATCTAGAAATAAGAGTTATTTTTCAATCGATTGAAAGTGCTTCGAAATGATTCAAGCTTCTGCTGAGCGAAATGCCTGGCTCCTTCCAAGGTTGCCACTTCTCCTTTAAGTTGTTCTGCAGTCTCCATTTCTGCAAGCCCCTGGTTGAGAAGCTCTTTGAATTGGTTACCAGCAGTATTGGTTTCGAAGGCTATTTGTTGTTCTTTAGCCTCCTTAACCTTCTGTTAAAGTTCCAGAATCTACCTTTCCCAAAGAAGTATGGACTCAGCTCGAGCCTCATAATCAGTTTTCGCCTGCTTCAGATGCATAGCTTGATCCTCAGCTTCTTGAGAGAGTTTCGAAGCTTGTTCATAAGCAACGTCCATGGCAATGTGTTTCTCTTGAACCTTCTTGGAAGCAGATTCGTCTTGGAGAAGGTAACCAGTTACGTTGTCCAGCAAAGCCTAAAGATCGAACAAGAGAGTACTAACTGGCAAGGAGCAGGTAGAAAGATTGACCTTTGTAAGCAGCTCCTTCATAGTATAGCAAGCAGTACTATCTTGCTTGAGCACTTCGAATATATCCACATTGAGAATTGTTTTCCTAATTTTATTAAGAAGTACAATTCTTTCATCTGTGGGAAGAGGATAGCTGGTCGAACTTGTGCCAGCCCTAGCAAGTGGGACGTCCCTCTGAGCCAACTTTGCCTTCATGTACCCAATAGGGTCATTTCGTCTCAGAAGTGCCAGTTCCTCGTCAGTCATTCGAGACAAAGAGGATTGAGGGAGTTCCACACGTAGGGGAGCCACGTCCATTTCAACTTCCATGGGTTCGTTGGTTGCATTACCATCCCCTTCATTCATTTCGTGCTCTTGGTCTTCTTCATCCTCATCCAAGTCCACCACTTTGATGCCTTCCCTTTCACTGCTATTTGCGTTGGACTCCGTCCCAGCAGTCGAACCGTCATTGGCATTCTCCTCCTTATACTCTTCGTCTGCAAATTCTTCATCTCTTTGCCCAGAATCAGCTTTCTCTCCTTCAGTTTGAGTGTCCTTTGGGTCCTCTTGAAGAGTTTCAAGAGGGGACTTTTGAAGAGAAGCTCTTTGCAAATCCTCTGCAGATGTTTGAAGTGGTGTTTTGTTTGTCTCTTTCAGAGGAATGGAGGTACCTTGATCATCCTGATATTCAGAAGTTCCAGTCAGAACCGCCATATTAGACGAACCTTTATTCTGAACGAGGTTGCTGGAATCTCCTTGAGGAGAGGAGTTGAGTGGAGCAGCAGCTTTGGATGGTGAGTTCGAAGTAGTGGAAGCTGGATTCAAGATGTTCTGCAAGGAGCAACAGAATGTTAAAAAACATTCACCAAGGTAATAAGAAGTTATTATTGTCAAAAAGATTTAAAGGTTCAATTTACCTGTGGACTCTCGGAGGAGAGGTTACTAGCTATACGTTCCAACATTGTGTTGGAGGTCGAAGGTGGGTTTTTGGATTTGGGTGAGGGAGCAGTATCCCTTGAATCAAGTCCAGAGACACTAGTTGGAACGGTACTTTTTGAAATATCTTTCTTTGGCTTCTTCTTCGAAGCAGTTGTTAAGTTTCCTCCAGCCTTGGGATCTTCCCCAGTGGTGCTTGATTTCCGCTTCTTGGGAGTAGTAGGAGGAAGCTTGTTGGTCTGAAAGGATTTAAACAAAGAGTTAGATGCAAACCATAAAACATGAGTGAATTCGAAACATCAAGGCTAAGTGATTACCGTTGGAGTTGGAACACTGGTTGTTGTTGGTATTGTTGTTGTTGTTGTGGTTGCAGCAATAGTGGTTGTTTCGGGTGGAGTCACTTTGTTAGTAGTTTCGATGGAGGCTTGAGAGGCACTCCCTTCTTTCGACTTCGAGGCAGCTGTCTTTATCCTGATGGCTGAAAATCGAAACAATTAAAGCAAAGGTTAAAGATATGGAAAATAAAAGACGTTTGGGATTTTCCCAAGCATTCGCACCTGTGCCTTGATCAGATTTAATTGACATGGCAGAAAGGTCGTATCGAAGGTGTCCTGGGAAATCATGAAGCCAGTGTCGAGCCCATGTCACAGTCTCAGATGGCTTTGGTTTCCTTTGAAGATGTTTGAACATCTCTTTGCAAGTGAACCACCAAGGATATGGGGGAAACCAAGCCAGAGCCAGTTCTGAGGTAGGTAATCTGGGAAATTTAGGTGGATGCATTTCGAATGCCAACCTATACCTATCCTCAGGTGACAACCCTGAAGGAAGTTTTAACTTAGAAACTTTTTGTTTAAATTTTTCCTTCAAGGTCTCAGCCGCTTGATGCACAGTGGAGTCCAAGCGCGTGGGGTCATAAGTAGTTTCAAAATAATTTTGGAAAGCTTTAATCTCTTTGGCATGAGTAAACATACCTTTCTTTGTTGGTACCTGCACATCGAAGGCATCAATTAGTTTCTGTTGAATTGTAAGTGTATCGAATATATAAGTTTGATAAAACTTGGTCCACCATTCCAGAAACCCTTTAGTTGTGAGATGGGTAGGTTCGAAGGTTATCAGCTCAAACTGGGCAAAGCCTTGATATTGTTCTTGCTGTATTTTGGCTTCCCGTGCCTTGAAAGTTCGTCCAGAAGTGATGGCACTCTCAGTTTGAAATAAAGGTTCAGGAATCAGTTGGCATAAGCCAAACTGTCTCGAAACAAAATTTGGTTGGTAAGCAAAAATAAAAATC
Source organism: Vicia faba (assembly GCA_948472305.1). NCBI lineage: Eukaryota > Viridiplantae > Streptophyta > Magnoliopsida > Fabales > Fabaceae > Vicia > Vicia faba. The sequence continues at coordinate 1,313,745,943 of OX451741.1, read as the reverse complement.
TGGTTCTTGGCTGGAGTTATTCTTGAAGAAATGAGTCTAGGTAGCAAAAAAGCTCTCCATACATCCTGAATCTCCTTGCTCTTGATAGCTTCTGAGAGAGCCATGGTGAACCAAGAAGGTCCATGAGCCCTCGAAGCAAAAGGCGCCATGCTCTCTTCGAACTTGTGCCTTTTGGAGAATATCATGATGTACTTCGAGAATTGGACTTTGAAGTCATCTTTGTCGTTATTTGGAGTTAATCTTCGAAGCCTAGTGCCTTCGACTATCCTATCATTTATCTCAGGATCTTGTTCATCAATGGTGTTGGTGGTTGACAAGGAAGGTTCGAACATGGCATTTAGCCATAGTTGAAGTAACCAAAAAGGGCCAGCCAACAGAATATTCTTGGAGGTATGGGATTTGAGGCTCGAAACAGCTGACCTCAGGCTTTCATAAAGGTCAACTAAGAGCAGTTCACTTAAGCACACTTTTCGATTTTCATGCAAGTCCCTAGCTAGAGGAATGAACCTACTAGCTACCTGTAGGGATCTACTGCAGAAAACGTATCTTGACAGCCATAGGGTTAAGAAAGCAATGTGTTCTACGTCAGACACATTGTCCCCCTCAGCATGGTAATGACTGATAAACTTGGAAAAACTTGCTAGCTTGACTTCGAAGTCAATTATGCTTGAATGTTCTTTGTTGTCGGGGATATAAGTTTCTCCTACTGGCGATATCCTAGTGATGGCCGCTATGTCGAAGAAGGTTGGGGTGATCATTCCACCTGGGAGATGGAAAGTGTTATAGGTACTGTCCCAGAAATAGAGGGACGCGAATAGCAGAGGGTGGCTGTAGGTGAAACCAGGCTTCGATAGCTTAATCAGGTTATAGATACCTAATTCTTCCCATTGCTGGGATTTCTTAGCTTCTACTTTCTTGAACCAATTTTGATAAGCAGTATCAGAGGTGGGGCAAGATCGAAATGACTTAAAATTACTTTTTACATAATCCAATACAAAGGGGTCCTTAGGAGGAACAGTTGGGTTTTCTATGGTATTTGAACTAGAAGATTCTATTGCCTTAGGGGCGTCCATTTTGTTAAACAAGGGTTTAAAACTATAACAAACTGGGAAAATCGTCCTGGTGTCTTTTAATATTTCAAAAACCGTAAGAGGGCCATTTAAAGCTAACCTCTTACCAGCAACGGTGGTAGGAATGAGTACCTGTGACGCATACAACATTTCTTTTTCCTTTAAAATCATCTGAGGGGAAAGAACGGATTGACCTTAGTGAGTGATAATCTTACTTTCCATGGTAGTTCCTGCAGTTTTTCCTTTCTTCTTGGAGACTTTCTTGAGTTGGGATGAAGTAGAAGAAGACATTTTTGAAGGATGTTGAAAGCTTGGGTTTTTTGACGAGAGAAGGAGGGTAAAAGATTCAGAGTGTGAAAAGAAAAGAAAAAGATTAAGTTGGTGATGTTTTATAATGGGGAAGTTTAAGCATCCACTGAATAAGGGTGTGATACGTGGAAATCATGGGTTGGTGTGATGAAGAGGTGGCGTAAAGTTAACATGGGTAATAGGCGTGATTTAAAGATAATCATTGTTTGTAACTGCACCATACTGTGAAGTGGCTCCAGGCGGTTAAGGAATCCAAAAAGCGCTATGATTGACGTGACTGGAGTCAAATGCATTAAATGTTACGATGATTCGAAGGTCACATCAAAATCTTGTGTAGATGTTTAAAATAGGTATTTCTCAGAGAAATCGAAATACATATTTTAAAGGGGCAATTTGTTGGCTGAAGATTTTGATAATATTATTAGAAGCCAAATGAATTAAACGTTTCGATCGAAATGAAGCAAAGCGTCATGTTTCGAAGTAGCAGAAGCAGTGTTTCGAATAAGCATGTCAAAGCTGGAGCTTCGAGTGGCAATTATGGGAACATATCTAAAGAAGTCTCGAAATAACAACAAGGTTGTGTCTGGGAAGTGCGTTCGAAACGGAGAAGTACCAAAGCATTTGAAATTCAAATGGAAGCGGGACATTCGAAGTTTGAAATTTATGTGCTGGAGCATTTGGAGACACGTGGAAAGAAGAAAGAGGCATTGTTCTGCATGTTCTGAACGTGGCATAATCCTATAGCAAGACCGTTATGGTCGAATTAGTATAAATAGAAGTCTTAGTATTAGGATTTCGAGTGTCATATCTATTGTACTAAATACTCAGTAACATTCAAACTACCACATGGCAAGGGAAACGAATGCAAGAGCAATGTACGTATGATAGCACCATATATTTATGATTTAATGAAAACCTTTTACCATTTCCAGCACTTTCCTTTATCTTTCTGTCAAATAACATTTATAAGTTTTCTCATTTACAGTCTTTTCACTTCGAAATCTCTTCATTAAAGTTTTACATTTCAATGCTTTCTTCACATTTCAAGCACTTTACATTTCAGAAAACTGTCATACTTTCCATGCCTTTACCTTCAAGCTTTATCCTTCGAACGCCTATTTTTACTTAAAGTCATTTACAGATTTCTTGCATTAAACGCTTTCTTCATATTTCAAACCTTTTACGTTCCAGAACATCCTTTACATTAACTGTTTTTATAATTCGAAACCATTTACTTGCCTTTTATGCAATTTTACATGTCTTTACAATTAACATTTATTCATGCAACTTAGTTTCGTACACGCACATTTTGATTACATCTTTAGACCCTTAAGAGAGAAATCGAAATAAGCCAAACACCTATACAACACTCAAATATCAACCATGAATATCTGTTCGATCATGAGAGTTACCCTAATGACCAAGGAATCCTAGGATCAATCTAGTCGATCCTGTGAGTTACCAGAGGAATTGAATAACAGTCAGAAAGATTATTCGATAGTTTGGAAGACTAGCGGTTGTTTACCAGAAACCACTGGAAACACATGGATAGAAAGGGTGCTAATACCTTCCCTTTCTATAATCTACTCCCTGAACCCAAGAAAACATCTCAAAGGTTTTTGCTGTGCTTTTTAACCTTTCCTTAGGATAAAATAAAAAGCCGGTGGCGACTCTTGCTCAACCGAAACATTTGCGAATACAAACGCAAAACCATAGTCAGTTCTCCCACCGTATCACAGAACTGGCGACTCTGCTGGGGAAATATTTAAAAGTGGAGTAACCTTAGGGCTTAGATCACCTTTGTTTTCAATTTTTTGCTTTGTTTGCTTTTATATTTGTGGGCTTTTGCATCGGAGTTTCATAGATCCTAACCCGGATCTGGGGAATACCCTTTTTAGGTAGCATAATCTGTGAGGGACCTGTCCGGCGTAGACCGACATGGGTGAAGCAGTGGCTACGTTGGTGTGGCACCTTGGTCTGTACCGATATCCCTTGTGTTGCAACGAGGGGAATATGGGTCTTCTAAGGAGTCATTAAACACCAACCGACCTTAGAACCCTAAATTGACCAAACTTGGCCATTAGAACAGTAGCAGTATGCTACACTCATTGAGGCTAAACTCTCGCGATGGTTCTGGCCGCAAGAAAAGATTGCGATGTTGGAGTTATGACCGATTGAGGATAGTCAATGATTTGAGATCCTCTAGAACCCGGTTACTTTTGATAGGACAGGTTTTAACCAACGAAACCAAAAGAGGGTAATACCTAAACTTCATGCTGGCCTGAAACCTAAGGGTTGTCTTGTGTGACTTGTATGCCTTATCATGCTTGCCTGTGTGAATACTTGTGGTGTGCTTCGTCATAGCATCATGCCATCATACCATTGCATGCATCCTGTATAAGGACTAACCCATTTCAAAGACAAAAAAGGTTTCATCTTTGCTCTGTTTTGTAGGACATCATGATGCCCGTGCGTAGGAATACTATCCGGCTCAACTTTGTTCAACCACCAGCTTTGCTCAAAGATTTGGTTGGTAGGATTCCAAACACTACTTCCTTCATCAAAAGGCATGGTTCTCTCCTTGGCTTGATCACTGCAAAGTGGGACCAACAACTGATAAGTGTCCTGACCCAGTTTTATGACCCCCTGTATCATTGCTTTACCTTTCAAGACTTCCAGCTGGTCCCTACCCTGGAAGAATTCTCTGATTTGCTTGGTATCCCTGTGTTGGAACAAACTCCATTCACTGGTTGGGAAAAGACTCCTAGGCCTGAAGAGGTTGCTGCAGTCCTCCCCTTGACCAAAGAAGAGGTATTGGCTAACTGGGAAACTAGAAGTGGAGTTAAAGGCTTTTTGGTCAAATTTCTGGTTGGCAAAGCTAATGATTTCTGGAACGACTTGGATTTCAAGGCGTACGAAGACATTCTGGATTTTTTAATCTATGGTCTGGTATTGTTTCCCAATCCTGACACCTTTATCAGTATCTATGCCATAAGGATCTTCATGTCTCGGAATCCTGTACCCACTCTTTTGGGTGATATCCTGCAACAACTCTATGCTCGTACTGCCCAAAAACGGGGAACTCCATGGTGTTGTGCTCCTTTGCTAGTGAGGTGGTTTATTTCGCACCTTCCTAAGTTCGTGCTGAAGAATGAAGAAGGAAAGGGTTGGGCTCATAGGTTAATGTCTCTCACTGATAATGACGTTGTTGTACCCCAAAATTTGCCCTCCCATATTTCTCAAAATATTTCAAGAAAAATTCACAAGTCCAACCCGGCGCGTCATATTCAGGTATTCTTTCGCTAAGATATCTCTGATAACGTATTCTCAAATTCAGGTTCGGCTCAAGAGTCAATTCTTTAAAGAAGGTATCCGAATGTGTGAGTTTTCTCGAAGAAATATGGTGAAAAAGTGTGCTGAAAGTGCAGTTTTTACGCGCTAAAAAATTCATAACTTGAAGATCGTGGCTCGTTTTGAACCCGTTCCGGTGGCAAATATTCCGTCTTGACATTATCTACGTTTTCATCTCTCACGGCTGGAAGCCAATTTCGATCAGAAGGTCTTCAAAAAAGTGGATTTATCAAGTATTTTCATACAGAAAATTTGTGACAAAAGTTTATTTGCGTCTTGTTCAGAAAATTATAACTTGGTCGATTTTCATCGTATCGAGCTGGTTCCAGCGCCAAAATTTCACAAATTGAGTTGACTACATTTTCACAGAAGGTATTGAGTTCAAACGGTATTCAAAAGGCCTTCGTTTTTTGCTTAGAGCGCATGACACGCCGAAAATCCTGAATGCTGAATATTATTTCATCTGGGCCGAAACTTCGAAAATTCATAACTCGGTCAATTTTTATCGGATTGGGCTCATATTTTTACACAAGGTCACTGACTCATAGATCTACAACTTTGCTTCAAAAGTCGAGACCGGATTATGCTCCGATCAATACCAGTTTTTTATTGAAGAACGTGTCAGAGTCGACACTGGAGCCCAAAATAAGTTTGTCTGAGCTGAAACTTCAAAATTTCATAACTAATTCACCGTTTATCTGATTGAGCCAATTTTCGGACAGGAGTTAGTTTTTGATGTCGGCTACATTTTGTTTTCACATTTCAACTTCAAAAATTGCACTTAAGTCCCTGCGATTTAGCCTGGAAAGTGACGAACTCAAGTAAACATTAGAGGCCCAATTGCACATTCAAAGCCCATTTTCTTTACTCTAATTTCCATTATATAATCACATTCTTTTCACACAAACCAGAGAGGAGAAAAAGAGAAAAAAAACCTGGCCACAACACTGTCAGAATATCAAATTCTTTCAAGAACCCTAAAACCTTGAAATCCTTATTACAAATCCCTCTCTCACTACAAACAAGCCATCACAGTTACAAACCAACACCTCACTACTTCTTCAGTAAGGGTAAGGCTGGCTTGATCTCCATGATCCAAAAGGCATAAAAGCATTCATGTCACTAATTTTCCAGTGAGGGTTCATTAAGGAACGTTTAGGCCAAATGGCCAAAAGCCAAAAGCCAAATGGCCAAAAGCCAAAAGCCAAAAGCCAAAAGCCAAAAGCCAAAAGCCAAATGACCAAAAGAACAACTTATACATGACACCAATACATGGCGAGACAGACATCCTGAGAAGATTAAGGAACGTTGAGGCCAGAACACAAATGGCCAACAGCCAAAACACAAATGGCCATGAAACCCAATCCAATGGCCAAAGAATGCAGACCGTTCAAAAAAACCTCCCCTTGGGCCTGAAACCCCCCTTGGTTTGCATCCTTTTTAATTTTCTTTTCTTTTCTTTTCTAATTCTTTTTTAATTGTTTTAATTGTTTTTTTACCATAAAATAATTTTCTATAATAAAAACAGAAAAAAATCAAAAATACAAATATATTTAATTATTATTAATTTCATCACTAACCTATTTTTTGTAAATAAACTCTAACAATTAATTTAGTTTAATTTAGGTTTTTAAACTTTAATCTTTTTTTTAATAAGTAAAAAGTATCTAGAATTAGGTTTTTTTTGACATATTCATATTTTTCTTAAATAAATTATTAATCATCATTATTTATCATTATAAATTATCATTAATTTTGTAAATAAACATGTAAATAAATTAATTAACTAGTAAATTAGGTTAACTTTAATATTTTCATTAATAATTAAAATAATCTAGATTTAGGGTTTCCTTTTAATTCTTGTTCTTTATTTTTCATAAATACAAAAAACACTAAAACACTTTCTTTTCTTTAATTAAATAATTAATTGGACTTTAATTTAATTTAATTTCATGCAAAGGGTCAAAACCCTCGGACGTCCTAATTTTAATTCTTTTCACGCATTATTTCTTTCGATCATTATGTAACTGTTTCTCAGATGTAATAGTAATTAGGTTTATCTTTCTGTCTTTACTTTCCGCATCTTTATCAAAAACGGGTCTTTGTAATTTGGCGATGTATAGACCCGCGCCTTGTAATAGCGTAGGATTTATCTTTCCGCATTTAAATTTCCGCACTTTTAAATTCTAATTGCATGAAAGAATGTATGGCTAATTAAAAACAATGCGTAGCTCACCATGATACATGTACAAGATAAAACATAACATGAAAATAACACACAAATTCACACACCACTCTTAGGGTATGCCTCACTGTTGCCTTACCCTCGAAACGTGGTCGTCGAGTATAGGACGTTTTAGTAAGTCCTTATGTCCATGACATGATCCAGTTGCCTCGAAACGGTTGCCTCGGAATTGAAAAAGGATCAATGGCATAAGGGTAGCTTCTAAGGTGTCCTACTGTTGCTCTGGTGACCACACTGTCCCTACAAACGAATTGACCCGAACACCTCCAACGGTGGTGCTACCTACCTTTCAATGGTGGGATGGAACTACCTTAAGGACATTTACACAGCCTAATTCCTTAGGGTAGGTAGATGACTCATAGATACTTGCTCTCTTCAAAAACAAATCAAAACTCTTTTCACACAGACACTTTCAAAAAACTTTCAAAACAATTTTTCAAACACTCTTGAGGACTGATACAAGAGTTATTCAGAAATCTTTAAACGAAACTTTTTCAAACCCACTCACAATTGAAAAGCAAACACTTTTGAAAACACAAATGAGCAAGTATCTAAGAGCCCGTGGACAACCACGGATAGAAAGGGTGCTAACACCTTCCCTTTCTATAAATCTACCTCCCGAACCGAGAAACTATCTCATAAGGAATTTTGCTGTGCTTTTGTCCTGTCCATGTTGGAGAAAATAAAAGACGGTGGCGACTCTTGCTTACCGCGACATTTCGCGAACCAGTGTTAAACAGTCAGTTCCAGATCTACCGATCACAGACGTCACTTGGACTCTCAGAGGTTTGGATGAGGTAGCTGTTATTGATCGTTGCGGAGAATACCCTAATGTCCCATTGATTGGTATCCAAGGAGGAATCTCTTATAATCCATGCTTAGCTCTCCGCCAGTTTGGAAGAGCCAGAAGAGTAGGGCCTCATAAAATGTTGGTTCCTCACTTCCATTTTGAATTTCAGGCAGACAGTGACAAACTACGCCATGGATTCATTAAGGCTTGGGACAGAATTCACAAAGCTGACCCACATGAGTTGGGACCAAAGACTTCTCTACCAATGGAACCCTATTGCAAATGGGTCCGCATCCGTGCTCAGAAGTTAGGTATGCCGTACGAAGCTGTCATACCTGTCATTCTTGAATCTCCTGATGAAGATGGGGTTCCTCCAACTGTCCTCCCTCCTCGGATACCCACTGATGTTGACACACTAAAGAGATCTTGGGCACAGCTAAAGGAAGAACGGGATTTTTATCGAGAAAAGTTCAACGAACAGGAGCGGAAGATCCAGAGGCTAACTAAGCAATTGGAGAAGGAGCGGGTCCTGAATAACTACATCCATACTGAGAAGAGGAGGCCATGGGAGCACTGATGGGCTTTGAATGTTTCCTTTTTACAGCTTTTATTTCCTTTTCAGTATTTTTCATTCCTGTAATGCCTAAGGGCAAGTTGTTGAACAATTTAAAAATTTGAATCTAATGAAGTGTGTTTCCCTTTTTGTCTACAAAGTTGAATCTCGTTTGTCTTTGAAAACATAAAACATACGCATCTCATTGCACCATATGCATAACAGGTACCCTTTTTCCACAGGTTGCTTAATCTTCTTCGCTGTTTATTTGAACAGTCATCATGAATCCAGACTCATCCAGTGAGCAAGCAATCAAGGCCCTTCAGGCCCAAAGTACCCAGTTTCAAGAGATGGTCTTAAGCCTGGCCCAAGGTCAGCAAGAGTTGAAGGCTCTGCTCCTAAAGAAGAAGAAGAAGAAGAGGACTGCGTTGTTCAATACTGGACGCAGATTTGGGAACACAATCCATAATGAGGCTGATCCAACTACTTCCTCTGCAGAGAAAGACAGTCCCCAAGGGGGAGGAGCTCCTAGTCCTGCAGTCTCTGACAACGAGACGGACTACAATGACGAACAATACCCACCCGCTGCTGACAGATACAAGTAATTAGAAGACCGCTTGAGTGCCATGGAGATTCAGAATGTGTCGGGGCTGGATTTCAGAGATTTGGGGTTATCTTCTTGGGTGGTAATCCCACACAAGTTTAAGGCGCCTGCCTTTGCCAAATACGACGGGGCTTCCTATCCAAAGCTGCATCTAAGGTCGCACGTAAGGAAGATCCAACCTTACACGACAGATAAAAATCTTTGGATCCACTTCTTCCAAGATAGCCTTTCGGGGTCACAGCTTGAGTGGTTCTACCAACTAGATGGAACTAGTATCCGACATTGGGAAGATTTGGCGACCGCATTTTATAGACAATATCAATACAATTCTGACCTTGCTCCTACGCGTACCCAACTTCAGGGTATGTCTTTAGGAACGGGCGAAGGGTTCAAAGAATATGCACAAAAATGGAGAGATTTGGCTGGCAGGGTGCAACCTCCATTGACTGATCGTGAGCTGGTTGATATGTTTCTAGGGACCTTGTCTGGTCCATTTTTCAATCATCTGGTTGGCAATTCCTCAGCTGGGTTTACGGATTTGATCCTGACGGGTGAAAGGATAGAAGCTGGCATCAGGTCAGGAAAAATACAAAAAACTGCCTCCGCAAGTACTGAGAAGAGGCCTTTCAAGAAGGAAGCAAGTGCCGTCTATGGTCCTAGAAGACAAGTCAAGCCAGAAAGCCGCCAAGCCGTCAATGCCTTGGTCATTTCAAAGCCTGTTGCTGCTCCTCAGCAGTACAATCAACAAAGGGGTGAAAGGCCCAAGAGGCAGTATACTCGGCTGAGTATGACCTTGTCACAAATTTTACCGCAACTGTTATCAACCAACTTGGTGACCATCAAAGAGGCTCCAAAGGTCGTGAATACTGCATCTCCTAAGTATAACCCAAATGCCCGTTGTGCTTATCATTCCGATAGCCCCGAGCATACTACTGATGATTGCTGGGCCCTGAGAAATAAGGTGCAAGACCTTATCGACGCGAAGGAAATTCAGTTTGAGGCGCCTGAAAGGCCAAATGTTGTAACTGCTCCTATGCCCCAGCATAGAGTAAATGTCGTCGAAGAAGATTTGTAGGCTGTTTCGGTGAATGATGTTACTACCCCTCTTTTGACTGTTAAGAGGAACTTACTACTAGCCGGTTTATTTCCGGGCTGTAGCAAGGGTTGCCTCCTGTGTGCTGTTATCCCTACCGGTTGTCCGCTGCTGAAATCAGGCATCCAAAGCCTGATGGATAGCAAAGAAATTCTGTTCATGAAAACTGCTATTCCGTTTGTTTCCGCTGAAGAAGTATATGTCGTCACAATTTTCAAAAATCCTACCAAGGCTCTCCCAAAGAAGCCAGTCCAAATTATGTCTGTTGCACCCATTACTATTACTGTTCTGGGGCCTCTCCCCTATGAATCTAACAAGGCTGTCCCATGGCACTATGGGGCAGACGTGTATGTGCTTGGAGTGAAGCAGGAGTTCAACACCAGTACCAGTATCAGTAACATCACTGGTCCCGCCAAGATTACTCGCAGTGGCAGGCTTTTCTCGCCTGACATTGCTCCGCCAGTTATCCGAAAACCTCTCATCATCACACCCGCAAGTGTGCATGTTCCAAATCAAGTTCCTGTGTCTACTACTGCCATCGAGTCCTCTGATGCTCGGGGAAAAGAAGTTGCTACCGGTTTTCCTGCCAGGACGGAGGCACCAAAAAAGACTGCTGTTGAAGCCTCCCAACAAGAGATGGAGGAAATCCTTAAAATCATTAAAAAGAGTGACTTCAATGTTGTTGAACAGCTGGGGCATACTCCCTCCAAAATCTCTATGTTATCATTGCTGCTGTGCTCAGAGGCCCACGCAAAAGCCCTGATTTCATTTCTGAAAACGGCTCATGTGCCGTAAGAGACCTCTGCAGATCAATTCACTGACTGTGTAGCTAATTTGACAGCTGACAATGGTTTGGGGTTCTCAGATGCTGACCTTACCGCCAAAGGGAAAAATCACAATGATGCCCTGCATGTCTCTATAGAGTGCAGGGGCACTACTCTCACACACGTGTTGGTGGATACTGGTTCTTCCCTGAATGTATTGCCCAAGAAGGCCTTGGATCGCTTGGATTGTGAGGGCCTAGAACTGAAACCTAGTAACATCATTGTTAGAGCCTTCGACGGTTCTAAGAGGATGGTGCACGGTGAGGTAGACATTCCTATTCGTGTGGGTTCCCAAGTCTTTGACTCAATGTTCTATGTAATGGATATTCGTCCATCTTATTCCTGCTTGTTGGGTCGACCCTGGATTCACAAGGTTGGGGCAGTAACATCCACTCTACACCAAAAGCTCAAATACCCTGTCAAAGGGAAGATTGTTACTGTGCAGGGAGAGGAGGAATACATGGTTAGTCACTTGAATTCATTCCGGTATATCGAGATGGACGGGGAGTTTATTGAAACCCCCTTTCAACATTTTGAGGAGGTACCTCCAGCGTTGGCATCGGCTGAAACAGTGGTTGAAGAAGACTTTCCGTTGAAGATGGCTTCCCTGAAGGATGCCCGGGCTGTAATCGAGAAAGGCAATTATGCAAACTGGGGTCAGCTTCCTGACTTCACTCAAAAGACCGACAAGTTTGGGCTGGGCTTCACTGCAGAGGCTCAAAGGGTTGTGCGCAAAGAAAGGATCAGAAAGGCTCCAGTGTTTATCACCAACCCAAGGGTGAATGCTATCGAGGAGGACGTAGAGGAAGCAGAATTTGACAGTTGGATCTATCCAACCACCAACAACGGACCAAGCAACTGGACGGCAAAGGATTTTACACCAATTACATTTGTCACGCTGTGATCGGTGGATATGGAACTGACTGTTTAACGCTGGTTCGCGAAATGTCGCGGAAGCAAGAGTCGCCACCGTCTTTTATTTTCTCCAAATGGAAAGGACAAAAGCACAGAAAAATTCCTTTTAAGAGATTGCTCTCGGTTCAGGAGGTAGGTTATAGAAAGGGAAGGTGTTAGCACCCTTTCTATCCATGGTTATCCATGGGCTCTTAGATACTTGCTCAATGTGTTTTCAAAATTGTTTGTTTGCTTTTCAATGTGGGTTTAAAAAAGTTTCTTTTGAAAAATTTCAGTTCGACTCATACGTCAGAGTGTTTGAAAAGTTTGCTTTGAAAGCTTTTGAAAAGTGTTGGTGAAAAGATGTTTTGATTTGTTTGAAATTAGCAAGTATCCTTGAGAACCTACCTACCCTAAGGAATTCGTCTGGGTAAAAGTCCTTTAAAGTAATGCCATCCCACCATTGAGAGGTAGGTAGCACCACCGTTGGAGGTGTTCGGGTCAATTCGATTTTTAGGGACGTGGTGATCACCAGAGCAATGGGAAGACACCTTAGAAGCTACCCTCATGCCAGGTTCCCGGATCATGAGGACTTACTAAGACGTCCTCTACTCGACGATCACCTTTCGAAAGGCAACAGTGAGGCGTACCCTAGGGGTGGTGTGTGCGAATTGTGTGTCATGTTTCAGTTATTTGTCTTGTCATGTTTGTCGTGTTCTACGCTTGATTTTAATTAAGGCCATTCATTCTTGCATGCATATTTAACAGTTATAAAGTTTGCGGAAAATAAATCTAAAGCTATTACAAAGGCGCGGGTCCACATCGCCAAAATTAAACCGGACCCGATTTAGCGGAAAAATAAATAATGCGATAAATAAAGTGTGAAAAGTAAAGTTACATGGCTTTGGGAGATTTACATGATTATTTAAACGATTATAAAATAAATGCGCGAAATAAAGGAATTAAACAAAACTAGGGCGTTGGACCCTTTTGCAAACAATTAAAATTAACAAGGAATTTAAAATTAAAATTAAATGAAAATGGTATTTTTATGTTTTTTAGATTTAATGAGAAAAAGGAGTTAATTGAATTTAAATTAAACGGCAAACCCTAATTCTAATGTTTTTATTTATTATGAAAGAATTAAATTAAGATCTAAATTAAACCTAATTTTTTTTATGTACACTTTTTAATTTATGAAAATAAATAACTAATATTATTATTCTGAAAAAAAAAAGAAAATTAAAAAAGAACATAAAAAATCATTAAACCTAAGTTCTATTTTTTGGGTTTTTATTATTAAAAAGAATTAAATTTGTAACCTAATAAAACTAAGTAATTACAAGCATTTATTTAGAAAATAATTAAAATAAAAATTATATTTTTATTTGGGCATTTTTTTATTTTTTATGATGTTTTTGTATTTTGATTAAAAATTAAATAAACAATAATTAAAATAACATAACAATTAAAATAATAATTAAAAAAGATATAAGAAAATAAATAAAATTGTCAAACCAGAGTGGGGTGTTGCCCCAAATGGGAGGTTCAGGCCTGGAATTTTGGCCCATTAAGCCTTGAATTCGCTGACTTTTCAAGATTCCATATGGTGCGTTGACTGGAGTTTATTGTGCTCCTGGGATCCACGCCTTTGATTCGGTCGTCTGGGACACGTGTGTGGCTTGATGATGAGAGGACATGATGTACCTGGATGTTAGCATAGCATAGGATCTTATTTTGAAAAATAACATGGAATTTTGCCAGACCTGGGACTTGAACCCAGGTCTTTGATGTCACATGCATAGCGTGTTACCACTGAGCCAATGAACGTTAATTGATATATTATGGTAAACAAATAATGAAAAAGCAAAACCAACGCCTAGTAACTAAAACGCGCGCAAATTTGAATTGGCCTGTCCCCGTGTGACACGACACCATCGTCTTCGTCCTCCTGAAACACTAAACACATTGGCCACGGTTTTTGAAGCGTAGCATTAGGCTAGCTACCAGAAAATAGCGACTAGCGCTATGGCATATATAAATTGATCGCGAGTATATCTTCTTCTTCGTCTCTAAGCGCTGAGTTCAACCATGGTATTCATGAACCCTAATTTTCCCTCTACGCAAAAGCCCTATTTCAAGAAACCTGTAACCCTAAATTTTAGCAATGGCAAAATCACGTATGGTCAACAAAAATGCAATCAAATACCATGGTTAGCTTGGAAACATCATTGTGATCATGAATACATAAATAAAAATGAAAAAAAATGCTTGAATTATGCTATGCGATTTCAAGAACTTTGCTTCACAGTTTGACTCATGGATACCAGTTCAGGGTGTTTTGGTTGATGTTAATGATTGAGAAACGTCCAGTGGTGCTTCAGGATGCTAATGGAATGAAAGTTGATGCTTGAATCGACCTCTAAGGCACTTTTCCGTTCTTGAGTTTTTATGAAAAATTTCAATGTGCAAATGGTTCTTGGGGCGCAGCTTGCAGTCTTTTTGCATTAGGTCTTTGATTCTGATCATATAGTGGAGCTATTAGGTTAAAAATATTGCATAAAATCCTTTGAATTCATTGTTTTCAATATTTGATTTCATGAAATCTTTTCCAAATCTTTTCCATGTGCATTTTGGTTCAATCATGCTCAAATCTCATCAAAACTTGCCTATTTAAGAAGTGCACGAAATATTGACCTTGGAATGTGCATAAAAAGATTTTTTTAGGTCAAATTTATATTTTTCATGTATTAAAATAATTTAAATGAATTAATATTAATATAAATTCAAATAAATAATTAAAAAATATGAAAATACTTCCCTTTGGGCCTAGTGGTCGTGCATAGGCTTGGCATGAAGAAACTTGGAAGAAAAATGGGCCCATTTGCATTTTTAGGTCATTTGAACCATTGTTGACTTTTCAAAATTCCCAAAAATTTCCCAACTTCCACAAGGCATAACTTGCTCAATTTTTAAGCTTTTCACATGTTCTTGGACATTTTGGAAAGGTCTTTGAGTCCTTTAACCAATGCCCTTGGTCCCATGTCATTTTGATTTACCAATCTCAAGTTATGGCCTTTGACTTAAAGTCCCTTTTTGTTGACTTTTGAAAATGACCTATAATGTTGAAATTGATAACTTTTTGTGAGAGCATTTCTTGGACTTGAAGTATGAAGATGAGTTGTAGGAAATGTCTTTATCTTCAAAATGAGCTTTGGATGGAATTTTTCTGATAATCCATGTGAAAGTTATGCCCTGGTCAATTTCAGTTGACTTTTTCAGCTGTCCAAATATAGCAACTTTTGCATCTTTGATGATTTTTGAGCCAAATTTTGAGAATCATGATCAAGCATTGATCAAATGATGTTTGTGGCTTCAAAATGATATGTTGACCAAAAATTTGAACTTTTGACTGTCAAATGACCATTTTGCCCCTACAGTTGACTGTAGTGCAATCTAGGGTTTTGACTGTGCAATCTTGAGCTGAATGCCTTGAAATTTGTCATGAGGATGTTTGACCACATTTGTAAGCATATGAGACTTGGTTGGGCCCTTGAAAACTTCATTTTCTTGATCAGGACTCAAACCCTAGTTTTGACTGTGTAGGAGACAGTTGAGCTGCACAACCCTTGGGGAATTTTGTGACCTTGACTTGACAAATCTTGATGAATATGGGAGGGCAAATTTTGGGGTACAACAGTTGCCCCTGTTCAATCTTCTTAGACCTGAGGATGCGGATTGGCTGACGTGCCTTTCGTAATCCGAGGGTAGAAGATGATTGAACACTAGAGTGCCCAGAAATTTGCGCTCACATGGTAGCAGTGCGATGATGGAATGGGCTTATAGATGCCATTTGAGGATTGATGAATAGGATGATGGGCTTATAGATGCCATCTGGATGTTGATCGCGTAAGAGATTCCTTAGCGAGAACCTGTGTACCTGCAAAAGGAAAAATGAGTACCTGACACGTTGCAGGAGCTGATTTTCAGATGCTTGGTATAGGTGTGTTCTGACTGGTTACAGGAGCTGAATCTGGGGCTTCAAATGCTGATGAATGAACCAGGGATGGTTACTGCCTTAGCATGGATGGTAAGAGAACCTTGGGCGATTTTAACTTTAACAACGCTCGTTGAGAGAAAATCTTGGGTGTCTTCTACTGGGATAAGAATCAGGGAGATCTTAGGGTCGATCTGACTGAACCAGAAGAGGCCTTTGACTGGATAAGCATCAGGAAAATCTTAGGGTCGATTTAACTGAACCGGACAAGGTCTTGAAATATCTTCAACTGGATAAGCATCAGGGAGATCTTAGGTTCGATCTGACTGAACCAGAGAAGGCCTTTGACTGGATAAGCATCAGGAAAATCTTAGGGTCGATTTAACTGAACCGGTCTAGGTCTTGGAATATCTTCAACTGGATAAGCATCAGGGAGATCTTAGGGTCGATCTGACTGAACCAAGAGAAGGCCTTTGACTGGGTAAGCATCAGAAAAATCTTAGGGTCGATTTTACTGAACCGGACAAGGTCTTGGAATATCTTCAATTGGATAAGCATCAGGGAGATCTTAGGGTCGATCTGACTGAACCAGAGAAGGCCTTTGACTGGATAAGCATCAGGAAAATCTTAGGGTCGATTTAACTGAACCGGTCTAGGTCTTGAAACTTCTTCAACTGGATAAGTATCAGGGAGATCTTAGGGTCGATCTGACTGAACCAGAGAAGGCCTTGGACTGGGTAAGAATCAGGAAAATCTTAGGGTCGATTTAACTGAACCGGTCTAGGTCTTGAAACATCTTCAACTGGATAAGTATCAGGGAGATATTAGGGTCGATCTGACTGAACCAGAGAAGGCCTTGGACTGGATAAGCATCAGGAAAATCTTAGGGTCAATTTAACTGAACCGGTCTAGGTCTTGAAACTTCTTCAACTGGATAAGCATCAGGGAGATCTTAGGGTCGATCTGACTGAACCAGAGAAGGCCTTTGACTGGATAAGCATCAGGAAAATCTTAGGGTCGATTTAACTGAACCGGTCTAGGTCTTGAAATGTGATTGAGACTTTAAACTGCATCTTTCCTGAAAGGTAAAAGTCAGTCATATGCAATGCATGATATGGATCAAGCAATGATGTTCTCAACATAAAGGAGACTTGTATGATGCAGTGCGTTATGCATGCTATGATGATGTATGTGAAGTTTTATGTATGTTTTCGTCTAGGAAAGTGAATCCTTGACGGGTGCCGGGAAGTTGTATCCTGGGCTGACGTTGAAGAATAGATTTTGCTCCCGCTGGGGATGACAACTGCAAGCATACCGGTAGGAGAAGATGACTCCGTTGCGGAATAAACTTGGCTAATGAAGAGTCTGCGGGGAGAAAAGATACTCTGATGACCATGCTGGGAAGCAATACTCTGTGGGGATAGAGATGCTTTGCTGATTGTTGATAGTAGCTTGCTGAGGATGCCCTTGTCGTATAGGAAGTGTTGAAGGACTTCGCTGGGGTAAGAAGACTTTGTCGACGACGCTCTTTCCATGGCTTTTGGCTGAGGATAACCCAGTTATATCCTATTGAGGAAATAACTCTTTAAATAAAGCCGGACGACGCGTTCGTGCTCTGCGAGGGGATAAGCTTCCAGAATCTACTGGGGATAAGCTTATTGCTTGGGGATATGACTTCCAACTTTGCTGGTGAAGCTGGATTGGACTCTTCTGGGGAGTTTTAATATGCTGGAGGATGATCCCTTTGAATGTTGACATACCGCCTGGGAACAATCTTTAGACCAAGACTGCCGGGGATGCTTGTTAAGAATATATGTATACTGCTGGGGAAGTTGAGATCTATGGGAGGACACTCAATTTCCTTGATATTTGATGATTGCTTGGAGAAGAATGTATTGACTTGCTGAACCACTCTCTGGGGAATTTAAGATGTACTGGTCATGTTCTTTAGCTGAACCTACCTTGGTACCTTGGAGGATAGAACAATTAGCTTGCTTGGACAGCTCCTTATTGCCCCTGTTTCTGAGGTGGGAGAGGAAGACCTGTGAGGTGCTGATAGTTGTTGATGGACCAACCTTCTTCTGGTAGGCAGGTGACAAGATGACGGGACATAGTCGTACGCTTTGATCCCTAACTTTTGCCTGGACCGCCCTTTCGGGTTTTCAGTCCACCGGGATACCCATTTTTGCCCAAGCCGCCTTTCCAGGTTTTCGACTTGCCGGGTGTACAGATTTTTTTTATTTCATCCCTTCATTTTGCCCGAACCCTTTTGGTTCGTCGGGAAGCCCTAATTTTTGCCTAGGCATGTCAGCCTAACGGGTCTTTGATTTTACGTAGTATCTTTTCGACTATGTCCATGCTCTCAGAACGTAGGGAGTTGCCCCTGTTAACAGTGTTTTGTCATGCCACCAGAAGGTATTTGATCAGGCAAGATTTATTGTTAAAATTCCCCAGGTGACTCATGCGGAGATTTGCCCCAGGCTATTTGGCCTTTGAGAGATTCTCCGAATCTTGATTGGATTGCCCTAGATGGTAGACCAAGATCATGTCATGCCCCTTGATTGGAGGTGCTTCTGTTCATTAGGCATTCGTCGTGCGAATTTTCCTGTTGTTCAAACAAAAAGTCATATGCAAACAAAGTTATGTTAAAAATGCAAAGCTTATGTCTGTCTTGAAGATTTTGAAAATGCATTCTTTTTCATAAAGCAAATGAATGTTTGTAAAACGTGATGTCAACTCCGTATTTACCGTAAGCCTTAAGGAGTCAGGATACCTTTCGTAACAGTATGCTTTCGAACTAACCCATGCTTCAGCTAGGACTTTTAAGGGTTATAACGTGGCCTGGTTCACGGTTTAAGAAACAAAGGATAAAGGCTCAAATTTTATTTGTACCCACCCGCTCTTCGTGATGTTCTCCAAACCTAAACTCAGTTGATCATACGTTAGACCTTGTTTGAGTCTTTGCTCTGATTTTCCGGTGATGGTTCGGATATTGCTAACTTATTTTGAATAGGCAGTCATTCCTTTTTTGTTGAGGATTTGTAAGACCTCTTTCTTGATTTTTGTTATCCCTTTCTTTTTTTTTTGCCTGAACTGTTTCCTTTTTTGGAATTACAGTCAGCGGGATGCCCCAGTTTTGTAAGTCTCCTTCATGGGTTTGGACTTAATGGGTTTTTATTTTTTGAGATAATGACTGCCTTTCTTTATTGGTTATTCGGAACCATCACTGTCTTTCTTTGTTTTGTAAGGACCTCTTTGGTGCCATTCGTTATGCACTTGGATCAACTGAGAGACTACCCTGCCCCAGGTTATGATTAAGGGTTTTAAATTTCGAAAAGAAAAACTCCTACTTCTTTGGCTCAGAGGGGTTGACGAGGGATTATCATCCTTATAACTCCAGTGTTTAGGGATTGAAACAATGCCTGTACCTCATCAGCGGGGTCTGTTCAAAAGCATACTGTAATGATCGCGGTATCGTTTTCGTCATCCTCCCTCAAGAGGCTTAGAATTATTGATTGAGAGTTGACATCAGAAAAAATATGAAAATAATTGGCGTATAGTGAATACGAATATATTGCTTCAAAACAGACATATGCGATGCATTAATGAAATAACAATGTTTTAACATGAGTAAATGCTTGAACAAAAGAAAATTGCAATTTGAACATTCGAATGAACAAAAGTCTTTTCAGTCTCAGGGCTTGTTATTTCAACTGGTGCATCTTGTAGGGATGGCAGGAGCATTCAGCCTGGCCCATCTGGGTGAAATCCACAGCTCTTTCATTAATCAGATCTTGAATCTTATTCTTCAAAGCCCAGCAGTAGTCGGTGTCATGTCCTGGACTGTTAGAATGGTATGCACATCTTTCCTCATGATTGTACTTTAGGGAGGTTGTATTGAGACGCCTAGGAGGGCCCCTTACCGTCACCAGATTCAACCTCAACAATTGTTGTAAAGCTTGAGACGGTGACACGTTGAGTTTGGTGAACTGCCTTTCAGGCTTGTCTGACTGAAGCTGGTGAGGTTGATACTGAATTGGTGATACTGAAGCCATATGAGGAGCTTTCTCCTTGCCTCTTTGTCTCAAAGATGGTCGAACGATGACTGGCTTTTTACCCTTAGACGTTTGCCCCAGTTGGTTACCCTGAAGCAGTTGGTTGACGAGAACCCCGAGCTCATCTTTTCTTTGAGCTAACCCTTGAATGGCAGTCACCTGCCCCAGCATCTGGACCTTCAATGCATCCACCTCAGCTTGTAGGTGTTTCAGCCTTTCATCCTCAGCACTGTTCCTGACAAAGGTCCCCATGAGAAGTGTCCTTAGCTCCTCCTGCCCCTTGGATAGATTCAGGAGGATTTTCCCGAACCGAGTCTCTTGAGCAAGAAGGTCCTGGTTATCTAGTTGGAAGGCCATTGCTGAAATAAACAGCGAGAAAGGGTAAGTGACCTGCAACAAGGGTACCTGTTATGCAATGATATGTATGATATGCATGCAATGTTTTCAAGGATCTCGCGGGGTAAACAAGAAATTTGTTAGAGCTGGGATCCGGTAGCTTGATTGAAGGAACTGCATATTATTGAGAGTCCTTCTTCAAAGGGTCAAAGGCTCACCATATCCAGTGGGTCATAGCCCCTGACTACCTTGGCGAGGGCAATCTTCTTCAAGTGTCAAAGCTCACCATATCAAGTGGGTCATAGCCCCTGACAACCTTGGCTAGAGGAAAATAAATCCTCTTTGCCCCTTGCTAGATGTTTGATTTATCATGACCTGCATCACAAGCCTTTGAGATCCTTGAAATGGGTTAGGATGTATGCAATGGTATGATGTCATGATGCATGGGGTAATGTAGGTAACCCTGTTGTAAGTCCCAATTAAGGACTGCAAACCAAAACCTGCAAGAAACTCAAGTAAAACCTGTCATGAGTCCCAATTAAGGACTAAAACAAACCCTGCAAGAAACTTGGTAAACCTTGTTATGAGTCCTGGTTAAGGACTAAAACAAAAACCCTGCAAGAAACTTGGTAAACCTTGTTATGAGTCCTGGTTAAGGACTAAAACAAAAACCCTGCAAGAAACTTGGTAAACCTTGTTATGAGTCCTGGTTAAGGACTAAAACAAAAACCTGTAGGAAATTCAGTAAACCCTGTTATGAGTCCTAGTTAAGGACTATAAACAAAACCTGCAAGAGACTTAGTACCCTGTTATGAGTCCCAATTAAGGACTGTAAACAAAACCTGCAAGTAGTTCATGCGTCAGATAACAAGCATGCAAGTAGTCAAGTACGAAGGCACACAAGTCACACAAGAGAAACCCTTAGAGTTTAGGCCAGCCCGGGGTCTGGGTAGTACCCTCTTGAAGTTGGTGGGTTCAACCTGTCCTATTAGAAGTAACCGGGTTCTAAGGGTCCCAATATCACGGGATTGCTTTCATTGTTCATCGTTTCGATTTGGCCACTGAACTGGCGACCGAAATATTCCAAGAAAGCAACCCTCAATTGAGTGTAGTATCGAGTATCAACCAACCTCGGACTGCACCAAAGTCAGTTATCTCACTACCCTAAAGAGGCCAAGATAGTTCAATTAAGGTTCCTAAGGTCTGTTGATGCTTCACGACACCACGCGGAGGCCCCGTACTCTCCTTGACTGAACTCAAGGGTTACCGGTACACACCAAAGTGCCACATCAACGTAGCAGACTGTTTCAACCATGTCGGTATACCCCGCACAGTTCCCTCACAGCCTTGTTGCTACTTTCTAAGAAGGTATCCCCCAGATCTGGGTTAGGATCTATAGAACTCCCAAGCAACCCACAATTTAAAGCACACAAGGAAAACAATTGAAAACACAGTTATGAACTAGCCCTAAGGTACACCTCACTTTATAAGATTTTCCCCAGCAGAGTCGCCAGTTCTGTGATCGGTGGATATGGAACTGACTGTTTAACGCTGGTTCGCGAAATGTCGCGGAAGCAAGAGTCGCCACCGTCTTTTATTTTCTCCAAATGGAAAGGACAAAAGCACAGAAAAATTCCTTTTAAGAGATTGCTCTCGGTTCGGGAGGTAGGTTATAGAAAGGGAAGGTGTTAGCACCCTTTCTATCCATGGTTATCCATGGGCTCTTAGATACTTGCTCAATGTGTTTTCAAAATTGTTTGTTTGCTTTTCAATGTGGGTTTAAAAAAGTTTCTTTTGAAAAATTTCAGTTCGACTCATACGTCAGAGTGTTTGAAAAGTTTGCTTTGAAAGCTTTTGAAAAGTGTTGGTGAAAAGATGTTTTGATTTGTTTGAAATTAGCAAGTATCCTTGAGAACCTACCTACCCTAAGGAATTCGTCTGGGTAAAAGTCCTTTAAAGTAATGCCATCCCACCATTGAGAGGTAGGTAGCACCACCGTTGGAGGTGTTCGGGTCAATTCGATTTTTAGGGACGTGGTGATCACCAGAGCAATGGGAAGACACCTTAGAAGCTACCCTCATGCCAGGTTCCCGGATCATGAGGACTTACTAAGACGTCCTCTACTCGACGATCACCTTTCGAAAGGCAACAGTGAGGCGTACCCTAGGGGTGGTGTGTGCGAATTGTGTGTCATGTTTCAGTTATTTGTCTTGTCATGTTTGTCGTGTTCTACGCTTGATTTTAATTAAGGCCATTCATTCTTGCATGCATATTTAACAGTTATAAAGTTTGCGGAAAATAAATCTAAAGCTATTACAAAGGCGCGGGTCCACATCGCCAAAATTAAACCGGACCCGATTTAGCGGAAAAATAAATAATGCGATAAATAAAGTGTGAAAAGTAAAGTTACATGGCTTTGGGAGATTTACATGATTATTTAAACGATTATAAAATAAATGCGCGAAATAAAGGAATTAAACAAAACTAGGGCGTTGGACCCTTTTGCAAACAATTAAAATTAACAAGGAATTTAAAATTAAAATTAAATGAAAATGGTATTTTTATGTTTTTTAGATTTAATGAGAAAAAGGAGTTAATTGAATTTAAATTAAACGGCAAACCCTAATTCTAATGTTTTTATTTATTATGAAAGAATTAAATTAAGATCTAAATTAAACCTAATTTTTTTTATGTACACTTTTTAATTTATGAAAATAAATAACTAATATTATTATTCTGAAAAAAAAAAGAAAATTAAAAAAGAACATAAAAAATCATTAAACCTAAGTTCTATTTTTTGGGTTTTTATTATTAAAAAGAATTAAATTTGTAACCTAATAAAACTAAGTAATTACAAGCATTTATTTAGAAAATAATTAAAATAAAAATTATATTTTTATTTGGGCATTTTTTTATTTTTTATGATGTTTTTGTATTTTGATTAAAAATTAAATAAACAATAATTAAAATAACATAACAATTAAAATAATAATTAAAAAAGATATAAGAAAATAAATAAAATTGTCAAACCAGAGTGGGGTGTTGCCCCAAATGGGAGGTTCAGGCCTGGAATTTTGGCCCATTAAGCCTTGAATTCGCTGACTTTTCAAGATTCCATATGGTGCGTTGACTGGAGTTTATTGTGCTCCTGGGATCCACGCCTTTGATTCGGTCGTCTGGGACACGTGTGTGGCTTGATGATGAGAGGACATGATGTACCTGGATGTTAGCATAGCATAGGATCTTATTTTGAAAAATAACATGGAATTTTGCCAGACCTGGGACTTGAACCCAGGTCTTTGATGTCACATGCATAGCGTGTTACCACTGAGCCAATGAACGTTAATTGATATATTATGGTAAACAAATAATGAAAAAGCAAAACCAACGCCTAGTAACTAAAACGCGCGCAAATTTGAATTGGCCTGTCCCCGTGTGACACGACACCATCGTCTTCGTCCTCCTGAAACACTAAACACATTGGCCACGGTTTTTGAAGCGTAGCATTAGGCTAGCTACCAGAAAATAGCGACTAGCGCTATGGCATATATAAATTGATCGCGAGTATATCTTCTTCTTCGTCTCTAAGCGCTGAGTTCAACCATGGTATTCATGAACCCTAATTTTCCCTCTACGCAAAAGCCCTATTTCAAGAAACCTGTAACCCTAAATTTTAGCAATGGCAAAATCACGTATGGTCAACAAAAATGCAATCAAATACCATGGTTAGCTTGGAAACATCATTGTGATCATGAATACATAAATAAAAATGAAAAAAAATGCTTGAATTATGCTATGCGATTTCAAGAACTTTGCTTCACAGTTTGACTCATGGATACCAGTTCAGGGTGTTTTGGTTGATGTTAATGATTGAGAAACGTCCAGTGGTGCTTCAGGATGCTAATGGAATGAAAGTTGATGCTTGAATCGACCTCTAAGGCACTTTTCCGTTCTTGAGTTTTTATGAAAAATTTCAATGTGCAAATGGTTCTTGGGGCGCAGCTTGCAGTCTTTTTGCATTAGGTCTTTGATTCTGATCATATAGTGGAGCTATTAGGTTAAAAATATTGCATAAAATCCTTTGAATTCATTGTTTTCAATATTTGATTTCATGAAATCTTTTCCAAATCTTTTCCATGTGCATTTTGGTTCAATCATGCTCAAATCTCATCAAAACTTGCCTATTTAAGAAGTGCACGAAATATTGACCTTGGAATGTGCATAAAAAGATTTTTTTAGGTCAAATTTATATTTTTCATGTATTAAAATAATTTAAATGAATTAATATTAATATAAATTCAAATAAATAATTAAAAAATATGAAAATACTTCCCTTTGGGCCTAGTGGTCGTGCATAGGCTTGGCATGAAGAAACTTGGAAGAAAAATGGGCCCATTTGCATTTTTAGGTCATTTGAACCATTGTTGACTTTTCAAAATTCCCAAAAATTTCCCAACTTCCACAAGGCATAACTTGCTCAATTTTTAAGCTTTTCACATGTTCTTGGACATTTTGGAAAGGTCTTTGAGTCCTTTAACCAATGCCCTTGGTCCCATGTCATTTTGATTTACCAATCTCAAGTTATGGCCTTTGACTTAAAGTCCCTTTTTGTTGACTTTTGAAAATGACCTATAATGTTGAAATTGATAACTTTTTGTGAGAGCATTTCTTGGACTTGAAGTATGAAGATGAGTTGTAGGAAATGTCTTTATCTTCAAAATGAGCTTTGGATGGAATTTTTCTGATAATCCATGTGAAAGTTATGCCCTGGTCAATTTCAGTTGACTTTTTCAGCTGTCCAAATATAGCAACTTTTGCATCTTTGATGATTTTTGAGCCAAATTTTGAGAATCATGATCAAGCATTGATCAAATGATGTTTGTGGCTTCAAAATGATATGTTGACCAAAAATTTGAACTTTTGACTGTCAAATGACCATTTTGCCCCTACAGTTGACTGTAGTGCAATCTAGGGTTTTGACTGTGCAATCTTGAGCTGAATGCCTTGAAATTTGTCATGAGGATGTTTGACCACATTTGTAAGCATATGAGACTTGGTTGGGCCCTTGAAAACTTCATTTTCTTGATCAGGACTCAAACCCTAGTTTTGACTGTGTAGGAGACAGTTGAGCTGCACAACCCTTGGGGAATTTTGTGACCTTGACTTGACAAATCTTGATGAATATGGGAGGGCAAATTTTGGGGTACAACACACGCAGTAATTAACTCTTTTGATTTTCAATTTGTAACAAACAATATGTTGAAACTTTTATTGGCTCGGTGTCCTACCCGGGGCATCGTAGCTCCATTTGTGAGGGCTTTTTGTATGACATTTCCATATATCATTAATCAAAACATTGGACGTTTGTTGCATTTCAAATCTTGTGCTCTTTTTCTTTCTGTGTTATATATTGCAAAACAGCTATATTTACACACACTCACTTATACAGGTTTCAATCCACTCTGGATCTCACTGGTAACAGCTCTGCTACCGCCAATTATGACTTCGAAAATCCGATCAACTTGGCCGAAGACGAAGGTGAAGATGATTGTGAAGTGCCTGGTGAACTCGCAAGACTGCTACTCCAGGAAGAGAGGGCCATTCAGCCGCATGAAGAGCCGGTGGAAACAGTGAACCTGGGTACTGAGACAGATAGAAAAGAAGTCAAGATTGGTGCCAATCTAGAGCTCAGCGTGAAGCAACGATTGATCCAAATGCTGCATGACTACATGGAAATCTTTGCTTGGTCCTACGAAGACATGCCTGGTTTGGATGCTGACATTGTAGTTCATCACCTGCCTACCAAGGAAGACTGCCCTCCGGTAAAGCAAAAGGTCCGCCGAATGCGTCTAGAGATGTCCGAAAAGATCAAAGCTGAGGTTATGAAGCAATTCGATGTCGGGTTTCTAGCAGTAACTTCTTACCCTCAGTGGGTTGCCAATGTGGTGCCAGTGCCGAAGAAGGACGGTAAAGTCAGAATGTGTGTCGATTACAGGGATCTAAACAGGGCAAGCCCCAAGGATGACTTCCCCCTACCTCACATCGACGTTCTTGTTGATAATACTGCTCAACACAAGGTGTTCTCCTTCATGGATGGTTTTTCAGGGTATAATCAGATCAAGATGGCTCCGGAAGATATGGAAAAGACTACCTTTGTGACTCAGTGGGGCACCTTCTACTACAAGGTCATGCCATTCGGGTTGAAAAATGCTGGGGAAACCTACCAACGCGCCATGGTTGCTTTATTTCATGATATGATCCATCATGAGATTGAGGTATATGTTGATGACATGATTGCAAGGTCCCAAACTAAGGAGGAACACCTTGACCATCTGCGGAAGCTGTTTGACCGATTGAAGTTATACAAGCTGAGGTTGAATCCTAACAAATGCACCTTTGGGGTGAGATCCGGGAAACTGCTAGGTTTCATTGTAAGCGATAAAGGTATTCAGGTGGACCCTGCCAAGGTAAAAGCCATACAAGAGATGCCGACTCCTAAGACAGAGAAAGAAGTCCGAGGCTTTCTGGGACGACTGAATTACATTGCCCGATTCATCTCACATCTAACTGCTACCTGTGAGCCAATCTTCAAATTACTGAAGAAAGATCAAGTAGTACGTTGGAACGATGAATGTCAGGCCGCTTTTGAAAAGATAAAAGAGTATCTCCAAGAGCCACCCATTCTTATGCCACCAGTGGAAGGGAGACCTCTAATACTATACTTGACAGTACTTGACAATTCAATGGGGTGTGTGTTGGGGCAGCATGACGAGTCTGGCCGAAAAGAGCACGCTATTTATTACCTGAGCAAAAAGTTTACCGACTGTGAGTCTCGGTACTCACTGCTCGAGAAAACTTGCTGCGCTCTGGTATGGGCTGCTCGCCGGCTGAGACAGTATATGCTGACTCACACTACTCTGTTGATTTCAAAGATGGATCCCATCAAGTACATATTCGAAAAGCCTGCTCTGTCTGGAAGAATAGCAAGATGGCAAATGATCTTGACAGAATATGATATCCAGTACACGACTCAAAAAGCAATCAAGGGAAGTGTATTGGCAGATCATTTGGCACACCAACCTGTGGACGATTACCAATCATTGAACTTTGAATTTCTGGACGAAGATATCATGGTAGTAACAAATTGTGAAGTGCCTGGACCGGATGAAGGACCTGAGGAAGGATCCCGATGGTCTATGCATTTTGACGGAGCCTCCAACGCTTTGGGTAACGGCGTCAGCGCTGTGATCATATCCCCCAAAGGAACTCACACTCCACTCATTGCCCGGCTGTGTTTCAACTGCACCAACAACATGGCAGAATATGAGGCATGTATCATGGGTCTTCAAGCTGCCATCGACTTAAGGATCAAGTTTCTGAGTGTCTTCGGAGATTCCGCTCTCGTGATCAATCAGATCAAGGGCGAGTGGGATACGAAACACCCAAATCTTATTCCTTACAAGGAGTACGTGCTGACTCTGCTTCCCCACTTTGAAGAGATAACTTTTGAACACTTCCCGAGAGAGGAGAATCAGTTAGCGGACGCACTAGCTATGATGTCTTCAATGTTCAAAGTCAAATGGGACAATGAGGCTCCCCGGATCATTATCTGGAAGTTGGACAAACCTGCATACTGCTGCGATCTTGAGGCCGAAGAGGTGACTGAAAAACCCTGGTATCATGAGGTGAAGAGATACTTGGAAGCTCAGGAATACCCTGAAGGTGCGTCTGTCAACGATAAGAAGTTCATGAGAAGGTTTGCGGAAAAATTCTTCCTCAGCAACAGCATTCTCTACAAACGAAATCATGATTCAACTTTACTGCGTTGTGTGGATAAGGCTGAAGCAGAGAAGATCATGATAGAGCTGCATGAAGGTACATTCGGAACACATTCCACTGGACATACCATGGCAAAGAAAATCCTTTGGGCAGGATATTTCTGGTCCACAATGGAAGCCGACTTTTACCAACATTCTCGAACTTGCCATAAATGTCAGATCTATGCCGATAAGGTGCACATCCCCCCGGTTCCTCTGAACGTCCTGACGGCACCATGGCCTTTTGCAATGTGGGGCATCGATATGATCGGTGAGATCCGACCAACGGCATCCAACGGGCATCGCTTCATCTTGGTAGCAATCGATTACTTCACGAAGTGGGTTGAGGCAGCTTCCTACGCCACGGTAACCAAGAGCTTCGTGGCACGTTTCATTCGGCACAACCTGATCTGTCGGTACGGCATCCTGGAAAGAATCATTACGGACAATGGTACCAATCTTAACAACAAGATGATCACTGAACTCTGCAAACAATTCAAGATATAGCACCACAACTCTTCTCCTTACCGGCCGAAGATGAATGGGGCTGTAGAAGCAGCTAATAAGAACATCAAGAAAATTGTGCAGAAGATGACAGTGACCTATAAAGATTGGCACGAAATGTTACCGTTTGCTCTTCATGGGTACCGTACCTCAGCAAGGACGTCAATCGGGGCAACTCCTTTTTCCTTGGTCTATGGCATGGAGGCAGTCTTGCCAATTGAAGTCCAGATACCCTCTCTCCGGATAATGAAGGATGAAGACTTGAACAAAGATGACTGGATCCAGACTCGACTTGATCAATTAAACCTGATTGACGAAAAGAGACTCACCGCTATTTGTCATGGTCAGACGTACCAAAAACGGATGATCAGGGCATTTAACAAGAAAGTCAGACCACAAGAGTATCAAGTTGGGGACCTGGTAATCAAGCGCATCATCCTTCCTCAAAGCGATCCTCGGGGCAAATGGACCCCTACATACGAAGGGCCATTTGTGGTTAAACATGTGTTCTCAGGAGGAGCCATGATTCTGACCACCATGGATGGTGACGACCTTCCTCACCTCGCCAATGCAGACATAGTAAAAAGATACTACGCATAAATAAAAGACCCGCTAGGTTGACATACCTAGGCAAAAATAAGGGCTTCCCGGTGAACCAAAAGGGTTCGGGTAAAAATAAGGGATGAAATGAAAAAAAATCTGTACACCCGGCAAGTCGAAAACCTGAAAAGGCGGCTTGGGCAAAAATGGGTATCCCGGTGGACTGAAAACCCGAAAGGGCGGTCCAGGCAAAAGTTAGGGATAAAGCGTAACACTATGTCTCATTGGATCACCTTCCATCCAGAATTCGACATCAATTATCTGGCTCAGACTTCGGCATCGATCAATCAGCTTCATCTTCAACTAAGCAACAAAGTGATGAGACGCTAGAAGACATAAAGGCGATAGCAGAGTTGGAACCCAGTGGGAATGTTATGCATGTAGCTGTTTTGTTTCCTTTTCAAAATTGTATAAACTTTGTGTTATTCGGCGGCGTTCTCTTACTAGGACGTCAGCCTCTTGTACAAAAAACGACTATTTACAGGCAAATTTCAAAATCAATACATATTCAGTTTTTCCAAACAAATTGCCAATTGTTTTTTCTTTTTTCTGTTTTGTCTTGCGAAGAACGTCCAATGTTCATTTTTGATATATGCATTTGACGTTAAATTGCTAATTCATAAATACTTGTATATGAAACAAAAGACTAATTACAGGTGACATCAGAAACAGGGGAAATATAGAGTTGTCTGATGCAGTCTGGTGGATTTGTCCGCCGAAGTTCCAAGGTAGATTCAACTGAAGAATGTGACCAAGTTATCTCAACTCCCCACAGAGTGAGACAAGATAGCAACATTCCCCAGCAGAGTATAGGCATTCCTCAGCAAGCATCCCCGACAGTCTTGATCTAAGATTGTTCCCCGGCGGAATACGGACACTCCAGTGGAATCATTTTCCAGTACAGTCCGAAAGTTTCCCCAGGAAATTTGGAATCCATATCCCCAGCAGGTCTTGAAGCTTATCCCCAGTAGATTCTGGAAGCTTATCCCCTGCAGAGTACGGACGTCTCTCCCGAGTTTTATTCAAAGTTATTCCTCACAAGGGCTTATAACTGGGTTATCCTCAGCTAATTGCCACGGAAGATCGCCCTCGGCGAAGTTCTTCCAATCCCCAGCGGAATTCATCAAAGTTCCCCAACATAACTTATCAACGCAATCCCCAGAGGAGTTTATCATTGTCATCCCCAGAGGAGTTTATCTTTGTTATCCCCAGCGGAGTCCATCATTGAAATCCTCAGTGAAGATCTCGTCAAATTTCAGCGAAGTATCTCTTCCCACAGAGTAATTCCCCTCAGAGTAATCTCTCCAACAAGTTTATTCCTCAACGAAGTCATCTTCTCCTACCGGTGTATTCTTGCAACCATTATCCCCAGCAGAAACGAAGAACTTTACTCTTCAACGTCAGCCCAGGATTTAATTCCCCGGCCGGTCGTCAAGGATTTATTTTCTTAGACGAAAATACATTCATAAACATTTCGCATTTCATACATCTTGCTCACATACATGATAAAGTGCATACGACACTATCTCATTTTGAACGTCATGACATCATGCATGTCATACACCATGACATTGCATACAACTGATGTTTTACCTTTTCAGGAAAAAGACAACTACCTTCAACTGACAACATTTCCAGATTCGATTCATGTATCCAGCCAGGGCATATCTGTTGACGACTATTTCCAGACTCAATTCCTGTATCTAGCCAGGGCACGTCTGAAGATTTCCAGATTCGATTCCTGTATCCAGCCAGGGCATATCTGTTGACGACTATTTCCAGACTCGATTCCTGTATCAAGCCAGGGCACGTCTGAAGAGTTTGAAGATTCGATTCCTGTATCCAGCCATGGCATATCTATCAACTACCACAATTCCAGATTCGATTCCTGTATCCAGCCAGGGCATATCTATTGACAACAATTCCAGATTCGATTCCTGCATCCAGCCAGGGCATATCTGTTGACGACTATTTCCAGACTCGATTCCTGTATCTAGTCAGGGCACGTCTGAAGAGTTCAAAGATTCGATTCCTATATCCAGCCAGGGCATATCTGTTGATGACTATTTCCAGATTCGATTCCTCTATCCAGCCATGGCATATCTGTGAGCAACTGATTGTAGACTCGACACCTGTATCTAGCCAGGGCATGTCTGCATGAAAAGATTGAAGATCAAACACCTATAACAAGCCAGGAAAACATCTGTCTTTCTCAAAATACACAAGTTCTCGCTAAGGAATCTCTTATGCGATCAACACTTCCAAATGGCATCTATAAGCCCATTCCCGACAAGGTTCTGTCACGTCTCCAGATGGCATCTATAAGCCCATCTCCCTATCCACCATCTCTCCAAATGGCATCTATAAGCCCATTCCCGACATCACCTTGCTGATACTCCAACATGCGAGTGCAAATTTCCGGGCACTCTAGTGTCCAATCTCCTTTTACCCTCGAGTCACGAAAGGCAAACTTGCCAATCTAACTCTTCAGGTTCAAGAAGATTGAACATGGGAAAATGTTGTACCCCAAAATTTGCCCTCCCATTTCCTCAACATTTTCTCATCACAAGACCCTTGAAGCTCAAGATCCAGTTAGGGTTTCCTCTGCTCAAGACTTCTCCTTGCATTGTTGACCCAAATTAGGGTTTGTGTTTGCACAAAGATGTTTTGACCTAAAATGCCTAAGATGACTTTCATGCTTCATGTTGGACTCCCAAGTTTATCCATACCAAGTTTCAAGTCTTGATTCCAAATTTTGCCCAGTCAATTGGACAGTTGACCTAGAAATCAACTGTATTGGGGAAAAGTCAACTGTGGCCAATTGACAGTCAAATTTCATGAAAATTGACCCACATCAACATTATGAACTCACATGAACCATTTGATCAAGTTTGGATCACAATTCCACAAGAAATTTGATCAGATCACCAAAAGGGCAAAATGGTCATTTTTAGGGTTTTGACTGCACAAAGACAATTTTTGACTGTTTGACCTAGCCAATGGCAAACCAAGCTCACATATGGACTCAAGGACCCCATGGAATTGTCTTGACATACTCAACAAGTTCAAAAGATCCCAAATGCACAAGATTGACAGTTGAATTTCCCAGTCAATTGATCAATTTTGACTGTATGCTGAAAAGTCAAACTTTGACTTTTTGGTCAAAATCAAGTGTCAAGATTCATTTTTCATCAAAACATGCCAAATCATGAAACTTGTTCATCAAGAAATCAAGAATTGCAAATTAGGGTTTGAAATGAAGATTTTTCATAACTTAGAATTTTTCTAAGTTATGAAAAACCCTAATTTTTTCCTAACTTTGTCCCACTTTCTCACCAAGATTAATTTGGATTCAAGCAAAAGTAAAAACATGAAAGTTGTAGACTATTGAAAAATCTACAACTTTGATTCACAAAGTTTTCCCAAAAGAAGCTTGTAGCTCAAGTTACAATTTTTGGAACAAGGGTACCAAACCATTCTTAACTTAGAGAAAATTTGACCTATTTTAGGCAAGGTTTTTACCTAACTTCAAGACCATTTTTCACATACTTCCACTTGGAATTTCAATTTTCATTTCAAAGATGGATTGTAGTACACATTCCAAGCTTTCCAAAATGTCCAAGAACTCATCAAACAACCTCATGGTTAGGGAGAATCAAATTTGGCAAGTTGGGAAAAACTCACTTTGTTCATGACCAAGTTACATGTCCATAACCTTGCATTTTTGAACTCAGCATACCTTAGGCTAGATTACAGGTCTTTTATCTCATCTACACTCCATAATTTAATGCCAATCCTTTGTTCCAAGGTGTTGTTCTATGAGTTTGGACATTATATGCAAGATTAATCCATTTTTAGATAAAGCATAATATCCATTTTAGAAAAGTTTCACTTTATGTCAATTAACAATCCAAGCAAGTACAGTTCAAATCTCCTTGGCACAAGTTTATGGGCTAATTGCACTGATCAAGGCCAAGGTTTGCAGCACATTAGGGGGGCCTCTACCTGTCTAAAAACTCAGGTGGCCATCTCTTGCTTAAGTGTGAAGAAAACTAGCATAACACTACACAACTTTCATCTTAGTGAACACAGGCTTAAGAAAAGACTTTGTACATTTTCTAAACATCCTAACTGAGCTAGAACACGAGTCAACCACCTCCATTGCCTTCCCATTCACAGAATCACCATTGAACTGCCCAAAACAGGGCATCCCTGCAGTTTGAATTCCATAGCTCCATCCTTTCATGCATTCTTGCTAAAACCACTTCAAACACATCCCACATCATCCCTTGAAACTATTCCAAACCTCAAACACGACCTGTAACACTCCCAAGCAACATCACCATTTTCATTTTCTTGTTTTGCAGTTGAAGTTCCATAGCACGATTCACTTGGTTTCAAGACAAAGTAAAGCTTGGAATAGCATCCCTGGACATCAAGGAAGTTGTACCAATCATCACCTTGCATTGAAGACACCTCCATCACCAGATACAACTTCAACTGAACAGGTAAGTTCATGAACTCGTATCTCTCTATCCAGGCATTGTTAGCTTTAGGTTTGTGAAGAAAATATGTCATATTCATAGCCCTGAACATGCCCATGTAATTAGTTTTCATTTATATTATGTGTGCTGAGAGAAATTAATGTCTGAACTTGGAATAAAAATTAGGTTAGGAATTGGGGGAGAAGAAATTCTCTCTCATTTCTGAGAGTTAAATCATGTTCTTTATATGTATGGACTCGTGAGAGGATGCTTGACATTTTTTGTGTTGTGAGTTTTCATTAAAAGTCAAAGAATCAGGTTCTTGTAATGGAAGCAAAGAGGCGCGTGTTTTTGTTCAAACAAGAATGCTGGAGGTTGAAGAAGCTCCACTTGGGCTGGGCTTGATTTGTCATTTCTGTTTACACACCATTTTTATTTTGACACCCCCTTGGCCCATTGTGCTTATTTTAATCATTTTTTGACTTTTGTTTTTTATTCCTGACTTATTTATTTTTCCTCATAATATTAAAAATATAAAAAACATTTTTTACACCATTTTTGAATTTATTAGGCATTTATTTGTTTAGAATAGATATTTGTACATAAAATAAATACATAAACATTTTTATTTAAAAATACTAAAAATAATGCAAACCTATTTTATCTCTGATTTTTATTTTATTGTCTCTCTTGAAAACATTTTATATCAAAAATACTTTTTTTTGTAAATATTAAATATTATATTTTTTACACATATTTAATATATTTATCATATAATACAAATACATATATATTTATTAGTATATTTAGGTTAAAAAATACAAAAATATATACACTTTTATTTTATTAATATTTGACATTAAAAATACCTTTTTGACAAATATACTTCATTTTTATTTTATTTTTGTACATAAATAATAAATATTATACATATTAAATAATTAATACTTTTTATTTAATAAATTAGGGTTTTGCCCTAAACATAAAAAATCCAAAAATTAATACTTTTTATTTTATTTATTTGACACATAAAAAATACCTTTTTTTCATACATATAAAAAACATTTTTTTTGCATCTTGCATATTTATTCCATTTTATTTAATTGTTGTATATTAATTACCTTGTATAACTCCAAATTGATGTAATAGTCTAGGTTTAAATTCCTTGTCAAAAATACCCCCATTTGAACATTTGTACCCCCTTTCCCATATGGTGTTGTAATAACTTAGGAACTTTATTTTTCTCACTTTAATGCTTTCTAATTATACCATGTTAGAATTAGGGTTTGTATGCGAATCAAAAATAACAAAAATAGTTTGACCTAAATTCAAGATAAATAAGCATGAAAATGGACAACACTAATCACACTTGCACCCCTAGGGTATTCCACTTGTTGCCTTCAATAAATGGGCCATATTGCATGTTAGGTCTCTTTGGGCAAAAACAAAACAATCAAATGATCATAGTCCCTCAATGACGCTTTCGAAAGTTGCCTAAAAATGATCAAGTCCCTCAAAGGAAAGATTGCCCAAAGATACTTGGCACCATTGCGATTATGGTCTAAACAATGACCCGCGCCCGTCCCTTTCACATCCTAACACAAGATTGTCCACCAAATGCAATGGTGGAACAAAATTGTTAAAAGGGTTAAAAACATAGGAGAAATCTTTGAGAAATTTAGGAGTAGATAACCTCTTAGTTACTTGAATCAAACTTGCAAAACAAAACACTTGCCTATTTTTAAACCACACCTCACAACACTTTCAAAACAAACTTTCAAAAACAAATGAAAACCTTTTCAAAAGACATACACCTTTGTATACATCCCAACATGGATCATTACAAAGGTTGCCACCACATTGGCTTCTTTTTAAAACATTTTTCAAACCCACACACACAAAGCACCATTTCAAACAATTGAAAATTAAGGCAAGTTGATCTAAGCAAGTAACTAAGAGCCCATGGATAACCATGGATAGAAAGGGTGCAAATACCTTCCCTTTCTATAATCTACTCCCCGAACCCAAGAAAACATCTCAAAGGTTTTTGCTGTGCTTTTTAACCTTTCCTTAGGATAAAATAAAAAGTCGGTGGCGACTCTTGCTCAACCGAAACATTTGCGAATACAAACGCAAAACCATAGTCAGTTCTCCCACCGTATCACATAATGCTAATGAAATAACTCTGTGGGGATATTCCATATACATTAAAGAGATGCTTGTCACTGCTTAGCAGGACACATGTGCCAAATAGTTTTAATCACGTTCACATGCATATGTTCGTTCAATTTTAACCATTGGACATTTTTGTACTCAAAAACAAAAAACAGAAAGTTTGCACTTCAAAGTATATTTGTATTGATATTTTGCCCATGAATAGGGGTTTTTGTACAAAGAGACAGAGATCCTAGTAAGAGGAAATCGTCGAAAGGAAAACAAAAATTGAAAACAAAAACAAATAGCTATGTGGAAATAATCTCATTGCATTCCAACTCTGCTATTGCCTCAATGTCTTTGAATGCCCCTTGCCGTTGACAGAAGTTGATTGGATTGATCTTGGACCGTTTGAACTCGAACCTTGGTAATAAAGTTGACGGTGGTGATCCCGTGGGACATAGTCATATGCTTTTAATCCTTAACTTTTGCATGGACCTCCCTTTCGGGTTTTCAGTCCACCAGGATACCCATTTTTGCCCAAGCCGCCCTTTCGAGTTTTCAACTTTTCGGGTGTATAATCTTTTGCATATATCCCTAATTTTTGCACAAATATTTTGGTTTATCGGGATGCCCTTATTTTGCCTAGGTGTGTCAACCTAACGGGTCTCTTATGCGTAGTATTTTTTAACTATGTTCGCGTTCACAGGATGTGGGAAGTCTTCACTGTCCATGGTAGTCAGCATCATGGCACCCCTAGAGAACACTCTCTTGACAACAAATGGCCCTCCATAGGTGGGAGTCCATTTTCCCCTGGGGCCGCCTTGTGGTAGAATGATGCACTTTATTACCAAGTCACCGACTTGATATACTCGAGGCCTGATATTTTTGTTGAAAGCCTTGATCGTGCGTTTTTGGTACATCTGATCATGACAGACAACAGCCAGTCGTTTTTCATCGATCAAGTTCAGTTGATCCAATCTTGTCTGAATCCATTCGTCTTCGCCTAGGTCTGCTTCATTCATAATCCTTAGTGAGGTAATCTAAACTTCCACTGGCAGGACGACTTCCATGCCATAGACCAAAGAAAAGGGAGTTGCCCCAGTTGATGTTCTAGCTGAAGTACGGTAGCCATGAAGAGCAAACAGTAACATCTCATGCCAGTCCTTGTAGGTTACTACCATCTTTTGCATAATCTTCTTGATGATTTTGTTGGTCGCTTCCACTGCACCATTCATTTTAGGTCTATAAGGAGAAGAATTGTTATGCTTAATTTTGAACTGAGTGCAAAGTTCCATAATCATAGCATTGTTGAGGTTAGTCCCATTGTCAGTGATGATCCTTTCAGGGATACCATATCGGCAGATGAGGTTATGTTTGATGAACCTGGCTACCACGTTCTTTGTGACTGAGGCAAATGAGGCGGCTTCGACCCACTTGGTGAAATAATCGATAGAGACAAGAATGAAGAGATGTCCATTAGAAGTAGTGGGTTTGATCTATCCAATCATGTCAATGCCCTACTGTTGGCTCCTAAATTCGACACCCTTGTTTCATTAATGTCAGCCATTAAAGCTGAAGGATGTTTTCGACCAGCTAGGTCCGTCGAAATGCCCATCGAAAGATGGCAATGTACTTAGAAGATTTCTTCCAAGGGAGAAGTTGGTTTCCTTCGACGTCGAAGGTGTTTCTCGTCGAAGATGCTTCTCGACGAAGGTTTTCGATGGTTCAGAATGGAGCGGTTTGAAGTTCAAGCATTTGGAGGGAAAACGGTTTCCAGCAGTTACCAAGTGCAACATGCAAATATCTGGAGCGTCGAACGTTGAGAACGTGCCAAGTGGGATCATCTCGAAGCAGTGTAACTGCCCGACGGTTACTTGGGATGTTTTAGTATAAATAGTAGTAGTTCACGCAGATTCTCGCGTGTGTTCACAAATATATACAAAGTCACTCATATAGATTCGAGTACCCAGCGTGTGAGAAAGAATTGTTGAGAAATGTATGTGTGAAACACCAACTTTATTAATCAAAGTCATTTACTTTTCCAGAAATTTACTTGCTTTCTTCTTTACTTTCCTGTCGAAATCCTTTACTATTAAGCCTTCATTTATTTTACCAAGCCTACTTCTTCATGCAATTTACTTAAAGCCTCTTTATTTTATTGCCATTTAACCAATATCCAATTTAATCAAAACCTCAAAATCAACCTATGTCCTAGGATCAATCTGATCGATCTTGCGAGTAACCAAATAAGTAACCATTTGGAGGATCAGCGGTTGTTTACCAATAACCACGGTAAACAAATTGGCACACCTGGTGGGACTGTGTGTTGATTGTTGAAAATAATCTCATCTTTTCGAGGAGCGTTGTATGTTATTGAGAAGTGGTAGAATATACACTAACGATAACAATACTGCCAGAAGAAGGGAAGAGATGGCGAATCCGCCAAACAATAACGAAATCCCACAAACGAATGTGGGAGCAACGGTTATCTCGACCGTAAGTGAAGCGACAACTGCTGGTTCGACACCAGCAGTAACGGTCACAGCAACGGGGCCATTACCTCCGTTCACAGGCCCCAGAGTGCCTTTGGGAACTCCCCCACCAAGGGGAAATTTAGGCATAAGGCCTTTTGTTCCCCCTGGATTTATGACAGGCGGTCATAATCGAGAGCCACTCTATGGCATGCCAACTTCTGACTTGGCTGGCCTGACGAATGCTGCGTCCACTTTTTCAGACCCTTTAGTGAGTGCCTCTTCGCCACTCCAAGGCTCTGGAGTAGGCATGGCGAATAGAAATAGGACCCAACTCTTAGGAGGAACGTCCCAAGTAGCCCATGGCCTTACAAATGCCTCGACAGCAGTCTTGAGGCAACAAGTGGACGAAAGCAACCATGATATGGTGCAAATGTTGGCACAAACTTTGAGTACAGTGCTAAAACCTCTAATACAAAACACTACTCAATCGAATCAGCAGATGACAGCGCAAATGACGCGTTTGGCTGATTTTTTTGGAGTACCCCAACCTATTCGACAGCCCCGAAGGGCGCAAATAAGGGGAAACCAGGGTATATTCTTAGAGGAAGAAACCACCATCAACCAGGTTCAACAGCCTGTCGAAGAAAACCTTAGGGCACGATTGGAGCAACCCGTCGAGGAACCTAGGGTAATAACCCCAGAGGTAAGGTTAGTTAACAGAAACCAAAATGCTGACGAAGTAGTTCAGCATATCCAATACCAAAACACGGGTTTGGAAAACAATCTGGCAACCATGATCGAAAGGATCATGACTCAAAATGGGATGAACATGGGCTTTCGAAGGCCCAACTTTACGTCCCCATTGTCAGAATACGTGTTACAAACAGACTTACCTCCTAGATGTAAAGTCCCCAAATTCACTAAGTTCTCTGGGGACACGACAGAATCTACTGTCGAACATGTGGCGAGATACTTGATCGAAGCAGGAGATATTTCGAATAACGAAAATCTGAGGATCAAGTACTTCCCAAGTTCTTTAACAAAAAACGCTTTTACTTGGTTTACAACTCTCCCTCCCAATTCGATCCATCATTGGACCCAGTTGGAAAGATTGTTCCATGAACAATTCTACATGGGGCAAACCAAGATAAGCCTGAAAGAATTGGCCAGTGTAAAGAGACGTTTCACTGAACCTATAGACGAATATCTAAATAGGTTTAGGTTGCTCAAGGCGAGATGTTTTACACAAGTGCCGGAACATGAGTTAGTCGAAATAGCCGCAGGCGGTTTAGATTATTCCATTAGGAAGAAGCTAGACACCCAATACCTGAGAGACATGGCCCAACTGGCCGATAGAGTTCGATAGGTAGAACGCCTCAAAGCTGAAAAAACAAAGGCAACGAAAGCTCATAAGAGAGAGAGGATAGCGTACGTTGAGATGGATGACGAAGATCCAGAATCCTTCGACGATACTATAACTGTCGAAGAAGGAGAAGTCGATTTAGCGGAACTAAAACAAGGGCCACCATACTCTTGTAAACTGTTAGTCCCCTCAAGTGGGAAAAATCCCATTGGTCCAGAAAGGACCAACGATAGGTTCCCCAAAAAGACTTATAGTTTTGACATCACAAAATGTGATGAGATCTTTGACTTGCTTGTAAAAGATGGCCAAATGATAGTACCCCCAGGGGTAAAAGTGCCTCCTTTTGATCAAAGAAAGAAGAGAGGCTTTTGCAAATATCATAATTTTTTGGGCCATAAAACTTCTCAATGTTTTCTTTTCAGGAATCTTGTGCAAGACGCTATCGAAGAAGGGAGGTTGAAGTTTGCTGACAAGACCCCCATGGCTGTCGACTCAAATCCGTTGCAAGCTGAAGCCCACTATGCTGAGCCTTCTGAGGTGAATGTGATCGAGGCAACCAGGAGCCAGTCGAAGAGGCCAGGAATCACAATGGTCGAAGTCTCAAAGGACCATATCAACATGCCAATCTTTTGCAGTTTTTCTGGGAATTTATCCAGAAAGACAATTGAAGCAGTTCAGAAAGCGGTCGAAAGCCCAAAGCTGGAGACCGTTGAAGCACAAAAAACTGGACCAAAACCCAGTTCCCACTTGGCCACAGTTCAAGGCCAGACGGAGAATTTGGAGATTCAAATGAACCAGCTGACCCTTGCCAGCAAAGATACAATGAATATCAACATGGTCGAACTCTCTGACCCAAAAGCATCAGAAGAGGCCATGAGGCAAGAACAAGCTAATAAGACTGCTTTCCCTCGGGAAAATGAAAATATGGCAGATTTCCTGCAAAGATGCCAGAAAAAGAAATCAGAGGTGATGCTGTGTCCAAGATGCAGTTCGATCTTTGACAAAAAAGCTGCTGAGCACATTCAAGGCGTAAGAGCAGCGAATAAGAGAAGGGAAAATGTTGATCTTCGACATGACCCCAGAAGAGCCTCCCAAAGAGGTTCAAACCAAGAAAAGAGGCCATTGACTTTCAAGCCTCCAACAAATGTGCCGGTAGATACCTGGTACAAAACCTCTGGTCGAAAAAGGCCAAGTGAGGAGAGATGGCACTCTTTCGACGTGCCAAGGGGTTCATATTTAACACAAAAGAAAGAGCCTCAAGTTGCTGCACCTAAAGTTGCACAAGTGTCAAGCAACTACAAAGGGAAAAATCCCATGTCTCGATCTCAATGGAGGAGATACCAAAGGAGACGAAAAGCTGAGAGGGAGGCTGCCAACGAACCAAAGGCAGAAACCAGTTCAAATGTTCCTCTAAGGAAGCAAAGGAAACCTCTAGAAAGAGAGCCAGTAACCAACAGGCTAGTTTGGCCTAACCAAGGTGAAGTCGAAGACGAAGACGGTTCTGAGTCTGATGATACTTTGGACATAATGGTGAATATAGTCTCAGTGCTGCCCAGAGAATTCAACCGACAGGTGGAGGTCGAAGCAAGTGACTGGGAAGTGGAGCAAGAAATGGCCTAACATAGGCCAGTATGCTATTTCGTCATGGACAATGGCACTACTGAGGAACAAAATGGGTTTTTCGAGCCACCTACAGAGGCGATGAAAAATCACCTCAAGCCTTTATAAGGGCTAAACTCGAAGAAACTACAGTGAATAAAATATTGGTGGATTATGGGGCAACCATCAACATTATTCCTCACTCTATGCTAAGGAAAATTGGCAAGAGGGATGAGGACATTAAGCCTCACAATATGGTCTTGTCGAACTATGAGGGCGGCATAGGGACCACTATGGGAGTGATCCAGCTGGATATCAAAGTAGGATCCATCCTTCGACCAACAATGTTTATGGTCATATCGGCCAAACCGAACTACAATCTTTTGTTGGGCCGTGAATGGATTCATGGTGTTGGAGCTGTGCCATCATCAATGCACCAGAGGCTGCTCCTATGGCGTCCAGATGGGATGGTCGAAAACATAAAGGCAGATCAAAGATATTACCTGGGCGAAGTGAATCACCTGGGGTTGGCAGATTTCGACAAGAACTTGGCTCACATAGGGCCATGTCCAACACCTGACTTCGACATGGCGCCAGCGCCAAATACTTTTTGTTCCCTATACCTGCATCCTGAGCATGGTTTCCAATGGGACAGAGAAGACTTGTCCCACATAGACTTCAGTGGGTTAACTGATATCCAACCAACTGGTTGGGGAAGTGAATTCAGTGATAATGACTGAGTCACAATCTTTGAAGCGAATTTCGGCTTATGTAGCCGAAACTAAGATGATAACGGCTCTCGAAGCCGAAGTGAAGTACATGGCCACACAGGCCAATGATCAACAGTTATCTGCTGCAGGTCCAGGAAAGGATTTCGATCCAGAACCCCCTGATATCATGCAAGAAGAAATGCAGGAACAGAGGCTCGACGCCATCTATGACGATGAGCCTTTGGGCTTCGAAAAGGACCCCTTGGCGAACAACATTAAAATGTTAGCGCAAGATCCTGTAGAAGAAATCAACTTAGGCGAAGGGTCAGAGAAAAGGCCAACTTACATCAGCGCCAAAATTGACCCAGAACTTAGGTTGGAAGTAATCCAATTGTTGAAAGAGTTCAAGGACTGTTTTGCATGGGATTACGACGAAATGCCTGGTCTCGACAGAGGATTGGTAGAACTTCAGTTGCCAATCAAACCTGGGAAGAAGCCAATCAAGCAAAGTCCAAGACGCTTCGCTCCAGAAATACTGTCGAAGATCAAAACGGAAGTCGAAAGGCTTCTGAAATGCAAATTCATACGCGTTACAAGGTATGTCGAATGGATTGCAAACATTGTGCCAGTAATTAAGAAAAATGGTACATTGAGGGTGTGCATAGATTTCAGAGATTTGAATGCTGCTACGCCCAAAGATGAATATCCTATGCCTGTGGCAGAAATGCTAGTCGATTCTGCCGCTGGCTATGAATACCTGAGTATGCTCGATGGTTATTCAGGATATAATCAAATATTCATTGCTGAAGAGGATGTGTCGAAAACAGCTTTTCGATGCCCTGGGGCCCTAGGCACTTACGAATGGGTAGTGATGCCTTTTGGCCTAAAGAACGTTGGGGCAACATACCAGCGAGCAATGAATTTTATCTTCCATGATTTTATTAACACTTTTATGCAAGTATATATTGATGACATTGTTATAAAATCTGTTTCCAGGAAGAATCATATTGACCACCTTCGACAATCATTCGAAAGAATGAGAGAACATGGTCTGGAGATGAACCCTTTGAAGTGTGCATTCTGTGTGAAAGCTGGAGATTTCTTGGGCTTCGTTGTCCACAAGAAAGGAATCGAAATCAACCAGAACAAGACGAAGGCAATTCTGGAAGCGAAAGCGCCATCGAATAAGAAGGAACTGCAATCTCTGTTAGGCAAGATAAATTTCTTAAGGAGATTTATATCTAAACTAAGTGGGAAAGCTCAGGCCTTTTCACCCTTACTTCGACTGAATAAAGAGGGGTTCGAATGGGGGCAAGAGCAACAAGAAGCCTTCGACAAAATCAAATGGTACCTCACTAAGCCACCTATTTTGGTGCCTCCTTGTAGCAATAGGAGTATGAGATTGTACATAGATGCATCCGACAAAACTTTGGGAAGCATGTTAGCCCAAGAAGATGAGAATGGAGTCGAAAGACCCATTTACTATCTTAGTAGAGTTTTGAACGATGCAGAAACTAGATATAGCGAAGTTGAAAAATTGTGTCTATGTCTGTATTTCTCTTGTACAAAACTCAAGCAATATATAAAACCAGTTGATGTGTATGTTTCGTCTCATTTTGATGTTTTCAAGTATATGTTGTCAAAACCTATCTTGCACAGTCGAATTGGCAAGTGGGCATTAGCATTAACTGAATACTCCTTAACCTTTATGCCTCTTAAGGCAGTGAAAGGACAAGTGGTTGCAGACTTTATAGTCGACCACTCAATTCAAGTTGAGGATATTAATTATGTGGAGATAGAACCTTGGAAATTCTACTTCGATGGTTCCAGCCATAAAGATGGAACAGGAGTAGGAGTCTTGATCATTTCTCCAGAAAAAATTCCAACAACATTCAAGTACAAGATATCAGGTTCTTGTTCGAACAATGAGGCTGAGTACGAAGCTCTAATTACTGGCCTTGAAATATTGTTGGAATTGGGGGCAACTCGAGTCGAAATAATGGGAGACTCAGAGTTAGTCATTAAGCAAGTCACAAAGGAATATAAGTGCATAAGAGAAAATCTCATTATGTACTTTGTGATAGCAAATCGTTTATTGAAAAAATTTGAAATGGTCAATATTCGACACATACCCAGATTGGAAAATCAAATAGCCAACGACTTGGCACAAATTGCATCTGGGTAAAAGATTTCAAAAACGAGATTACAAAGAGCAATCGAAGTTCGAGAAAAGATAAAAGCAACTTGTTTATCACCAACAGACTTGGAATCGACAAGACTAGGATATACTGATCAAAGTAACTTCGAAATTTCGTTCATAGATAATTTGTCAGAACAAGATTGGAGGAAACCCATTGTGGATTATCTTCAAAATCCAGGAGCTTCGACAGAACGAAAAACAAAGTACAGGGCGTTGAGTTATGTACTCATGGGTAATGAGTTATACAAGAAGACGCCTGAAGGGGTATTGCTAAAATGCTTAAGTGAAACTGAGGCATACGTAGCCCTTTCGACTACGCACGCTGGAGCATGTGGGGCTCACCAAGCAGGCCATAAGATGAAATGGTTGTTGTTTCGACAAGGACTATACTGGCCCACTATGCTGAAAGATTGTGTTGAGTTCGCCAAAGGTTGCCAAGAATGTCAAGTCCATACAGGCATCCAGCATGTACCAGCAAGCGAACTTCACTCGATAGTGAAACCTTGGCCCTTTAGAGGATGGGCGTTGGACCTCATTGGAGAGATTCGACCAGCATCATCAAAGAGTCAGAAGTATATACTGGTAGGCATTGATTATTTTACTAAGTGGATCGAAGTTATCCCTTTAGTCAATGTAGACCAAGAAAATGTCATTGA
Source organism: Vicia faba (assembly GCA_948472305.1). Lineage (NCBI taxonomy): Eukaryota > Viridiplantae > Streptophyta > Magnoliopsida > Fabales > Fabaceae > Vicia > Vicia faba. Next base: position 1,313,701,258 of record OX451741.1, on the reverse strand, counting down.
ATTTATTCAAAAGAACATTATCTTTAGGTATGGAATCCCTGAGACTATAACTACTGATCAAGGATCAGTTTTCACTGGTCGAAAGATGCAGGAATTCGCTCAGGAAACAGGTTTCAAACTCCTAACATCAACGCCTTATTATGCACAGGCAAATGGTCAAGTCGAAGCAGCGAACAAAGTAGTGATTGGCTTGATAAAAAAGCATGTTGGGAAGAAACCAAAAAATTGGCATAAGACGTTAGACCAGATTTTGTGGGCTTGTCGAACGTCCCCAAAAGAAGCCATAGGTACAACACCATATAGGCTAACTTTTGGCCATGATGCAGTGTTGCCAGCAGAAATTTGTCTTCAATCTGCAAGGGTTCAGAGACATTATGATATTCCCTCTGAAATTTATTGGGATATGATGTTAGACGAACTGGTGGATTTAGACGAAGAAAGATTGCGCGCTCTTGACCTACTCAGGCTTCAGAAGAAAAGAGTAGAAGACTCTTATAATAAAAAGGTGAAACCTAAGGTATTTTCGCCTGAAGAACTAGTTTGGAAGGTGATTCTTCCCATGGATCGAAGGGATCGAAGCATGGGAAAATGGTCACTCAAATGGGAAGGACCATTCAGAGTTATCCAGACTTTTTCTGGTGGAGCCTATGAAGTCGAAGAGCTAGGTGAAGATAAAAGGCTTTTGAGAGTAAATGGTAAATATTTGAAAAAATACAAACCTACACTCCAAGAGATAAAAATAAAATAACAAAGTAATGACTAAATTAACCATAAAAAAGCCAAAATGGAAATTTTTTATAATTTAGCCAAGATGGCAATGTTGTCGAATACATATTACAAAATATGGTTAAAAAAGCTGAATCAATCAGAAGGGAATGGAGTCCTTGAGTCGAAGGTATTTGATTTGCTGCATCTCCAATCTTTTGTTGCACCAGGCATTCGCCTGCACAAGCTTGGCAATCTGATCGTCGAAGCCTTGAGCTTTCTCAGCAAATTCTAGGCCGTGTGTGATTTCAGTTTGACTTTCGGTGTCTGGGACGGTCGAGAGAAGTTCCTCCTTGCGCTTAGTATTGGCATTTATCTTAGCCTCTATTTCTTCGATTTGCACCCTGAAGGAAGCATTCTCTCGATCGATGGCATCAACTTCTTCTTGTCTAGATGCTTTTTGCTTCGACAACTCCGCAATTCGAGAAGTTGTCTCTACTACAGCAGTCCATGCAGAAGAGCTTTTGCCATATAACACTTCAAGTTGGCTATTAAATCCCCTTTGTCGCCGATAATCTGCTGAGACTTGATCAATAATGGAGTGTAACTCCATGATAAAGCCTGAGACTTCTGGAGGCACAGCTAACAAGTCTACGGCATTCAAGACAGCCCCAAAATATGATGGAGCAGTAGGGTCCACCTCCAAAGCTTTCATCAAATCCTTCTTGAAAAACTGAGCCTTAACCTTCGTCAAAGCCTCATCGAGAGGAGAAGTTTCAGTGGACTTTCCCGACAGAGTAGGAACCTCCTGGCTAGCGTCAGACGAACTTTTGCTCTCGATGATGGCGTTCAGATAGCTAACAGGGTCAGTTTGCTTCAAGAGTTCTAAGTCCTCTTTCGACCTGTGCTTTGTTGAGGTAACAACCTTTGCAACAACATTGTCTTGGGTTTGAGGCTGTTGAGTAGCATTTGCCTCGACTTGACTTTTTCGACTCGGGCTGCGGCAGTACCAGCGTCATCATGGTTCCCTTCGCCGGCGTCATCTTGGTTCCCTTCGCCAGCGGCACCTTGATCCTCTTCGCCAGCGTTGCCGTGGTTCCCTTCGTCACGGTTCTCTTCTGACAGATCCACCACCTGAATCTCTTGTGGCTGTTGCTCTTCTGTTTGTGGATCTTCTGTTGGTTTTCCTGCCGTCTCAGCATTGGCCTCATTTATTTCAGTATGGGCTTCGTCATTCTCCAAGCCTTTTTCTTGTGGCCTGCTGAGTTCAGCAGACTCCAATGTTTCAGAAGTCCTTGGCGGTGAGCTTTCAGTGGTGTCCTGAAAAGAGAAGAAGAAGAATCTTCTAAATTCGAAAGAGACATAGTCGAATGTAGGTGTCTACACCTGAATTACAAAGAGATCTAAGAGATTACCTGTAAATTAGCTTCAGCCCCAGGGCTGGAATTGTCGCTTTCGACAGGCTTATTGAGAAGAACGTTTAATTCCTCCTCCGTTGGCTCCTCAATGATTACTGGAGGTGGCCTGGGTTTTCTCCCAGCAACCTTTATTCTAATTGTTCGACCAGCAGCCTCAGGAAGAGGAACGTCCTTCTTCAGCTTTCGCCTTTTTAGAGGAGCAGGGGGAGAATCATCTTCTTCGTCGCTCCCGGATTCGACCATCAGTGCTGGCCGTTTCTTGGGCGAAGGTGCCTAAAAAACCAATGGGAATTCGATTTAGCAGTTGCATCGAAAGTTAAAGAATTAAAGCCAGAAGAAGATAATGAAAGTCTGGTTACCGGTGCAGAAGCCTTTTTCGAAGGGCCTTCCCCCTGCTGGTTTGTTGTGGTCTTCGCCGGCGCTATAGTCTTTGCCGGCGGTGGAGGTTTTGTTGAAGGGCCTCCTCCCTGTTGGCCTTCTGCAGCCTTCTTGGCTGCAGGCTTTCGAACAACTGAAAGCAGATAAAATAATTAACAGGATAGCAGTCGAAAGAGAAAGACAGAGTAATTTGAAAGGAGGAACTTACATTTCTTTATTTTGTCCAAGACAAGGACAAAAGATTTCTGAAGCTCATCCACGAAGTCCTTCTCGTCGAAAAACTCCTCAGCGTAATAACTTTTCCACCACTCCCCGAAGGATGGTGAGCAAAGAAAGTTAAGCTGGTAGTCAAACAACGAAAGAACTGTTCGACCAGCATATCTGCCGATATGCTTAGTGGCAGCTTCTTCAGTGTAGTCGTTGCAGAAGTACAACATAGACTTCTCCCTTGGAAAAATCGGAGAAGGTAGTGTTTGAATAATACCAAACTGGCGAGACACCAGGTTTGGTTGATATGCAATCAGACTCAAGTGAGTCTTAGAGCTCCTGAATCGAAGAGGCATGATTCTTGGTGTGAGGAACGCCTCCCACATTGTTGTATGTTCGTCAACCTGAGGACCACTCGACGTCCTAGGATGTGGCCTTGTGAACCACTCTAGGCCAACCTTCCGTCGAGCAAACGTAGCCATAGTTGAAGCAAACTCTTTCCTTCTAGCAAACATCAGAACGAAGTTTGTGAAAGTTTGCTGAAGCTCCAGTCCATCTTCCATTGGAGTCAGCAGAGCCAGTCTGGTTCCTTCGACACGTCTGTTCGCTATCTCTGGAGCCTGCTCATTTATCTGAATCTTCTTAGGCAAGAAAGATTCGAAGGTGGCATTGAGCCACAGTTGGAGCAGCCAAAAAGGTCCAGCAAGCAGCAGACTGGCCCTGTTCTCGATAATCTTCAGAAGAGTCGCTCCATTACTAATCGACTCATACAGGCTAGCCAAAATCAATTATGCCAAACAGATATTTTGGCCATGATGGAGTTGAGTGGCGAGAGTGACCATCTTCTTGGTCACCTGTAAAGACTTGGAACAAAACACGAAGCGTGTCAGCCATAAGGCTAGAAACGCAATGTGTTCGACATTCGACACAGCATCTGTCGACCTGTCGTGGTAGTGATTGATGAAGGTGGTGTAGGTTGGTTTTGTGGCAGAGAATCCAATTTGATCCTCCGACATTTCCTCTAGGTCGAAGTAGTCCCCAGTGGGTCGAAGGCCAGTGATGGCGGCCACATCGAAGAGTGTGGGAGTCAGCATTCCACAGGGAAGATGGAAAGTGAAATGGGTGTAGTCCCAGAAGAGGAGAGAAGCTATCAACATCTCTGGGGAATAGTTAAGACCTGTCTTCGACAGCATGACCAGGTCGAATATCCCCATGTCTTTCCAGATCGAAGCTTGGCGTTTCTCCATTTTTTCCAGCCAAGCACTGTAATCAGGAGTAAGGCTAGGGCCAGACCTGAAAGCCCTAACACCTTTGTTGAAGAAACGGAGGTCGATTTTCTCTTTAGCAGGGTCTTCATTATCCTCTGCATCTTTCTTGGCACATGCGACCGGTTTGAGTCTCTCAACTACCGGAAAATAACTTTTGATCTTCATGGCCTCAGCAATGCTTGGGTACAATGGGCCAGACATAGCAAAGATCTGGTTGGAATATCCAACCGGGATCATAAGGTGGCGTGAGTAAGCATCACGTACAGCAATGTCCAAAGGTTCAGGGACCCTTCGTTGGCCCGTGGGAGTTACTACTGGAGCGGTCGAGAAAACCCTAGGTTTGACGTTTCCAGATGGTACTTTGGCGCTAGGAGCATTGGAAGAACCAGATGCCATTGTTGGTAGTGAGGTTGAAGACGAAGTGAAGGAAAAGAGGTTTGCAAAGTTGACAAGTTTGAATGCAAATGAGGAATTCTGAAAGCAAGGTTGCGTAAAAAGTCCCACAATGGGTGATTACTGCTATTTATAGTAGTGGGGGAAATCCCCAAATTCGAGGACATTAAATGCCATTTAATGTTGCAGAAGGTAGTGGGGCACGTGGCGTCTCCCTGTTGTTTTAGCCGTTCTGCAGAAATGGAAGGGTGCAGCGTGCGCCCTCGTTTTTGGGAATTGTCATAATGACAATTTCTGAAATGACGTTTGGCACACTGCACGCCGTACTGAGGTGACGTCTTAGGTACGGATAAATGATGGTTTTTCTTGGGATTGTCAGTGGTTGGTAGAAGACAACAAAAAGTGCACAATTTAATTTGTGACTAAGAATGAACAGACAGGTGTCAAATGGCGTTTCAAAGAATGCCTTTTTCTTTCAGAGTCGAAATAAGGCATTCTTGGGGGGCAATTTGTTGGCTCCTAAATTCGACACCCTTGTTTCATTAATGTCAGCCATTAAAGCTGAAGGATGTTTTCGACCAGCTAGGTCCGTCGAAATGCCCATCGAAAGATGGCAATGTACTTAGAAGATTTCTTCCAAGGGAGAAGTTGGTTGCCTTCGACGTCGAAGGTGTTTCTCGTCGAAGATGCTTCTCGACGAAGGTGTTCGATGGTTCAGAATGGAGCGGTTTGAAGTTCAAGCATTTGGAGGGAAAACGGTTTCCAGCAGTTACCAAGTGCAACGTGCAAAGATCTGGAGCGTCGAACGTTGAGAACGTGCCAAGTGGGATCATCTCGAAGCAGTGTAACTGCCCGACGGTTACTTGGGATGTTTTAGTATAAATAGTAGTAGTTCACGCAGATTCTCGCGTGTGTTCACAAATATATACAAAGTCACTCATATAGATTCGAGTACCCAGCGTGTGAGAAAGAATTGTTGAGAAATGTATGTGTGAAACACCAACTTTATTAATCAAAGTCATTTACTTTTCCAGAAATTTACTTGCTTTCTTCTTTACTTTCCTGTCGAAATCCTTTACTATTAAGCCTTCATTTATTTTACCAAGCCTACTTCTTCATGCAATTTACTTAAAGCCTCTTTATTTTATTGCCATTTAACCAATATCCAATTTAATCAAAACCTCAAAATCAACCTATGTCCTAGGATCAATCTGATCGATCCTGCGAGTAACCAAATAAGTAACCATTTGGAGGATCAGCGGTTGTTTACCAATAACCACGGTAAACACCTACATTGCAAATGGCCACAGAGCGGTCATGACGTTCATAGGGATAATAGGCACATGGACCTTGTCAGCATAGATTTGGCATTTGTGGTAAGTTCTTGAATGGTGATGGCAATCAGTCTCTGTGATACGGTGGCAGAACTGACTGTTACTACTGGTTTTGCGTTTGTGTTTGCAAATGTCGCAGTAAGCAAGAGTCACCGCCGCCTTTTAATTTATCCAATAAAAGAAAAGGGAAAAAGAATAGAAAAAACCTTTTTCGAGATGTTTATGAGTACGGGGGGTAGATTATAGAAAGGGAAGGTGTTAGCACCCTTTCTATCCATGGTTTTCCATGGATTCTCAGATACTTGCTCATTTTGAAATTGCTTTTGTGTGTGTTTTGAAAAGCTTTGAAAATGCCTTAGTGCAGCGTTTCACTTTATGATAACCCTTGTGTCAGTCCTCAAGAGTGTGATAAAGCGTTTTTGAAAACTTTGTTCGGAAAGTGTAAGTGTGAAAAAACTGGTTACTTTGAGCAAGTACTTAAGATTTTCTACCTACTCGAAAAAGACTGTTCATTTTCTTATTTCCTTTAGATAGTGCTATCCTACTATTAAGGAGTAGGTAGTTCTATCGTTGGAGTTTGAGGGACAATCGAAAGGGACGATTACGGTCACCTAAGGCAATAGGGCAAGATCTCTTAGTAACTGTCCTAAAGTTCTAAGATCGCATTTTGTTTTACTGAGGCAACCTTCGAAAGGGACTTGCGATCTTTGAATTAGAGGACAATCATTAAAAATTCTCACGTTAGAGAATAATGACCGTATTTCCGAGGCAACCGAAGTGGGAGATACCCTATGGGTGAGCATGTGCAAGTGTTTAATTTCAGTTTATTTATCTTTGCACATTTAGGGTGATCTACCATTTTAATCATTTAATCATTCCATTCAATCCTATGATCATTCATCTAACAGTTCATAGTAGCGAAAAAATAAAATGAGAGAATCTTAAACCTAGCTATTACAAGGCTTTGGGGGATGGGGATTACAAAACCAGAATGGGGATTCAACAATAAATAAAAGCAGTAAAATAAATCCTAGTTAAAAACTATTACAATCCATAATCAGATACAATAATAATAAATGATAATAACTATATGAAAGTAACTAACGCGCGCACGACTACTTCTCAAGTCGACTTTGACCAAAGTCAAAGAAATTGATTAAGATGTCTTTAAATCTATCTTGTATAATTTCATGAATCCAAACCAAATATTAAACCATACTCGCACCTTGGCAAAACCCTAGTTCATGAGATACATAGGTAAATAAACCCTAATCTCTGGAACTGATGAAACTGGGCGGAGAATGGCCCTATGGCGTGATGAAGAAGAAATTCTTAATGACCGCAACTCACAACCCTAATTTCACTGCTCATTGCTTGAAGAAGAAATAATTCTTTATTGGGTATATACACCTAAATCACCTTAAAACCCTAATATTGCACAATTAGTTGATCTTGTGAACCTCAAGTATTTATTGAATGGAACGTATACTATGTTAATGCAGACGACCTAATGGAAAGATGCGGACACAATGCAAATTCTAAGCCACATAAAAGCAATCAGGAGGACAAATTTTGGGGTGCAACAAGATACCTCAAGCATAATTGGCCATGGAAGAGACAAAAGAGATTTGATAAAAAAAAATAATACAACGAAAAGAAATAAAATAAAAAGAACAAGAGGCCCATGCAAATAAAAGCCCAAAACAAAGGCCCAAACAAGCAGAATGTGGCGCCTTCCACATTCCCCTGTCGCCCTCCACCTTTCAAGGAGTGGTGCCTGCCACTCTCTCCACACGCCCGCCAATTCTCCATATTGTTCTAGATTCTCGCCATTCTTCTCCGTGCGCTCGCCACTCTCGCCACGATTCGTCTTTCTCGTTCAAGCCAATCGCGCTAAATTCTCGCTGACCACCATATTTTCAGGGGAAGAGCTGCATTATAAATAGGAACTCACACCTACGATGTTGGGTTCTTCATTTTTCAGCCAGAGCTTTGTCTTAGAATTTGTAGGCAGATAATTTACTCAGAAAAATGATAGCTCTTACACATCGGGGGACTATCACAACTTTAGTTTTTAGGATTTTAATTTTGTTCCGTGTTTTAAATATCAAGTGTGTCGGTATAATTCAAACGAGGGTTCCAATTATTTGTACGCGAAGTCAATTTAAGAAGTTATTTCAGTTTTTGGTATTGTCTACAGGTTCTATTTTTAATTGCATATCTTGATTGTATGATTGTTTTGATACTGTGAAATTATTTCCTGTTATGTATTGTTATACCCGAGCAACAAATTAATTATCGTTTTTAAAACCATGTTTTGCGTTATGTTTAACCATCATAACAAACTGCTTATGTTCAAAACTATGTCTGACTAAACTGTTTGATACCGGTATGTAAGAACCGTCGTCCAGACAGGGTTCGGTAATAATTGGCGTTAAGCTTTACATACTATTTTTCTGGTTATAGTTTCTAATTCTAAAATCAAAAACACTTTTTCTATGAGAGTAAAAAGCTAGTAAATGTTAGGGTCAATTGAGCGACAATTTGTGATTTTAATCGGATAGTAGAAATATGCATTAATCCTAAACACAACGAGTGCGCTTTAGGATTAATTAGAACTTATTGATTTCCAAAAATACTTTTAATTCAAATGAGTGAGCGACATCAAAGCATTTTGGCTTAAGAGTATAGTCAGAGTCAATAGCACGACACTGTAAGATAAAGACTTTTAAATTAATATTTTCCACAGAAAGGTATTTTGACACGCCAATATTTTATCGAATCCCCGAAGTACGACGAGTTACATACCCGTGTCCTATTATTGAATATTTTTATTAGAGTTTAAATTTATTTCCCGTTTTCCTCAAACTCAAGATTAATCATTATCCTTAGATTTACACAGTAACATTAAATATCATTAGTTTGATTATCAGTCCCTGTGAATTCGATATCTTTTAAAACTACGCGATTAAACCGTGCACTTGCAGTCAGTAAACCCAATAGACTCTTAAAGTCGCGATCAATGCCCAATTCAATTCTGCATGTAGGACAATCTAATAACCTTGACCCAATGAAACGTGAAGGATAAATGACACTTCATCTCTTCCGCCTCTTACCCGAGGAGCCCTGGTCGGGTAACCACTAGGGTCTACACGGTTATTTCTGCCCCACTCAAACAGGTTATCCCTCATCCTGGCTCGTCACACGAGGATAGACACCCAGGAACGACCAGAAATCGCGTTTGCCCATGAGACACTTCTCTGCCTGTTGTAACGGCTAGTTACGAGCACCTCTGTCCGTCACAATGACTAGTTCCTGACATTTACCTATTTTTGAGAAACCTGATATATAGGTCCAAAAATAAGAACTAATGGCCAAACGCCGGCGGCACTATATAAACCCTCACACTTGTGAGAGTCAAATATCAAATATTCATTTTGGAAACTCTAATCTTTATCTCTTTGTATTCTTTCTTACATGAGTGTCCGAGTGTCTTGCAGGTACATCCCCCTCCTCTTCACTAATTTCAGCCTTATAGACGTCATCTATTAATCCACTTAAAGTTGTGATTAACTAATAAGATAAAAAAAGAAAAATTTAATAAAGGGACAAAAAGAAAATTTGAACCAATAGAATTGTGTAATGTGACTGAACAAAAAGCATTGTGATGGACTAAAAACATTAGATATTATGTTATTTAGTCTTTTGTTCATTCACTAGGATAAATGTAATTAATGTAAAAGGATAATTAAGCGTGTTTGATGACATGTCTCCACAATGGATAGATATAGTTAATGTTGAATTTATCCGGACAAAAAGGTCAACTAAACATAACTTAATATTTTTTTATTTTCAAAAATAGCATGATAAAATTACCGACAGTGAGCAAAAATTGAAAACAAGATCACCTTACACTTGGCCATCGTGTACAGTTTACACGTTGCGTATGTTTGTTGTCTCCGTCTTCTTTTTCCATCATCTTTTTTAAACCACACTTTTTTTTTTCTGCCTACAAAAATAAATAAATCAAACTAATAATAATAATAATAATAATAAAAAATAAACAAAGAAACGTATTAAAAAAAGCTTCTCCATTAAAGAAGACAGAATCGATTCATCTCTTCAACTCTCTGATCCTCTTTCACTTTCAGGTTACTTTTTCTTCATCACTTTCCATCACTACCAATTTACAATTTTCTTTGCAATTTTCAATTTTTTTTTTAATTTTTAATTTTTTTTTGCAATTTAAACTAATTATTTAGGTTATTCGATTGATGAGTTTGTTTTTTTAATTTGAAGGGGATTTAGTTGACGATAAAGTTGCGATTTTGTGGTGAAACTGTGTTTGTCGTTGTCGTTTTGCTTCCAAGATGGTGTCGTTTTCAAGAATATAGTTTCTGGACAGGAATCGCGGTTTAAATTCGGTATTGGGATTTTCGTTTAATTGAGTGAAATTGGTTTCTCCTTTTGTGGAATTTACGGTGACCCTTGAAGGGTCTCTTGTATTGTCGTCAAAATTTGATTTTTGAATTGTGATTCAATTTCGTTAGGGTTTGAGTTTGAGGTATATTTGTTGTTAAAATGTTTGATTCAATTGCTGCAACTTTGATTCTGGGTTACCGTCCGGTTTGCGGTGGGAATTTGATTAGGGATGTGAATGGAAAGAGGAAATCTTTCAATACTTGCAGGTTTCCACCAGGTGAGTTTCTTGGTGGAAAGGTTGTTGTTTCACTGCCTTTGGTTAAATCGAAGCGAGATGGGTTCTTGTTGGCTTCGTCAATTAAGGCTCTCGCGGTGGAGCTTACGAGAGAAGTCTATGCGTATAGGGAGGATAGATTGCCAAAGAAAGGGAATAGTAAGATTGACAGTGGTTTTGATCGAAGGCCTGATTTGTGGCCACCGGAGAATCGAGCGGATAAGCCTTCGCTGAGAAACCCGTTGCTTAGACAGGAGAGGATGGGATGTGGTTGGTTGGGGGCTATATTTGAGTGGGAGGGGGTTCTCATTGAAGATAACCCGGATTTAGAGAAACAAGCTTGGCTTGCACTTGCGCAAGAGGAAGGAAAACCGTCTCCTATGGCTTTTGTGATCAAGAGAATTGAAGGTATGAAGAGTGAACAGGCGATTTCGGAAGTGTTGTGTTGGTCTAGGGACCGGACTGAGCTGAGAAGAATGGCGAATAGAAAGGAAGAAATCTACCAAGCTTTGCAAGGTGGGATTTATAGTTTCATGCCTGGGTCGAAAGAGTTTGTCGGTGTTTTGATGCATTATAAGATACCGATGGCTTTGGTTTCTACGCGGCCTAGAAAAGTTATCGAGTTTGCTATGGGGGAAATTGGCATAGTAGGAAACTTCAATGTTATTGTTGCGGCCGAGGATGTTCACAGGGGAAAGCCTGATCCTGAGATGTTTGCGTATGCAGCTCAGCTTTTGAACTTCATACCTGAAAGGTGCATTGTGTTTGGAAACTCAAATCTAACCGTGGAGGCAGCACATGATGCACAGATGAAGTGTGTTGCTGTTGCTAGCAAGCATCCCGTGTACGAGCTTCGGGCTGCAGACTTGGTTGTGAGGCGCTTGGATGAGCTTTCAGTGGTTGATTTGAAGAAATTGGCAGACATTGAGACATCTGAATTTGGGTCACCACAGCCTCAGATGGAGTTGGAAGAATCATCTGATGACGACAGTTTCTGGTAAATCGTATAAATGTACAGTTGATTGAACTTGATATGATTCTTGATGATGATATTAGTTACAGATTAGTTACATGTGTATATGGTAACACTAAATAGAATAATGAAAAATATTTGTCAAAAGTGGTCTCTGTATTGAACAATAATGTTACTACTTACTACTACTGTATATTTTGTTCATACATGCATTGGATTTTCAGATTTGATTTGCTTGCGTTTTCATCCATATGGTAAAATAGAAGATACCTCTATTATATCCACTTTTATGTTTGTTGCTAAATTTAGTTGTTATGCTTTGGGAATCAATTGAGAAGTAATACCAATAATCATTATTCAGTGTTACTTTGTTGACTGTTACTCTGCAAGTGTTCAATTCATACATTCGGATTCATTGTATAAGCTTTTTCAAATAAAAGTGAAAACGACATATAGGAACTTTAGCTTGTTTATTTGAGTTTATTTAGTCACATACTAAGTTTTATGATAATGTTTAGAAGATCTTATCAAAACACTTTAGATATTTTTCATAATTTTTTAAAATTTATTTTTAGAAATTCTTTAAAATAATTTATGCAAATAAGTTATAACATATATAAAAATAATATGAAATTAATTATGACTGTTAGATTATAAATTATATTTTATTTCAATTTTAATTATTTATTAAATAGGATTAATAGGTGGTTGTAATGTATTAGTTTTACATTAACTGTACATAGAAATTAATCCCTTAATACAATTAAACACTTAATTTTGATAAGAATCTGTTTATAAAATCTAAATAAACTGTTTATTCAAATATACTCGTACGCCAAATTAACAGAAGAAGAATTCTAGTTTGTCGTTGAGTAAATTATTTCACAATTATTAGAATGGTTACTTCTATAATAGAACATTAGTAAAAATAGCATATGAAAATTTGATTTTTTTATTAAATTTTTTTTTTGGACCAAAGATAATAATTTAATTCCAAAAAATATGAAATTACATACGCCGATCAAATAGCAAGCAAACAAAGAGGCAAAAAGACTAAGAGAATCTATAACAATCAAGTAAATCAAGTTTTTATTAGACGACAACAACGATTTATTTAGAGGGGAGTGAGTAGATCACTAAACTAAAATATCAATTAAAATTAAAGTTTTAAAAATTAATTGAAAAGAGTGCAAACGGAAGGATTTTATATAGATCGAACAAAGTCGCCTATACGAATCTAGTTATTGGAACTTGGATATGCAATTAAACCTTATGGAATGAACAACATAACAATATAAATTTATACACTTGAAACAAGTAACACAATATTATTCGTTTATAGCAAGTTACTAACAATATTATTTTCAATGATAACTAACAAAAATAGTGAACTATGTAATTTGTCAAACACTTGAAGTAAACCTTATGGAATTAACAACACAACATATGCAATTAAGCCTTATGAAATGAACAACACAACAATATGAATTTATACACTTGAAACAAGTAACACAATATTATTCGTTTATAGCAAGTTACTAGCAATACTATTTTCAATGATAACTAGCAAAAATAGTGAACTATACAATTTGTCAAACACTTGGTATACGAACGAATTTTTCAGATTTTTTCTTGAGTTGTGTTGATATGAAAAAACACTTATAGTCAAAGTGATTATAAGCTAATCAACAACGAATTCAAAACAAAAACAATCACGGAAAAATTCTTACGAGTCGATTAATCAATGATATTTAACGAATTACTTAATGAAAAGTAAAGTAGGTAAAGAGATAAGAGAGAGAGACACAAGAATTTGTTTAGGAAGTTTACTAACCGTCCTCGCTATAGCTACGTCTCCCCTCAACTCCAATTTTGGAATTAGGATAATTTTTTACTATGCAAAAAATAGATTACAAGAGAAGTGTTCCAAAAGCAACCCTACAAACCCTAATCGTTTGTTGTTGATTCAACCCCTTCTCTTCTTTTGATCTTGAGCAAGATCAAAACATAATAATTACCAATTGATTTATTGAATTCAATCTTGCTACTCCTTTGAGTACCGAACTCAAAATCTCTTTCGCGCACGATCAATTGTACCTATTGAACAGAAGACCTTTCATTTCGATTCGCCGTTCTCTCGCTACTTCCTTGGGTATCAAACTCCGAAGGCTCTTCACTTGGGTGCAATTCTCTCTTGAAAGTATTGAACAAAACCTCCCAATCTACCAAAGATCTTGGAGGATAAACTCTAGATTTCTCTGGATGAAACACCTCACAATTCTCAACCCAATATTCTCGATTACACAAAAACCTAATTGGCCGTTATCAAACCTCGCCTAGATGGCACCCTGACAAAGATGATTATGTGTGATTTATCAGTGTGTATGCATAGGTTATAGGTTGAAGGTGAAGAGAAATGGTGGTAAGTGTTTATAGTTTCATCAAATTGAAATGATGCATGAATGATGTATTTATAGTTGTGGAAGTTTATGAGCAAAGAGGTGATTTTCTGAATTAAAAAGAATTGAAAAATTGTCTCACTTAAACAGTATGTGCCGGCCTGAAACACGTATGTGCTGGCACATAAGTAAAAAACTAATAGTATGTGTTGACCTGAAAAGACATATGTGCCAACCTATGCAAGTCAGTGGCTACATGCTTTAATACTGCACTAGATGTGTCGGTCTGAAAATCGTATGTGCCAACACATAAAACTGAAAATTATAGTATGTGTCAGCCTATGTGATACATGTGTTGGCCTGTGTCAAACAGAAACTACATGTTTCATTATTGAGTTACACGTGTCAGCCTGAAACACGTATGTGCCAGCACATGCAAGTAAATTTATGCAAAAAATTGATTTTCAAGGTTTTGATCAATTTCAAAATGGCTTTTAATAATTCCTAAGACCTCTAATACAAGCAAGTGCCACATGACATAGAGATACCGTCCAATATACACAAATATTAAATTTTCTTAGTTTTAACATCATGCAAAACATCTAATAATAAAATTGCACTCATTGTCTCAAGTTTATTAGAGTACATGGCTAATTTCTCGTCAAGCTTCGCTCTCCAAATCACATTTTGGATAATATATGCACTTTGTAATTCCCTTGTAGCTCTACTTTGAAAGATCACCTAATTTCTATTAGTCCAAATGGAGTATATCGTTTCTGCAAGTGCAATTTTCAATAGGTGGCCTTGACAATCTTTACCTTTAGTATGCTGGCAATTCCACTTCAACTCAGAATTCCAATCATGGGAGCATGCACTATGTTCATCCAGGCAAGGATGTGATTCCAGATTCTTTTAGTTTCGGTACACTAAAAAAATAAGTGGTTGCAACTTTCGCGGTCTCTACAATATATGCATATGCCATCCGTCGCAATCCCAAGTTTGTTGTCTGTCTTTGGTGGGAAATCTCTCCTTGCAAGCCATCAAAAAGTGAAAAAAAACTCTAGGTATTGCAATGTTTCCAAAGAACAATTTTCTCCATGTCACTTTAGGTTTGATACCATGTATCATTTTGAACATTTTCTTCGTCACATATTTTCCAGTTGTTGCAGTGTACCTATAGCAAAACCAGTTTCCTTTTGAATAAGCAGTTATGTCTCCTCATCAATACACCATAATATATTTTGCTTTAGGGATGCTAGCTTTCAGGCCAGTTGCAGCAGAAAAGTCTCATAATTTGTCCATCATTAATCTAACTGATTTTAGGTCTCCTCTCACAAAAAGCAATAAATCATCAACAAAGCATAGGTTTTTGAATCTAACAATGAAATAGCCAGTATCATTATAGTACAAGTCTAGTAAGGATACAAAATTACTTACCTTCTTCATGAATTTATTTATAGCATTCATTGACAATGCTTCACCCAAAGCAAAAGGAAACCTTCCTCACCACCAACTCATTTGACTCATCTACCAACGGTTTTTTGGATAGTAGATAAGCCAATATTTTTCCAAAGTTGATTCCCCATCAACAATTCTTTTATCTATCTAATAAGATCTTGACAAAAGTTAAGTAGAAGGGTAAGAAGATTATCCCTACATAATTAAATTAATACACCACTCTTAGATCCCTTCTAACACATCTAGATTTAAGCGATGGAATGCTTATTTCAATACAAGGAACTTTTGGAAAATTGGCTCTCCAATAGTTTCAACGAATTACTTAGGTCTCAAGGATCAACATGAGCACACACATCATGGTCTGGGCAATATGTTACATTGCAACCAAACAACGCAACCTTCAAGAAACCCTATTCATAACTATTCATAACTTGAAGTATAAAAATAGGCGATCATTCGTGGAGCGAGAGAGAAAGAAAAAAAGAAAAGAAAAGAACAATGTTAGAGCAAAACTAAGTGTATATTATATTTTTTGAGTTTTGATGATAATAAAGAATTTGAAGAAAAATTGAGTCGACTAATGTGCGTTCAAATGTACAAGTATAAAAATCAATATACTGATTGAAAATCAGTTTTGAAACTACACTGAACCTTGAAAGAGAAGCTTTCTTAGAGGCAGATTCTGAAGATCAGATTCTGAAGGCCAAATTCTGAAGGTGACCAGAATCTGATGTTTCTAGACTCTGGACAAGCTAGCCTCTGAAGACCCAAAGCCTAAAGTCATCAGAAGCCAATACTCAAATTTTGAAGGACTAGAACTTGAACTCAGTCAAAGCTCAAGAACTGGGGATGTCTTGACACGTCATTGTCAGACTATGAGGTTAATTTGTCCTGTTCTAGTCGCATGATTTCTCAGCAGAAAGTTGCAGAATCCTGATCTTTTGCAACTGATAATTCCTTTTGTATTAAAGGAAATTCAAATAAGCTTACAATGACATTACCCATTTGAGAAAGCTTTGCAACAAATATGTTGATGTGTCTCTACAACGTCTCTCTTATGCTTGAAGATCTCTCCAACGACTCTTTTCGTGAAACTCTATAAAAGGACCTAAAGATTTGGAGAAACACACAACATTTCCTCTTGACAAGAAAAGAGAAGTTCCTCTATCAAAATAAAGAGCACAATCTAGCTTAGAACTTCTTACCATTGTATATTCTTAGAAGTTCATAAGTCTTAGAATTTTTATGTGTTGAAATTAATTTACACCTTAATTGAATATCAAGTGTAACTATCACTCTATCACTATTATTCTCCTGTTAGATAGATTGTTAAAAGTCTCTTGCCTATGTGTTTGAGTAGTGAAGTCTCTTGCTTGTGTGCTTAAGTAGTGAAGTTTCTTGCCTGTGTGTTTAAGCATTTGTGAGAGTCTCTTGCTTGTGTGCTTGAGAAAAGTCTCTTGTCGTGTGCTTGAACAGTAAAGTCTTTTGCTTTTGCGCTTGAGGAGTTATGAAGTATCTTGTCTGCGTACTTGAGCATTTGTGAAAGTCTATTGCTTGTATGCTTGAGTATTTGTAAAGTCTCTTGCATGTGTGCTTGAGCATATAAAAGTCTCTTGCTTGTGTGTTTGATAATTAAAGTCTCTTACTTATGTGTTTAGGCATTGAAAGTCTCTTGCTCGTGTGTTATAGCAAATTGTAATCAAATTCGGTTATAGAGGAAATCTCTTTGAAATACAAGAGGATTAGACTACTCCTGATTTGTTGGACTACTCCTGTCTTGCTCTATTCTTTACTTCTGCTTTAGTTTATTCTGCTGCTATCCATCAGATTTTGATCTATCAGAATTTGATAACAAATTTCAAGAAGAAGTAGAAAAAGTCAACACAATTCAACCCCTTCTTTTTTTTCTCTCACCTTCAGTTGGCATCAGAGCAAGGTCTTTACATTAACACTTAACAATGTGTAGTGGTAGAAATGTTTAAGACTAAGTCATTAGATTGACTAGACTTATACAGATCAAAATAAAAACTGTCACCGCGCTTTATTGTTTCCAAAGGAATGGGAAAAGAGCGAATAACTCAAAAAGAGGGGGAAAGATACTAGGTAAGGGGGTTGGTTATGTAAAGGGAAGGTATTAGCACCCTAAACATCTACGGTACTCCGCAGGAACCTCTTTGAAAAAAATCTGTATATTTTGGCTACAAAATATTGTATGTAAAATAGATGGTGGAGGTGAGAAAAGAAATATATATTTTTTTAATGATTTTTGCACCCGCCGTAGTTGTGAACCTTTGGTGCCTACGTACCACCTTTCATGCAATAGGGGATCAGGGTACACGTAGTTCACCTTTTAAAAATTTTAAAATACAAATGTGTTGGTTAATTTTATGAGATAAGACATCATCGTTATTGTCCGTGTGGAAAACATACTTACTACCCACAATTATGAGAAAGGAGAATTTGTGTCATTTCAAAGTGGAGGATATGACTTGTATTTTAAAATCAACAATGCGTCACTCAACACCCAAGTAGAAAATATCTCTCTTCACTACATATTCTAGAAGTATAGTTGTTTGCATCACTACAAGGATTGACAAGAGTCTAATCTTTTGAGGAAAGTTTTAAAGTAAAAAGCCAAAGTGGAAAAATGGTTTGAAATGAGATTGATTGACTTTTAGTCTTCTCATAAAAATGTTAAGGTATTATTAAGTCGATTGAAGTTTATTTATGAAAAGGTTTTGAAAACGCATGGATCTAAGTCCAAGTTTATTATGAAAGTGGTTCAAGTTTCCAAAACAAGAAGAGTTTTCAAAAAGAGGAGGGAGATTTTTGAAATTAAAGAAGATGGGAGGAGAAGAAGAGACTATCCTAAAGCATAAGGTAAAAGTTAGGGATAAGAACCATCTAACCAATAAGAAGTCAATACTTGACAATATGAGTCAAGATAGAATTCTCATTCTTTGGATTGAAACCAAACAAGCAAAGATACTAGACCTCTTGAGAGAACCAAACTTCAAGTCTATTAAGTCTTTACAAAAATTGGGCAGAGTAACGGCTGTATACGGGTGATTCCAGATTACAAACAAAGAATGTAATCACAATAACTTGCACACAAAACAAACAAACAACCCAATGTCCTGAGATAAACCTCAAGAACTCCAGACAAAATATCAATTAAGGTAACAAGGTCTCCAACTTAGGTCAAGGCCTATAATCCTAAGTCCAAGAAGTCTAATACTCCATAATGCCTAGGATAGTAACCAAATAGTTCAAGTATCATTAAAGCTTTTTTAGGGTTCGTGTTGATTATTAGGTGTCTTGAAAAAGAAAAGAAAAGCTCAAGTGAGAAAAATAAAAATGACAAGAAAGTAAATGCTCAAGTGAGCAAAATAAAAATTGCATGAAATGTAATGCTTAAAATAAATGGTACATAAAGCATAAAAAATAAAAGTATAAAGTAAAAACAATTTAATAATTAGTGGTTAGTTGGATGACCATCTTGAAACTTGCATTTGGAACTCATTAGAGGATTGGTAGAACCAAAGCATCCATACAACAAATTGCATTTGCTTTTTGTCAAGTATATAATCCATTTGGAATTCTCAAAAATACCATTTAATGATCAACGATGTTTAAGTGATCCGCGTTGACCAAAAGTATTGTAGATCCATTAGAGGATTGGTAGAACCAAAGCCTCCACACAGTAAATCTCAAGGTTATTGGATCAAAGAGATCAAATTAACATACTTGGGCTTGCAAACATAAGTTTGGGCCACGAATGATCATTTATTCAAATTGGGACAAAATTTAATGCTATGTTAAGCAATCGTAAGTGGACTTATATAGAAGTCGCACCTATTTTGAGGTCGGTCAATAGTAATCTATGCACCATTTGTTTTGAGACATGATATAGAGATCATGCTCTAATAACACTTAGTGCAATAAGAAAAGGATGAGATGAAGAGGGATGGAAAAGAATACACAAACCGCATTTGAATTAAAATTTAATCAAACTATTATTAAAATCATTCATACATTTTTGTGGAGTTAGACTCAACACCATGGACCCAATGATGTTAATAAAGTTCATGATCAAAAATTCAACCCAAGATCAGCCAGAAAATAATCACAAAATAATATTGCATTTAATATATACATCAAAAAAAGGTTTTAAAATGTTTTAAAATAGAAATAAAAGATAAAAGTATCAACTATGTTCAAATTAATCAAGAAATATTAAGTAAGACTATAGAAAAATCAGAAATGAACTCAAATATTTTTATAAAATTTATGGTAATTTTTTAAAATCGGAAACTATTTTTAAAATTAAAAGAAATGAGTAAAATAAACCAAAAATGATTAAAAAAATACCAAAGTCAGAAATAAAAAATAAATGAGGTCACCAATATTTGTCACAATATCATTGAATCATTCCATAATTTTTTCAGAATTTAAAAATGCATAAACGTATTTTTAAACATTTAAAACAATTTAAATAAAGTGAAAATTTATAAAAAATATCAAAACACAAAATAAAATTGTGAAAAAATAAAAATCAGAAAGAGAAAAATCAAAAATATTTTTCATAATTTTTCCAGATTTTTTGGACTTAAAATGAATTTCCTATGATTTTTTCAAAATTTAAAACAATTAAATATAAAAATCAGAAAAGAAAAAAAAAGATGTGGACCAATGGATGAGAGTTAAAACGCGTTAGTAATCAAATCTAAGGGATCTGGCGCGTTGTGCATATCATGGTCATTACTAAATATCACATCGGATCCAACATTTTTAAAATAAAACAACTTAAAATATGGCGGGTTGGATGGAGTCTGACTCACAAAAGTAATCAGATCCAAGGGCTCCTGAGGCACACGCATGGTAAGGCAAGCATATTGTATCCATTTCAAAAAAATAACGTGGCCTCATGTCATTGGTTGAAGACGAACATGTCATCGTCTTCAACCTCCAGCCATCCCCAAATTGAATCCTTCAAACTGTAAAATTAGCAAACCTGACCGGTACCATTAGATTCGTCTCTTCAAGACGATTCTAATGGCACCATCGCGCCAAATTTATATAAATTGTGCAAGGTTGTGTTTGAAGAAAACCTGAAAAAATAGCGAGCACGAAAATCTGGGATATCTCACTCAATTCTCAATGAAATTGCAAACTACAAAGAGCACGAGGATCAGAAGAATACAAGGAGTGGATTAGTCTTTCATTTGAATCAATTTGGCCAAGAAATCTACCTGAACAAAGTAGTGAGAAGTTGCTCTGAAACTGGACTTCTACAGATCAATATAGGTCACAATTCTTGAAAGTAACCGTATGGTTAGCTTCAGAGAAGTTCAATGAAGCTAACTGGATTGAGCTTTTGGTGTTTGAAGGTGAGAATGTAAGAAATCAGAATTTCAAATTCAGAGTTCGTGTGGGATCTGAAAAGGGGTCAATTGGCTATCAAAAGCTTTCCAAAATGAGTGAGGGATGATCCTTATTTATAACTGATCAAGATGCAAGGCTGAAGTGTGTGAATTGGAGGCAAAATCAGTGAAATCGTGTGGACCTGCTAAGTGTGAAAAGTGTGACTTCACATGGCTCAAAACGCAGCAAAATGAATGGTTTAAGGGTCGTTTCTTGTTATGGCAAGTTCCTAAACATGATTAGACACAAAATTGATCTTCAAACGGGCTTGTAATTGGATTTAAACCAATTTTCAAATCTGACTGAACTTGGAATTTCCATTTTATGATGCTACTTTCATAACCATGGTGCCAACAATGTAGGGAACCATATGGTGTGATTTTTGAAGCATTTGAAAGATGAAGTCACAAAATTTACAATGATCAAGGAGTGAGATCAATTGGATGTTTGAGCAAGAAGTTGTGTTGATTCAAAGTTGGAAGAAAATGGTTGACTTTCCATACTTAGAAATATTTCAAGTTTTTTCTTCAAAAGTGACCTATAATGTTTTACATCCAAACATGGCCTTCCACTTGTAATTTTCTCTTGACCAAAATATATGGCATGAAATAGACCTCTTGAATGACATTTTGAAACTTGAACCATTCAAAATCTCCAAAAATTGAGAGATTTATGAATTGTTGAAGTTGGAAAATATCATGAAATGACCTATAATCTTTTGTATCTTTAGCGTATCTTCCATCCATTTTCTCACTTTTCATATAAAAGAAGGAATAAAATTCACATCCTCAAGATCATTATGAAAAAGAGTGGGATCAAGGTGATAAAAATTGACCAAGTTATGATCATTTGAAGTCACACATGGGAAATTGAGGATTCATCTAGAGGACTTGTAATCTTTCTTCATCATCAAGTTTCTTTGACATGACAACTCCTTGAAACTTTTGAAGTGATTTATTAATAACTGTTGTACTCCAAAATTTTCCCTCTCATTTTACTCAATACATGTCCATTAAGATCCTCAATTTGCTCAAGGTTGCCCAAGAGTTGACTAGACAAACTCTCTCCTAAGGCAGTATACCCCAAATTAGGGTTTCTATTTTCATCAATATGGGTGAACCACAAATGCCTCATATGCTCTCCATGGTCTTAATATGTTCTCAAGACCATACATGTCAAGTTTCATGCCTTGCACAAGAAGTTTGCTCAGTCAACTGCTCAGATGCTTGAGAATCGACTATATTAGGTCAAAAGTCAACTGTGGCCCACATACAGTCAAACCTCAAGATTTTTGGTCAACATCAACATTTTGAAGTGACTTCCATCATTTGATCAAATTTTGATCACGATTCCTCAAGGAATTCTCCAAATTCATCAAAACCTAAAAGTTGCTAAATTAGGGTTTCTCAGTAAAAGTCAACCCAACTTTGACCAAGTATAAATTCTTCATACTTTATCAGAAATTTTCCATCTAAGGACCATTTTGAAGAGGATGCAATTACCTATAATTCATCTTCAGCCCTCAAGTTCAAAATATGCACTCATCGAAAGATATGAATTTCTACATTATAGGTCCTTTTGAAAAGTCAACAAAAACACCTTTTGGGTCAAGGCTTCTTACATGAACATGGAAGACTAAATTGAGATTAAACCAAAAGTTTTGTTTAAGGGACATCTTAATATTTCTAAAAAGTCCAAGAACACCCCTCTAGGGTCAAAATTGAGGGAGTTGTGCATTGTCAAAGTTGGCAATTTTTGGAAAATTGTCAAAAGTCAACATTGATCAAATTGGCATTTTTTTTCCAAAGGGGCCCATGTTTTCTTGCTTGAAACATGTTTCTAATAGGACCCATGACCCCTGAGCTCATTCACCTCTTATTTTATTATTTTTATCATTTATTTTGATTTTTTATTCATTTAAATCAAAATAAATCAAATAAAATGGTAAAATAATGAAAACAAATCAAATATTGAGATTTTTGTGCACATTTGGAGTCCATGTACAGCTAGCATGATGATCAATTCGTGCAAGGCTCATTAGGGCTGGAAAAGATTAGATTGAAGCTTGTTTTAGAAAGATATCATACATAGAGCAAATAAAATCAAATCTCCATTATTTCTCAAGATTCATGCCAATTTTATTAACCTAATTCAGTCTACTACATATACACAATAATTCCAGACCATAAGCATAAGGATTGGAGGCGTGAAACAACAAGAAAGAAATAAAGATTTTGCAAGAAAAGTGTGAGACCTATCTTTGTCTACAGGCCAATTCAAGCAAGTCCAACGTTTCCAATCGATTCCTGGACATCCCAGGAAGCTAACAACATTATTTGCAAGCCTCAAAGCATCCATAAATCGTCCCCAAAAGCCTCACGGTTTACCCTAAAACTCAAACTCGATTTCAATGTTTTACGCATCCTAAACGCATGCTAATCATATATTTGTGTTTATCATCTTGTTTGCAAGCTAACTGTATTATTCAATTGCGTTTTTTAATCCTATACACGATGTTGCCATTGTTAGGGTTTATGTTTGCAATTTAGGTCTTTCTTACACAGGTGAAATCAACCAAAAAATAGGATACCAAGGTGTTCACGAGATCACCACGAATGGAGCTATGTCTTTAGATATCATTTATTGTGCGTTTTATGCATTTTTGAAATTTGCAGGGGTTATAGCTACAGACTTGCGTCTGTAGGTAAAAGGTCTTCACCTAATACGATGGTTGTAGCGACGGTTATAGCTACAGACTTGTGCTTTTCTGAATTTACTGCATTATTTTATTTATTATATTTTGTTCTCCTTGTAAAAACAAGTTAACAACGCAGCTCAGTTGGCAACGCATCATTGGTAGGGAGTACAAGGACCTGGGTTCGATCCCAGGTCCCAACAATTGCTTTATATTATTTTTCTCATGTAATCAGGTATACCACACTCTTCTCCATCCACCATGCGCTAGTAGTTCCTGACCATTGGATGCACTTCCATCCAGATCCAACGCTTCCAGCCATGAATGTCCATGGTACACGTACAAGTCAACGCTATGCAGAATCCAAAGGTTGACTGGGCTTGGAGCTTAATGGGCCTTGGAATTTCAGATTCATACCCCCCTCTCAGCCAGCACAAGCCCATTTGGTTATCTTTTATTATTTTCTTTAATTTCTTTTCTTTATTTCTTTTCTTTTTTAATTAATACAAAAATTATTTTTATTAAATTAACCAATCAAAAATCACAAAAAAAAGATCTCTTTTTTCTTAATAAATATATTTTTGAATTAATTAGTTTAATTAATTTAGGGCAATTTAATTTTCTTTTTATAATGAAAAACAATTAGAATTAGGGTTTTAGATTGTACGTAATTTAATTAATTTTCTTTAAAGAATATATCAAAAATCATTTTTTTTCTCATAGATATTTATTCCTTTAATTAATTAGGTTAATTAGAAAATTAGGTTAATTTAATTTCTTTCATAATTTAAAAACAATTAGAAATTAGGTTTAATTAATTTACAATTAAATATTTTCTCAGATAAAATCCAAAAAATCTTTTTCTCTCAAATTAGGGTTTTAAATTATTTCAATCGTCCTCGCATTTAATTTGCCGCGTGCTTGTTAATTATTTTTGCCATTATTTTGTAACTATTCAGGGTTTGTAATAGTTAACTTTGGGTTTTTATTTTACTGTTTAAATCCCCAATTTTTGGTTATGTAATTAATCCCCCTTCCTGAAGCCTTGTAATAGCTAGGTTTTACTTCCTCGCACTTTTAATTTCCGCAATCTTTAATTGTCTAGATGTATGGCTAATAGGATTGTATGGCAAGAATGTCTGAAATTTAAAACGGTAGATCACCTAATGTGCAAAGATTAAATAACTAAAACAAATCATATGCACATATTCACTCCCAGGGTTTACCTCACTTCAGTTGCCTTCGGTAAACAATCATTAAGCATAGGAGATTTTAGTGGTTACCCTCCAGTCTAAAAGATCAAAATGTTGCCTCGAAAATGTTGCCTCGAAAATGTTGCCTCGGAAAGATCTTAAGACTCTAGGATTACTACTAAAGTTTTCTAACTATTTCTTTAGTGATTGTACTCGTCCCTTTCGAATGTCCCTTATAACTCCAACGACGGTTCTACCTACTCCTTAATAGTAGGACAGCATTGTCTAAAGGAAATAGAACGAACAATCTTTTTTCGAGTAGGTAGAATCTTAAGTACTTGCTCAATAAAAACTTTTCACACAAACACCTTTTAAAACAACTTCGTCACATCCTTGAGGACTGATACAAGGGTTATCACGAAGTAAAAACATATTCAAGACAAACACACACAAGAAATTTGAAAAATGAACAAGTACCTAAGAGTTCGTAGATAACTACGAATAGAAAGGGTGCTAACACCTTCCCTTTCTATAATCTACCCCCCGTACTTAGAATATCTCGAAAAAAGGTTTTTTCTGTTCTTTTTCCTTTTCCTGATTGGATAAAATAAAAGTCGGTGGCGACTCTTGCTTACCGCGACATTTTTCAAACAAAAAAACGCAAAACGCAAACCAGTATAACAGTCGGTTCTGCCACCGTATCACAGAAATGGTGACTCTGCTAGGGACCAGATAAGTGGGGTATACCTTAGGATCTAGGTCATTAAATTGCTTCTCTTGATTGTCTTGATTGCTTTACTTTTGAGGGTTTGTTTGGGGTTACTATAGATCCTACACCTAGATCTGGGGGCACTCATTAGGTAAACAACAATAGATCGGGGAGACTGTACGGCATAGACCGATATGGTTTAAGCGATGGCTGTGTTGGTGTGGCACTTTGGTTGGTATCGGTATCCTTCGTGGGGAAACGAGGAGAATACGGGGCCGCCACGTGGTGTCGTGAAGTAATAACGGACCTTAGAACCTTAGTTGAACAAACTTGGCCATTAGAAAGTAGTGAGATAGCCGGCCTCGGTGTAGAGCTGAGAACTGGTTGATACTCGATGCTACACTCATTGAGATTAGACTTTCGGGATATTTTGGCCGCAAGAAAAGATTGAGAGCTGAAATAATGCCCGGTAAAGGATGGTCAGTGATATTGAGAATCTCTAGAACCCGGTTACTTTTTAGGACAGGTTTGAACCAACTAAACTTCAAGAGGGTACTACCTTTAACCTCATGCAAGCCTTAAACCTAAGGACTTGGTGTGACTTAACTGTGTTTGCTATACCTGTGTTTTCCATACCTGTGGTTTATCATGACATCATGCATCATAACATGACATCCATTATTATCGCACTAACCATTTCAAAGACCAAGGGAATTTATCTTTGTTCTGTTTTGCAGATCATGGCTTCCGTTCGTAGAAACACTATCCGAATTAGCTTTGTGAAGATACCTTCCCAACTCAAAGAGCTAGCATCAAGGGTTTCTGAAACTTCTGCATTCACTAAGAGACACAGTCAACTTCTCAACCTGGTTACTTCAAACTTTGATGAAAAGATGATGAGTGTACTCTTTCAGTTCTTTGATCCCAAGCACCACTGCTTCACCTTTCCAAACTATCAGTTGGTACCTACCTTGGAAGAATTCTCTCAGCTATTGGATATACCTATTCTTGAACAGGTACCCTTCATAGGTCTAGAAGAAGTTCCTAAGCCAGAAGTCATTGCCTTAGCTTTACATATGAAACGGGCCGATGTGGTATCCAATTGGGAAACGAGAAGCGGAGTCAATGGTTTTCTAGCTAAGTTTTTGATAGACAAAGCCCAGCTGTTTTGGGATGATATGGATTTTCAGGCTTTTGAGAAGGTCTTGGCTCTTCTTATCTATGGTTTAGTTCTCTTTCCTAATCCAGACTCATTCATAGATGTGAATGCTATTAAGATCTTTCTCTCTCGCAACCCGGTGCCTACTTTGCTCGGAGATATTTTGCACACTCTCCATACTCGTACCATGAGGAGAAGAGGGATTCTTGTGTGCTGCATGCCATTGCTGTCAAGGTGGTTTATTTCTCACCTCCCTAAGTCCATACTGAAGAATGAAGAAGGTATGGTCTGGTCACAAAGGATAATTTTGCTCGCTCATACGGATATTCTTTGGTGTTCTCGATCTATGGAAAACATTGCTATCATTGACCGCTGCGGGGAGTACCCTAATGTCCCACTGCTTGGTATCAGAGGGGGTATAACCTACAATCCTTGTTTATCTCTGCGACAATTTGGTCACGCTCGAAGGGATGGTCCCCATGAGTTACTAATCGAAGGCATTGTGTTGAACTATGAGGAGGATATTCAAGAGTATCGCCGGAGGTTCATACGAGCTTGAGGCATGGTAAACAAATCGAGCGTCAGGGCCTTGGGGCCAAAGACTTCCATTCCAATGGAACCTTATCTACAATGGGTACGAGCTCGTGCTCAACAGCTTATGATGCCCTATGTGGTTGTTTTTCCAGTGATTGTGGAACCCACTAATGAAGAGGGAATTCCTTACACGGTTCTCTATCCTTACATGCCCACTGATCTTGGGGAATTATAGAGGTATTGGATTCAATTGATGAAAGAGCGGGATACTTACAGGAATCAGTTCCATGCTCAGGAGAGGAAGCTTTTAGAGCTCACAAAGCAACTCCATGAAGAAAAAGGGCTCAATGACTATCTCGGCACAAAGAGGAAGCATCCATGGGATTTTTGATGTCTTTTATAGTTTTAGATTTGTTTATTTTTAATTGTAACGCCTAAAGGGCATTTGAACTTCAAATTCAGCTAATAAAGTTTTTGTTTATTTTTGGTTTGCAAATTTAAATTTCCCGAAGTCTTTGAAATCATTTCATGCGCATACCATTATCATACACATCATTACAGGTACCATTACAGGTTTCTCATCTTCTTCACTGTTTATTTCAGCAGAGATGTCTTCCGAACAAAGCATTAAGGACCTGTAAGCATAGAACGCCCAGTTCCAACAAATGTTTATCAGTCTAGCAAAGGGGAGGGAGGATCTGAAAGCCCTCATTCTGAAAGAGAGGAAGAAAAAGAAGAAGGTTGCTGGTATTCTGAACATGGACTGAAGGTTTGGAGAGCGGTTGAAGCGACAAGTCGACCTGACCTCTTCATCTAAGGAAGGGGAGAATCAAGAATAAGAGAAAGACCCTAGTCCTGCAGTGTCTGACAATGATACTAATTACAATGATGAGCAATATCCTCTTGCTGAGGATAGATAAAAACAGCTAGAAGACCGTCTGGGATTGGTGTCGGGAGTGATCATCTCGCAGAAATTCAAAGCTCCAGTTTTTGCCAAGTATGATGGGGTGTCCTGCCCAAAGCTCCATCTCCGCTCTTATGTCCGAAAGATTCAGCTCCACACCACTGATAGAAATTTATGGGTGCATTTCTTTCAAGATAGTCTGTCAGGGACTCAGCTTGAATGGTTCTACCAGCTGGAGGGAGCCAATGTCCGAAATTGGGAAGATCTGGCTGTTGTTTTCTACAAGCAGTATCAGTATAATGCCGACCTTGCTCCCACTCGTACTCAACTCCAGAGTATGTCCATGGGTGCAAGTGAAGGTTTTAAAGATTATGCAGAAAAATGGAGAGACTTGGCTGTGATAGTTCAATCCCCGTTGTCTGATAGGGAGTTGGTTGATATGTTTCTGGGGACGCTATCTGGTCCATTTTTCAATCATCTGATTGGCAGCTCGTCAGCTGATTTCACCAAGCTGATTCTAACTGGGGAAAGAGTAGAAGCTGGGATTCGAAGTGGCAAAATACAGAAGGATGCCTCTTCAAGTTCAGTAAAGAAGCCTTTTGCTGGTAAGAAGGAAGCCAGTGCCATCTACAGCCCGAGGGGTCAGAACAGGGCTGAACAACGTCCGACAGTAACTGCCGTGATGATACCTAGACCCGCAGTTTCTCCATAACGCAACAATCAACAAAGGGTAGAAAGACCGCAACGGCAGTTTACCCGCATCAACATGACATTGGCTGAAGTTCTACCTCATCTTCTAAGATCCAACTTGGCAACCTTGAGAGAGGCCCCCAAGAATCCAGATACTACATCTCCCTGATATAATCCAAATGCCCGGTGTGCCTATCATTCTGAGAGTCCTGGCCACGATAAAAATGACTGTTGGGCTATGAGAAACAAAATACAAGACTTGATTGAAGCAAAGGAGATAGATTTTGATGCTCCGGAGAAGCCAAATGTCATAACTGATCCCATGCCTAAGCACGACTGTGGAGTTAATGCTATTGATACTGATTTATCTGTTGCCTCTGTCGATGAAGTGTCTACTCCTCTCATGACTGTCAAGAAGAATTTGCTGTTGGCCGGTTTATTTTCGGGTTGTGGTGAAGGTTGCCACATGTGTTCGCTTCTACCTTCTAGTTGCCATTTGCTGAAGTTAGGTGTTCAACGCCTGGTAGATAGCAAAGAGATTTTGTTCGAGAAGACTATGATTCCTGTTGTTCCAATTAAAGACGTTCCCATTATAACCATTTCCGCCAATCCTTCCAAGGTCTCATTGAGAAGACCTGTTAGGATTACATCGGCTCCAAGAATTGCTCCGCTGATAATCACTATTCCTGGTCCTGTCCCGTATGTCTTGGACAAAGCTGTCCCATGGCATTATGGTACTGATGTGTACTATCATGGAATCAAATAAGATTTGAAAGATGAAGAGGCTGATCCTGATATTGATAACATTGTCGGAACCAGCAAAATCACCCGAAGTGGAAGGGTCTTCTCTCCCGAGATTTCCCCTAAGACTGTTAACAAGCCTATTGCCATTCCATCTGCTGTTCCTGCCGGTACATCAACTATAGTTCATGTTCTTACTCCAGTTATTACTCTTGTCGGCGAATCGTCTGATACCCGCGGCAAAAAGGTTGTAGGTGAGCCTGCCCGGACGGAGGCACCTAAGAAAATTATTATTGAAGCCTCTAAGCAAGAAATAGAGGAAATACTGAAAATCATTAAGAAGAGTGACTACAATGTGGTAGAGCAGCTGGGGAAGACCCCATCGAAGATATCCATGTTTTCTCTGCTGTTGTGTTCTGAAGCCCATGCAAAGTCTTTAATTGCATTTCTCAAGACTGCGCATGTGCCGCAGGAAACTTCAGCTGATCAGTTCAAAGATTGTGTGGCCAGCCTGACTAATGATAACGGGCTAGGTTTTTCAGATGCGGATTTGACTCCGAAAGGAAGGAAGCATAATGATGCTCTGCATATCTCGATCGAATGCAGGGGCACCACTATGGCTCATGTGCTGATAGATACTGGGTCTTCACTGAATGTTCTGCCGAAGAAGGCATTAGACCGGTTGGATTGCGAGGGTTTAACTCTAAAGCCTAGTAACATTGTGGTAAGGGCTTTTGACAGATCGAAGAGAATGGTGCACGAGGAGGTGGACATCCCTGTCAAAGTAGGTTCTCATACTTTTGGGTCCACTTTCTATGTGATGGATATCAAGCCATCGTATTCTTGTTTGTTGGATCGTTC
The DNA here is from genome assembly GCA_948472305.1 of Vicia faba. NCBI lineage: Eukaryota > Viridiplantae > Streptophyta > Magnoliopsida > Fabales > Fabaceae > Vicia > Vicia faba. The sequence continues at coordinate 1,313,671,119 of OX451741.1, read as the reverse complement.
TTGAATCCATGAGGCTGGGGCAGTCACTTCCACACTCCACCAAATGATGAAGTATCTTGTAAAAGGGAAGATTGTCACAGTGCGGGGTGAGGAAGAGTATATGGTGAGTCACCTCAACTCCTTCCGCTATGTAGAGATGGACAGGGAATTCATAAAAACTCCTTGTCATAACTTCGAAGAGGTCCCTCCGATCTTGGCATCAACTGAAACTACTACCAACAAACCTCCTTTGAAGATGGATTCTCTCAAGGATGCCAGGGACGTGGTTGAAGAAGTTGGGTGTGACAATTGGGGTCAGCTCCCTGATTTCACTCATAAAACTGACAAATTTTGTTTGGGCTTTACTACAGGGGATCAAAGGGCTATTAGACGCGCTCGGGTTGGAGGACCTCCCCTGCGCATCAGCAATCATGGGATTAACTCCATTGAAGACAATGAAGAGGAATCGAACATCGACAACTGGATCTATCCGACTACCAACAGTGGACCGAGTAACTGGACGACTAGGGAATTCATACCTGTTTATTTTATTCCGCAATAATTTCCTTATTTGTTTTAAGATTTGTAATAAACAATTTGAAACTTTACGGCCCGGTGCCTTGCCCGAGGCACCTTGGCTTTGCTTGTGAGGGCTATTGTTTGTCATTTCATAATCATTAATAAAGCATTGGACGTTTCTTGCATACAAATTTTGTGCTCTATGTTTTTCTTTCCTGCTTTCACTTTATCAAAACAGCTATTCTCTTACACACACTCACGTATCATAATACAGATCCATATCCACTCTGGATCCCATTGATAACAGCTCTGCTATTGCCAGTTATGACTTCAAAAATCCGATCAACCAAGCCGAGGACGAAGGTGAGGATGATTGTGAGGTGCCCGGAGAACTTGCTAGACTATTACAGCAGGAAGAAAGGGCCATACAACCTCATGAAGAGCCGGTTGAGACAATGAATTTAGGTACAGATAAAGACAGAGAAGAGGTTAAAATAGGTGCGAATCTGGAGCTTAGCGTCAAACAGAGGTTGATACAAATGTTGCACGACTATGTTGAGATCTTTGCCTAGTCCTATGAAGACATGCCTAGTTTGGACACTGATATTGTGGTACATCGCCTGCCGACTAAAGAAGACTGTCCTCCGGTTAAAAAGAAGGTCCGTCGTATGCGTCCTGAAATGTAAGAGAAGATCAAGGTAGAGGTTATGAAACAGTTTGACGCAGGGTTCTTAGCTGTCACTTCGTATCCACAGTGGGTCGCTAACGCCGTTCCGGTACCTAAGAAGGATGGTAAGGTACGAATGTATGTTGATTACAGAGATCTGAACCAGGCAAGCCCCAAGGATGACTTCCCACTTCCTTACATTGATGTTCTGGTCGATAACACCGTGCAACACAAAATCTTCTCCTTCATGGATGGTTTCTCTGGCTACAACCAGATCAAGATGACTCCTGAAGACATGGAGAAGACAATCTTCGTTACACAATGGGGCACCTTCTGCTACAAGGTGATGCCTTTTGGGTTGAAGAATGCTGGGGCAACTTATCATCGCGCCATGGTCGCTTTGTTCCACGACATGATTCACCATGAGATCGAAGTTTATGTCGATGATATGATAGCCAGGTCTCAGACTAAGGAAGAGCACCTTGATCATCTCCAAAAGTTGTTCGACAGGTTGAAGACATACAAGCTGAGGTTGAATACGAACAAGTGTACCTTCGGGGTAAGGTCTGGTAAGCTTCTGGGTTTCATCGTCAGTGACAAGGGTTTCAGGTAGACCCTGCGAAGGTAAAGGCCATACAAGAGATGCCGGCACCCTGCACAGAGAAAGAGGTTAGAGGTTTCTTGGGACGTCTGAATTATATCGCCAGGTTCATTTCACATCTGACTGCTACTTGTGATCCAATATTCAAGCTTATGAAGAAAGATCAAGTGGTAAAGTGGAATGACGAATTCCAGACCGCTTTCGAAAGAATCAAAGAATACCTTCAAGAACCGCTAATTCTGATGCCTCCAGTTGAAGGAAGACCTTTGATATTATACTTGACAGTGCTAGACAATTCGATGGGGTGCGTGCTGGGGTAGCATGACGAGTCTGGCCGAAAAGAGCACGCCATTTATTACCTTAGCAAAAAGTTTACCGACTGTGAGACCCGATACTCATTGCTCGAGAAAACTTGTTGCGCTTTGGCATGGGCTGCTCGCCGGCTGAGACAATATATGCTGACTCACACTACCTTGTTGATATCAAAGATGGATCCGATCAAGTATATTTTCGAGAAGCCCGCTCTCTCCGGAAGGATAACAAGGTGGAAAATGATCTTAACCGAATACGACATATAATATACAATCCAAAAGGCGATAAAGGGGAGTGTATTGGCTGATAAGGCCATGGATGACTACCATTCCATGAATTTTTAGTTCCCGGATGAGAATATTATGTTGGTGACTGACTACGAAGAACCTGGACCGGATGAAGGACCTGAAGAGGGATCCCGATGGTCTATGTATTTTAATAGAGCCTTGAACTCATTGGGTAACGGCATTGGCGCTGTAATCATATCTCCCGAAGGCTGTCATACTCCGTTCACCGCCTGATTATGTTTCAACAACACCAACAACATGGCGGAGTATGAAGCATGTATTATGGGTCTTCGAGCTGCTATTGACCTAAGGATTAAGTTCTTAAGTGTATTCGTGGATTCCGCTCTGGTGATAAGTCAAATCAAAGGCGAGTGGGATACGAAGCACCCGAATCTCATTCCTTATAGAGAATATGTACTGACATTGCTCCCACACTTTGAGGAGGTAACCTTTGAACATTCCCCACGAGAGGAGAACCAGTTGGCGGACGCGCTAGCTACCATGTCTTCTATGTTCAAAGTTAGGTGGGACAATGAGGCTCCCCATACTACCATTGAGAGGTTGGATGAACCAGCACACTGCTGCGAGATTGATACCGAAGAAGTTCCAGACAAACCCTGGTTTCACGAAGTCAAAAGGTATCTCGAGGCGCAAGAGTATCCCGAAGGGGCATCTGTCAACGATAAGAAGTTTCTAAAAGGTTCGCTGCAAAGTTCTTCCTCAGTAATGGGATCCTCTATAAACGCAACCATGAATCCACACTACTACGGTGTGTAGACAAGAGCAAAGCAAAGAGGATCATGACAGATCTACATGAAGGAACTTTCGGAACCCATTCTAGTGGACATACCATGGCTAAGAAGATCCTACGGGCGAGATATTACTGGTCCACTATGGAAGCCGATTGTTATCATCACTCTCGAACCTGCCATAAGTGCCAAATCTATGCTGATAAGGTGTATGTACCTCCAGTTCCTCTGAACGTCCTGACAGCTCCGTGGCCCTTTGCAATGTGGGATATTGACATGATCGGCGAGATCAGACCTACTGAGTCTAACGAGCATCGTTTCATCCTGGTGGCTATTGATTACTTCACGAAGTGGGTTAAGGCAGCTTCCTTTGCTACAGTTACTAAGAACATCGTAGTGTGGTTTATTCGACACAATCTGATCTGTCGATTTGGTGTGCCAGAGAGAATTATTACTGATAATGGTACGAATCTCAACAACACGATGATCACCAAGCTCTGTAAACAGTTCAAGATACAACATCATAATTCTTTTCCCTATCGGATGAAGATGAATGGCATTGTTGAAGCAGCTAACAAGAACATCAAGAAGATTGTACAGAAGATTACAGTGACATACAAAGACTGGCATGAGATGTTACCATTCGCTCTTCATGGGTACCGTACCTCAACACGGACGTCGACAGGGGCAACACCCTACTCTCTAGTATACGGCATGGAGGCAGTCCTACCCATAGAAGTCCATATACCTTCTCTCAGGATTATGAAGGATGCAGGTTTGAACAAAGACGACTGGATCCAAACCCGGCTTGATCAGTTAAACCTAATCGATGAAAAGAGACTTACTGCTATCTGCCATGGTCAGACATATAAAAAACGAATGGTCAAGGCCTTTAACAAGAAAGTCAGGCTTCAAGAATATTAAGTCGGGGATCTGGTGATCAAACGCATCATACTGCCGCAAGGTGATCCCAGGGGCAAATGGACCCCCACGTACGAAGGGCCATTTATGGTTAAGAACATTTTCTCGGGAGGAGCTATGATTCTAACCACCATGGATGGTGACAACCTTCCTCACCCTGTCAATGCAGACATAGTGAAAAGATACTATGCATAATCAAAGACCTACTAGGTTGACTGGCCTAGAAAAAATAAGGGCTTCCCGACGAACCAAAAGGGTTCGGGAAAAAGTAAGGGATGAAAATGAAAAAATTTGTACACCTGGAAAGTCGAAAACCCGAAAGGGAGACTTGGGCAAAAAAGGGTATCCCGGTGGATTGAAAACCCAAAAGGGAAATCCAGGAAAAAGTTAGGGATTAAAGCGTATCACTATGCCTCATTGGATCATCTTGCAACCAGACTTCGGTATCAGCTATCAAGCTCAGACGACGCCAATCAATCTGATCAACCTTCGGCCAAGTAGCAAAGTGATGAGACGCTTGAAGATATAAAGACAATAGTAGAGTTAGAACCCAATGGGGTTGTTTCACATAGTTGTTTTTCTTACTTTTACACAAATTGTATAATTTCTATCTTTCAGCGGCATTCTCTTACTAGAACATCAGCCTCTTTGTACAAAACGCCTATTACAGGCCAATTTCAAAATCAATACAAGTAATTTTTACAAAACTTCAATTTGTTTCTTTTTCTTTTTCTGTTTTGTTTTGCAAGAACGTCCAATGATTTATTTTTGATATATGCATTTGAAAATGATTGCTAATCATAAATATTTACATAAGAGACAAAATACAATTACTCGTAATTCCAGAAACAGGGAAAATAAGAAGTGCCAAACCCGACGGTTCCTCTGCCCAGCAGGTATCGGGATAGAGTCATGCTTGGGAGAATAATTATTGGTATACGCACTCCCCACAAAGTAAAAGTATCCAAGGGCATTGATGTCAACTTCCCCGAAACAGGACGTAACTATCCCCAGCCGAGGCTCATAATCGCGGGCGAGTCAATAAAATTAATCCCCCAAGCGGAGTCTATTTCTACAGATACAGAAGCTCAATCTCCAACAGAGCTCCTCACTTCCAGCAACGAAATTTCATCCCCAACTGAGTTTATTCCTCCAGATTAGCAGGTCGTCCAACGTTGTATCTCTTCCCCAAAGTCTGGTCCCCGCAGAGTTATTCTCCAGCGTCTCTTCTCGGCAGAATATTCGCAAATCTCCAGCAACTGTCACGGATTTATTTTCCTAGACACGAGTATACCCCGACAACATTTCATGAACATACATCATGACATACGCATACATATCATATACAACATAATCTCATTTATTTTGAGAACATCATCTCACCCTGCATTTCATGCATCACATACAACTAACCTTAATATCTTTTGCAGGAAAAGACAATTAGCTTCAACGAATCCAGCAGTTATACAGATCACATCTACAGACAACTAATGGAAACTCAGTTCCCGAAATCAAACGGGTCAACTAATCTACATTATCAGATCAAGGTAACCTTACCCCGGTTCCTCCTGAAGTTTTACATGAACTTATCACAAAGTAACCTTACCCCGGTTCCTCCTGAAGTTTTACACGAATTTATCACAAAGTAACCTTACCCCGGTTCCTCCTGAAGTTTTACATGAACTTATCACAAAGTAACCTTACCCCGGTTCATCCTGAAGTTTTACACAAACTTATAACCTTACCCCGGTTCGTTCTGAAGTTTTACACAAACTTATCTCAAAGTAACCTTACCCAGGTTCCCACTGCAGTTTTACCCAAACTCCTCACGAAACAACCTTACCTAGGCTGTCATATCAAAATAACCTTACCCTGGTTCCTTTTGAAGTTTTACACAAACTTATCATAAAGTAACCTTACCCAGGTTCCTTTTGAAGTTTTACACGAACTTATCACGAAGTAATCCTGCTACCCAGGTTCCTTCTCACAGCCCTACTATTCAGGCTTTCATATCAAAGTAACCCTACTACCCAGATTCCTTCTCACAGCCCTACTATCCAGGCTTTTCATATCGAAGTAACCCTACTACCCAGGTTCCTTCTCACAGCCCTACTATCCAAGCTTTCATATCGAAGTAACCCTACTACCCAGGTTCCTTCTCACAACCCTACTATCCAGGCTTTCATATCGAAGTAACCCTACTACCCAGGTTCTTTCTCACAACCATACTATCCAGGCTTTTCATATCGAAGTAACCCTACTACCCAGGTTCCTTCTCACAGCCCTACTATCCAGGCTTTCATATGGAAGTAACCCTACTACCCAGGTTCCTTCTCACAACCCTACTATCCAGGATTTTCATATCGAAGTAACCCTACTACCCAGATTCCTTCTCACAACCCTATTATCCATGCTTTCATATCTAAGTAACCCTACTACCCAGGTCCCTTCTCACAACCCTACTATCCAGGCTTTCATATCAAAGTAACCTTACTATCCAAGTTCCTTCTCCCTTATCTCCAGACAGCAGTCCACAACACTGTAAGATCGGGACCTAATCAAACACGATTGGTTTCGCATTTCCCCAGTAAGTCACGGTTCAACTTGTACACTGACCAGATATGCAGTTCACCTCCAGAGTTAATTCCCCAGTAGAGTAACGAACAACTGAAGCTCCTAAAATTCTATATCTCCTAAGACAAATACCAACATTCCTCAGCAGATTCCTCCTCAACAACAGCAACAGGGGCTCTCGTCAAAGGAATATCTCAAGAAATCCACATTCTCTAGATGACATCTTTAAGCCCATCTCCGACAATTCACCGTCGCATCCAGGATGGCATCTTTAAGCCCATCTCCCGCAATCTTCTATCATCAACTTCAAAATGGCATCTTTAAGCCCATCTCCAGCAATCTTCTATCATCAACTTCCAAATGGAATCTATAAGCTCATTCCTGATGTCATAGGTCGAGTGCCACTACATACGAGTGCAAATTTCTGGGCACTCTAGTGTTCAATCATCTTCCACCTTCAGATCAAAAAAGACAGACGAGCCGATCTACATCCTCACGTTTAAGAAGATTGAACAGGGGCAACTATTGTACCCCAAAATTTTCCCTCTCACTTTACTCAATACATGTCCATTAAGATCCTCAATTTGCTCAAGGTTGCCCAAGAGGTTACTAGACAAACTCTCTCCTAAGGCAGTATACCCCAAATTAGGGTTTCTGTTTTCATCAAGATGGGTGAACCAAAAAATCCTCATATTCTATCCATGGTCTTAATATGTTCTCAAGACCCTACATGTCAAGTTTCATGCCTTGCACAAGAAGTTTGCTCAATCAACTGCTCAGATGCTTGAGAATCGACTATATTAGATCAAAAGTCAACAGTGGCCCACATACAGTCAAACCTCAAGATTTTTGGTCAACATCAACATTTTGAAGTGACTTCCATCATTTGATCAAGTTTTGATCATGATTCCTCAAGGAATGCTCCAAATTCATAAAAACCCAAAAGTTGCTAAATTAGGGTTTCTTAGTAAAAGTCAACTCAACTTTGACCAAGCATAACTTCTTCATACTTTATCAGAAATTTTCTATCCAAGGCTCATTTTTAATAGGATGCAATTCCCTACAATTCATATTCATCCCTCAAGTTCAAAATATTCACTCACCGAAAGATATGAATTTCTACATTATAGGTCCTTTTGAAAAGTCAACAAAAACACCTTTTGGGTCAAGACTTCTTACATGAACATGGAAGACTCAATTGAGATGAAACCAATGGGTTTGTTTAGGGGACATCTTAAGCTTTCTAAAAAGTCCAAGAAAACCCCTATATGGTCAAAATTGAGGGAGTTGTGCATTGTCAAAGTTGGCAATTTTTGGAAAATTGTCAAAAGTCAACATTGATCAAATTGGCATTTTTTCCAAAGGGGCCCATGTTTTCTTGCTTGAAACATGTTTCTAATAGGACCCACGACCCCTGAGCTCATTCACCTCTTATTTTATTATTTTTATCATTTATTTTGATTTTTTATTCATTTAAATCAAAATAAATCAAATTAAATGGTAAAATAATGAAAACAAATCAAATCTTGAGATTTTTGTGCACATTTGGAGTCCATGTACAGCTAGCATGATGATCAATTCGTACAAGGCTCATTAGGGTTGGAAAAGATTAGATTGAAGCTTTTTTTAGAAAGATATCATACATAGAGCAAATCAAATCAAATCTCCATTATTTCTCAAGATTCATGCCAATTTTATTAACCTAATTCAGTCTACTACATATACACAATAATTCCAGACCATAAGCATAAGGATTGGAGGCGTGAAACAACAAGAAAGAAATCAAAATTTTGCAAGAAAAGTGTGAGACCTATCTTTGTCTACAGGCCAATTCAAGCTAGTACAACATTTCCAATCAATTCATGGACATCCCAGGAAGCTAACAACATCATTTGCAAGCCTCAAAGCATCCAGAAATTGTCCCCAAAAGCCTCACGGTTTGCCCAAAAACTCAAACTCGATTTCAATGTTTTACGCATCCTAAACGCATGCTAATCATATATTTGTGTTTATCATCTTGTTTGCAAGCTAACTGTATTATTCAATTGCGTTTTTGAAGCCTATACACGATGTTGCCATTGTTAGGGTTTATGTTTGCAATTTAGGGCTTTCTTACACAGGTGAAATCAGCCAAAAAAGAGGATACCAAGGTGTTCACGAGATCACCACGAATGGAGCTATGTCTTTAGATATCATTTATTGTGCGTTTTGTGCATTTTTGAAATTTGCAGGGGTTATAACTACAGACTTGTGTCTGTAGGTAAAAGTTCTTCACCTAATACGACAGTTGCAGCAAAGAAGATAGTATGTGGCAGTCCATCATTGGCTCATTTAAAATTTGCGTGCTTTTCTGAATTTACTGCATTATTTTATTTATTATATTTTGTTCTCCTTGTACAAACAAGTTAACAACGCAACTCAGTTGGCAACACATCATTGGTAGGGAGTACAAGGACCTGGGTTCGATCCCAGGTCCCAACAATTGCTTTGTAATATTTTTTCTCATGTAATCAGGTATACCACGCTCTTCACTATCCACCATGCGCTAGCAGTTCCTGACCATTGGATGCACTTCCATCCAGATCCAACGCTTCCAGCCATGAATGTCCATGGTACACGTACAAGTCAACGCTACGCCGAATCCAAAGGTTGACTGGGCTCGGAGCTTAATGGGCCTTAGAATTTCAGATTCATACCCCCTCCCCCCCCCCTCACCAACACAAGCCCATTTGTTTATCTTTTATTATTTTCTTTAATTTCTTTTCTTTTCTTTATTTCTTTTCTTTTTTAATTAATACAAAAATTATTTTTATTAAATTAACCAATCAAAAATCACAAAAAAAGATCTCTTTTTTCTTAATAAATATTTTCTTGAATTAATTAGTTTAATTAATTTAGGGCAATTTAATTAAATTTTAAAATGAAAAACAATTAGAATTAGGGTTTTAGATTGTACATAATTTAATTAATTTTCTTTAAAGAATATATCAAAAATAATTTTTTTTCTCATAGATATTTATTCCTTTAATTAATTAGGTTAATTAGAAAATTAGGTTAATTTAATTTCTTTCATAATTTAAAAACAATTAGAAATTAGGTTTAATTAATTTGCAATTAAATATTTTCTCAGATAAAATCCAAAAAATCTTTTTCTCTCAAATTAGGGTTTTAAATTATTTCAATCGTCCTCGTGTTTAATTTGTCGCGCGCTTGTTAATTATTTTTTCCATTATTTTGTAACTGTTCAAGGTTTGTAATAGTTAACTTAGGGTTTTTATTTTACTGTTTAAATCCCCTATTTTTGGTTATGAAATTAATCCCCCTCCCTGAAGCCTTGTAATAGCTAGGTTTTACTTCCTCGCACTTTTAATTTCCGCAATCTTTAACTGTCTAGATGTATGGCTAATAGGATTGTATGACAAGAATGTTTGAAATTTAAAACGCTAGATCACCTAATGTGCAAAGATTAAATAATTGAAACAAATTATATGCACATATTCACTCCCAGGGTTTACCTCACTTCGGTTGCCTTCGGTAAACAATCATTAAGCATAGGATATTTTAGTGGTTGCTCTCCAGTCTAAAAGATCAAAATGTTGCCTCGGAAATGTTGCCTCGGAAATGCTGCCTCGGAAAGATCTTAAGACTCTAGGGTTACTACTAAAGTTTTCTAACTATTGCTTTAGCGATTGTACTCGTCCCTTTCGAATGTCCCTTAAAACTCCAACGACGGTGCTACCTACTCCTTAATAGTAGGATAGAATTATCTAAAGGCAATAGAACGAACAATCTTTTTTTGAGTAGGTAGAATCTTAAGTACTTGCTCAATAAAAACTTTTCACACAAACACCTTTCAAAACAATTTTCAAAACAACTTCGTCACATCCTTGAGGACTGATACAAGGGTTATCACGAAGTAAAAACATTTTCAAGACAAACACACACAAGCAATTTGAAAAATTAGCAAGTACCTAAGAGCCCGTAGATAACTACGGATAGAAAGGGTGATAACACCTCCCCTTTCTATAATCTACCCCCTGTACTCAGAATATCTCGAAAAAAGGTTTTTTCTATTCTTTTTCCTTTTCCTAATTGGATAAAATAAAAGTCAGTGACGACTCTTGCTTACCGCGACATTTTGCGAACAAAAAAATGCAAAACGCAAACCAGTATAGCAGTCGGTTCTGCCACCGTATTACAATAACCCTTTGAATATATGGATGTTTTTTGAATCACTCAAAAATACCAAAAGATGAGCAAGATATAGTTCTTTGAAGTTCAAAACCCTAGCTCCTAGATCAAGAAAATTCTTTGAGGAACTTTGACAATTTTGAACAACCTTCTTGTACCAACACTTTTGCTTGTAAATAGAAGTTGTTGAGGATGGTAATTAGAACTCATAGCCACCAAAACCACTTCCATATCTTGAGAATTGATAGAAATATGCACTTATGACCAATGGGAAGAAAGCCTTGTCCAAACATGACAACTTCTTCAATCAACCCCTTGTACCTTTGAATCAATCTTGATAACTTTGAAATGTGGTCAACCAAGATAAATATTCCCATACCATTTCTTCCAACATAACTTCAATGATTATGTTTGGACTTCTCAAGCTTTATTGACTAGGGCATGGAAATAAACTCATGAACCCCTAGATCAACTTGCTAAGCCACATTGTCTTTACCTACATTATTAACAAGTAAGACAAACCAACATTGCATTTTATTAATTAAAAGGAAAATCAAAACAAAACATGCATGATCACAAAAGAAAAACAAGTCAAGGTGCTTGGTGATTCCTCAAAGAGATAAGCTAGAGATAGGGAGGAGAACTAAAAGCCCTAATGTGATCTTGTTGTGATTGAATCAATATGGTATGATGAAGGGATATTATGGGAAAAAATTGGGGTGCAACACCTGCCCTTATTTAAGTTTCTTCTATCTAGATATACGAAGGTTGAAAATCTTTGTGTCGACGCGATTGAAGATACTTAAATATAAAACAAACCCTATTTTTGGCTCTAAGATGCCATGCAATGTTTACGGGTATGAATGCATATGAACAACTTCAAAGGGACGCAAAACACCACTGGGGATGTAGAAAAGGAAATAAGGATCAAAAGAGAAACCCAACCAGGAAAATAAATCACTGGTGAATAAAAAAATGACTCCTAGAGGATGGTAAGAAGTCAAAGGATACACCAACTTTTACCGAAGGCAAAACTACCAACGTCACTGAGGGTAAAAAGAGAAAATAAATAACAACACCAACGTTCACTGACAGTGAGCTACCAATGTTTACTGAAGATATAGAGAAAGAATCATCGACATTCATTAACGATGAACTACCAACTTTTACTGATGGTAGAAAGGTAAGAAATATCATAGCACTAACGATGAACTACCAACGTTCACTGAGGGTAGAAAAAAGATAACAATCACCAACTTTCACTGATGGTGATCTACCAACTTTCACTGAAGGTAGAAAAGTAAATATATCATAACATCGTTGTTCACTGACGATGAACTACCAACGTTCACTGAAGGTAGAAAAAAGATAACAAATACCAACTTTCACTGAAGGTGGCCTACCAACTTTCACTGAAGGTAGAAAGGGAAATATATCATAACATCACCATTCACTGACGATGAACTACCAACGTTCACTGAAGGTAGCAAAAAGATAACAAACACCAACTTTCACTGAAGGTGACCTACCATCTTTCACTGAAGGTAGAAAGGGAAATATATCATAATATCGCCGTTCACTGGCGATGAACTACCAACGTTCTCTAAAGGTAGAAAAAACATAACAAACACCAACTGTGATGCGGTGGGAGAACTGACTTGAGGTTTTGCGTTTGGTTGCAAATGTCGCGGTTTAGCAAGAGTCGCCACCGACTTTTATTTTATCCAAAAGGAAAGGTAAAAAAGCACAGGAAAGACCTTTGAGATGTTTTCTTGAGTTTGGGGGGTAGATTATGAAAAGGGAAGGTACTAGCACCCTTTTCATCCATGGTTTTCCATGGGCTCTTAGTTACTTGTTTAGATCACTTGCTTTTGCTTTGAAATTGTTTGAAATGGTGCTTTGTGTGGTTTTGAAAGTATTTTGAAAAGAGACCATCGTTTAGGCAATCTTTGTAATGATTCTCGTTCGTAAGAATGTATACAAAGATGTTTTTCTTTTGAAAAATGTTTCAATATTTTAAAAGATGTTTGGAAATATTTTGAAATGTGTGTGTGTTGGTTTTTGAAAATAGCAAGGATTGTTTTGAAATTGATCAAGTAACTAGAAGCTTATCTACCTACTCAAGAGTCTTTCTTGTGCATTTTTATTCCTTTGACATTGTTGATTTACCATTGATTTGGTAAACAACCCTATGTTTAGATGTTAAACGGGACGGGCGTGGGTCATCGTATGACCATGATAGCAATGTTGCCAAGTATCGTAGCATTTTGAGGGACCAAGATCATTTGTTTAGGTAACCTTTGGATAGCGTCATCGAGGGACTATGATCTTTTGTTTTGTTTTTGTTTTGACAAGATACTTTGCATGCATACCATGGCCATTTTGTTAGGCAACCAAGTGGGTGAATCCTTAAGGGTGTTTGTGTGCAATGTGTGTCATTTTACATGCATTTTAATTATCTTGGATTAGGTCTTTTCTATTTGTTTGTTTTTTCGTCTTATCATGCAAAACCCAAATTTACTAACATGGTATAAATGCGATAAATTGCGTAAAGTAAACTAAACTATTACAAAAATTATTATGGGAGGGGGGATACAAGTTTTTTTGAATGGGGATATTGCACAAAAAATAAAACCTAAAATACTATTACAACCCAATTGAATTATGTGATACGATGGTAGAACTGACTTGAGGTTTTGCGTTTGTGTTCGCAAATGTTTCGGTTTAGCAAGAGTCGCCACCGACTTTTTATTTTATCCAAAGGAAAGGTTAAAAAGCACAGGAAAGACCTTTGAGATGTTTTCTTGGGTTCGGGGAGTAGATTATGAAAAGGGAAGGTGCAAGCACCCTTTTCATCCATGGTTATCCATGGGCTCTTAGTTACTTGTTTAGATCACTTGCTTTTGCTTTTCAATTGTTTGAAATGGTGCTTTGTGTGTGGTTTTGAAAGATATTTTGAAAAGAGGCCATCGTTGTGGCAACCTTTGTAATGATTCTTGTTTGAATGTATACAAAGGTGTATTGTCTTTTGAAAAGATGTTTCAATGTTTGAAAGATTGAAAGTTTGTTTTGGGAAATGTTTTGAAATTGTGTTGTGAGGTGTGTTTGAAAATAGCAAGGATGTTTTGCAAGTTTTGATCAAGTAACTAAGAGCTATCTACCCTATTTTTCTCAAAGGTATTTCCTACACATTTTAAACCCTTTTGACAGTGTTGTTTTACCACTGCATTTGGTAAACAACCTTGTATTAAGATGTTAAACGGGACAGGCGCGGGTCATCGTTTTGACCATGATAGAAATATTGCCAAGTATCTTTAGCAAATTTTTGAGGGACTAGATCATTTTGTATAGGCAACCAAGATAGCGTCATCGAGGGACTATGATCTTTTGTTTTGTTTTTGTTTTGCCAAAGTACTCAAAATGCATAACATGGCCATTTTAAAGGCAACAAGTGGATGAAACCCTAGGGGTGCAAGTGTGCATTGTGTTTGTCATTTTCATGCATTTAGGTCTTTGTATTAGTCAAGCTATTTGTTGATTTTGGACTTTTGCATACAAACCCTAATCTCTAACCATGGCATAATTGAAAGCATAAATGCGTAAAATAATCTACACTATTACAACATTTGATATGGGAAGGGGGATACAATTTTTGAATGGGGATTATTTGGCAAGAAATTAAAACCCTAATTTTACTATTACATCCAAATTGAATCAATGACATAAATAATAAATGAATAATATTTAAACAAATTAAAATATACAAAATATTATGAATATGCAAAAATATTTATGTTTATTTTTTTATGTATGTACAAAATATTTAATGCAAAAATAAAGAAATAAAAAAAAAATATTATTGTTATATATTTTTTTATTAAGGGTAAAACCCTAATTTTCTTTTAAGAATGTAAATATATTAAATATACTATTTATATACAATAAAATAAAATAATGTATATACAAAATAAAATATATTTAGAAAAAGTATTATTTAAGTATAAATAATAATAAAAAAAATAAAAGTATAATATTTTATGTTTTTTTATTCTCAAGTATTTATTAAATAAAATAAAAGTATGTATATATATATATATTAATTATATTAGTTATATACATTAAAAATATAAGACAAAAATATATTTAGAACAATATTTCTTGAGTATAAATAAAATAAAGAATAAAAATAAAGGTATAATGTTAATATATATTATTTTCAAGTTTTCAATAAATACAAGTATATACTAATTAAATCATTTTTATGTTAGAAAAATAAAAAATAAAATACAAAATAAATGTGAAAATTTATAAAAATATTTTTTTGATATTTTTTATGTTTGAAAAATAAGAAAATAAAATCATAAATGAAAATAAAAATGGAAAAATACAAAAGTATGAAGAAATGGGCCACATGGGTGCATTCAGTAAAAGGGGGGGGGGGGGGGGTGTCAATAGTGAGCCAGGACCAAGCCCAGCCCACCAGACTTCATCTTCAACCTTCGTTCTCAAAAACGCGCGCGCCCTGTACACAAAGCCAGATCCTGCATACGTGCTCTAATGCAAAAACACATAACATCAAAGTTGTAGCATTTTTCAAGACGAATTCAACCGTATAAGAAACTTGTCCTAACTCTCAAAGACCAGAGAGAATTTCTCTGGCCCTAAATCCTAACCTAATTTTTCAGGAAGTTCATGGACCAAATTCTCTTAGCATGCTTAATTAAAATGAAAACTGAGCATATGTACAACTTCATGGCTATGAATACTACATTTCTTATTCACAAACCTAAGCCTAATGATTCCTAAATAGAGAGATAGGAAGTTGATAAAAACCTGTTTCAGTTGAGATCATGTCTGACAATGTGGAGCTTTTCAATAAGGCCTGAGGTGTTTGGGAGCTTGCTTGAACTTCTTCTGACCTTCCCCAATGCCTAGCTTGACTTGAATGTGCTTGAACAAGCCTACAGAACTCAACCTGCACAAGGTGAAATCAAAAATGGCAAACCTTGTAAATGGAGTTACAGTCAGTGTTAAGGGTTGGGATAGCTTGGATGGGTTATGTGGAAGGTGTTTGAACCAGTTTGAGGCAAAACACATGAGGGATTTGTGCTATGGAAATCAAACTGCAGGGAGTGCCCTGTTTTGCCAAATGAAGATGATTTTGTGCTATGGGAGGTTTGAGGACTCAAATACTCGTGTTTCTGGCTCAAGGGGATGTGAAAAACTTGTTCCAAATGCCTGCAAAGGTTGGTCTTAACAGATGTGTAAGATGTAGTGTATTTTATATCTTTCTTGTATTTTAAGCAAAAATGAGCAATGATGTAATACAAGCCTGTACAGGCTATCTATAAACCTGCCCCTTGTGATCTTGGCCCCTTAAGTTGGTGGATATGATTTGCTGCACAAGATATTATTTAAGGCTCAAGAGATGTGGTTTGACATAAAGCACATTTTGGCAAAAATGGTAATGTACCTTTTACCATTTATGGATTAATCTTGTGTGCAATGCTCTAATGACCAAAACAAAGCCTTAGACCAATGGATTTGCATTTAATTATTGAGTATGGAATGGTTTTGAGGCCTGTAATCAAGTACAAAGCAAGTTGATTAGAGTTTGCAACTTGTACCACTATGAACATGCCATGGATAAAAAGTGAGTTTTTGCCAACTTCAAGCCTTCGATTCTCCCTAACCACAAATGATTTTGGAGAGTTCTTGGACATTTTGGAAATCTTGAAACATGCTTTACAATCCATATTTGAAATTAAATTTGATATTCCAAGTGGAACTATGTGAAAAATGGCCATGAAGATGGGTCAAAATCCTGCCTAAACTAGGGCAAAATTTTACTAAGTTAAAAGTTTCATGGACCCTTGTTCCAAAAATCATAACTTGAGATACAAGCTTATTTTGAGAAAACTTTGTGAATCAAAGTTGTAGACTTTGTGGAGGACTACAACTCTCATGTTGGAAGTTTTGTTTTAATCCAAATGCATCATGATGAAAATGTTGGGCAAAGTTGGGAAAAATTAAGAAAATTTCATAACTTAGAAAAATTCTAAGTTATGAAAATTTTCAATCTTAAACCCTAATTTAAAAAATTGGGTTTCTTGATGAACAAGTTTCATGTTTTGACACATCTTGATGAAAAATGACCCTTGGCACTTGATTTTGACCAAAAAGTCAAAGTTTGACTTTTCAGTGTACAATCAAATTTGATCAGTTGACTGAAAAATTCATCTGTCAATCTAATGCATTTGAGATCTTTTGAACCTTGTGAATAGGTCAAGATGATTCCATTGAGTCCTTGAATCCATGCTTGAGCCCAATTTGCCATTGGCTAGGTCAAAAGTCAGAAATTGCCCTTGTGCAGTCAAAACCCTAAAAATGACCATTTGCCCTTTTGATGATCTGATCAAATTTCTTGAGAGTTGTGGTCCAAACTTGATCAACTGGTTCATATGAGTCTATAATGTTGATGTGGGTCAAAAATTATGAGGTTTGACTGTAAATTGGCCATAATTGACTTTTTCCCCAATACAGTTGATTTTTAGGTCAACTGTCCAATTGACTGGGCAAAAATTTGATTCAAGGTTTGAAACTTGGCATGGACAATCTTATGAGTATAACATGAAGTATGAAAGTCACTTTGAGCATTGAAAGTCCAAAAATCCCTGTGCAAACTCAAACCCTAATTTAGGTCATCAGTGCGAGGAGATGTCTTGAGCAGAGCAAAACCCTAATCCTGTCTGGAGTTCAAGGAGCCTTGTGAGGGGAAAATCTTGATAAAATGAGAGGGAAAATTTTGGGGTACACCAGCTGCCCCTGTTCAATCTTCTTGAACCTGAAGACTTAGATTGGCGAGTTTGCCTTTCGTGACTCGAAGGTAAAAGAGGATTGGACACTAGAGTGCCCGTAAATTTGCACTCGTCAAAATGTACCTGAGGGAATGAGCTTAAAGATGCCATTTGGAGATGGTATAATCTTATTGGAGATGGGCTTAAATATGCCATCCAAGACTTGTTTGTTGATAATCAAGAGAATGAACACCAGATTGGTATCCGTATTTGGAACGTATCTGAGTTGTATCTGGAGATTGGATTCGTATGAGCAAAGGAATGACGTCCGTGTCTGGAGCGTATCCGAGCTATAACTATATTTGATTATTGAATGAATATCAGAATGACTGCCGTGTCTGGAATGTATCTGTATTGTATCTGAATTCTGAATGGGCTACAGAGAAACATCTGAGTATGGAGCATCTCTGGGCTGGGGATAAATTCCGAATGGGTGACAGAACGACAACCGTGTCTGGAGCGTATCTGGACTGTATCTGAAGTTGAGATCTGTATGAGTAGCAGAATGACTTCTGTGTCTGGAGTGTATCCGTACTGTAACTGGGATCTGGAGAAGTGACATAATAACTTCCGTGTCTAGAGTGTATCTGAACCCGAGGTTGATAGTTGAATCTGAATGAGAAGTAGAATGGCTTCCGTGTCTGGAGCGTATCTAGTCTGTATCTGATTGTTGAAGTCTGAATGAGTAGTAGAATGACCGCCGTGTCTGGGGTGTATCCGTACTGTATCTTAACTTGAAATTCTGAATGAGTAATAGAATGACCTCCGTGTCTGGGGTGTATCCATACTATATTTGAGATCTTTGAATATTTGTTAAAGACAGCTTTTAATCTTATCCTGAAAAGGGTAAAATGTTAGCTGAAAACACAAAGTTATGTTGCATGAAATGTATGATGCAATAAATGTGTTTTATCAATGTTTATGATATATGGATGTAATATATGCGCATGTAAGCTGATTAGCTGTCTTGCTGAGGAAAATAAATCCTTGATAACTGGAGATAATGAAATCTTTGACTGCCGTCGGGGAAAATAAACCCTTGACTGCTGCTGGAGATTCAAAACCTTTGATTGTTGAGACTGAGAAATCCTTTGGACTACTGCTGGAGATTGGAAATCCTTGGTGACTTGTGGGGATTAACAAGAGCTTTGACAACTTCTGCGGGGAATTGAGAATCCTTCATGACTTTCCTGGGGAATAAGGAAAACTCTGACGATCTCTACTGGGGAATTAAAACCTGGGAGGCTTCAACTGGAGAAATGAGAACAAGAATCTTCGTTCTGCTGGGAAATAACTCTGTGCGGAGAATGTTTATTCCGTCGAAGAGTTCTCAAGAGCTTGGGTTGTATGACAATCTATTGAGGAATTATCCGAAGCCGTTGTCTGGTTTCTAAGATAACTTGCAGGGGAATCTTCTGGTTTTAAGACAAATCTCTGGGGAATTGGAGGAAGCTGGATGGTCTTCCATCGGGGTTGAAGTTTTGGACTCTGTTGGGGATTGGGAGTTTGGAAACTTAGTCCTGATGGGGATATGTAATGCTCCGCTGGGGATATGTATTTCAAAGCTTCAACCCTGTTGAGGATCTGGATGATGTACTGCAGGGGATTTCCTCTGGAAGAACTTAAAGACATTCTCCTATACTTTCAACCTATCAGTAATTATTCTTTCTCATTTTGTTTTATTTGTAAGCAGTGATTATATTCAAATGCATATGTTCATTTTAATAAATCATTGGACGTTTTCAAATAAAACACAAGTGTAAAAAAGAAAGAAAAAACAAACAAATTTATGCACTTTGAAGTATCTTTGTATTAACTTTTTGTAAGTATTTTGTACAAAGGAGACAGACATCCTAGTAAGAGAATGTTGTCATAAAAAATGAGAAAAATTTAGACAAAGAAAGATGGCTATGTGTAACAATTCCATGGGGTTCCCATTCTACTATAGCCTTCATAACCCTGAGTATCTTGTCTATTCGTTGCCTTGTTCGATGATGATTAGGTTGATCAGAAGCCCGAAGCTTGTCTGTGAAGAGATTGTCCTTAAAGTGATCCGACGAGACATAGTCATACGCTTTAATTCCCTAACTTTTGCCTGGACCGCCCTTTCGGGTTTTCAGTCCACCGGGAAACCCATTTTTGCCCAAGTCGCCCTTTCGGGTTTTCAACTTGCCGGGTGTACAATTTTTTTTAAGTTTATCCCTAATTTTTGCCTGAACCGCCCTTTCGGGTTTTCGATTCACCGGGATGCCCATTTTTTCCCAAGTCGCCCTTTTGGGTTTTCAACTTGTCGGGTCATTTATGCGTAGTATCTTTTGACTATGTCTATGTTCGCAGGGTGCGGCAGGTCATCACCGTCCATGGTGGTCAGAATCATTGCCCCACCATAAAAGATGTTTTTGATCACAAATGGTCCTTCGTAAGTAGGAGTCCATTTACCCCTGGGATCACTTCGCGGAAAAATGATTCGTTTGATTACAAGGTCCCCGACTTGATATACTTACCTCTTAACTTTCTTGTTGAAGGCCTTGATCATACGTTTCTGATACGCCTGACCATGGCAAACAACAGTAAGTCGTTTCTCCTCAATCAAGTTAAGTTGATCAAGTCGGGTCTGAATCCAATCGTCTTCACTCAAACCAGCATCCTTCATGATTCTCAAGGAGGGAATCTGAACCTCGACAGGTAAAACTACCTCCATGCCGTATACCAAAGAAAAGGGGGTTGCCTCAGTTGAAGTGCGTGCCGTGGTACGGTATCCGTGCAGAGCAAACGGTAACATCTCGTGCCAGTCCTTGTAGGTGACTGTCATCTTTTAAATGATCTTCTTGATATTTTTGTTCGCAGCTTCGACATCACCGTTCATCTTAGGCCGATAGGGAGATGAATTGTGATGTTGAATCTTGAACTGCTCGCACAGAGCGGTGATCATAGTATTATTCAAATTTGTACCGTTGTCAGTGATAATCCTGTCGGGAATACCATACCGGCATATGAGGTTCTGCTTGATGAAGCGGGCAACCATATTCTTTGTAATGGAGGCGAAGGAAGCTGCTTCGACCCACTTGGTAAAGTAATCAATGGCCACCAGGATGAAACGGTGTCCATTGGATGCTGTAGGCTTGATCTCTCCAATCATGTCGATTCCCCACATCGCGAATGGCCAAGGAGCTGTTAAGACATTGAGAGAAACTGGAGGGATATGTACCTTGTCAGCATAGATTTGGAATTTGTGACAAGTACGAGAATGTTGATGACAATCAGCTTCCATGGTAGACCAGTAGTAGCCTACCCGTAGAATCTTTTTAGCCATCATATGACCGCTTGAGTGGGTGCCAAAGGTGCCATTATGTAGTTCAGCCATGATCTTCTCAGCTTCAAACTTGTCCACACAAAGGAGTAGGACACAATCAAGATTGCGCTTGTATAGGATACCATTGCTCAGAAAGAACTTGGCTGCGAACCTCCTTAAGAACTTTTTATCATTGACTGAAGCTCCTTCAGGGTATTCTTGTGCCTCGAGATACCTTTTGACGTCATGATACCAAGGTCGGTCCACTACTTCTTCGGTATTGATCTCGTGACAATGTGCAGGTTTGTCCATTCGTTCAATGGTGATTTGAGGTGCCTCATTATCCCAGTTAAGTTTAAACATGGATGACATTGTTGTTAGAGCATCTGCTAGTTGATTCTCTTCTCACGGGAAATGCTCGAAGGCGATATGCTCGAAGTGTGGTAACAATGTCAGGACATGTTCTTTGTAAGGGATGAGGTTAGGGTGTTTAGTGTCCCACTCTCCTTTGATTTGACTGATAACCAAAGCTGAGTCCCCAAATACAATCAAAGATTTGATTCCCAAGTCAATAGCGGCCTTGAGACCAAAGATACAAGCTTTATACTCGGCCATGTTGTTGGTGTAGCTGAAGCAGAGTCTAACAGTGAAAGGTGTATGGCAACCTTCTGGAGAGATAAGTACCGCGTTGATACCATTTCCAAGTGCATTGGAGGCACCATCAAAGTATAGAGTCCATCGGGATCCTTATTCAGGTCCGTCATACGGTCTGTTTGCTTCAATGTTGCTCAAAGTCATGATATCCTCGTCGGGAAAGTCGAACCTCATGGATTGGTAATCTTCGACTGATTGATGAGCCTGATGATCGACTAGCACACTCCCCTTTATAGCTTTTTGGGTTGTGTACTGTATATCATATTCGGTGAGGATCATCTGCCATCTAGCGATTCTTCCAGATAGAGCAGGCTTCTCGAAGATGTACTTAATCGGATCCATCTTAGAAATCAGCAAAGTGGTATGTGTCAACATATACTACCTTAGCCGGCGAGCAACCCATACCAAAGCGCAGCAAGTTTTCTCGAGCAGTGAGTAGCGAGTCTCACAGTCGGTAAACGTTTTGCTAAGGTAATAAATGGCATGTTCTTTTCGGCCAGACTCGTCATGTTGGCCCAGTACGCACCCTATTGAATTATCTAAGACAGTCAGATACATGATTAAAGGTCTTCCTTCGACGGGTGGCATCAAGATAGGAGGTTCCAACAAATACTCCTTGATCTTATCGAAAGCAACTTGACAGTCATCATTCCATTCAACCACCTGATCTTTCTTCAATAGCTTGAAGATTGGCTCACAGGTATATGTTAGGTGAGAAATGAATCTTGCAATGTAGTTTAAGCATCCCAAGAAACCTCTAACCTCCTTCTCAGTGCGAGGGGCAGGCATTTCTTGTATAGCTTTGACTTTGGCAGGGTCAACCTCGATGCCTTTGTTACTGACGATGAATCCCAAAAGTTTACCAGACTTGACTCCGAAAGTGCACTTGCTAGGGTTCAGTCTGAGCTTGTAATCCTTTAATCTGACAAACAGCTTTTGCAGATGATTGAGGTGTTCTTCTTCTGTCTGTGAACGGGCTATCATGTCTTCTACGTAGACTTCGATCTCATGATGTATCATGTCATGAAACAAAGCTACCATGGATCGCTGATAGGTTGCCCCGACATTCTTCAGTCCGAATGGCATCACTTTATAGCAGAAGGTACCCCACTGCGTAACAAAAGTAGTCTTCTCCATGTCTTCGGGGGCCATTTTGATCTGGTTGTACCCTGAAAATCCATCCATGAAAGAGAATACCTTATGCTGAGCTGTATTGTCGACCAAGATGTCAATGTGCGGCAGTGGAAAGTCATCTTTAGGGCTAGCCCTGTTTAAGTCTCTGTAGTCCACACACATTCTGACTTTGTCGTCCTTCTTAGGCACGGGCACAATGTTAGCAACCCATTGTGGATAGGAAGTAACAGCAAGAAAGCCAGCATTGAACTGCTTCATCACTTCAGCTTTGATCTTCTCTGACATATCAGGCCTTATTCGGCGGACTTTCTGCTTGATTGGTGGACAATCTTCTCTTATTGGGAGACGGTGAACCACAATATCCGTATCTAGTCCCGACATGTCTTCATAGGACCAGGCGAAGATCTCAACATATTCATTAAACAGCTGAACTAAGTGCTCTTTGACACTTGGCTCTAGGTTGGCACCCACTTTAACCTCTTTTCTGTCTTCGGCAGTACCCAAATTGATAGTTTCTAACAACTCCTCATGGGGCAGAATAGCCCTTTATTCCTGTTGCAAAAGTCTAGCCAACTCTCCAGGCACTTCACAGTCTTCATCACCTCCGTACTCGGCATGATTGACCAGATCTTCAGAGTCACTGAAGGCAATAGAAGAATTGTTACCCATGGAATCCAGAGTGGATGGGTACCTGCATTTGTGAGTGTGGGTGTGTGTAAGGGATAACCACCTTTAAACAAAATAAAATGTAAAAAGAAAGAAAATGAACACAAAAGTTTATAGATGAAAACGTCCATGATTCATTAAAAATGGCATATGAAGATGAAGAATCAAAACCCTTACAAATGGACCTATATGCCCCGGGTAAGGCATAAGGCGAAAAGAGTGTACGAATTGTTTAATAATTATTATAGACCAAACAGGAAATGTTTAAAAGATAATTTACTGATTGATGAAAGTAATGGGAACGAAGTCTTTCGCCTCCCAGTTGTTCAATCCTCCTTCAATGGTTGGAAAGATCCAGTCTTCAAAATTGCTTCCTTCTTCATCATCTTCTAAAGCATGAACTCCATGATGAGTGATTTTTAGTGGCGGTCCTCCAGCCCGGGAGCGACGCATAGCTTTCTGGCTAGCAGCAATGAAACCCAATCCGTACTTATCTGTCTTGTAAGGAAAATCTGGCAGTTGACCCCATACTGTGCTTCCTCCTTCCTTGACTACAGCCTCTACGTCTTTAAGGGATGACATCCGAGACACAAGTTTGGTAATGATGGGCACATCAATCATTGTCTTGGCTACCGCGACTTTAAGAGAAACCTCTTCAAAGTGTTGGAAAGGTGTTTCTATGAATTCACCATCTAACTCCACGTAACGGAAAGAGTTAAGGTGGCTTATCATATACTCCTCCTCACCATGAACTGTTATGATCTTACCCTGGACTGGGTATTTGAGCATCAGGTGTAGGGAAGAAGTGACTGCCCCAGCGTTGTGGATCCATGGTCTTCCCAATAAACAAGAATATGAAGGACGGATGTCCATCACATGAAAAGTAGAGTTGAAAACTTCCGTTCCCACCTTAATTGGGATGTCCACTTCTCCGTGAACCATCCGCTTAGAACCGTCGAAGGCCCTAACAATGATATTACTGGGCTTTAGGGTCAAACCTTCACAGTCCAATCTGTCCAATGCTTTCTTTGGTAGGACATTTAAAGATGAACCAGTATCAACCAGAACATGAGCAAGTGTGGTACCTCTGCACTCTACCGAAACATGCAGCGCATCATTATGCTTTCTTCCCTTAGATGTTAGACCGACATCAGAAAAGCCAAGACCATTGTCGGCTGTAAGGCTAGCCACACACTCTTGAAACTGATCCGCATAAGTTTCTTGAGGCACGTGCGCCGTCTTCAGGAATTTGATCAAGGCTTTGGCATGAGCCTCGGAGCAGAGCAATAGAGCCAGCATAAAGATTTTTGAAGGGGTTTGCCCCAACTTCTCTACGACATCATAGTCGCTCTTCTTAATTATCTTTAAAATCTCCTCCATTTCCTTTTGGGTGGTCTCGGGGATAACCAAAGTCTGAACCCTCATCCTGACGGGCGCTTCTTGGATCCCCTTACCTTTATCAGCAATAACAGCAGAGGGTATAGCTTCGGGAGCAATAATTTCTTCGATTACTGGACTTTGCACATATATCTTGACTGGCACATGAGCACTTGAGGGTCCGGAGATTGCCCTTAGAGGAGCAATCTCCGGAGAGAAGATTCTTCCGCTATGAGTGATCTTACTTGTCCCTGCAATATTTCCTATGTCAGGAGTTTCGTCATCGGAACCTTCTTCAACTGATTCGATCTGTTTCACACCGTGATAGAAGATCTCTCCCCCATAATTCCACGGTATTGTCTTGTTGGACTTATATGGGATAGGCCCCGGCATAGTAATCTTCAGTGGTATAAACTTTGGATCGGGTGTAATCTTAACAGGTCTTTTGGAGACCTTGGAAAGATTATCGGAAATGGTGATTATAACAACATCATTGATTGGAGTAACAGGAGTAACAATAGTAACAAGAGTTTTCTTGAAAAGAATTTCTTGAGTATCCATCAGGTGTTGGATGCCTGATTTCAACAGCGGACAGTCGGATTGCAAGGTCGAACAAAGGTAACAATCTTTTTCACAGCTTGGAAAAATCTCGGCTTTCAACAGATTTATCTTGATCATTGGCAACAGAGTCATTAAGTTATCAACAACGGTAACATGAAGATCTTCCACAATAGCATGGACATTATGACCATGTTTTGGCATAGGAGAGGATATCACATTAGGTTTTTCGGGGGCATCAAACTCCACCTCCTTGGCATCTATTAAATCTTGGATCTTGTTTTTAAGGGCCCAACAGTTGTTGGTGTCGTGCCCCACACTGTCTGAATGATATGCACATTTTGCATTGGAATGGTAATAGGGAGAAGAGGTATTTGGGTTTTTCGGTGCTTCTTTCAAGTTGGTAAGGTTTAACTTTAACAGATGAGGGAGGACCTGAGCAGGTATCATATTGATCCGGGTGAACTGCCGTTGTGGCCTTTCTACCCTTTGCTGGTTAGCTCTGGGTTGAATGCTTAGAGGTTGATCGACTGAGGAGTTCTGGATCATCATAGCCCCTACCGCTGGTCAGCGCTCCATTCTCCCTTGATTTCTCTGGGTGTAAACAACATAAGCTTCTTTCTTGGCTGGGAAGGTCTTCTTGATAGCAGTGGAAGCAGAGGTATCCTTCTGAATTTTACCACTCTTAATGCCAGCTTCGACTCTTTCACCTGTCAGAATTAATTCGGTGAACCCTGCAGATGAGCTCTCGATCAAGTGATTGAAGAATGGACCTGACAGGGTCCCCAAAAACATATCAACCAGCTCTCTATCCGACAATGGTGGTTGCACCCTTCCATCCAAATCCCGCCACTTCTGGGCATATTCCTTAAAGCCTTCATTAGAGACCATACCCATACTCTATAGTTGAGTACGAGCAGGCGCTAAATCTGCGTTATATTGATATTTTCGATAGAAAGCAACAGCCAAATCTTCCCAGTTAAGTACATCAGATCTCTCAAGTTGATAGAACCAGTCCAATTGCGTACCCGACAAACTATCTTGAAAAAAGTGAACCCACAGATCCTTATCAGAAGAGTGAGGTTGGATCTTTTTGACGTAGGACCGCAGATGCATCTTCGGACAGGACAAACCGTCTTACTTAGCAAATGTAGGCACTTTGAACTTGGGAGGAATGACGATCCCAGCAACCAACCCTAGTTCTTCGAAATCCAGCCCAGGTACCCTTTGTACCTCCATGGCTGCCAGTCGATCTTCCAGATTTTTATACTTATCATCCGCCGGAGGGTACTGTTGCTCAGAGTAATCTTCATCTTCTTCCTCTTCTTCTTCTTCAGCCTCAGATTCAGAAGGTACCGCAGCTCCTTTTCCTTTGCCAACCCCTTCATCAGACGTCGAGGGGAAATCCAGAACTCTCCTAGCCTGGTTCTCAAATATTCTTCCCATAGTGGCCACACCAATCCTTTTCTTTTTCTTCTTTTCTTTTTCCTTTTCCTTCTCTAACAGTGCTTTAAGGTCCTCTTGACCCTTTACGAAGGTCATGAGGAGTTGTTGGAGTTGCGAATTCTGTGCTTGCAGATCTTTGACCGTCTGCTCTATATCCATCTTGCTGAAATAAATAGAAGAAAGATAAGGAAACCTGGTGTGAAGACCTGTTTATGCATATGATGAATGATGTGTATTCATGTAATGCATTCAAGGATTCATAAATTCAAAGTTGTTGCAAACAAAAAGAACACACGTCATATTAATAAGAAGAAATTTGTTAGTACATAAATGCCCCATTGGCAAAATATTACAAAATTCTTAATGTAAGAAGACGTTGCGCATCCTCTTCGGTGCAATGTAAGCGTTGAGATTCTGCTCTTCGTGGAGTTGACGGGTAAGTTCCAAAACCTTCTTCTCACTCGCGTAGAAGCTGGATTCAAAAGTATTTCGTTCTTCCTTGAGCTATATCCAACTCTTTTGCAAATCCTCCAATGATGTTGGCATGTCTGGATGTAGGAGGGTGTATGGAACCTCTCCTTCAACAACAGGCTCTTTGATCATAGGCAGAATGTAGGGGTATGGCATCATAAGACTCTGGGCGCAGGTTCGTACCCACTTGAGTTAAGGCTCAAGGGGGATGGAATTCTTGTGTCCCAGTGTCTTACTGTCCACTTTGTTGGGCATCCTCCAAGCTCAGATAAACCTTTGTCGAAGTCCTTGAGCGTCGTTGTCGAAGTCAAAAACTAAGTCTGGAATCAGCATGTCATGAGGGCCATCCCTTCGAGCATACCCAAATTGTCTCAGAGCTAAACAGGGGTTGTAGGGGATGCCTCCCCTAATGCTAAGTAGTGGGACATTAGGGAATTCCCCACAACAATCAATGACGATGACATTTTCTCTGGACCGAGAACACCAATGAACATCAGAATGTGTGAGAGTCATCAACCGTTGTGACCACCTCAAGTCTTGCTCATTCTTCAAGACTGATTGAGGAAGGTGAGAAATAAACCACCTTGCTAGAAGAGGAGTACATCACATGAGAACACCTCTTTTCCTCATTGTTCGTGTGTGAAATGAGTGTAAGATGTCCCCAAGCAATGTAGGCACCAGATTCCGAGATATGAAAATCTTGGCAGCATTCACATCTATAAGCTGATCAGGGTTTGGGAACAAAACTAACCCATAGATGAGAAGTTCTACAATATCCTCAAAAGCTTGCAGATCTAGAGAATTCCAGCAGTCTTGTGCCTTCTCAAACAAAAACTTTGCCAAGAAACCCTTGACACCACTTCGGGTTTCCCAATGACCTTTCACCAAAGTAGGCACTAGTTGGTAATAAGGAAATGTGAAGCAATGGTGTAGGGGGTCCAAGAACTGGAAGAGAACTTTCACCATGTCTTCTTCAATGTTGGAGTTGACCAAGTTGAGAAGTCTACCATGTTTTTCACTGAAGAGAGAATTCTTTAGAATCTTGGAGTAAGCTATTTGAGTTGAGGAGGGATTCTCACAAGGTTGACCTGAATAGTTTTCCTGTGAAGTGATTCCATGACCTACAAAACAAGAACAAAAATGAAGATCTAAACCCTTGAAATGGTTAGTGGATGCATATGATGCTTTATGATGTTCATGATGTATGCACAAGTATATGTACAAGCAAATCACACAAGATCCTAGTTTCATGCTTGCATGGGGTTTCATAGGTAAGTACCCTCTTGAAGTTAGTTGGCTCAACCTGTCCTATAAATAGTAACCGGGTTCTAAGGAGCTCAATATCACTGGATTATTTTCTGTGTTTATTGTTTCAGTTTAGCCACTTAACTGGAGACCGAAATATTCCAAGAAAACAACCCTCAATGAATGTAGTATCGAGTATCTACCAACTTCGGACTGCACCAAAACCGGTCATCTCACTACCCCTAAAAAAGGCCAAGATGGTCAAGTAAAGGTTCTAAGAGTTCATTAATGCTCCATGACATCACTCAGCGGCCCCGTATTCTCTTTGATTGACTCAAAGGCTACCGGTACCCATAAATATGTCGCACTAATATAGCCATTGCTTCAACCATGTCGGTATACCCCGCACAGTTTCCACAACGTATTTCTATTTACCTATGAATGTTTCCCAAAAATACGGGTGGAGGATTCAATCCCAAACAAGAGAACCAAATGTAAAGCAATCAAAGCAAACAAGATAAGCATGTAAAGGTGATCTAAACCTTAAGGTTACTCCACTTTTCAAAGATTCCCCAGCAGAGTCGCCAGTTCTGTGATACGGTGGGAGAACTGACTTGAGGTTTTGCGTTTGTGTTCGCAAATGTTTCAGTTTAGCAAGAGTCGCCACCGACTTTTTATTTTATCCAAAGGAAAGGTCAAAAAGCACAGGAAATACCTTTGAGATGTTTTCTTGGGTTCGGGGAGTAGATTATGAAAAGGTAAGGTGCAAGCACCCTTTTCATCCATGGTTATCCATGGGCTCTTAGTTACTTGTTTAGATCACTTGCTTTTGCTTTTCAATTGTTTGAAATGGTGCTTTGTGTGTGGTTTTGAAAGATATTTTGAAAAGAGGCCATCGTTGTGGCAACCTTTGTAATGATTATTGTTTGAATGTATACAAAGGTGTATTGTCTTTTGAAAAGATGTTTCAATGTTTGAAAGTTTGAAAGTTTGTTTTGGGAAATGTTTTGAAATTGTGTTGTGAGGTGTGTTTGAAAATAGCAAGGATGTTTTGCAAGTTTTGATCAAGTAACTAAGAGCTATCTACCCTATTTTTCTCAAAGGTATTTCCTACACATTTTTAACCCTTTTGACAGTGTTGTTTTACCATTGCATTTGGTAAATAACCTTGTATTAGGATGTTAAACGGGACAGGCGCGGGCCATTGTTTTGACCATGATAACAATATTGCCAAGTATCTTTAGCAAATTTTTGAGGGACTAGATCATTTTGTATAGGAAACCAAGATAGCGTCATCGAGGGACTATGATATTTTGTTTTGTTTTTGTTTTGCCAAAGTACTCAACATGCATAACATGGCCATTTTAAAGGCAACAAGTGGATGAAACCCTAGGGGTGCAAGTGTGCATTGTGTTTGTCATTTTCATGCATTTAGGTCTTTGTATTAGTCAAGCTATTTGTTGATTTTGGACTTTTGCATACAAACCCTAATCTCTAACCATGGCATAATTGAAAGCATAAATGCGTAAAATAATCTACACTATTACAACATTTGATTTGGGAAGGGGGGTACAATTTTTGAATGGGGATTATTTGGCAAGAAATTAAAACCCTAATTTTACTATTACATCCAAATTGAATCAATGGCATAAATAATAAATGAATAATATTTAAACAAATTAAAATATACAAAATATTATGAATATGCAAAAATATTTATGTTTATTTTTTTATGTATGTACAAAATATTTAATGCAAAAAGAAAGAAATAAAAAAAAAGATTATTGTTATATTTTTTTTATTAAGGGTAAAACCCTAATTTTCTTTTAAGAATGTAAATATATTAAATATACTATTTATATACAATAAAATAAAATAATGTATATACAAAATAAAATATATTTAGAAAAAGTATTATTTAAGTATAAATAATAATAAAAAAATAAAAGTATAATATTTTATGTTTTTTTATTCTCAAGTATTTATTAAATAAAATAAAAATATGTATATATATTAATTATATTAGTTATGTACAATAAAAATAAAATAAAATATATATAAGACAAAAATATATTTAGAACAATATTTCTTGAGTATAAATAAAATAAAGAATAAAAATAAAGGTATAATGTTAATATATATTATTTTCAAGTTTTCAATAAATACAAGTATATACTAATTAAATCATTTTTATGTTAGAAAAATAAAAAATAAAATACAAAATAAATGTGAAAATTTATAAAAATATTTTTTTAATATTTTTTATGTTTGAAAAATAAGAAAATAAAATAAGAAATGAAAATAAAAATGGAAAAATACAAAAGTATGAAGAAATGGGCCACGGGGGTGCATTCAGTAAAAGGGGGGTGTCAATAGTGAGCCAGGACCAAGCCCAGCCCACCAGACTTCATCTTCAACCTTCGTTCTCAAAAACGCGCGCGCCGTGTACACAAAGCCAGATCCTACATACGTGCTCTAATGCAAAAACACATAACATCAAAGTTGTAGCATTTTTCAAGACGAATTCAACCATATAAGAAACTTGTCCTAACTCTCAAAGACCAGAGAGAATTTATATGGCCCTAAATCCTAACCTAATTTTTTCAGGAAGTTCATGGACCAAATTCTCTTAGCATGCTCAACTAAAATGAAAACTGAGCATATGTACAACTTCATGGCTATGAATACTACATTTCTTATTCACAAACCTAATCCTAATGATTCCTAAATAGAGAGATAGGAAGTTGATAAAAACCTGTTTCAATTGAGATCGTGTCTGACAATGTGGAGCTTTTCAATGAGGCCTGAGGTGTTTGGGAGCTTGCTTGAACTTCCTCTGACCTTCCCCAATGCCTAGCTTGACTTGAATGTGCTTGAACAAGCCTACAGAACTCAACCTGCACAAGCTGAAATAAAAAATGGAAAACCTTGTAAATGGAGTTACAGTCAGTGTTTAAGGGTTGGGATAACTTGGATGGGTTATGTGGAAGGTGTTTGAACCAGTTTGAGGCAAAACGCACGAGGGATTTGTGCTATGGAAATCAAACTGCATGGAGTGCCCTGTTTTTCAAAATGAAGATGATTTTGTTCTATGGGAGATTTGAGGACTGAAAGACTCATGTTTCTGGCTCAAGGGGATGTGAGAAACTTATTCCAAATGTCTGCAAAGGTTGGTCTTAACAGATGTGTAAGATGTAGTGTATTTGATATCTTTCTTGTATTTTAAGCAAAAATTAGCAATGATGTAATACAAGCCTGTACAGGCTATCTATCAGCCTGCCCCTTGTGATCTTGGCCCCTCAAGTTGGTGGATATGATTTGCTGCACAAGATATTGTTCAAGGCTCAAGAGATGTGGTTTGACATAAAGCACCTTTTGGCAAAAATGGTAATGTACCTTTTACCATTTATGGATTAATCTTGTGTGCAATGCTCTAATGACCAAAACAAAGCCTTAGACCAATGGATTTGCATTTAATTATTGATTATGGAATGGTTTTGAGGCCTGTAATCAAGTACAAAGCAAGCTGATTAGAGTTTGCAACTTGTATCACTATGAACATGCCATGGATAAAAAATGAGTTTTTGCCAACTTCAAGCCTTCGATTCTCCCTAACCACAAATGATTTTGGAGAGTTCTTGGACATTTTGGAAAGCTTGCAACATGGTCTACAATCCATCTTTGAAATGAAATTTGATATTCCAAGTGGAACTATGTGAAAAATGGCCATGAGTATGGGTCAAAATTTTGCCTAAACTAGGGCAAAATTTTACTAAGTTAAAAGTTTCATGGACCCTTGTTCCAAAAATCATAACTTGAGATCCAAGCTTCTTTTGAGAAAATTTTGTGAATAAAAGTTATAGACTTTGTGGCGGACTAAAACTCTCACGTTGGATGTTATTTTTGAATCCAAATGCATCATGATGAAAATGTTGGGCAAAGTTGGGAAAAATTAAGAAAATTTCATAACTTAGAAAAATTCGAAGTTATGAAAATTTTCAATCTTAAACCCTAATTTGAAAAATTAGGTTTCTTGATGAACAAGTTTCATGTTTTGACACATCTTGATGAAAAATGACCCTTGGCACTTGATTTTGACCAAAAAGTCAAAGTTTGACTTTTCAGTGTACAGTCAAATTTGATCAGTTGACTGAAAAATTCATCTGTCAATCCAATGCATTTGAGATCTTTTGAACCTTGTGAATAGGTCAAGATGATGCCATTGAGTCCTTGAATCCATGCTTGAGCCCAATTTGCCATTGGCTAGGTCAAAAGTCAGAAATTGCCCTTGTGCAGTCAAAACCCTAAAAATGACCATTTTGCCCTTTTGATGATCTGATCAAATTTCTTGAGGAGTTGTGGTCCAAACTTGATCAAATGGTTCATATGAGTCTATAATGTTGATGTGGGTCAAAAATTATGAGGTTTGACTGTAAATTGGCCACAATTGACTTTTTTCCCAATAGAGTTGATTTTTAGGTCAATTGTCCAATTGACTGGGCAAAAATTTGATTCAAGGCTTGAAACTTGGCATGGACAATCTTATGAGTCCAACATGAAGTATGAAAGTCACTTTGAGCATTGAAAGTCCAAAAATCCCTGTGCAAACTCAAACCCTAATTTAGGTCATCAGTGCAAGGAGATGTCTTGAGCAGAGCAAAACCCTAATCCTGTCTGGAGTTCAAGGAGCCTTGTGAGGGGAAAATCTTGATAAAATGAGAGGGCAAATTTTGGGGTACAACAAATTATGTGCGAAGTAAATAAATATACAAATATTTAAATATGCAATAAAAAGGTATTTATGGAAAAATGTTTTGTATTTGATTTTTTGCATGAGAAAATAAATTATTTAAGCCCTAAGACTAAGAGAAAAAATATTATTATTTTTGAAAGGGTGAAACCCTAGTTTTTTGAATTAAAAGAAAATAATGCTTTATATTAATATTTTATCCATTTTTTGTACAAGAAATACTAAATAATATTATTAACAAATATTAAAAATTAAAATATGTATGAAAATAATATTTTATGTGAAAAATAATAAAAAAAATAAAAATGTATAATATTTTTATTAAATGTATTTATAATTTATTTAAGAAAATAAAGTATATTACCCTAATAAAACTATTTTTTATGCCCAAAAAAATAATAAAAAATAAAATGCAAAAAATAAAGAAAATATTTTTCATGATTTTTTATGATTCAGAAAAATAAATAAAAGAAAAAAATATAAAAATGAAAAGAAAATATGGAAAATATACAAAATAAAGCCAGGGGGTGCAAATATTAAGTCAGGGGGTGTGAAAAGTCAAAAACAACAAGCCCAAGGCGCCAAGGCCCAAGACAGTCATCCCTGTCCTCCAGCCATTCCATTTGCGCGCGTATTTGTTTCAAACCTGTAACTCTCTATTGCTTGCATAAAAACAAAAACTTGTAACATGAAACATGTGGCATTTCATCTCACGACTCCAATGATATAAAATTTGTAACCTAACTCTCAAAGATCAGAGAGAATATAATCACCCCTAATTTCTGACCTAATTATTTCAGCATGTTCAACATTCAAATTCTCTTAGCTCGGCTAATATAAATGGAAAGTATGCATATGTACAACTTCACCATGCTAGAGACTACATTTTTGCTTCACAAATCGTGGCTTGAGGATGCCTAAATAAAGAGATATAGATTTGAAAAATACCTTGTTCAACTGGATTTGGATATGGCAATGTGGGGACTTTGAGTGAGGCCTGAGGATTGTGTGAGCTTCCTTGAAGTTCCCTCAAGCTATTCCAATGCTCAGCTGGATTTGTGGATGGCTGAAACTCTATGTAGAAGTCAAGCTGCAACCTTCTCAAGTGAAAATGGTGATGGCTGAAACAGAGCTTACAGATGCAGGATGCATGCTTGGATAGTTTGGATATGATTTGGATGAAGTGTTTCAAGTGTCAAGAGGCAAAACGCACGAGTAAATATTGAGCTTGCTATAATTTTGTAGAACTGCTGTATGTTGGGCAGAAAAATGTGTTTTGGAGTTTTGGAGTGTTTTTTAAGGTCAAGCATTCGTGTCTTGGCTTGTGATAAGTTTGTCCAGATGTCTAGAATGATACCAAGTCCACCCTTTATCAGATGTACAAGTACTTTGGACTTTTGCAACTTTTCTTGCTTTTGAAGAAAAGTGAAGTGACTTGTGCAACAGGCCTGTCCTTGCTTTGCTTGCTAGCTGTAGAGAGTTGTTAAACAATGCTTGATATATGTGAAAGTTGCTTGCCTCAAAGAAACAAGTCCATGGCTCAAGGTTGATAAAGTTGAAAAAGCTTGCCTTCATGAAAATGGCAATGTGCCCTTTATGCCATTAATGGATTTATTTCTTGTACAATGATCCAAAAGTGAAAACAAAGCCTTTATCCATTGAGTTAGCATTTAACTATGGAGTGTAGAATGAGTTTAGGACCTGTAATGCAAGGTACAAGCATGCTAGGATCTGATTTGCAACTTGATCTTATGTAAAAATGACTTGATCAAAAGTGACAAAATGCCATTTTCTCTTCTTCGATTCTCCCTAACCACAAATAATCTAGGAGAGTTCTCTGACATTTTAAAAAGCTTGCAATGTGATCTACAATCCATCTTTGAAATGCATTTTGAGATACCTCTTGTAACTAGGTGAAAAATGTCCATGAAGTTAAGTCAAAAAACTGCCTAAATTAGGTCAAATTTTCACTAAGTTATTTAGTTCATGGACCCCTATTCACAAATTCATAACTTGAGATCCAAGCATCTTTTGGGAAAACTTTGTGAATCAAAGTTGTACATTTCATGGAGTACTACAACTTTCATGTTAGAAGTTTCCTTTTAATCCAATTGCATCATGGTGAAAAAGTTGTGAAAAGTTGGGAAAAAATAAGAAAAGTTCCATACTTAGAAAAATTCTAAGTTATGAAAATTTTCAAATTCAAAACCCTAATTTTCAAAATTGGTTTTCTTGGTCAAAAATTTTCATGTTTTGACATATTTTGATGAATTATGACCCTTGGCACTTGATTTTGACCAAAAAGTCAAAGTTTGACTTTTTAGTGTACAGTTAACTTTTGATCAGTTGACTGCAAAATTCATCTGTCAATCCAATGAACTTGAGATCTTTTGAACCATGTAATTAGGCTTAGATGATGCTATTTAACCCTTGAAATTATGTTTGAATCCAAATGGTCATTGGCTAGGTTAAAAATCAGAAATTGCCCTTTCTCAATCAAAACCCTAATTTTGACCATTTTGCCCTTTTGATGATTTGATCAAATTTCTTGAGGAGTTGTGATCTAAACTTGATCAAATGGTACATATGAGTCTAAAATGTTGTTGTGGATAAAAAATTATGAAATTTGACTGTAAATTGGCCATGGTTGACTTTTTCCCCAATACAACTGATTTTTAGGTCAACTGTCCAATTGACTGAGCAAAAATGTGGTTCAAGGCTTGAAACTTAGCATGAGCAATCTTAGGGGTCCAACATGATGTATGGAAGTCACATGAAGCATTGATGGTCCAAAAATCCTTGTGCAAACTCAAACCCTAATTTTGGGGTATCAGTGCAAGGTGAGATGTCCTGAGCTGAGCAAACCCTAATCTTGTCTTGAGTCCAAGAAGTCTTGTGAGGAAAATCATGATAAATGAGAGGGCAAATTTTGGGGTACAACAGCTTCCCCTATTCAATCTTCTTGAACCTGAAGAGTTAGATGGGCGAATTTTGCCGTTCGTGACTCAAAGGTAAAAGATGATTGGACACTAGAGTGCCCGTAAATTTGCACTCGTCAAAATGTAGTTGAGGGAATGGGCTTAAAGATGCCATTTGGAGAGGTGATAGAATCTTGTTGGGGATGGGCTTGTAGATGCCATCCAAGAATATTTGTTGTAATTCAAAAGAATGAGCATCAGAATGGTGTCCATATCTGGAACGTATCTGAACTTTGTATCTGAATAAGTGACAGAATAGCATATGTGTCTGGAGCGTATCTAAGCTGGGGAAAATCAGAATAAGTGACAGAATGGAAACCGTGTCTGGAGCGTATCTGAACTGAACTGTATTTGAAAGATGAAACTGAACAAGTGACAGAATGGCAACCATGTCCGGAGCGTATCCGTACTATATGTGAATGTTGAGGTATGAATGAGTATCATAATGACTTATGTGTCTGAAGTGTATCTGTACTGTATCTAGAAGTTTGATCTGAATGAGAAATAGAATGGCTTTCGTATCTGGAGCGTATCTAATCTGTATCTGATAGTTGAAATCCAAATAAGTATCATGATGGCATCCGTATCTGAACTGTATCTGAAAGTTGAAATCTGAATAAGTATCAGGATGGCATCTGTATCTGGAGCGTATCTGAACTGTATCTGAAATCTGAATAAGTGACATAATGACTTCCGTGTCTGGAGTGTATTTGTACTGTAATCTGATAAAGTAACATAATGACTTCTGTGTCTGGAGTGTATTTGTATTGTATCTGAAATCTTTGAACATTGTTATTGATAGCTGTTAATCTTATCCTGAAAAGGGTAAAGCGTTAGCTAAAACACAAAGTTATGTTGCATGAAATGCATGATGCAATAAATGTGTCTCATCAATGTTTATGATATATGGATGTAATGTATGTGTATGTAAGCTGATTTGTTGTCTTGCTGAGGAAAATAAATCCTTGACTGATGTCGGGGAGAATAAATCCTTGACTGCTGAGGATAAGAAATCCTTGGAAACTGTTGGGGATTAAAAATCCTTGATTGCTGATGGTAAGAAATCCTTGGCAACTTCTGTGGGGATGTAGGGATCCTTCATGTCTCGAAGATGGAGTATTCGGCAAGAAAATCCTGTTGCAAGCAATGCTGTATACTGCTTGGGTAATCTGCTTGGAGAATCCAGAGAATTTGATGACTTCTACTGGGGATTACACAAAGGAAATCCTTGATCTGCTGGAGAATAAGGAAGACTCTGATGACTTCTGTGGGGAATTAAGAATGAGAATCTTTATTCTGTTGGGGAGCAATGAAAACTTTGGCGACTTCACTGGGGAAGAAAGCTTACTGTTGGAGAGTAGGTTCAGGAGTTTCGGTCGTCTGCCACTCTATTGGGGAATTGTCCTAGGTTGGGGATAAACAAAAGTTTTACTGTTATCTGGTTGATTTCCAGGCTTCAAGACAACTTGCTGGGGAATTTAGAGAAACTGAAAGGTTTCCGCTGGGGGTTAAAAGTTAGAAGTTTTGGCTCCACTGGGGATTGGGAGTTTGAAGTTTTAACTCTGATGGGGATTAAGGGTTTGAAATTTAGATCCGCTGGGGATCTAGATGATGTACTGTAGGGATTTCTCCTAGAATAGCTTAAAGACGTTTTCCTATCCTTTCAACCTGTCAGTAATTGTTCTGTTCCATTTTGTTTATTTGTAAACAGTAACTATGTTCAAATGCATATGTTCATCAATGAATCATTGGACGTTTTTGCAAATAGAAACATAAGTGAAAAGGCAAATAGTTTTCTATACTTTGAAAGAGATATCTTTGTATTTACTTTGAATAAGTATTTGTACAAAGGTGACAGACATCCTAGTAATAGGATAGTGTCATCAAAATAAGAAAAAATTTATACAAAGATAGCTATGTGTAAAAAATCCCATGGGGTTCCCATTCTGCTATAGCCTTCGTAACTCTGAATATCTTGTCCATTTGCTGCTTCGTCCGAAGATGATTGGATTGATCAGAAGCTCCAGGTTTTTCAGTGAAGAGATTGTCCTTAAAGTGATCCGACGAGACATAGTCATACGCTTTAATTCCCTAACTTTTGCCTGGACCTCCCTTTCGGGTTTTCAGTCCTCCGGGAAACCCTTTTTTGCCCAAGTCTCCCTTTCGGGTTTTCAACTTGCCGGGTGTACAGATTTTTTATTTTATCCCTAATTTTTTCCCGAACCTTTTGGTTTGCCGGGATACCCTTGTTTTGCCTAGGTGTCAACCTAACGGGTCTCTTATGCATAGTATCTTTTGACTAAGTCTGCGTTCGCAGGGTGCGGCAGGTCGTCACCGTCCATGGTGGTTAAGATCATTACCCCACCAGAAAAGATGTTCTTGATTACAAATGGTCCTTCGTAGGTAGGAGTCCATTTGCCCCTGGGATCACTTTGCGGCAAAATGATGCGCTTGATCACTAAATCCCCGACTTGATATACCTGGCGCCTGACTTTCTTGTTGAAAGCCTTGATCATCCGTTTTTGATACGTCTGACCGTGGCAAACAACAGTAAGTCTTTTTTCATCAATCAAGTTAAGTTGATCAAGCCGGGTCTGAATCCAATTGTCTTCACTCAAACCTGCGTCCTTCATGATTCTCAAGGAGGGAATCTGAACCTCGATAGGTAAAACAGCCTCCATGCCATAAACCAAAGAATAGGGTGTTACCCCAGTTGATGTACGTGCCGTGGTACGGTACCCGTGAAGAGCAAACGGTAGCATCTCATGCCAGTCCTTGTAGGTGACTGTCATCTTTTGTATGATCTTTTTGATATTTTTGTTAGCAAGTTCAACCGCACCATTCATCTTTGGCCGATAGGGAGATGAATTGTGATGTTGAATTCTGAACTGCTCGCACAAAGCGATGATCATAGTATTGTTAAGGTTTATACCGTTATCAGTGATGATCCTTTTGGGGATACCGTATCGGTAAATAAGACTCTGCTTGATGAAGCGGTCAACAACATTCCTAGTAACGGATGCGAAGGAAGCTGCTTCGACCCACTTGGTGAAGTAGTCAATGGCCACCAGAATGAAGGGGTGTCCATTGGAAGCTATAGGCTTGATCTCTCCAATCATGTCGATTCCCCACATAGCGAAGGGCCAAGGAGATGTTAAGACATTTAGAGGAACAGGAGGCACATGCACCTTGTCTGCATAGATTTGACATTTGTGACAAGTCCGGGAGTGTTGATAGCAATCTGCTTCCATGGTAGACCAGTAATAGCATGCCCGTAGAATCTTATTTGCCATCGTATGCCCGCTAGAGTGAGTGCCAAAGGTGCCCTCATGCAATTCAACCATAATCCTTTCAACTTCAATCTTGTCCACACAATGGAGCATAATAGAATCATGATTGCGCTTGTACAGGATTCCATTACTTAGGAAGAACTTAGCTGAGAATCTCCTTAAGAACTTTTTGTCATTGACCGAAGCTCCTTCAGGGTATTCTTGAGCCTCAAGATACCTTTTGACTTCATGAAACCACGGCTGGTCCACTACTTCTTTGGTATTAATCTCGTGACAATGTGCTGGTTCACTTACCCGTTCAATGGAGATCCGGGGAACCTTATTATCCCAATCAAGTTTAAACATAGATGACATTGTAGCTAGAGCATCTGCTAGCTGATTTTCTTCTCGCGGGAAGTGCTCGAAGGTAATCTGCTCGAAATGTGGTAACAATGTCAAAACATGTTCTTTGTGAGGGATGAGGTTTGGATGTTTAGTATCCCACTCTCCTTTGATCTGACTGATGACCAAACTGAGTCCCCAAACACATCTAAGGATTTGATTCCCAATTCTATGGCAGCCTTGAGTCCAAAGATGCATGCTTCGTACTCTGCCATGTTGTTCGTATAGTTGAAGCAAAGTTCGGCGGTGAAACGAGTATGGCATCCTTCTGGAGATACAAGCACAACACCGATACCGTTACCAAGTGCATTGGAGGCCCCATTAAAGTACAGGGTCCATCGGGATCCTTGTTCAGGTCCGTCATATGGTTTGAATTCTTCAACATTGTCCAATGTCATGATGTCCTCGTCAGGGAAGTCGAACTTCATGGATTGGTAATCTTCTACAGCTTGATGAGCCAGATGGTCAGCTAGCACACTCCCATTTATAGCTTTTTGGGTCGTGTACTGTATGTCGTATTCCGTAAGGATCATCTGCCATCTGGCTATCCTCCCGGACAAAGCCAGCTTCTCAAAGATGTACTTTATCAGATCCATCTTAGATATCAACAAAGTGTTATGAGTCAACATATACTGCCTTAGCCGGCGAGCAGCCCATTCCAAAGCGCAACAAGTTTTCTCGAGCAGTGAATATCTGGTTTCACAGTCGGTAAACTTTTTGCTAAGGTAATAAATGGCATGCTCTTTTCGGCCAGACTCGTCATGCTGCCCCAGTACGCACCCCATTGAATTCTCTAAGACGGTCAGATACATGATTAGCGGTCTTCCCTCGACGGGTGGCATCAGGACAGGAGGTTCTAGCAAATACTCCTTGATTTTATCGAAAGCAATTTGACATTCGTCATTCCATCTGACTACCTGATCTTTCTTCAACAACTTGAAGATTGGTTCACAAGTAGACGTTAGGTGAGAAATGAACCTGGAAATGTAGTTTAGGCGTCCCAAAAAACCTCTGACCTCCTTCTCAGTGCGAGGAGCAGGCATTTCTTGTATAGCTTTGACTTTGGCAGGATCAACCTCGATGCCTTTGTTGCTGACAATGAAACCTAAGAGTTTACCGGACCGGACTCCGAATGTGCACTTGTTTGGGTTCAATCTGAGCTTGTACTCCTTCAACCTGACAAACAGCTTTTGCAAGTGATCAAGGTGTTCTTCTTCAGTTTGTGATCGGGCTATCATGTCATCTACATAGACCTCTATCTCATGATGTATCATATCATGAAACAAAGCTACCATGGCGCGTTGATAGGTTGCCCCGACATTCTTCAGTCCGAATGGCATCACTTTGTAGTAGAATGTACCCTACTGTGTGATAAAAGTAGTTTTTCCATGTCCTCATGTGCCATTTTGATCTGGTTATAGCCTGAGAATCTGTCCATGAAAGAAAATACTTTGTGCTGAGCTGTGTTGTCGACCAGGATGTCGATGTGTGGAAGTGGAAAATCATCTTTAGGGTTGGCCCTGTTTAAATCTCTATAATCCACGCACATTCTCACTTTGCCGTCCTTTTTAGGCACGGGCACAATGTTAGCAACCCATTAAGGATAGGAAGTAACAGCCAAAAATCCAGCATTGAACTGCTTCATAACTTCCGCTTTGATCTTCTCTGACATGTCAGGTCTCATGCGGCGGACCTTTTGTTTCACTGGTGGACAGTCTTCTCTAGTGGGTAGACAGTGTACCACAATGTCCGTATCGAGTCCCAGCATGTCTTCGTATGACCAGGCGAAGATTTCAACATAATCATGTAATAGCTGAATTAGGCGCTCCTTGACACTCGGCTCTAGATTGGAACCTATTTTGATCTCCTTTTTATCATCCTTAGTTCCCAAGTTGATTGTATCCAACTGCTCCTCATGAGGCTGAATTTCTCTTTCCTCTTGCTGTAGTAATCTGGCCAATTCCCCTGGCACCTCACAATCTTCCTCACCTTTGTATTCGGCTTGGTAGATCAGATCTTCAGAGTCACTGAAGGCTATAGCAGTATCGTTGCCCATGGGATCCAGAATGGATGGGTACCTGCATTTGTGAGTGTGGGTGTGTGTAAGGGTATAGCCATCTTAAAACAAGTAAAATGTAAAAGAAAGACAATGAGCACAAAAGGTTTATATATGAAAAAGCGTTCATGATTCATTGAAATGACATATGAAAATGAAATAAGAACCCTTACAAATGGACCGTTGTGCCTCGGGTAAGACACAAGGTTGAAAAAGTACGAATTGTTTGTGAATTATTACAGATCCAACAAAAATGGAAAAGATAAATTACTGCGGTATGAAAGTAATCGGAACAAAGTCTTTTGCTTCCCAGTTGCACAGTCCTCCGCCGACAGTAGGAAATATCCAATCTTCCAGGCTTCCATCTTCTTCACTGTCCTCTAGTGCATTAACCCCTTGGTGGCTGATCTTCACAGGTGGCCCTCTGGCACGGGCGCGACGCACAGTCTTCTGAGCGGTCGAAGTAAATCCCAGGCCAAACTTGTCTGATTTGTAAGGAAAGTCTATAAGCTTCCCCCAGATGGTGGATCCGCCTTCTTCCACTACTGCCTTTGCATCTTTTAGAGAAGACATTCGAGGTGGAGGTCTTGTGATCACAGGAGTTGAGGATACCGCCTTGGTCGCTGCTATTTCCTGAGAGACTTCTTCAAAATGTTGGAAAGGGGTCTCAATGAACTCTCCATCCAATTTTACATATCGGAAAGAATTCAGATGACTAATCATGTATTCCTCTTCCCCATGGACAATTATGATCTTCCCTTGGACGGGATACTTCAGCATCTGATGCAGAGTGAAGGTGACAACACCGGCGTTGTGAATCCAGGGGCGTCCCAAAAGGCAAGAGTAAGAAGGACGGATGTCCATCACATAGAATGTTGAATTGAACGTCTGGGTACCCACCTTGATCGGGATGTCCACCTCCCCATGGACCATCCTTTTAGAGCCGTCAAATTCTCTCACAATTATATTACTGGGTTTTAGGGTCAACCCCTCACAATCCAATCTATCCAGGGCTTCTTTGGCAAGACGTTCAGAGATGATCCCGTATCAACCAAGACATGGGCTAGGGTTATTCCCATACACTCCACTGAGACATGTATTGCGTCATTGTATTTTCTCCCTTTGGAGGTCAAGTCTGCATCGGAAAAACCCAGGCCATTGTCAGTTGTTAAACTGGCCACACACTCTTGGAATTGATCAATCGAAGTCTCTTGCGGCACGTGCGCTGTCTTCAAAAACTTGACCAAAGCTTTAGCATGTGCCTCAGAGCACATCAACAATGCTAACATAGAGATTTTGGAGGGGGTCTGCCCCAATTGTTCCACCATATCATAATCACTCTTCTTAATGATCCTCAGGATTTCTTCCATCTCCTTCTTGGATGTCTCAGGAATAACTAGTGATTGAGCCTTCGTCAGGACAGGCTCCTCTTGAACATTCTTTCCTTTATTCTCAACAGCGGAAGTAGGGATATGAATTGTGTTGTCATTGTTGGTGGGTACACTTGCAGGTACAATCACGTGTACAGATGTAATCTTCGGAACAACCACGGGTCCAAAGACTGCCTTTGGAGGGGCAATCTCTGGAGAGAAAATTCTCCCACTATGGGTAATTTTGCTTGTTCTATGGATGTTATTGATGTTGGAATTGTCTTCCTCGGAGCTTTCTTCTTCGGCAGTCTGTTCAATCTGTTTGACACCATGGTAGTAGATTTCTCCACCATAGTTCCATGGTACCATTTTATCTGATTTGTAAGGGGCTGGCCCGAGCATTGTTATCTTCAACAGAGTAGTCATTGGAGCAGATGTAATCCTAACGGGTATTTTAGGAACCCTGGAAGGATTGGCGTATATGGTTATTATTGAAACTTATGGAATTGGAATGGGTGAAATAGGAGCTTTTTCAAACAAAATTTCTTGATTATCAATCAGTTGTTGGATACCTTTCTTCAACAGAGGGCAGTCAAATGATGAGGATAGGCAGACATGGCAATCTTTGTCACAACCTGGGAACACCCCAACCTTTAACAAATTCAACTTGATGGTCAAGAGCGGAGTCAACAATTCATCCACGGTGTCAACAAATAAGTCTTCCTCAACAACACTGGCATTGTGTCCATGCCTAGGCATCGGAGCAGAGATAACATTCGGTTTTTCAGGCGCTTCAAATTCAACTTCCTTTGCGTCAATCAGATCTTGAATCTTGTTCTTCAGAGCCCAACAGTTGTTGGTGTCGTGCCCTGGACTTTCAGAATGGTACGCGCATATGGCGTTGGGATGGTAATGTGGAAAAGTAGTGTTAGGATTTTTAGGGGCCTCTTTTAGCATGGCCAGATTCAACTTCAGAAGATGTGGTAGGACTTGAGCTGGAGTCATGTTTATCTTGGTGAATTGCCGTACAGGCCTTTCCACCCTTTGCTGGTTATTTCTCGGCTGGTTGTTTCTTGGCTGGTCTGATGCAGGCTTTTGAATCATAACGGCCCCCTCTGTTGGTCGTTGTTCGGTTCTTCCCTGATTCCTCTGTGCATAGACAGTAGACACTTCCTTATTTCCAGTGAAGGGCTTTTTTACAGCAGCTGAGGCAGACGCGTCCTTC
Organism: Vicia faba; assembly: GCA_948472305.1. NCBI lineage: Eukaryota > Viridiplantae > Streptophyta > Magnoliopsida > Fabales > Fabaceae > Vicia > Vicia faba. The sequence continues at coordinate 1,313,626,569 of OX451741.1, read as the reverse complement.
TGAATTTTCCCATTTCTTATACCAGCCTCCACTCTTTCGCCAGTTAGAATCAATTCGGTAAACCCTGCATAGGAGCTTCCAATCAAATGATAAAAGAAAGGGCCTGACAGAGTCCCCAGGAACATGTCCACTAACTCTCTTTCATATAAAGGCGGCTGCACCCTTCTGGCCAGATCCCTCCACTTTTGGGCGTAGTCTTTGAAGCCCTCATTGGTAGCCATGGCCATACTCTGTACCTGAGTACGGGTTGGCGCCAAGTCGGCGTTGTATTGATACTGTTTATAGAAGGCGGCTACCAAGTCTTCCCAATTATGGACATCTTCCCTCTCCAACTGGTAGAACCAATCAAGCTGCGTTCCTGATAATCTGTCCTGGAAAAAGTGGACCCATAAGTCTTTGTCAGCAGAATATGGTTGAATTTTCCTGACATAAGATCGTAGGTGCATCTTGGGACAAGACACCCCATCGTACTTGGAAAAAAGTGGCACTTTAAACTTAGGAGGGATTACAATTCCAGACACCAACCCTAATTCCTCAAAATCCAGCCCTGGTACTCTCTGTACTTCCATAGCAGCTAGACGTTCTTCCAGGTTTTTGTATTTGTCATCAGTCGGAGGGTATTGCTGTTCAGAGTAGTCCTCTTCTTCCTTTTCTTCTGCTTCAGAATCTGATGGTACTGCCGTTCCTTTTCCTTTTCCTTCCCCCTCTTCAAATGTTGTTGGGAATTCTAAAGTTCGTCTGGCTTGTCCCTCAAACCTTATGCCCATGATAACCATACCAGCTCGCTTCTTCTTATTTTTCTCTTTCTCTTTCTCTAGCAGAGTCTTGAGCTCCTCCTGCCCCTTGGCCAAGGTCAAGAGTAGCTGTTGAAATTGTGAATTCTGAGCTTGTAAGTCTTTGACCGTTTGTTCTAGATCCATCTTGCTGAAATAAACAACAGAGAGAGATGAGGAAACTTGGTGTAAAGACCTGTTTATGCTTATGATGAATGATATGTATTCATGCAATGATTTCAAGGATTCATAAATTCAAATTTGTTTTAAACAAAAAAAAGAAAAAAGAAACACACGTCATATTAATAAGATAGAATTTGTTAGTACATCAATGCCCCTTGGGCAAAATAATACAAAACTCTAAGGTAAAAAGACGTTGCGCATCCTCTTTGGTGCAATGTAGGTGTTGAGAGTCTGCTCTTCGTGAAGTAACCGAGTGAGTTCCAAAACCTTCTTCTCGCTTGCGTAAAATTGGGCTTCAAAAGTATCACGTTCTCCCTTAAGCTGTATCCAACTCCTTTATAGGTCTTCGAGTGATGTTGGCATGTCAGGATGTAGGATGGTGTATGGAACCTCTCCTTCCTTAACAGGCTCTATAATCACTAGGAGAATGAAGGGGTAAGGCATCATAAGACTTTGGGCGCGGGTTCGTACCCACTTGAGGTAAGGCTCAAGAGGGATGGAATTCTTGTGTCCCAGAGTCTTACTATCTACCTTATTGGGCATCCTCCAAGCTCGGATGAATCTTTGACGGAGTCCTTGGTTGTCGTTGTCGAAGTCAAAAACCAATCCTTGAATCAGCATGTCATGTGGGCCATCCCTTCGGGCATAACCAAACTGTCTTAGAGATAAGCAAGGGTTGTAGGTGATGCCTCCCCTAATGCCAAGTAGAGGGACATTAGGGAATTCCCCACAACGGTCGACAATGATAACATTCTCTTTGGATCGAGAACACCAATGAATATCTGTATGTGTAAGGGTCATCAACCTTTGTGACCACCTCAAACCTTGCTCATTCTTCAAGATTGATTGGGGAAGATGAGAAATAAACCATCTTTCCAGGAGAGGAGTGCAACACATGAGAACACCTCTTTTCCTCATTGTACGAGTGTGAAAAGAGTGGAGGACATCCTCAAGCAATGTAGGCACTGAGTTGCGAGTCATGAAGATTTTGACAGCACTTACATCTATGAGTTGGTCAGGATTAGGGAACAAGACCATACCATAGAAGAGAAGAGCTACAATCTCCTCAAAAGCTTGCAAGTCTATAGAATTCCAACAGCTTTGGGCCTTCTCAAACAGAAACTTTGACAAGAAGCCTTTGACACCACTTCTAGTTTCCCAATGTGTTGTGACATCAGATGAGTGCAAGTGTAGGGCTTGAGCAATCTCTTCTGGCTTTGGATCTCTTTCCGTACCGTTGAAGGGTAGTTGATTGAGAATAGGAATCCTCAAGAGTTGAGAGAATTCCTCCAAAGTAGGCACAAGTTGGTAGTCAGGAAATGTAAAGCAATGATGCAAAGGGTCAAAGAACTGGAAGAGAACCTTCAGCATATCCTCCTCTGTGTTGGAAGTGACCAAGTTGAGCAGACGACCATGTCTCTCGGTGAATGGAGAATTATCAGGAATCCTTGAAGCTAGCTCCTTGAGTTGTGGAGGAATTCTTACAAGGTTGATTTGGATAGTTTTCCTGCGAAGTGAATCCATAACCTACAAAACAAGAACAAAGATGAATCTCCAAAATCCTTGAAATGTTTAGTGAATGCATATGATGTTCATGATGTCCATGATGTTATGCACAAGCAAATCACACAAGTTCCTAGTTTAGGCTTGCATGGGGTTTCATAGGTAAGTACCCTCTTGAAGTTTAGTTGGCTCAACCTATCCTAGAAATAGTAACCGGGTTCTAAGGAGCTCAATATCACTGGATTGTTTCCTTGTTCATTGTTTCAATTCAATCTCTTTACTGGCGACCGAAATATTCCAAGGAACCAACCCTCAATGAGTGTAGTATCGAGTATCTACCAACTTCGGACTGCACCAAATCCGGTCATCTCACTACATCCTAAAAGGCCAAGTTGGTCAAGTAAAGGTTCTAGAAGTTCATTAGTGCTTCATGACATCACTCAGCGGCCCCGTATTCTCTTTGATTGACTCAAAGGCTACCGGTACCCACAAATATGTTGCACTAACATAGCTATTGCTTAGACCATGTCGGTATACCCCGCACAGTTTCCACAACGTATTGCTATTTACCTATAATGTTTCCCAAATCCGGGTAGAGGATTCAAACCCAAACAATAGAACCAAAGTGTAAAGCAAACAAATCAAACAAAGTAAGCAAATAAAGGTGATCTAAACCCTAAGGTAACCCCACTTTTAGATTTTTCCCTAGCAGAGTCTCCAGTTCTGTGATGCGGTGGGAGAACTGACTTGAGGTTTTGCGTTTGGTCGCAAATGTCGCGGTTTAGCAAGAGTCGCCACCGACTTTTATTTTATCCAAAAGGAAAGGTAAAAAAGCACAGGAAAGACCTTTGAGATGTTTTCTTGAGTTTGGGGGGTAGATTATGAAAAGGGAAGGTACTAGCACCCTTTTCATCCATGGTTTTCCATGGGCTCTTAGTTACTTGTTTAGATCACTTGCTTTTGCTTTGAAATTGTTTGAAATGGTGCTTTGTGTGGTTTTGAAATTATTTTGAAAAGAGGCCATCGTTTAGGCAATCTTTGTAATGATTCTCGTTTGTAAGAATGTATACAAAGATGTTTGTCTTTTGAAAAATGTTTCAATGTTTTGAAAGATGTTTGGAAATATTTTGAAATGTGTGTGTGTTGGTTTTTGAAAATAGCAAGGATTATTTTGAAATTGATCAAGTAACTAGAAGCTTATCTACCTACTCAAGAGTCTTTCTTGTGCATTTTTATTCCTTTGACATTGTTGATTTACCATTGATTTGGTAAACAATCCTATCTTTGGATGTTAAACGGGACGGGCGTGGGTCATCGTATGACCATGATAACAATGTTTCCAAGTATCTTTATCATTTTGAGGGACCAAGATCATTTGTTTAGGCAACCTTTTGATAGCGTCATCGAGGGACTATGATATTTTGTTTTGTTTTTGTTTTGCCAAGATACTTTGCATGCATACCATGGCCATTTTGTTAGGCAACCAAGTGGGTGAAACCTTAAGGGTGTTTCTGTGCAATGTGTGTCATTTTACATGCATTTTGATTGTCTTGGATTATGTCTTTGCTATTTGTTTGTTTTTTTCGTCTTATCATGCAAAACCCTAATTTACTAACATGGTATAAATGCGATAAATTGCGTAAAGTAAACTAAACTATTACAACAATTATTATGGGAGGGGGGATACAAGTTTTTTTGAATGGGGATATTGCACAAAAAATAAACCCTAAAATACTATTACAACCCAATTGAATTATGTGCGAAGTAAATAAATATACAAATATTTAAATATGCAATAGAAAGGTATTTATGGAAAAATGTTTTGTATTTGATTTTTTGTATGAGAAAATAAATTATTTAAGCCCTAAGACTAAGAGAAAAAATATTATTATTTTTGAAAGGGTGAAACCCTAGTTTTTTGAATTAAAAGAAAATAATGCTTTATATTAATATTTTATCCATTTTTTGTACAAGAAATAATAAATAATATTATTAAAAAATATTAAAAATTAAAATATGTATGAAAATAATATTTTATGTGAAAAATAATATAAAAAAATAAAAATGTATAGTATTTTTATTAAATGTATTTATAATTTATTTAAGAAAATAAAGTATATTACCCTAATAAAACTATTTTTTATGCCCAAAAAAATAATATAAAATAAAATAAAATGCAAAAAATAAAGAAAATATTTTTCATGATTTTTTATGATTCAGAAAAATAAATAAAAGCAAAAAATATAAAAATGAAAAGAAAATATGAAAAATATAACAAATAAATCCAGGGGGTGCAAATATTAAGTCAGGGGGTGTGAAAAGTCAAAAACAACAAGCCCAAGGCGCCAAGGCCCAAGACAGTCATCCCTGTCCTCCAGCCATTCCATTTGCGCGCGTATTTGTTTCAAACCTGTAACTCTCTATTGCTTGCATAAAAACAAAAACTTGTAACATGAAACATGTGGCATTTCATCTCACGACTCCAATGATATAAAATTTGTAACCTAACTCTCAAAGATCAGAGAGAATTTAATCACCCCTAATTTCTGACCTAATTATTTCAGCATGTTCAACATTCAAATTCTCTTAGCTCAGCTAATATAAATGGAAAGTATGCATATGTACAGCTTCACCATGCTAGAGACTACATTTTTGCTTCACAAATCATGGCTTGAGGATGCCTAAATAAAGAGATAGAGATTTGAAAAATACCTTATTCAGCTGGATTTGGATATGGCAATGTGGGGACTTTGAGTGAGGCCTGAGGATCGTGTGAGCTTCCTTGAAGTTCCCTCAAGCTATTCCAATGCTCAGCTGGCTTTGTGGATGGCTAAAACTCTCTGTAGAATTCAAGCTGCAACCTTCTCAAGTGAAAATGGTGATGGCTGAAACAGAGCTTACAGATGCAGGATGAATGCTTGGATAGTTTGGATATGATGTGGATGAAGTGTTTCAAGTGTCAAGAGTCAAAACGCACGAGCAAATATTGAGCTTGCCATGATTTTGCAGAACTGCTGTATGTTGGGCAGAAAAATGTGTTTTGGAGTTTTGGAGTGTTTTTTGAGGTCAAGCATTCGTGTCTTGGCTTGTGATAAGTTTTTCCAGATGTCTAGAATGATACCAAGTCCACCCTTTATCAGATGTACAAGTTCTTTGGACTTTTGCAACTTTTCTTGCTTTTGAAGAAAAGTGAAGTGACTTGTGCAACAGGTCTGTCCTTGCTTTGCTTGCTAGCTGCAGAGAGTTGGTAAACAATGCTTGATATCTGTGGAAGTTGCTTGACTCAAAGAAACAAGTCCATGGCTCAAGATTGATAAAGTTGAAAAAGCTTGCCTTTATGAAAATGACAATGTGCCCTTTATGCCATTAATGGATTTATTTCTTGTACAATGCTCCAAAAGTGAAAACAAAGCCTTTATCCATTGAGTTAGTATTTAATTATGGAGTTTAGAATGAGTTTAGGACCTGTAATGCAAGGTACAAGCATGCTAGGATCTGATTTGCAACTTGATCTCATGTAAAAATGACTTGATCAAAAGGGACAAAATGCCATTTTCTCTTCTTCGATTCTCCCTAACCACAAATGATCTTGGAGAGTTCTTGGACATTTTAGAAATCTTGCAATGTTCTCTACAATCCATCTTTGAAATGAATTTTGAGATACCACTTGGAACTATGTGAAAAATGTCTATGAAGTTAGGTAAAAAAACTGCCTAAATTAGGTCAAATTTTCACTAAGTTATTTAGTTCATGGACCCCTATTCACAAATTCATGACTTGAGATCCAAGCATCTTTTGGGAAAACTTTGTGACTCAAAGTTGTAGATTTCATGGAGGACTACAACTTTCATGTTGGAAGTTTCCTTTGAATCCAATTGTATCATGGTGAAAAAGTTGTGAAAAGTTGGGAAAAAATAAGAAAATTTCCATACTTAGAAAAATTCAAAGTTATGAAAATTTTCAAATTCAAAACCCTAATTTTCAAAATTGGTTTTATTGGTCAACAAGTTTCATGTTTTGACATATCTTGATGAATTATGACCCTTGGCACTTGATTTTGACCAAAAAGTCAAAGTTTAACTTTTCAGTGTACAATTGACTTTTGATCAGTTGACTGCAAAATTCATTTGTCAATCCTATGAACTTGAGATCTTTTAAATCATGTAATTAGGTCAAGATGATTATATTGAACCATTGAAATTATGTTTGAACCCAAATGGTCATTGGCTAGGTTAAAAATCAGAAATTTCCCTTTCTCAGTCAAAACCCTAATTTTGACCATTTTGCCCTTTTGATGATTTGATCAAATTTCTTGAGGAGTTGTGATCCAAACTTGATCAAATGGTACATATGAGTCTAAAATGTTGTTGTGGATCAAAAATTATGAAATTTTACTGTAAATTGGCCATGGTTGACTTTTTCCCCAATACAGTTGATTTTTAGGTCAACTGTCCAATTGACTAAGCAAAAATATGGTTCAAGGCTTGAAACTTAGCATGAGCAATCTTAGGGGTCCAACATGATGTATGGAAGTCACATGAAGCATTGGTGGTCCAAAAATACTTGTGCAAACTCAAACCCTAATTTTGGGGTATCAGTGTAAGGTGAGACGTCCTGAGCTAAGCAAACCCTAATCTTGTCTTGAGTCCAAGAAGTCTTGTGAGGAACATCATGATAAGTGAGTGGGAAAATTTTGGGGTACAACACCAACTTTCACTGAAGGTGACCTACCAACTTTCACTGAAGGTAGAAAGGGAAATATATCATAACATCGCCGTTCACTGACGATGAACTACCAACGTTCACTGAAGGTAGCAAAAAGATAACAAACACCAACTTTCACTGAAGGTGACCTACCAACTTTCACTGAAGGTAGAAAGGGAATAAAATATCATAACACCTCCGTTCACTGACGATGAACTACCAACATTCAATAAGGGTAGCAAAAAATATAACAAACACCAACTTTCAGTGAAGGTGACTGTGACACGGAGGGAGAACTGACTTTTTGTTTTGCGTTTATGTTCACAAATGTTGCGGTTGAGCAAGATTCACCACCGACTTTTCTTTTATCCAATAAGGAAAGGTGAAAAAGCACAGGAAAGACCTTTCGAGATGTTTTCTTGATTTCGGGGGGTAGATTATGAAAAGGGAAGGTATTAGCACCCTTTTCATCCATGGTTTTCCATGGGCTCTTAGTTGATTGCTAGATCACTTGCTTTTGTTTGAAAAATGTGCTTTGTATGGTTTTTGAAAATATTTTGAAAAGGTTTAAATGTTTAGGCAAACTTTGTAATAGTTCTCGTTCGTAAGAGCGTATACAAAGTGTTGAGCTTTTGAAAATATTTCAAGTTTTTGAAAGTGTTTTGAATTTTTTTTGAAAGTGTATGTGATTGTTTTTAAAATAGCAAGGATGTTTGTTTTGAGAGTGAGCAAGTAACTAAAAGTAATCTACCTACTCAAAAGGTCTTAGATGTGTTTTTCCTCCTCCTTTAGATGTTTCTATCTTACCATTTATTTGGTAAGAAGCCCTGTCATTGGATGTGAAGGGACGGGCATTGGGTCATCGTATGACCATGATATCAATGTTGTGAGATAACTTAGCACTTTTATTTAGGGACTACGATAATTTTTAAAGGTAACTTTAATAGCGTCATCGAGGGACTATGATCTTGTATTTTTCGATTTGTTTGTGCTAAGACATCCCACATGCATAACATGGCCATTTTTGTAAGGCAACAAGTGGAATTACCCTAAGGGTGTAAGTGTGCAAGTGTATTTGATTGCATGCATAATTTGTCTTGAATTAGGGTTTTCTAAGCATTGATTTTAGTCTTTCCATACACACCCTAATTACTAACAATATATGAAAGCAATAAAAGTAAGGAAAATAAAGATTCTACGTTATTACAATCATTAGGGGGATGGGGTGTACAAATTTCAAATGGGGATTGCAAATTAAATCCTATGTTACTATTACAACCATATTGAAATAGATAAGAATGTACAGGAAATATAAAATGTTTATTTATTTAAGAAAAGAAATAAGTTTTGTTTAAGAAAATATTTTTTGTCTTTTTATGTTAAAAGAAAATAAGATATAATATGTGAATATGAAATTTTTTTGGTATTTTTGATTAATGAAAAATAAAGATGATGGCAAAAATAATAAAAGAGAAAGAAAACTAAGATCAGCGCAAATGCATGAGAATAGAAGAGGTCAGAAGTTCTGACTCTGACGTGCTGCACAAACAGAAACATCGTTAGTAGAAATATGGAAGCTCAGAAGTTCTGGGTCTTCTGAGAACTCAGAAGTTTTTAGAAGTTCTGATGTAACTGTCAGAACTTTGCCTCCCTCCAAGCTAGTCAGAACATCTGTAACTTAGTCATTTCTTAACAGAACAGAAGTTGCAAATATAACAGTTATGATAAGTTTCATGAAATATCAGAAGTACAAATCAGAAGCAACATGGATTTGCTAATCCTAATTCTGAGTCCTAATTTCTTTATGAAACTCTGAACTGGGATTCCTTCTACTTAAGCACGCAGATGCATGAAATTTCAGAATATGTACATCATCAGGATCAGAATATCTACATTATGTTAAATATGCAAAATCTAACAATGCCTAATTAGTATGATGAGAGTAAGCAGAAACTTACCTTGCAGGTGGAAAAGATTCTGTGAACTGGAGGTTGATCCTGAACTCTGGTGATGTTCTGAGCAACTTCTTCACGTACTAAGCAGGATGGAAGTTTGCAACTTCTGGAATAGCCAAGGGGTGATATTCTGACTTCTTTGAAGTGGAGGTGGATGAAGAGTGTATGGCAGTAGGAATACAAAAGTTAGGGTAACTTCTAATATATGAATCAGCAACTGCATGGATGGCTTTAATCAAGAAACATTTTAGGAAAAATGGAGTTTGAATGCAAGAATCAAATGCTAAGGTTTTGTATTTTTGTGTTTATAGTTTTGTGGATTCTTGGAATTTTTGCAGGGGTTCAAGACTTTTCTTTCTCAAATTCCACACCTTTCTCTCAAATTTTTCGACCTCTTCTCAATGGCTAATGGTGTTCTATTTATAGGAAAAGGTTTTGTAGTTTGGAGATGTCAAGTGGCACCAACATCATATGCTAGATGCTGACTTACTCTTGAAGTAAGCTTAAAGAAGTGTGGTTCAATGCATCAAGTTGGATGCTTAACAGCGCCTAAGCTGGATTCGGCAGTGTGAATTAAGGAAAAGTAGAAGCAGTGCATGGGCTTAGCATACTTTTGCATAAAAAGTTTGTCTTCCCAAGGCAGTAGGGGTACACGTGGGGGAAATCCTTTGGATAACAACTCACAAGTGGTTGTGAGCATTAAATAACGATGAGATTTATCAAATCAGAAATCCTGCCATGTGAAACTCTGCATCCTTGCTTGACTCTGGATTAGAAGTTCTGCTTCAGCGTTGCATCTAATCTTCTAATCCTCTTATCTTCTGGCTTTAGCATGTTCTGAAGGATCTTTCAGACTTTCTAGAAAGCTTGCAGCATGCTTCTTAACCTTCTTTGAATTAACCTGGCAAACTCTGACTGAACCTTTGTGAAAACTGGTCCAGAAGTTCTGACCAAACTCTGTCTTGAGAATATCCAGAATTTGCTGAGTGTGAACACTGGCCCAGAAGTTATGAAATTTTCGTATTTCTTAAACACTTAGAAAAATTTCTAAATATTTAGAATTTGACTTTTCCAAAGTAAAATTTGACTTTTGAAATTCTTGATGAAACAAATTTCATATTCCAACACGTCTTGATGAAATATGATTTTTTGAGGTTTGATTTTGATCCAAAAGTCAAAGTTAGACTTCTCAGTGTGCAAATGACCATTTTGCCCTTGTGAATGGTTTGCTTGGAAAAATTGATAACTCAAGGCTTGGAATTGGATGAGAGAAAACTTGAGGATCCAGGGTGATTCCTTGAGAAATGAGAGGGAAAATTTTGGGGTACAACAGCTGCCCCTGTTCAAACTTCTTGAGCCTGAAGGGTTAGATTCGCGGATCCGCCATTCGTGACTTGAAGGTGAAAGATGTTTGAACACTAGAGTGCTCAGAAATTTGCACTCGAAGATAGATGGTGAATGGGCTTATAGATGCAATTTGGAGGAATATTGCTAAACGCTAGAGGAAGTATCAGCACAAATCTCTTGTTGATTTATACTAAACTTGATGTTTTACCTGTGAGAACAGGGGTTAGTAAAATTAAGATGCTTGCATGATGTTCACCAGATGTGGTATCATGCTAAATGCATATGGTATGTACATGCTATGATGTATGAATGTGAAATGTATGTTTTTGTCCTGGAAAATAAATCCCTGACTACTGCTGAGGAAATCCTGGGAGGTTGAATCCCTGATTTCCTGTTGGAAATGAAAAACATGCATATCTTCAAATTTTATTGAAAGGATGCTTTTCTGGGGAATATCGCTCAAATGTCAGCTGTTATCTAGTTGGATCCAGGCTTCACAGTTCCGAGGATACGGAGGTTAACTGTTATCTGGTCGGATCCAGGCTTCACAGTAACTTACCGGAGGAAAGGATGAATTAATTGTTATCTGGTCAGATCCAGGCTTTGTAGAAAATTCCTTGAAATTGAATAGTTATCTGGTCGGGTCCAGGCTTTATGGTCTTTTGGAAAGCTGTACTATCATCTGGTCGAATCCAGGCTTCATAGTGTCTTTCTAGGAATCATAGTTAATTGTCATCTGGTCAGGTCCAGGCTTTACAATATACTGTTTGAAAATTGTTATCTGGTCGGGTCTAGGCTTTGCAGATTTCTTTGATGAGGTCAATTGTTATCTGGTCGGGTCCGGGCTTCAGAATAAACTATTTGAAAACTGTTATCTAGTCGGGTCCAGGCTTTACAGATTTCTTTGATGAGGTCAATTGTTATCTGGTCGGGTCCAGGCTTCACAATAAACTGTTTGAAAACTGTTATCTGGTCGGGTCCAGGCTTTGCAGATTTCTTTGATGAGGTCAATTGTTATCTGGTCGGGTCCAGGCTTCACAATAAACTGTTTGAAAACTGTTATCTGGTCGGGTCTAGGCTTTGCAGATTTCTTTGATGAGGTCAATTGTTATCTGGTCGGGTCCAGGCTTCACAATAAACTGTTTGGGGATTTAGTTGTTATCTGGTCGGTTTCCAGGTTTCACAATGAATTCTCTGAGGGTGATTGCTATCTGGTCGGATCCAGGCTTCACAATGGCTTTCTTGAAAGGATGGAAATGAGGACTAATATCTGGACGAGTCCAGGTTTCTCAGCCATTTGTTGGGGATAGAGAGACAACTCTATTGGGGAAAAGAAATTAAACCTTGGTCGGATTGAGTTCAGGCTCTTCTATATATTTGAAGAGTTAGGCTATTATTTGGTCGGGTCCAGGTTTCATAGCATTTTGAGATCATTTGTTATCCGGTCAGGTCCGGGCTCAAGTAACTCAAACTGTTATCTGGTCGGGTCCAGGTTTCAGTAATTCAAACTGTTATCTGGTCGGGTCCAGATTTCAGTAATGACTTGAAAATGGTGCTAATATCTGGTCGGATCCAGGCTTCATAGCATCTTGGAAATAGTAAAGACTTTGCTGACGGCTTTACTGGGGATTAGGGGTCGTGGCCCTGTGATTTGCAGTATTTTGAAAGGGAAATTCAAATTGGAGAGTACAGACTCAGTCGGGTAAGGCAGACTCAGCTTGGGGAGGATACACCTAACTGGGGATGATGGGCTCAGTCGGGGTTGATGGGCTCAGCCGGAGATGATGGGCTCATCTGGGGATGATGGGCTCATTTGGGGAGGATAGGATCATCTGGGGAGGATAGTTTCTGTTTGGAGAAAATAGCCTCGGTTGGAGAAGATGTACTCAGCTGGGGAAGATGGATTCAGCTGGGTAATTTGTGGTGTCTTGATTGTTGTATGTTGAGAAATTTGCACTTGGCTGGGGAAATAACTCTATTTGGGAAATAAACCCTGTTGAGGAGGTGAATTTCCATTAGGAAGAAATCCCCTAGGCTTCAATCTTGTAAAAAATTGACTTACCTGGGGAGAAAGTTGCTAAGAGATGGGGACTCTGGTTAGGGATTGTCTTATGCAAAGAGATTATGTGGGCTACTTTGTTGGGGAAAGGTTTATTGTCACCATCCTGGTGGGGATAATGATGATGAGATAACTCTGTAGGGCTATTTCATATATATTAAAGAGATGCTTATTGTTGCTGTGCGCTGATGCTCTGTTGTTGATGTTGCTGCTTAGCAGGACACATGTGCCAAATGGTTTTAATTATGTTCATATGCATATGTTCATTCAATTTTAGTCATTGGACAAATTTGCATTCAAAATAAAGACAGAAAATTTTGCACTTCAAAGTGTATTTGTATTGATATTTTGCCCATGAATAAGCGTTTTTGTACATAGAGATGGAGATCCTAGTAAGAGGGAATCGCCAAAAGGAAAACAAAATTGAGAATGAAAACAAATATCCATGTGAAATGATCTCATTGCCTTCCAACTCTACTATTGCCCCAATGTCTTCGAACATCCTTTGCCGTTGATCGAAATTGATTGGATTGATCCTGGACCATTTGAACTTGGACCTTCGTGATAGAATTGACTGTGTTGATTTTATAGGACAAAGTCGTACGCTTTTAATCCTAACTTTTGCCTGAATCGCCCTTTCGGGTTTTCGGTCCACCAGGATACCCTTTTTTTCCCAAGTCGCCCTTTCGGGTTTTCAACTTGTCGGGTGTACAATCTTTTGCATATATCTTAATTTTTGCCCAAACCTTTTGGTTTTCCGGGATGCCCTTATTTTGCTTAGGTGTGTCAACCTAACGGGTCTCTTATGCGTAGTATTTTTTAACTATGTCCACGTTGTTGTACCCCAAAATTTGCCCTCCCATATTCTTCAAGATTTGCAAAGAGCATGCTTCAAAATCTCCCAAAGGTTGCACAGTTCAATGGCCTCCTAACAGTCAAAAATTAGGGTTTTTGTTCTGGCAAAGAAATTGAAGTTTCCAAGGGTCCAATCAAGTCCCACATGCCTATAAACATTGTCAAGCATCCTTATGCTAAGTTTCAAGACTCACAGCACCAAATTGCACAGTCAAAAACCCTAATTGCTCAACAGTCAACTGTAGGGGTAAAATGGTCATTTGATAGTCAAAAGTTCAAATTTTTGGTCAACATCTTATTTTGAAGCCACAAACATCATTTGATCAATTCTTGATCATGATTTTCAAGGCATGGCTCAAAAAGTCTCAAGATGCAAAAGTTTCCATATTTGGACAGTTGAAAAAGTCAACTGTAACTTGACCAAGGCATAACTTCCACATGGTTTATCAGAAAAATTCCATACAAAGCTCATTTTGAATATAATGACATTTCCTACAACTCCTCTTCACACTTCAAGTCCAAGAAATGCTCTCACAAAAAGTTATCAATTTCAACATTATAGGTCATTTTCAAAAGTCAACAAAAAGGGACTTTAAGTCAAAGACCATAACTTGAGATTGGTAAATCAAAATGACATGGAACCAAAGGCATTGGTTATAGGACTTCACGACCTTTCCAAAATGTCCAAGAACATGATCAAATCTTAAAAATTGAGCAAGATATGCCTTGTGGAAGTTGGGAAATTTTTGGGAATTTTGAAAAGTCAACTTTACTTCAAATGCCTCAAAATTGCTAATGGGCCACAATTTCTTCCAAGAATCATCACCCAAAGGCTAGGCACGACCCATTGACCCAAAGGGGAGTTATTTTCTTATTTTTTATTTATTAATTGAATTTTTAAATCTATTAATTAATTTAATTCAAATTAAATATGAAAAAAATACTAAATGCCACCTTTCAAATCTTTTTATGCAGCATTTCTACTCATCATAACCTCAAGATTTCGTGCATACTCAATATGGAAAGAATCTCCAATGATTGGCATATTTGGCATGGAAAAAAAAGATTGAAAAAATCATGGAAGATCACAAAATTCAAAAGCATTGATTCCATGGATTTTGGACTTGTTTTGTTACCCTAATTCATTGGCATACATAAGCAGATCACAACCATAATCACGAGGACCTAGAAGTTGCGCTCAGGATCAAAAACAAAATTTGCATTTTTCACCAAAAATTTCAAAACTGAAAACTGTATTGCAGGGTGTTTCAAGGCAAAAGAACGATCCCACAAGCTTGCCAAGGTTACCAGGGATCTATTCCAATCAAAACCATAGCCTCTAACCTCAAGAATCGGTAGAATGAGGCCGCCCTGTTCTTGATATTTTTCATATTCGTACTTTGATTTATATGCATATTTCATACATTTTAAATGCTGATTTGTACTAATATGGACTCACTGAAGCTTTTGGTGTATGTTAATTGAACTAATCTTGCTTGTAGCGAAAAATACCATTGAAATGTTCTAGGGTTTCAGAAGCTTCCATTTGGGGTTTTGAGTATCTGGAAAAATTAAGCCATAAGACCAGGACCATTGGATTCGTGACCTTCATACGAACTAATTCCATACATCGCGCTCAATTTATGATCAACGATACTCTAATCGCTATTTTTGTGTTCTTCATTTAGTGGGGGTTTAAAACCCCCGCTATCTATTTTCTGTTTACAGGCACAACGAGGAAGAAGCTTGCGTGTCCTATCATGGTTGGATCATTTAAATTTTCAGCGTGCTTTTTTGTGATAATATCATTAGCGTGACTTATTGTTCATAATATTTGTTTTGCATTATATATTCCAAACGCGCTGAATGGTGTAGTGGTTGAAAGCAATAGTGGTTAACATTGGGACCTGGGTTCGATTCCCAGGTCCCCTATATTCTTCAATATTTTTGTTCATAATGCGTTCAGGTACAATTCCTGGCCTAGGGTCCATCATGCATCCAATATCCTGGCGCGCCACATGTTCCAGGAGATGAATCTAAAGGCCATGGTATGAAGTCCAGGATACACACCGGCCAACACCTCCACACACAAGCCAGGAAAGTCCACGTGGGCTTGCATCTCATGGGCCAGATTGCTTGCAAATAAACCTCCAAAAGGGTCAACAAACCCCCTTTGTTTGTATTTCTTCCCTTTTTTTTCTTTTCTTTTTTATTTCCTTTTAATTATTTTCTTTTAATTCTTCAAATTAATTTTAATAATATAAAAATACCAAAAAATCAGAAAATCATGAAAATAAAAATATATTTTATTTAATGCTATTTTGTAAATACATTTTGTTAACCAATTTAGCTTTAATTTTAGGTTTAATTTTAATATTTTTTTTTAATAAACTAAAAAAGGTAGAAATTAGGGTTTTTATACTTTTATTCTTTTTCCTTTTTCACCATATTTAATTATTAATTATTTTTGTAAATAAATATGCCATTTAATTAATTAGGGTTAAATTAGGTTACAACTTAAACATTTTTTTTAATAAATTAAAAAACAATTTAGAACTAGGGTTTTAATTAACTTTTAATTCCAATTTAATTCTCCTTAATTCCATAAACCCAAAAACTCCAAGAAAAAAAAAGTTCTTTCTTTTATTTAATTTAATTAATTTATGATTTCGATTTAATTTCTTTAAAAGGGTCCAACGCCCTCGCATTCTCGATTTTATTTCTTTTCGCACATTTACTTTTATTTCCTTTTTTTAAATTTCATGTAATTGCCCCAAAGCTTTGTAATAGATTAATTAGGATATTTATCTTTCCGCATTTTATTTATTTCAAATCGGGTCTTGGTTTAATTTGGCGATGTAGACTCGCGCCTTTGTAATAACGTAGGACTTTTATCTTCCCGCACCTTTTAACTGCTAATAATTTGCATGAAAGAATGAATGGCCAAAAATAAAATCAAAGCGTAGAACGCCAATGCATGACAAGACAAATAAAAACTGAAATTGACACACAATTCACACACCACTCTTAGGGTACGCCTCACTGTTGCCTTGCCCCTCGAAACGTGGTCGTCGAGTAGAGGATGTTTTAGTAAGTCCTCATGTCCATGAACATGGCATGGGGGTAGCTTCTAAGGTGTCTTCCTATTGCTCCGGTGACCACACTGTCCCTAATCCTCGAATTGACCCGAACACCTCCAACGGTGGTGCTACCTATCTCTCAATGGTGGGATGGCACTACCTTAAGGACATTTACACAGACTAATTCCTTAGGGAAGGTGGATGATTCATAGATACTTGCTCTAATTCAAAACAAATAAAAAAAAACTTCTTTTCACACCGACACTTCGCAAAAAGCTTTCAAAAACAACTTTTCAAACACTCTTGAGGACTGATACAAGAGTCGAACTGAAATTTTAAACGAAACTTTTTCAAACCCACTCACCTTGAAAAGCAAACAAACATTTTTGAAAACACAAATGAGAAAGTATCTAAGAGCCCATGGATAACCATGGATAGAAAGGGTGCTAACACCTTCCCTTTCTATAAATCTACCTCCCGAACCGAGAACTAATCTCAATAAGGAATTTTTCTGTGCTTTTGTCCTTTCCATTTGGAGAAAATAAAAGACGGTGGCGACTCTTGCTTCCGCGACATTTCGCGAACCAGCGTTAAACAGTCAGTTCCAGATCCACCGATCACACGCGTTTATAGGATGTGGGAAATCTTCACCGTCCATGGTAGTCAGCATCATGGCACCGCCAGAAAAAACTCTCTTGACAATAAACGACCCTTCATAGGTGGGAGTCCATTTTCCTCTGGGGTCACCTTGTGGTAAAATGATGCGTTTTATCACCAGGTCACCAACTTGATATACTCGAGGCTTGACCTTTTTGTTGAAAGCCTTGATCATCCGTTTTTGATACATTTGACCATGGCAAATAGCAGCTAATCGTTTTTCATCGATCAAGTTCAGCTGATCCAATCTCGTTTGAATCCACTCATCTTCGCCTAGGCCTACCTCGATCATAATCCACAGCGAGGGAATTTGAACTTCCACTGGCAAAACAGCTTCCATGCCATAGACTAGAGAGAAGGGAGTTGCCCCAGTTGATGTTCTGGCTGAAGTACAGTAGCCATGTAGAGCAAATGGTAACATCTCATGCCAATTTTTATTGGTCACTACCATTTTATGCACAATCTTCTTGATATTTTTGTTGGCCGCTTCGACTGCGCCATTCATTTTTGGTCTATACGGAGAAGAATTGTGATACTTGATCTTAAATTGAGTGCACAACTCCCTGATCATGGCATTGTTAAAGTTAGTCCCATTATCGGTGATGATCCTTTCGGGGATACCATAACGACAGATGAGGTTATGTCTGAGGAATCTGGCTACCACATTCTTGGTGATAGAGGCAAACGAGGCGGCTTCGACCCATTTGGTAAAATAATCGATAGCGACCAGCATGAAGTGATGTCCGTTGGAAGCCGTAGGCTTGATCTCTCCAATCATGTCAATGCCCCACATTGCGAATGGCCACGGAGTGGTCATGACATTCAGAGGGATAGGAGGCACATGGACCTTGTCAGCGTAGATTTAGCATTTGTGACAAGTTCTTGAATGTTGATGATAATCAGTCTCCATTGTTGACCAATAGTAACCTGCTCTTAATATTTTCTTAGCCGTCGTATGTCCACTTGAGTGAGTATAAAAAAGGCCATCGTGCATGTCTTCCATAATTTCCTCTGCCTCCTTCTTGTCTACACATCAGAGTAGAGTTGAATCATGGTTGCGCTTGTACAATATCCCGTTACTTAGGAAGAATTTGGCTGCAAATCTTCGTAAGAACTTTCTGTCATTGATAGATTCCCCTTATGGATATTCTTGAGCCCTAAGGTATCTTATCACCTCATGGTACCATGGCTTTTCCGCATCAGTGTCAAGCTCAAAGCAATATACAGGTTCATCGAATCTTTCAATTGTTATCATAGGGGCTTCGTTATCCCATCTGACCTTGAACATTGAAGACATGGTTGCCAAGGCGTCAACCAGTTGGTTTTCTTCCCTAGGGAAGTGCTCAAAAGTGATTTCTTCGAAGTGAGGAACCAGGGATAGCACAAGTTCCTTGTAAGGGATAAAATTGGGGTGTTTAGTGTCCTAATATCCTTTTACTTGGATGATCACTAAGGCGGAATCCCCGAACACATCCAAATGTTTGATCCTTAGGTCAATAGCAGCTTTCAGACTTAAGATGCATGCTTCATACTCGACCATGTTGTTTGTGCAATCGAAGCATAGTCCGGCAGTGAAAGGAGTGTGGAAACCTTCAGGAGAGATGATCACAACACCAATTTCGTTACTTAAGGTGTTCGAAGCCCCATCGAATACCATAGTCCATTAGGATCCTTGTTCAGGTCCGTCATACTGTCCAGGTTTCGCATAGTCGGTTACCAGCATGATGTTCTCATCAGGGAAGTCAAAGTGCATTGATGATAATCATCCATAGCCTGATGGGCTAAATGATCTTCTAGTACACTTCCTTTGATGGCTTTTTGAGTTGTGTATTGGATGTCATACTCGGTCAAGATCATTTTCCATCTGGCTATCCGTCCAGAGAGGGCAGGTTTCTCAAAGATGTACTTGATTGGGTCCATTTTAGAAATCAACAGAGTGGTATGAGTCAACATATATTGTCTCATCCGACGGGTAACCCATGCCAGAGCGTAGCAAGTTTTCTTGAGCAGTGAATATCTGGTTTCACAGTCGGTAAACTTTTTGCTCAGGTAATAAATAGCATGCTCTTTTCGGCCAGACTCGTCATGTTGGCCCAAGACACACCCCATATAATTCTCTAGTACTGTCAAGTACATGATCAAGGGTCTTCCTTCAAATGGAGGCATGAGAATAGGAGGTTCTTGTAAATATTCTTTGATTTTGTCGAAAGCAATCTGGCATTCATCATTCCATTTGGCTACCTGATCTTTCTTCAAGAGTTTGAAGAGTGGCTCACAAGTAGCAGTTAAGTGTGATATGAAACGGGCAATGTAATCGAGATGACCCAAGAATGCTCTGACTTATTTTTCAGAATGGGGGACTGGCATTTCTTGGATGGCCTTTATCTTGGCGGGATCAACTTCAATGCCTTTATTGCTGACAACAAAACCTAGAAGCTTTCCAGAGCGTACTCCAAATGTGCACTTGTTATGGTTTAACCTCAGCTTGTACTTCTTTAGTCTTTCGAATAGTTTGGGCAGGTGACCGAGATGTTCTTCTTTGGCTTGTGATCTGGCAATCATATCATCCACATATACCTCTATCTCATGATGAATCATGTCATGAAATAAAGAAACCATAGCCCTTTGATATGTTGCCCCTGCATTCTTTAATCCGAACGACATGACCTTGTAGCAGAAGGTGCCCTATTGCATAAAGAAAGTAGTTTTTTCCATATCTTCGGGAATCATCTTTATTTGATTATAGCCTGAGAAGCCATCCATAAATAAGAAGACCTTATGTTGAGCAATATTATCGACTAAGACGTCAATGTGTGGTAGAGGGAAATCATCCTTGGGGCTTGCCCTATTCAGATCCCTATAGTCTACGCACATGCGAACTTTCCCGTCTTTCTTTGGCACTGGCACTATATTAGCCACCCATTGAGGATAAGATGTTATAGCTAGGAACCCTGCATCAAACTGTTTCATTACTTCGGCTTTGATCTTTTCAGACATGTCAGGCCTCATGCGATAAACTTTTTGTTTAACAGGAGGGCAGTCTTCTCTAGTTGGCAGACGATGAACCACGATGTCGGTATCCAACCCAGGCATATCTTCATACGACCAAGCAAATACTTCCATATAATCGCGCAATATCTGAATCAAACGGCTCCTAACATTGTTTTCCAAATTAGCATCGATCCTGATTTCCTTCTTATCTGACTCAGTACCCAAGTTGATAATCTCAACTGACTCTTCATGTGGTTGAATAGCTTTTTCCTCTTATAATAGGAGTCTGGCTAGTTCTCCTGGTATGTCACAATCTTCCTCGCTTTCGTCTTCGGTTTGGTTGATAGAACATTCAAAGTCATAGTTGGCAATAGTAGGGTCATTGACAATAGGATCCAGAGTGGATGTAGACCTGCAAGAGTGTGTGTGTGTGCATGTAAGATACATGGCTATCCTTTGTAAATATAATTGAAAGAAAAGAAAGACAATGAACACAAATATTTGAATGCAAAAGAGTCCAATCTACTGAATGATCATATGATTAGATGAACATAAATAAAACCCTTGACAAAAGGACCAAAGTGCCCCATGCTAGGCACATGGCTTAAAAGTCATTATCAAAATATTACAGACAACGAGCTCTTGAATTGATTAAAAGCAAAAACAAGTAGATTACTCCTCAATGAAGGAGATGGGCACAAATTCCTTTGTATGCCAATTGTTGGGCTTTCCTTCGGTTGTTGGGTAGATCTAGTCTTCAAAAGCACACTCATCATCGGAGTCTTGTACAACGTTCACTTCATGATTTTTGAGGTGGAGAGGCAGCTTTCCAACACGAGCCCTTCTAACTTATTTCTGAGCTTGGGAGGTGAAACCTATCCCAAACTTGTCTGCCTTGACCGGGATATCGAGGAGTTGACCCCACATCGCATTGTTTCCTTCTTCCACCACAGCACGGGCATCCTTAAGAGAAACCATCTTGGGGATAACTTTATCGGCTCTTGGAGTGTCGGAGGAGATTTTGGTGGCGGCCACAACTTCAAACGTCTGGCAAGGAGTTTCTATGAATTCGCCATCCATTTCTACGTACTTGAAAGAATTAAGATGGCTTACCATAAATTCTTCTTCACCGCAAACAGTGACAACCTTCCCTTGAACTGGATATTTGAACTTCTGGTGGAGAGTAGAAGTGACTGCACCTGCCCCATGGATCCATGGGCGCCCAAGCAAGCAAGAATACGCAGGCCGTATGTCCATTATGTAGAATGTGGAGTTGAAAATCTGTGAACCAACCTTAATTGGGAGATCCACCTCTCCATGAACCATCCTTTTCGACCCATCAAATTCCCTCACCACAATATCACTTGGCTTCAAAACCAAGCCTTCACAGTCTAGCCGATCTAAAGCGCCTTTAGGCAACACATTTAAAGATGAACCTGTGTCAACCAAAACATGTGCCAGAGTGGTCCCCTTACATTTAACAGAAACATGCAAGGATTTATTGTGATTCTTTCCCATGGGAGTTAAATCTGCGTCGGAGAACCCCAGACCATCGTCAACTGTCATACTTGCCACACAATTCTCAAATTGGTCGGCTATGGTTTCTTGAGGAACATGAGCCTTTTTCAAGAACTTAACCAAAGCTTGTGCATGGACGTCAGAACATAGTAATAAGGATAATATTGATATCTTAGAAGGGGTTTTCCCCAACTGCTCTACTATTTTGAAGTCGCTTTTCTTGATGATCTTCATAATCTCCTCCATCTCTTGAGTGGATGGTTCTTCCATAACAAACTTTTTAAAAGGTGCCTCTTCCTTAGCAGGCTCACCTTCTTTCCCTTTCCCTTTGGTACTGGCACCAGAATTGCAATTGGTTATGCAAACTGGAACTGTGGTAGTGGTTGGTGGTGAGATAGCAGGGGAAAAGACCCTTCCTGTTCTTGTGACTTTACTAGAACCAGTAATATTAGTAACACCAGCTTCATTATCATCAATCCAAGAATCTTGTTTTACCCCATGGTAATAAACCTCGGCACCGTAATTCCATGGTACCGCTTTATCAGAGGTGTATGGAACAGGTCCGACATCAGTGATTATAAGAGGAGCAATGATCGGTTCGTTCGAAACCCTGATAGGACCTATGGACGAGATCCTAAGAGGTTTGTTTGAAATTGTTATGATGGCCAAATCTTCAGCTTTGTCGATTGAATTCTTGATGGTGGGAATCTTTTCGAATAGAATTTCATGACTATCCATTAGGCGTTGTATACCTTTCTTTAGTTCTTCACACCCATTGGGTTGTCTCATACAGCACACAGTCTTTTTCACAGCCAGGGAAAATCCCAGCTTTCAATAGATTATTCTTGATTATATTCAACGGATTAGTTAATTCTTCAACAGAGGCAATGAAAATTATATCTTCGACGACATTAACACCTTTGTCGTGCTTCGGCATTGGAGCGGTAATTACATTTGGCGTCGGAGGAGGATCAAATTCAATAGTATTGTTGTCAATTAAATCCTGGATTTTGTTCTTCAAGGCCCAACACTGATCAGTCTCATGCCCGGGGCTATTTGAATGGTAAGCACACTTTGCATTCAGATTATATTTTGGTGACGAGGTTTCAGGGTTGGCGGGAGGATCACGCAATGTTACTAAATTAGCCTTCAGCAGATGTTGAAGGGCTTGAGATAGTGACATGCCTAACCTTGTAAACTGTCTTCTTGGAGCTTCAACATGTTGATGATTTGCAGATGGTCTTGGAGTGGGAGCTGGATTGGAGATTCGGACAACATTGACAGATGGATGATTATTCTTCTTGTTATGGGACTTTTCCCCATACACAACATTAACTTCTTTCTTCGCAGCAAAAGGTTTTTTGACGGGATTGGGAGTGGAGGTAGACGCCACATAGATCTTTCCACTTTTAATGCCACTTTCAACTCTTTCACCGGTTAAGATTAATTCGGTGAAACCAGAAGAAGAGCAGCCAACCAATAGATTAAAGAAAGGAACGGATAATGTGCCCATGAAAATGTTAATGTGTTCCCTATCAGTCAAGGGAGGTTGGACCCTACTAGAAAGGTCTCTCCACTTCTGCGCATATTCCTTAAACCCTTCATTCTTTCCCATGGTAATATCTTGCAATTGAACCCTTGTCGGTGCCAAGTTGGCGTTGTACTGATATTGATGGTAGAAGGAAGTAGCTAGACCCTCCCAAGTATTGATGCGAGAGCCATCCAACTGATAAAACCATTCAACTTATGTTCCAACCAGACTCTCTTGGAAAAATTGAACCCAGAGTTTTTTATCAGCGGTGTGCGGTTGTATCTTGCGCACATAGTACTTCAAATGGAGCTTTTGACAAGAAACCCCATCGTATTTTGCAAAGGTTGGTATTTTGAACTTGTGAGGAATGACTACCCCAGAGATTAAGCCCAAATCATCAAAATTAAAACCGGGAACAACTTGGATTTCAACAACTTTTAACCTGTCTTCTAGCTGCTTGTATTTGATGTCTGCGGGTGGATACTGTTCATTGAAACAAGCGTCATCAGATTCTTGGTTGTTGATACAGTCAGCCTGAGTACTCTTGACCTCACCCACCTGGTTCTCATCCTCTTCGGATGAATCTTCCTCTACTGGAATTTGACGGAATGTCTCTTTGAATCTTTTACCCATGTTGAGTAGAGCTTTCTTTTTTGGCTTCTTCTTAACGGCCAACAAAGCCATCAAATCTTGCTGCCCCTTGGCCAGGGCGAGTAAAGCTTCCTGAAATTGAGAATTCTGGGCTTGGAGTTCCGTCACAGTTTTCTCTAGATCCATCTTGCTGAAATAAACAACGGAGAGATAAGGAAACCTATTATGCGGAAACCTGTCATGTCATGATGCATGAATATGCAATATGCAAATGATTTCAAGGATTTAAAGAATTTAAATTTGTATAGACAAAGAGTGAGAAAATGTTAACTTGCATTAAAGAGTTCTGATTTGAATACAAACACGCCTCTTGGGCTTACAACAACAGAAATAAACATAAAGTAAACTCCTAAGACATAAAAGTTGTGTGCATCTTATTTGGCGCAATGTAGGTGTTTAATCTCCTTTCTTCATGAAGCTCCCTTGTAAGCTCTAATATTTTCTTCTCGCCCTCATAGAACTTAGCTTCAAAGGTGTCTCTCTCTCCTTTTAACTGAATCCAAGCGTTTTGCAAATCTTCAAGAGAAGTAGGCATATCAGGATAGAGGATAGTATGTGGAACGTCTTCCTCAACTACTGGCTCCATGATAACAGGTAAGATGGCTTCGTAAGATATCTTAAGACTTTGAGCGCGAGCCCTCACCCATTTAAGATAAGGTTCCAAAGGAATGGAATTCTTACGCCCCAACGTCTTGCTATCAACCTTGTTAACCATACCCCAAGCTCGTATAAATCTTTGACGGTAACCTTGGTCTTCTTTGTCATAGTTGAACACCAGACCTTGAATGAGCATTTCATGAGGACCGTCTATTCGGGCATACCCAAACTGTCGAAGAGCTAAACAAGGATTGTAGGTGATACCTCCCCTAATACCAAGCAAAGGGGTCTTAGGGAATTCCCTACAGTGGTCAATGATGGAGACATCTTCCAAGGATCTTGAACACCAATGGATGTCAGAATGGGTGACTTTGCTCGTTCTTCAGTACTGATTGAGGTAGATGTGAGACAAACCATTTGGCGAGTAAGGGAATACAACACAAGAGAGTGCCTCTTTTTTTCATGGTGCGGGTATGAAGGAAATGCAAGATGTCTCCCAATATGGTAGGTATAGGATTGCGGGAGAGAAATACTTTGATGGCATTAACATCTATGAATTGGTCCGAGTTGGGGAACAGAACCAAACCATAAATGAGGAGATCCAGGACGTCTTCAAAAGCTTGGAAATCCATGTCGTCCCAGAATGAACGAGCCTTCTCCAATAGAAACTTGGCTAGGAAACCTTTGACCCCACTTCTCATCTCCCAATTGGCTATAGCGTCAGCTCTTTTCAGATACAAGGCTTCGGCGATGACTTCAGGCTTTGGAATCCCTTATAGGCCGGTGAACGGTGTCCGATCAAGCACGGGAACCCCTAAGAGTAGAGAGAACTCTTCCAATGTAGGTACCAACTGATAGTCCGGGAAAGTGAAACAATGATATATGGGATCAAAGAATTGGAACAGTACACACATCATCTCTTCTTGGAAGTTAGATGTAGCCAAATTGAGGAGTTGACCATATTTATTGGTAAAAGGAGAATCCCCGGGCACTCTTGAGGCTAACTCTTGAAGCTTAGGGTGTGCTTTTACAAAGTTGATTCGGGTGGTGTTTCTTCGGCCGGGATTCATGACCTACAAAACAAAAAACAAAGATAAATTTCTAAATCCTTGAAATGGTTAGTGAGTATGTGTATGATGCTTTATGATGTTTATGATGTCATGTACAAGTAATTATATACACACAAAGCAAACAAATCCCTATGTTTTAGGCTTTCATGAGGTCTTATAGGTAAGTACCCTCTTGAAGTTTAGTTGACTCAACCTGTCCTAGTAATAGTGATCGGGTTCTAAAGGATCTCAATATCACCGACCTTTCTCTTAGGCATTGTCTCAGCACAATCAATCTTTTCTTGTGGCCGAGATATCCCAAAAGTCCAGTCTCAATGAGTGTAGCATCGAGTATCAACCAATTTTCAGCTCTACACCAAAACCGGTTATCTCACTACGTCCTAATGGCCAAGTTGGTCAAGTAAGGTTCTAAGGTCAGTTGATGCTTCACGACACTGCACGGTGGCCCCGTACTCTCCTTGATTCAACTCAAGGGTTACCGGTACCAACCAAAGTGCTACATCAACGTAGCTACTGCTTCAACCGTGTCGGTATACACCGCACAGTTCCCTCACAGTCTATTGCTACTTACCTAAAAAGGTATCCCCCAAATCCGAGTGTAGGATTTAAAACAAACCCAAACAAGGAACCAAAATATGAAGCAAACAAATCAAAAAATGTAAGCAAGTAAATGCGATCTAACCCTAAGGTAACCCAACTTTTATAGTCATCCCCAGCAGAGTTGCCAGTTCTGTGACACGGTGGGAGAACTGAATTTTTGTTTTGCATTTATGTTCGCAAATGTTACGGTTGAGCAATAGTCGCCACCGACTTTTCTTTTATCCAATAAAGGAAAGGTGAAAAAGCACAGGAAAGACCTTTTGAGATGTTTTCTTGAGTTCGGGGGGTAGATTATGAAAAGAGAAGGTATTAGCACCCTTTTCATCCATGGTTTTCTATGGGCTCTTAGTTTCTTGCTAGATCACTTGCTTTTGTTTGAAAAATGTGCTTTGTATGGTTTTTGAAAATATTTTGAAAAGGTGCCAATGTTTAGACAAACTTTGTAATAGTTCTCGTTCGTAAGAGCGTATATAAAGTGTTGAGCTTTTAAAAATATTTCAAGTTTTGGAAAGTGTTTTGAAAATGTTTTGAAAGTGTATGTGATTGTTTTGAAAATAGAAAGGATATTTGTTTTGAGAGTGAGCAAGTAACTAAAGGTAATCTACCTACTCAAAAGGTCTTAGATGTTTTTTTCCTCCTCCTTTAGATGTTGTTATCTTACCAATGATTTGGTAAGAAGCCCCATCGTTGGATGTGAAGGGACCGGCATTGGGTCATCGTATGACCATGATAGCAATGTTATGTGATGACTTAGCACTTTTCTTTAAGGACTAAGATCATTTTGAAAGGTAACTTTGATAGCGTCATCGAGGGACTATGATCTTGTATTTTTCGATTTGTTTGTGCTAAGACATCCCACATGCATAACATGGCCATTTTTGTGAGGCAACAAGTGGAATTACCCTAAGGGTGTAAGTGTGTGAGTGTATTTGATTGCATGCATAATTTGTCTTGAATTAGGGTTTTCTAAGCATTGATTTTAGTCTTGCCATACACACCCTAATTACTAACAATATATGAAAGCAATAAAAGTACGAAAAATAAAGATTATATGCTATTACAATCATTAGGGGGATGGGGTGTACAAATTTCAAATGGGGATTGCAAATTAAATCCTATGTTACTATTACAACCATATTGAAATAGATAAGAATGTACAGGAAATGTAAAATGTTTATTTATTTAAGAAAAGAAATAAGTTTTGTTTAAGAAAATATTTTTTGTCTTTTTATGTTAAAAGAAAATAAGATATAATATGTGAATATGAAATATTTTTGGTATTTTTGATTAATGAAAAATAAAGATGATGGCAAAAATAATAAAAGAGAAAGAAAACCAAGATCAGCATAAATGCATGAGAATAGAAGAGGTCAGAAGTTCTGACTCTGACGTGCTGCACAAACAGAAACATCGTTAGTAGAAATATGGAAGCTCAGAAGTTCTGGGTCTTCTGAGAACTCAGAAGTTTTCAGAAGTTCTGATGCAACTGTCAAAACTTTTCCTCCCTCCAAGCTAGTCAGAACATCTGCAACTTAGTCATTTCTTAACAGAACGGGAGTTGCAAATATAACAGTTATGACAAGTTTCATGAAATATCAAAAGCACAAATCAGAAGCAACATGGATTTTCTAATCCTAATTCTGAGTCCTAATTTCTTTATGAAACTCTGAACTGGGATTCCTTCTACTTAGGCACGTAGATGCATGAAATTTCAGAATATGTACATCATCAGGATCAGAATATCTACATTATGTTAAATATGCAAAATCTGAAAATGCATAATTAGTATGATGAGATTAAGCAGAAACTTATCTTGCAGGTGGAAAAGATTATGTGAACTGGAGGTTGATCCTGAACTCTGGTGATGTTCTAAGCAACTTCTTCACATACTCATCAGGATGCAAGTTTGCAACTTCTGGAACAGCCAAGGGGTGATATTCTGACTTCTTTGAAGTGGAGGTGGATGGAGAGTGTATGGCATTAGGAATACAGAAGTTAGCGTAACTTCAAATATGTGAATGAGCAACTGCGTGGATGGCTTTAGTCAAGAAACATTTAAGGAAAAATGGAGTTTGAATGCAAGAATCAAATGCTAAGGTTTTGTATTTTTGTGTTTATAGTTTTGTGGATTCTTGGAATTTTTGCAGGGGTTCAAGACTTTTCTTTCTCAAATTCCATACATTTCTCTCAAATTTTCTGACCTCTTCTTAATGGCTAATGGTGTTCTATTTATAGGCAAAGGTTTTGTAGTTTGGAGATGTCAAGTGGCACCAACATCATATGCTAGATGCTGACTTACTCTTGAAGTAAGCTTAAACAAGTGTGGTTCAATGCATCAAGTTGGATGGTTAACAGCGCCTAAGCTGGATTTGGTAGCGTGAATTAAGGAAAAGTAGAAGCAGCGCATGGGCTTAGCATACTTTTGCACAAAAAATTTATCTTCCCAAGGCAATAGGGGTACACGTGGGGGAAATCCTTTGGATAACAACTCACAAGTGGTTGTGAGCATTAAATGATGATGAGATTTATCAAATCAGATATCCTGCCATGTGAAACTCTGCATCCTTGCTTGACTCTAGATTAGAAGTTCTGCTTCAGCGTAGCATCTAATCTTCTGGCTTCAGCATGTTCTGAAGGATCTTTCAGACTTTCTAGAAAGCTTGCAGCACGCTTCTTAACCTTCTTTGAATTAACCTGGAAAACTCTGACTGAACCTTTGTGAAAACTAGTCCAGAAGTTCTGACTAAACTCTGTCTTGAGAATATCCAGAATTTGCTGAGTGTGAACACTGGCCCAGAAGTTCTGAAATTGTCATATTTCTTAAACACTTAGAAAAATTTCTAAATATTTAGAATTTGACTTTTCCAAAGTAAAATTTGACTTTTGAAATTCTTGATGAAACAAATTTCATATTCCAACATGTCTTGATGAAATATGATTTTTTTGAGGTTTGATTTTGATCCAAAAGTCAAAGTTAGACTTCTCAGTATGCAAATGACCATTTTCCATTGTGAATGGTTTGCTTGGAAAAATTGATAACTCAAGGCTTGGAATTGGATGAGAGAAAACTTGAGGATCCAGGGTGATTCCTTGAGAAATGAGAGGGCAAATTTTGGGGTACAACAGTGTCCTACCAACTTTCACTGAAGGTGGAGAGGGAAGAAAAAATCATAACACCGCCGTTCATTGATGATGAACTACCAACGTTCACTAAGGGTAGCAAAAAGATAACAAGTTTTTCCCAAAATTCTGGTGTTTCACCTAGAACGGGTCTCAACTTCTGCTTTAACTAAGGCATTCTGCCTGGAAAGGGTAATGTATAAGCTATCTCAAATAAAGAGACTTGCTACTTACAAAGATTTCTTAACAAACTGTCTCTACAATATCGAAAAGACTTGTCATCCACTGGAGTAATTTGACAATGAACTGCAAACTATCCACTCATAGAGAAGATAGAAAAAAAGTAACGTCGGCTTTTACGAGGACGTACAAGTTGCTCAAATAAAGAGACTTGCTACTTGTTGTCATGGGAAGGATTGTAAAAGCGACTCTCTGGGGAGAACAGTATGGCTTCCTGGGGAAATAAATATGACTTCCTGGGGAGATTCTAATATATTTCTGCTGAGGAGATAAAGTCTTCTCGTGCAAAATAAATGCACATTCTCAAACCAAGGCTCGAAGCCTGCAGATATCATAAGTAATAATATTGCTGAGGATCAAAGATTCAAACCAGAAATAAACTGGGATGGAACAGTCAACCATAATATATCCTTTGAGAAATAAACTCAAGAGAGGGAAACCCAATCTAACAAGATAAGGAACTGTACATGAAGGCTAAAGCAAAAATCTTCCACGAGGGATAACTCAGTGGGGAAATTGAAAGAATATACACTTTCTGCTTAAGGCCGACACTCTATTGGAGAGAGGACAACCCAACTCTGCAAAACAGGGTAATATGTCAACAAAATATTAATGAATGCGAATGAACAATGATTTGCTAAATTTAACTATGCACGATGTATGTATGAATATATGAGTGTTATCATGTATATGCTGACAAAATAGACAATAACACTGGGGTAACCAGACAAAACCGACATGGGTAAAGTCAACACTCGGCTAAATCTCATCCAAGATGAAAAATTCCATAAGAAAATAAGCACCAACTGAGGAAACAAAATCCTATTTTGCGGCTTAACTTTACTGGGAAGAAATATAATCCGAAAGTAATCAAATCATAGCGACAAATCAGTACAGATACAGGGATATAACATCCTTCTCCAGGCTCTACCGGGGAATAGTACTCATACTTCAATGGGGAAACAAATGCTTTCACGGTCCGCACTTCATTGGAGAAATATCATACAGACCTCACTAGGGGATATAGTGTGTGATCGGTGGATCTGGAACTGACTGTTTAAAGCTGGTTCGCGAAATGTCGCGGAAGCAAGAGTCGCCACCGTCTTTTATTTTCTCCTAATGGAAAGGACAAAAGCACAGAAAAATTCCTTAAAGAGATCGCTCTCGGTTCGGGAGGTAGGTTATAGAAAGGGAAGGTGTTAGCACCCTTTCTATCCATGGTTATCCATGGGCTCTTAGATACTTGCTCACTGTGTTTTCAAAATTGTTTGTTTGCTTTTCAACTGTGGGTTTTTAAAAAAGTTTCTTTGAAAATTTCAGTTTGACTCGTACGTCAGAGTGTTTGAAAAATTTGCTTTGAAAGCTCTTGAAAATGTGTTGGTGTGAAAAGTATTTTTTGTTTTGTTTGAAGTTAGAGCAAGTATCCTTGAGAACCTACCTACCCTAAGGAATTCGTCTGTGTAGATGTCCTTAAAAGTAGTGCCATCCCACCATTGAGAGGTAGGTAGCACCACCCTTGGAGGTGTTCGGGTCAATTCGAGTTTTAGGGACATGGTGATCACCAGAGCAATGGGAAGACACCTTAGAAGCTACCCTCTGTTTACCTTGGATTTTGGTAAACAACCGCTGATCCTCCAAATGGTTACTTATTTGGTTACTCGCAGGATCGATCAGATTGATCCTATGGACATAGGTTGATTCTGAAGTTTGATTAAATTGGATAAGGCTTTAAGTAAATTGTTTCAAGTAAATTGCATAAAGGAAAGGCTTGGTAAAATAAACAAGGCTTTAAAGTAAAGGTTCGACAGGAATTTAAAGGAGAAAAGCAAGTAAAATGCTGGAAAAGTAAATGACTTTAATTGATAAAATTGGTGTTTCACACATACATTTCTCAACAATTCTTTCGCTCACACTGGGTACTTGAATCTAAATGAGTGACTATGTATATAATTGTGAACACACGCGAGAAACTACATGTCTACTCCTATTTATACTAAAACATTCCAAGTAACCATCGGGCAGTTACACTGCTTCGAGATCAAGCCACTTGGCACGTTCTCCATGCTCGACGCTCCAGATCCTTGCACGTTTGCACGTAGTAACTGTTGGAAACCGTTTTCCCTCCAAAGCTTTGAATTTCAAACTGCTCCACTCTGGACCATCGAACACCTTCATCAAGAGACGTCTTCGACGAAAACTCCTTCGACGTCGAAGGCAACCAGCCTTCTTCCTTGGAAGAAATCTTCTAAGTATTTTACCATCTTTCGACGGGCACTTCGACAGGCTTAGCCAGTCGAAAGCATCTTTCAGCTTTTAATGGCTGACATCAATCAAAACAAAGGTGTCGAATTTAGGAGCCAACAAATTGCCCCCCAAGAATGCCTTATTTCGACTCTGAAAGAAAAAGGCATTCTTTGAAAACGCCATTCGACACCTGTTTTTCCACGCTTAGTCACAAGTTAACTTGTGCACTTTTTGTTGCTTTTTACCAACTATTGGAAATCCCAAGAAACCATCATTGATTTGATCCTAGGACGTCACTTTCAGTACGGCGTGCAGTACCAAAACGTCACTTCAGAATTTGTCATTATGACAATTCTCAAAAACGAGGACGCACGCTGCGTCTCTCTACTTCTGCAGAAACGGCCAAAGCAACAAGGGGCTGCCACGCGTCCCACTAATTCCTGCAGCATTAAATGACATTTAATGTCCTCGTTATTGGGGATTTCTCCCACTACTATAAATAGTAGTGAACATCCCATTGTGGGACTTTTTACGCAAACTAGCCTTCAAACTTCCTTGTTTTCGTACAAGCTTGCTCTCTTTGCAGAAAAACTCTTCCTTTTTCACTTCATCTTCATCCTCAACAATGGCCTCTGCTTCTACTGCTTCCAAGACTAACGCACCAACTGAACAACATGTTAAACCCAAGGTCTTCGTTACTGCTCCGGTAGTAAACTCTACAGGGAAACGAAGGGTTCCTGAACCTTCTGACATCTCCGTTCGCGATGCTTACTCGCGCCACTTGATGATCCCGGTTGGATACTCCAACCAGATCTTCGCAATGTCTGGCCCCATGAATCCAAGCATCTCTGAAGCTCTGAAGATCAAGAGCTATTTCCCCATCGTCGAGAAACTCAAGCCAGTAGCATGCGCCAAGAAGGACGCAGAAGACAACGAAGACCCTACACGCGAAAAAATCGACCTCCGCTTCTTCAACAGAAGTGTTAGGGTCTTCAGGTCTTGCCCTAATCTGACTTCCGACTATGTTGCTTGGCTAACAAAGTTGGAGAAACATCAAACTCCAGTCTGGAAGGAAATGGGAATCTTCGACTTAGTGATGCTGTCGAAGACAGGCTTAAACTACTCCCCAGAAATGCTGATAGCTTCATTGTTGTTCTGGGATTACTCTCACTTCACTTTTCATCTTCCATGTGGGATGTTAACCCCCACACTCTTCGACGTAGCAGCTATTACTGGCCTTCGACCAACCGGAGATTACTTCGACCCGGAGGAGATGTCGGAGGACCAAATTGGCTTCTCTGAGACCAAGCCAACATACACTACCTTTATCAACCATTATCACGACAGGTCGACAGACGCGGTGTCGGATGTCGAACACATAGCGTTTCTAGCCTTATGGCTAACTCGCTTTGTGTTTTGCTCGAAGTCTCTACAAGTGACCAAAAAGATGGTCACTCTTGCTACCCAACTGCATCACCGCCAGAACATCTGTCTGGCAGAACTGATTCTGGCCAGTCTTTATGACTCGATCAGCAATGGGGTCACTCTTCTGAAACATGTCGAAGATAGGGCCAGCTTGCTACTCGCTGGGCCTTTCTAGCTACTTCAACTGTGGCTCAACGCCACTTTCGAATCTTTCTTACCCAAGAAGATTCAGATAAATGAACAAGCCCCAGCGATAGCTAATAGACGTATCGAAGGAATTAGGCTGGCTCTGCTGACACCTGTGGAAGATGGGCTGGAGTTTCAACAAACCTTCACTAACTTCGTCCTGATGTTCGCTCGAAGGAAGGAATTTGTTTCAACTATGGCTCCATTTGCTCAACGGAAGGTGGGGCCAGCATGGTTCACAAGGCCACATCCAAAGGAGTCGAGCGGTCCCAATGTCGATGAGCATACCATACTTTGGGAGGCGTTCCTGACACCCAGGATCATGCCTCTTCGATTTAAGAGCTCTAAGACTCATTTGAGTCTGCTTGCCTATCAACCAAATCTGGTATCTCGCCAGTTTGGTATCATCCAAACCCTGCCTTCTCCTATTTTTCAAAGAGAGAAGTCAATGTTATACTTCTGCAACGATTATACAGAAGAAGCTGCCATCAAGCATATCGGAAGATATGCTGGTCGAACAATCCTCTCGCTGTTTGACTACCAGCTTAATTTCCTTTGCTCACCATCCTTCGAGGAGTGGTGGAGAAGCTATTATGCTGAGTACTTCTTCGACGAGAAGGACTTCATGGCCGAGTTGCAGAAGTCTTTTGTCCTTGTGTTGGACAAGGTCAAGAAATGTAAGTTCATTCTCTCACATTACTTTTTGTCTTTCTCTTCGACTGCTAGCCTGTTAACCTTTTCTTTTGCTTTCAGTTGTTCGAAAGCCTCTAGCCAAGAAGGCTACAGAAGGCCCACAAGGAGGAGGCCCTTCAACAAAACCTCCACCGCCGGCGAAGACTACAGCGCCGGCGAAGACCATAAGCAACCAACAGGGGGAAGGCTCTTCGAGGAAGCCTCCTGTATCGGTAACCAGATTTTCTTCATTTTTCTTCTGGCTTTCGATTTTTGATTTTCGATGCAATTACTTAATCGAATTCCTGTTGGTTTTCTAGGCCCCTTCGCCCAAGAAACGGGCAGCATTGGTGGTCGAATCTGGGAGTGATGACGAAAGTGATTCCCCTCCTGCTCCCTTAAAGAGGCGAAAGTTAACGAAGGACGCTTCTGTTCCTGCTCCTGCTCCTGAAGGTCGAACCGTCAGAATAAAGGTCGCTGTGAGAAAGCCTAGGCCACCTGCAGTGATTATCGAGGAGCCAACTGAGGAGGAACTGAACGATCTTCTTACCAAGCCTGTCGAAAGTGACAATTCCAGCCCTGGAGCTGAAGTTAATCCACAGGTAATCTATTGGACCCTTTTTATAGCTTAGGCATAGATACCAGTATTCGATTGTGTCTCTTTCGACATCTGAAGATTTGTCTTCTTTCTCTTTTTCAGGACACTACTGAAAGTTCTCCACCAAGGACTTCAGAAACTCTAGAATCTGCTGACCTTAGCAGGCCTCAGGAAAAAGATTTGGGCAATGACGAAGCCCATACTGAGAATGAGGCCAATGCTGAAACAGTGGAGAAGACAACAGAAGAACCTATGGTGGAGGAAACACAGCCAGAAACGGTTCATGTGGTGGACTTGTCGTCAGAAGAGAATCCTGAAGGAAGAGACCAAGGCAATGGCGAAGAGAATCAAGATGCTGTTGACGAAGAGCACCAAGGTGGTACTGGCGAAGGACACGCTAGCGAAGAGCCACAAAATGACGCTGGCGAAGGACCCCCGGGTGATGTTAACGAAGAACCACAAGTCGACGCTGGTACCGCCTCAGTCCAAGTCGAAGAGCAACCAATCGAGGCACTCAGCATTCAACAGCCTCAAGTCCAAGATAATACTGTGGCAAGGGTTACCTCCTCAAAGCACAGGTCAAAAGAGGACTTGGAAATCTTGAAACAAACTGATCCGGTTAGCTATCTCAATGCCATCATTGAGAGTAAGAGTTCATCTGACACTAGTCAGGAAATTCCTACCCTGTCGGGGAAGTCTACTGAAACTTCTCCTCTTGATGATGCGTTGGCGAAGATTAAGGCCCAGTTCTTCAAGAGAGATTTGATGAAGACTTTAGAGGGAGACCCCACTGCTCCATCATGCTTAAAGGAGGTCTTGAATGCTGTTGACTTCGAAGCTGTAGCCCCAGAAATCTCAGACTTGATCATGGAATTACATTCTATGATTGATCAAGTTTCAGCGGATTACAGGCGCCAACGAGGTTTTAACAGTCAGCTCGAAGTGCTGCATGGCAAAAGCTCATCTGCGTGGACTGCTGTCTCAGATTCGACTTCTCGAATTGCCGAGTTGTCGAAACAAAAAGCGTCTGCACAGGAAAGATTCGATGCCATTGAGCGAGAGAATGTCTCCTTCCGAGCACAAATCGCAGAGATAGAGGCGAAGATAAACGCCAACACTGTACTCCAGGAGGAAATTCTTTCGACCATCTCAGACACTGAGAGCCAGACTGAGATCAAGCAAGGCCTGGAATTCGCTGAGAGGGCCCAAAGCCTCGACGCTCAAATTGCCAAGCTAGTGCAGGAAAACTCTTGGTGCAAAAAGAGGTTGGAGCTGCAGCATGCCAAGTATCTTCGACTCAAGAATTCTCTTACCTTTTGATTGATTCTCTTTTGTAACCATCTTCTGTAATCGTTTTCGACAACAATTGCCATCTTGGCTGAAATTAATAAAAATTTCCATTTTGGCATTTTTTATGGTTAATTTAGTTTGTTCTTTTATTATTTTATTTTTATCTCTTGAAGTATAAGCTTATATTTTTTCAAATATTTACCATTTACTCTCAAGAGCCTTTTATCACCACTTATCTCTTCGACTTCATAGGCTCCACCAGAAAAAGTTTGGATAACTCTGAAGGGTCCTTCCCATTTGGGTGACCATTTCCCCATGCTTCGATCCCGTCGATCCATGGGAAGAATTACCTTCCAAACTAAATCTTCAGGCAAAAATACCTTAGGTTTTACCTTTCTATTATAAGAGTCTTCTACTCTTTTCTTCTGAAGCCTGAGTAAGTCGAGAGCGTGTAATCTCTCTTCGTCTAAATCCACCAATTCATCTAACATCATATTCCAATAAACCTCAGAAGGAATATCATAATGCCTCTGAACTCTTGCAGATTGAAGACAAATTTCTGCTGGCAATACTGCATCATGGCCAAAAGTTAGCCTATATGGTGTTGTACCAGTGGCTTCTTTTGGGGACGTTCGACAAGCCCATAAAATCTGGTCTAACGTCTTATGCCAATTCTTTGGTTTCTTCCCAACATGTTTCTTTATCAAGCCAATCACCACTTTGTTAGCTGCTTCGACCTGACCATTCGCCTGTGCATAGTAAGGCGTGGATGTTAGGAGTTTGAAACCTGTTTCCTGAGCAAATTCCTGCATCTTTCGACCAGTGAAAACTGACCCTTGATCAGTTGTTATTGTCTCAGGGATTCCATACCTAAATATAATGTTCTTTTGAATGAATTCAATGACATTTTCTTGGTCTACATTGACTAAAGGGACAGCTTCGATCCATTTAGTAAAATAATCAATGCCTACCAATATGTATTTCTGACTCTTTGATGATGCTGGTCGAATCTCTCCAATGAGATCCAACGCCCATCCTCGAAAGGGCCAAGGCTTCACTATCGAGTGAAGTTCGCTTGCTGGAACATGTTGGATACCTGTGTGAACTTGACACTCCTGGCAACCTTTGGCGAACTCAACACAATCTTTCAGCATAGTAGGCCAATATAGTCCTTGTCGAAACAACAACCATTTCATCTTATGGCCTGCTTGGTGAGCCCCACATGCCCCAGCATGCGTAGTCGAAAGGGCTATGTATGCTTCAGTTTCACTTAAACATTTCAGCAACACCCCTTCAGGCGTCTTCTTGAATAACTCATTACCCATGAGCACAAAACTCAACGCCCTGTATTTTGTTTTTCATTCTGTCGAAGCTCCTGGATTTTGGAGATAGTCCACAATGGGTTTCCTCCAATCTTGCTCTGACAAATTATCAATGAACGAAATCTCGAAGTTTGAGTGATCAGCATAACCTAGCCTCGTCGATTCCAAGTCTGATGGTGATAGACAAGTTGCTTTTATCTTCTCTCGAACTTCGATTGCTCTTTGTAGTTTCGTTTTTGAAATCTTATACCCAGATGCAATTTGTGCCAAGTCATTGGCTATTTGGTTTTCGACTCTGGGTATGTGTCGAATATTGACACTTTCAAATTGTTTCAACAAACGATTTGCTATCACAAAGTACATAATGAGATTCTCTCTTATGCATTTATATTCCTTTGTGACTTGCTTGATGACTAACTCTGAGTCTCCCATTATTTCGACTCGAGTTGCCCCCAATTCCAACAATATCTCAAGGCCAGTAATTAGAGCTTCATACTCAGCCTCATTGTTCGAACAAGAACCTTCTATTTGGTACTTGAATGTTGTTGGAATTTTATCTGGAGAAATAATCAAGACTCCTACTCCTGTTCCATTTTTATGGCTGGAACCATCGAAGTAGAATTTCCAAGGTTCTATCTCCACATAATTAATATCCTCGACTTGAATTGAGTGGTCGACTATGAAGTCTGCAACCACTTGTCCTTTTACTGCCTTAAGAGGCATAAAGGTCAAGGAGTATTCAGTTAATGCTAATGCCCACTTGCCAATTCGACTATGCAAGATAGGTTTCGACAACATATATTTGAAAACATCAAAATGAGACGAAACATAAACATCAACTGGTTTTATATATTGCTTGAGTTTTGTACAAGAGAAATACAGACATAGACACAATTTTTCAACTTCGCTATATCTAGTTTCTGCATCATTCAAAACTCGACTGAGATAATAAATGGGTCTTTCGACTCCATTCTCATCCTCTTGGGCTAACATACTTCCCAGAGTTTTGTCAGATGCAGCTATGTACAATCTCATACTCCTATTACTACAAGGAGGCACCAAAATAGGTGGCTTAGTGAGGTACCCTTTGATTCTGTCGAAGGCTTCTTGTTGCTCTTGCCCCCATTCGAACCCCTCTTTATTCAGTCGAAGTAAGGGTGAAAAGGCCTGAGCTTTCCCACTTAGGTTAGATATAAACCTTCTCAAGAAATTTATCTTGCCTAAGAGAGATTGCAATTCCTTCTTATTCGATGGCGCTTTCGCTTCCAAAATTGCCTTCGTCTTGTTCTGATTGATTTCGATTCCTTTCTTGTGGACAACGAAGCCCAAGAAATCTCCAGCTTTCACACAGAACGCACACTTCAAAGGGTTCATCTTCAGACCATGTTCTCTCATTCTTTCGAATGATTGTCGAAGGTGGTCAATGTGACTCTTCCTGGAAACAGATTTTATAACAATATCA
The DNA here is from genome assembly GCA_948472305.1 of Vicia faba. Taxonomy (NCBI): domain Eukaryota; kingdom Viridiplantae; phylum Streptophyta; class Magnoliopsida; order Fabales; family Fabaceae; genus Vicia; species Vicia faba. The sequence goes on along the minus strand of OX451741.1, from coordinate 1,313,587,936 downwards.
TCAATATAAACTTGCATAAAAGTGTTAATAAAATCATGGAAGATAGTATTCATTGCTCGCTGGTACGTTGCCCCAGCGTTTTTTAGGCCAAAAGGCATCACTACCCATTCGTAAGTGCCTAAGGCCCCAGGGCATCGAAAAGCTGTTTTCGACACATCCTCTTCAGCAATGAATATTTGATTATATCCTGAATAACCATCGAGCATACTCAGGTATTCGTAGCCAGCGGCAGAATCGACTAGCATTTCCGCCACAGGCATAGGATATTCATCTTTGGGGGTGGCAGCATTCAAATCTCTGAAATCTATGCACACCCTTAATGTGCCATTTTCTTAATTACTGGCACAATATTTGCAATCCATTCGACATACCTTGTAACACGGATGAATTTGCATTTCAGAAGTCTTTCGACCTCCGTTTTGATCTTCGACAATATTTCTGGAGCGAAGCGTCTTGGATTTTGCTTGATTGGCTTCTTTCCAGGTTTGATTGGCAACTGAAGTTCTACCAATCCTCTGTCGAGACCAGGCATTTCGTCATAATCCCATGCAAAACAGTCTTTAAACTCTTTCAGCAATTGGATTACTTCCAACCTAAGTTCTGGATCAATTTTGGCGCTGATGTAAGTTGGCCTATTCTCTGATCCTTCGCCTAAGTTGATTTCTTCTAAAGGATCTTGCGCTAACATCTTAATGTTATTCCCCAAGGGATCCTTTTCGAAGCCCAAAGGCTCATCGTCATAGATAGCGTCAAGCCTCTGTTCCTGCAATTCTTCTGGCATGATATCAGGAGGTCTTGGATCGAAATCCTTTCCTGGGCCAACAGCAGATAATTGTTGATCATTGGCCTGTGTGGCCATGTACTTTACTTCGGCTTCGAGAGCCGTTATCATCTTGGTTTCGGCCACATAAGCCGAAATTCGCTTCAGAGATTGTGACTCAGTCATTATCACTGAATTCACTTCCCCAACCAGTTGGTTGGATATCAGTTAGCCCACTGAAGTCTATGTGGGACAAGTCTTCTCTGTCCCATTGGAAACCATGCTCAGGATGCAGGTATAGGGAACAAAAGGTGTTTGGCGCTGGCGCCATGTCGAAGTCAGGAGTTGGACATGGCCCTATGTGAGCCAAGTTTTTGTCGAAATCTGCCACACCCAAGTGATTCACTTCGCCAAGGTAGTAGCTTTGATCTGCCTCTATGTTTTCGACCATCCCATCTGGACGCCATAGCAACAGTCTTTGATGCATCGATGAAGGCACAGCACCTACACCATGAATCCACTCACGGCCTAACAAAAGGTTGTAGTTAGGTTTGGCCGATATGACCATGAACATTGTTGGTCGAAGGATCGACCCCACTTTGATATCTAGCTGGATCACTCCCATGGTGGTCCCAATGCCGCCCTCATAGTTCGACAGGACCATATTGTGGGGTTTAATTTCCTCATCTCTTTTGCCAATCTTCCTTAGCATAGAATGAGGGATAATATTGATAGTGGCCCCACAGTCGACCAATATTTTGTTCACAGTGGTCTCTTCGAGCTTAGCCCTTATGAACAAAGGTTTGAGGTGATTCTTCATCGCCTCTGTAGGTGGCTCGAAGAAGCCATTTTGTTCCTCTGTAGTGCCATTGTCCATGACAAAATAGCACACTGGCCTATGTTTGGCCATTTCTTGTTCCACCTCCCAGTCACTGGCTTCGACTTCTACCTGTCGATCGAATTCCCTAGGCAGTACTGAAACAATATTCACCATTATATCCAGAGTATCGTCGGACTCAGCATCATCTTCGTCTTCGACTTCACTTTGGTTAGGCCAAACTAGCCTGTTGGTAACTGGTTCTCTCTCAAGAGGCTTTCTTTGTTTCCTTTGAGGCACATTCGAACTAGTTTCTGCCTTAGGTTCGTTGGCAGCCTCCCTTTCAGCTTTTCGCCTCCTTTGATATCTCCTCCACTGAGATCGAGACATAGGATTTTTACCCTTGTAGTTGCTGGACACTTGAGCAACCTTAGGTGCAGCAACTTGAGGCTCTTTCTTTTGAGTCAGAGAGGAACCTCTTGGCACATCGAAGGAATGCCATTTCTCTTCATTTGGCCTTTTTCGGCCAGAAGTTTTGTACCAAGTGTCTACTGGTACATTGGTTGGAGGCCTAAAAGTTAATGGCCTCTTGTCTTGATTAGAACCCCTTCTGGGATCATGTCGAAGGTCAGCATTCTCCCTTCTCTTGTTTGCTGCTCTCACACCTTGAATGTGCTCAGCAGCTTTTTTATCAAAGATCGAACTGCATCTTGGACACAGCATCACCTCTGATTTCTTCTTCTGGCATCTTTGTAAAAAATCTGCCAAATTTTCGTTTTCCCGAGGGAAAGCCGTTTTATTAGCCTGCTCTTGCCTTATGGCCTCTTCTGATGCTTTAGGATCAGAAAGTTCAACCATGTTGATATTCATTGTATCTTTGCTAGCAAGAGTTAGTTGCTTCATTTGTGTCTCCAGATTCTCCGTCTGGCCTTGAACAGTGGCCAAGTGGGAACTGGGCTTTGATCCAGTTTTTTGTGATTCAGCAGTCTTCGACTTCGGGTCTTCGACCGCTTTCTGGACAGCTTCAATTGTCTTCCTGGATAAATTTCCAGAAAAACTGCCAAAGATTGGCATGTTGATGTGGTCTTTTGAGACTTCGACCATAGTAATTCCTGGCTTCTTCGACGGGATGCTGGTTGCCTCTATCATGTTCACCTCAGAGGGTTCTGCATAGTGGGCTTCAGCCTTCAGTGGATTGGAGTCGACAGCCATGGGGGATTTGTCCGCAAACTTTAATCTCCCTTCCTCAATAGCGTCTTGCACAAGATTCCTGAAAAGAAAACATTGAGAAGTTTTATGGCCCAAAAAATTATGATATTTGCAAAAACCTCTCTTCTTTCTTTGATCAAGAGGAGGCACTTTTACCCCAGGGGGTACTATCATTTGGCCATCTTTAACTAGCAAGTCGAATATTTCATCACATTTTGTGATGTCAAAACTATAAGTCTTTTTTGGGAACCTATCGTTGGTCCTGTCTGGACCAATGGGATTTTTCCCATTTGAGGGGACTAACTGTTTACAAGAGTATGGTGGCCCTTGTTTTAGTTCTGCTAAATCGACTTCTCCTTCTTCGATGGCTAAAGTATCGTCGAAGGATTCTAGATCTTCGTCATCCATCTCAACGTACGCTATTCGCTCTCTCTTGTGAGTTTTCGTTGCCTTAGCTTTTTCAGCTTTGAGGCGTTCGACCTGTCGAACTCTATCGGCCAGTTGGGCCATGTCTCTTAGGTACTGGGTGTCTAGCTTCTTCCTAATGGAATAATCTAAACCGCCTGCCGCTATTTCGACCAGCTCATGTTCTGGCACTTGTGTAAAACATCTCGCCTTGAGCAACCTAAACCTATTCAGATATTCGTCTATAGGTTCAGTGAAACGTCTCTTCACACTAGCCAGTTCTTTCAGGCTTATCTTGGTTTGCCCCATGTAGAATTGTTCATGGAACAATCTTTCCAACTGGGTCCAATGATGGATCGAATTGGGGGGGAGAGTTGTAAACCAAGTAAAAGCGTTCTTGGTTAAAGAACTTGGGAAGTATTTGATCCTTAGGTTTTCATTATTTGAAATGTCTCCTGCTTCGATCAAATACCTCGCCACATGTTCGACAATAGATTCTGTCGTGTCCCCAGAGAACTTAGTAAATTTGGGGACTTTGCTCCTAGGAGGTAAATCCGTTTGTAACACATACTCTGACAATGGAGATGTAAAGTTGGGCCTTCGAAAGCCCATGTTCATCCCGTTCTGATTCATGATCCTTTCGATCATGTTTGCCAGATTATTTTCCAAACCCATGTTTTGGTATTGGATATGCTGAACTACTTCGTCAGCATTTTGGTTTCTGTTCACTAACCTTACCTCTGGGGCTATTACCCTAGGCTCTTCGACAGGTTGTTCCAACCGTGCCCTAAGGTTTTCCTCGACAGGCTATTGTGCCTGGTTAATGGTGGTTTCTTCCTCTACAAATATCCCCTGATTTCCCCTTATTTGCGCCCTTTGGGGCTGTCGAATAGGTGGGGGTACTCCAAAGAAGTCAGCCAAACGCGTCATTTGCGCTGTAACTTGCTGATTCGATTGAGTAGTATTTTGTATTAGAGGATTTAGCACCGTACTCAAAGTTTGTGCCAACATTTGCACCATATCATGGTTGCTTTCGTCCATCTGTTGCCTCAAGACTGCTGTCGAGGCATTTGTAAGGCCATGGGCTACTTGGGACGTTCCTCCTAAGAGTTGAGTCCTATTTCTATTCGCCATGCCTACTCCAGAGCCTTGGAGTGGCGAAGAAGCACTCACGAAAGGGTCTGAATAAGTGGACGCAACATTCGTTAGGCTTGCCACTTCAGAAGTTGGCATGCCATAGAATGGAATGAATCCTGGGGGAACCACAGGCCTAGGGCCTATATTTCCCCTTGGTGGGGGGGTTCCCAAAGGTATTCTGGGGCCTGTTAACGAAGTTATTGGCCCCGTAGTTGTGACTGACACTGCTGGTATCGAACCAACATTCGTCGCTTCACTCACGGTCATATTAACCGTTGCTCCCACACTCGTTTGTGGGATTTCGTTATTGTTTGGCGGATTCGCCATCTCTTCCCTTCTTCTGGCAGTATTGTTATCGTTAGTGTATATTCTACCACTCCTCAATAACATGCAACTCGAAAAGATGAGATTATTTTCAACAATCAACACACAGTCCCACCAGGTGTGCCAATTTGTTTACCTTGGATTTTGGTAAACAACCGCTGATCCTCCAAATGGTTACTTATTTGGTTACTCGCAGGATCGATCAGATTGATCCTATGGACATAGGTTGATTCTGAAGTTTGATTAAATTGGATAAGGCTTTAAGTAAATTGTTTCAAGTAAATTGCATAAAGGAAAGGCTTGGTAAAATAAACAAGGCTTTAAAGTAAAGGTTCGACAGGAATTTAAAGGAGAAAAGCAAGTAAAATGCTGGAAAAGTAAATGACTTTAATTGATAAAATTGGTGTTTCACACATACATTTCTCAACAATTCTTTCGCTCACACTGGGTACTTGAATCTAAATGAGTGACTATGTATATAATTGTGAACACACGCGAGAAACTACATGTCTACTCCTATTTATACTAAAACATTCCAAGTAACCGTCGGGCAGTTACACTGCTTCGAGATCAAGCCACTTGGCACGTTCTCCATGCTCGACGCTCCAGATCCTTGCACGTTTGCACGTAGTAACTGCTGGAAACCGTTTTCCCTCCAAAGCTTTGAATTTCAAACTGCTCCACTCTGGACCATCGAACACCTTCATCAAGAGACGTCTTCGACGAAAACTCCTTCGACGTCGAAGGCAACCATCCTTCTTCCTTGGAAGAAATCTTCTAAGTATTTTGCCATCTTTCGACGGGCACTTCGACAGGCTTAGCCAGTCGAAAGCATCTTTCAGCTTTTAATGGCTGACATCAATCAAAACAAAGGTGTCGAATTTAGGAGCCAACACCCTCATGCCAGGTTCCCGGATCATGAGGACTTACTAAGACGTCCTCTACTCGACGACCACCTTTCGAAAGGCAACAGTGAGGCGTACCCTAGGGGTGGTGTGTGCGAATTGTGTGTCATGTTTCAGTTATTTGTCTTGTCATGTTTATTTGTGATCTAACGCTTGATTTTAATTAAGACATTCATTCTTGCATGCTTTTTAACAGTTATAAGTTGCGGGAAAATAAATCTAAGGCTATTACAAATGGCGCGGGTCCACATCGCCAAAATTAAACCGGACCCGATTTAGCGGAAAGTAAATAAAGCGATAAGTAAAAGTGCGAGAAATTTAAATTACAGTGCTTTGGGAGAGATACAAAATTATAATAAATGACATAAAATAAATGCGCAAAATAAAATAATTAAAAAAACAATGGGCGTTGGACCCTTTTACAAAAAATATTTAAAGTTAATGAATTAATTAAGGAGGAATTAAAATTAAAGATTTAAAAGGAATGTTTTTTTGGTATTTTTGTATTTTTTAGATTAAATAAGAAAAAGGATTAATTATAATTAAAGATAAAATGCTAAACCCTAGTTCTAATGTTTTTTAAGTTTATTATGAAAATATTGAATTTTTGACCTAATTTAACTCTAAGTTATTTATATACATTTAATTATAAAATAAATAAACAAATAAATAATATTATGATAAAAAAGGAAAGATTATAAGGAGTGGAAATTATTAAATAACCTAATTCTAATTTTTATTTAATACGAAAAGAATTAAAATTGCAAACATCCTAATTAAAACTAAATTCATTATGTATTAATTTATTTACAAGAAAATAATTATAATAAAAATATTTATTCCTTTTTTGGTCTTTTCTGATTTTTTTTAATTAAGTTTTTGTATTTTATTAAAAAATAATTAATGAATTAAAACAACAAAACAATAAAATAATAATTAAAAAAGATATAAGAAAAATAAGTAAAATTGGCAAACCAGGGTGGGGTGTAGTCCCCAATTCAGGAGGTATAGGTTCAGCAAATCAGGCCCAATAAGCATGGCCTTGTGGACTTTTCCAGATTTCATATGGTGCGTTGACTGGAGTTTATTGCGCTTCTGGAATCCATGCCTTTGATTTGGCCGTCTGGGACACGTGTGTGGCTTGATGATGAGAGAATATGGTGTACCTGGATGTTAGCGTAGCATAGGATTTTATATTGCAAAATAACATTGAAGTTTACCAGACCTGGGACTTGAACCCAGGTCTTTAACGTTGCCAGCACAAACACTTAACCACTGAACCAAGCGCTTTTAACTTAACATATAATAACACATAAATATAATAAATAAAACATGGTGTTAGTGGATGAAAAACGCGCGAGATTCAAAGTGGCCAATGGCTGATGGACACGAAACCATCTTCTTCCTCATCCTGTAAAACAAAACCCTATGGCAACAGTTTTCACGCATGGGTTAAAGTAGCTTTTAGGAAAATAGAGACTAGCGCTATAGGACCAATAAATTGGGCGCGAGTAGTGCTTATCCTTCGTCTCAACCTGCTCAATCCAATGGCCATAGTCTTGAATCCTAATTTTGCTTCGTTGTAAAAGCCCTAATTCAAAAAACCTGCAACCCTAATTTTTAAGCATGGTGAAATCGCGTATGGTCAACGAAAATGCAATCAAACGCAATGGTTAGCTTAGAAACATCATTATGAGCATGAATACATAAATAAAAATGCAAAAAGATGCTTGAATTATGCCATACGATTTCGAAAATTTTGCTTTACAGTTTGGGTTCTTGATGCCAATTCCTGGAGTTTTTATGGTTGATATTGATTGGAATACGATCAGTGAATCACAAGGAAGCTTTTGGGATGAAAATCAAGGCTTGAATCGACCCCTAACCTCGAAAACAGTTTTGTGTTTTATGGAAAAAATTTCAATGTGCAAAGTGTTCTTGGGGCGCAGCTTAGAGTGTAAGGCCATTAGGTTTTGATTCCTGAATATGTATAGAGCATATTAGGTTAAGAAAATTATACAAAATCTTTGAATTCAATGATTTGCAATATTTGATTGTATAAGATCTTTTTTTGAATCTTTTTTCATGGTTCCTTTGTTCAATCAGCTCCAATCACACCAAAACTTGCCTAATTAAGATGTGCACGAAATCTTGAGTCTAGAATGTGCATAAAAAGATTTTTTAGGTCAAGCTTTATATTTTTCATGTATTAAAATAATTTAAATGAATTAATATTAATATAAATTCAAATAAATAATTAAAAAATTGAGAAAATACTTCCCCTTGGGCTTAATGGTCGTGCATAGGCTTGGCATGAAGAAACTTGGAAGAAAAATGGGCCCATTTGCATTTTTGGATCATTTGAAGTAAAGTTGACTTTCAAAAATTTCCAAAGATTTCCCAACTTCCACAAGGCATAACTTGCTCAATTTTCACGCTTTTCACATGTTCTTGGACATTTTGGAAAGGTCTTTGAGTCCTTTAACCAATGCCTTTGGTCCCATGTCATTTTGATTTACCAATCTCAAGTTATGGCCTTTGACTTAAAGTCCCTTTTTGTTGACTTTTGAAAATGACCTATAATGTTGAAATTGATAACTTTTTGTGAGAGCATTTCTTGGACTTGAAATATGAAGATGAATTGTAGGAAATGTCTTTCTCTTCAAAATGAGCTTTGGATGGAATTTTTCTGATAATCCATGTGAAAGTTATGCCCTGGTCAATTTCAGTTGACTTTTTCAGCTGTCCAAATATAGCAACTTTTGCATCTTTGATGATTTCTGAGCCAAATTTTGAGAATCATGATCAAGCATTGATCAAATGATGTTTGTGGCTTCAAAATGATATATTGACCAAAAATTTGAACTTTTGACTGTCAAATGACCATTTTGCCCCTACAGTTGACTGTAGTGCAATCTAGGGTTTTGACTGTGCAATTTTGAGCTGAATGCCTTGAAACTTGATATGAGGATGCTTGACCACATTTGTAGGCATGTGAGACTTGATTGGGCCTTTGAAAACTTTCAATTCTTGATCAGAACACAAACCCTAGTTTTGACTGTGTAGGAGACAGTTGAGCTGCATAACCCTTGGGGAATTTTGTGACTTGGCTTAGCAATTTCTTGAAGAATATGGGAGGGAAAATTTTGGGGTACAACAGTTGCCCCTGTTCAATCTTCTTAGACCCGAGGATGCAGATTGGCTGGCATGCCTTTCGTAATCCGAGGGTAGAAGATGATTGGACACTAGAGTGCCCAGAAATTTGCGCTCACATAGTAGCAGTGATGATGGAATGGGCTTATAGATGCCATTTGGGGATGAGGATAGGATGATGGGCTTATAGATGCCATCTGGATGTTGATTGCGTAGGAGATTCCTTAGCGAGAACCTGCATACCTGCAAAAGAGAAAATGAGTACCTGACACGTTGCAGGAGCTGATTTTAGATGCTTGGTATAGATGTGTCCTGACTGGTTACAGGAGCTGAGTCTGGAGCTTCAAACGCTGATGAATGAACCTGGTATGGTTACTACCTTAGCATGAATGGTAAGAGAACCTTGGGCGACTTTAACTTCAACAACGCTCGTTGAGAAAAATCTTGGGTGTCTTTAACTGGGATAAGAATCAGGGAGATCTTAGGGTCGATTTAACTGAACCGGTCTAGGTCTTGAAACATCTTCAACTGGATAAGTATCAGGGAGATCTTAGGGTCGATCTGAATGAACCAAGAGAAGGCCTTTGACTGGATAAGCATCAGGAAAATCTTAGGGTCGATTTAACTGAACCAAGAGAAGGCCTTTGACTGGATAAGCATCAGGAAAATCTTAGGGTCGATTTAACTGAACCGGTCTAGGTCTTGAACTATCTTCAACTGGATAAGCATCAGGGAGATCTTAGGGTCGATCTGACTGAACCAAGAGAAGGCCTTTGACTGGATAAGCATCAGGAAAATCTTAGGGTCGATTTAACTGAACCGGTCTAGGTCTTGAACTATCTTCAACTGGATAAGCATCAGGGAGATCTTAGGGTCGATCTGACTGAACCAAGAGAAGGCCTTTGACTGGATAAGCATCAGGAAAATCTTAGGGTCGATTTAACTGAACCGGTCTAGGTCTTGAACTATCTTCAACTGGATAAGCATCAGGGAGATCTTAGGGTCGATCTGACTGAACCAAGAGAAGGCCTTTGACTGGATAAGCATCAGGAAAATCTTAGGGTCGATTTAACTGAACCGGTCTAGGTCTTGAACTATCTTCAACTGGATAAGCATCAGGGAGATCTTAGGGTCGATCTGACTGAACCAAGAGAAGGCCTTTGACTGGATAAGCATCAGGAAAATCTTAGGGTCGATTTAACTGAACCGGTCTAGGTCTTGAAACGTGATTGAGAATTTCAACTGCATCTTTCCTGAAAGGTAAAAGTCAGTCATATACAATGCATGATATGGATCAAGCAATGATGTTCTCAACATAAAGGAGACTTGTATGATGCGGTGCGTTATGCATGCTATAATGATGTATGTGATGTTTTATGTATGTTTTCGTCTAGGAAAGTAAATCCTTGACGGGTGCCGGGAAGTCGTATCCTGGGCTGACGTTGAAGAATAGATTTTGCTTTCGCTGGGGATGATAGCTGCAAGAATACCGGTAGGAGAAGATAACTCCGTTGAGGAATAAACTTGGCAAATGAAGAGTCTGCGGGGAGAAAGGATACTCTAGCGACTATGCTGGGAAGCGGTACTCTGTGGGGATAGAGATGCTTTGCTGAATGTTGACAGTAGTTTGCTGAGGATACCCTTGTTGTATAGGAAGTAGTTGCTGAACTTCGCCGGGGTAAGAAGATTTTGTCAACGACGCTCTTTCCATGGCTTTTGGCTGAGGATAACCCAGTTATATCCTGTTGAGGAAATAACTCTTTAAATAAAGCCGGACGACGCGTTCGTGCTCTGCGAGGGGATAAGCTTCCAGAATCTACTGGGGATAAGCTTATTGCTTGGGGATATGATTTCCAACTTTGCTGGTGAAGCTGGATTGGACTCTTCTGGGGGAGGTTTGATATGCTTGGGAAAGTGATTCCTTTGAACGTTGGTATACCGCCGGGGAACAATCTTTAGACCAAGACTGCCGGGGATGCTTGTTAAGAATATGTGCTGCTGGGGAAGTATTGAGATCTACGGGAGGATACTCAATTTCCTTGCTATTTGATGATTTGCTTGGAGAAGGATGCACTTTTGTTGGCTCACTCTCTGGGGAATTCAGGTATACTGGTCACGTTCTTTAGCTGAACCTACCTTGATACCTTGGAGGATAGAACAATTGGATTGTTTAGACAACTCTTTATTGCCCCTGTTTCTAGTGTCACCTGCAATTGATTCCTTTGTTTCGTATGCAAATATTCACGAGTTAGCAAATTATTGTCAATGCATACATCACAAATTGAACCTTGGACGTTCTTCGCAAAACAAAACAGAAAAAGAAAAACATTGGGCACGTTTAACTGAAAATATATTTGTATTGATTTTTTGAATGGCCTGTGAATAGGCGTTTTGTATACAAGAGGCTGGCGTCCTAGTAAGAGGTACGCCGCCGATCAAAAGAGTTTATACAAGTTTTGTACAAAAGAAAATAAAACAGCTGTGTGAAAGATGAATGATCCACTGGGTTTCAACTCTGCTATTGCCTTTATAACTCCGAGCGTCTCATCACTTGATGACCTTGGTTGAAGGTGAAGCTGACTGATCGATGCCGTCTGAACTTGGTGTAAATACCGGATTCTGGATGCAAAGTGATCCAATGAGACATAGTGTTACGCTTTTATCCCTAACTTTTGCCTGGACCGCCCTTTCGGGTTTTCAGTCCACCGGGATACCCATTTTTGCCCAAGCCGCCTTTTCAGGTTTTCGACTTGCCGGGTGTACAGATTTTTCATTTCATCCCTACATTTTGCCCGAACCCTTTTGGTTCGACGGGAAGCCCTAATTTTTGCCTAGGCATGTCAGCCTAGCGGGTCTTTTTTCATGCGTAGTATTTTTTAACTATGTCTGCATTGGCGGGGTGAGGAAGGTCGTCACCATCCATATTAGTTAATATCATGGCTCCTCCTGAGAACACATGCTTAACCACAAATGGCCCTTCATATGTAGGGGTCCATTTGCCCCTTGGATCACTCTGAGGAAGGATGATTCTCTTGATAACCAGATCCCCAACTTGATATTCTTGTGGTCTGACCTTTTTGTTAAATGCCCTGATCATTCGTTTCTGATACGTCTGACCATGACAGATAGCAGCAAGTCTCTTTTCGTCAATGAGGTTGAGTTGGTCAAGTCGTGTCTGGATCCAATCGTCTTCGTTTAGATTTGCATCCTTCATTATCCGGAGAGAAGGAATTTGCACTTCGATCGGCAAGACTGCCTCCATGCCATAAACCAGAGAGAAGGGAGTTGCCCCGGTTGACGTCCTAGCTGAGGTACGGTACCCATGCAGAGCGAACGGTAACATCTCATGCCAATCTTTATACGTTACTGTCATCTTCTGCACGATCTTCTTGATGTTTTTGTTAGCTGCTTCTACAGCCCCATTCATCTTCGGTCTGTAAGGAGAAGAATTGTGGTGCTGTATCTTGAACTGTTCGCAAAGCTCAGCAATCATTTTATTGTTCAGATTGGTACCGTTGTCTGTAATAATCCGCTCAGGGACGCCGTACCGACAGATCAGGTTGTGCCGAATGAACCGTGCCACAACAGTCTTGGTTACTGTAGCATAGGATGCTGCCTCAACCCACTTTGTGAAATAATCAATCGCCACAAGGATGAAGCGATGTCCATTGGATGCCGTAGGTCTGATCTCGCCGATCATGTCTATGCCCCACATTGCAAACGGCCAAGGCGCAGTCAGAACATTCAAGGGAACCGGAGGAACATGCACTTTATCTGCATAGATCTGGCATTTGTGGCATGTCCTGGAGTGCTGGTAGCAATCAGCTTCCATTGTGGACCAGTAATATCCTGCCCGTAGGATTTTCTTAGCCATAGTGTGTCCACTGGAATGCGTACCAAAGGTCCCTTCATGTAGCTCCTCCATGATTCTTTCCGCTTCAATCTTATCCACACAACGCAGTAAAGTTGAATCATGGTTTCTCTTGTATAAGATGCCGTTGCTTAGGAAGAACTTTGCTGCGAACCTCCTCAGGAATTTCTTATCGTTGACAGATGCACCTTCAGGGTATTCCTGAGCTTCCAGATATCTCTTCACTTCGTGGTACCAAGGCTTCTCAGTTACCAATTCAGTTTCGAGGTCACAACAGTATGCCGGTTCGTCCAGTTTCCAGATGATGATCCGGGGAGCTTCATTATCCCATTTAACCTTGAACATTGAAGACATTGTAGCTAACGCGTCCGCTAACTGATTCTCTTCTCTTGGAAAGTGTTCAAAGGTTATCTCTGTGAAGTGGGGAATCAGGGTCAACACACATTCTCTGTAAAGGATCAGGTTTGGATGTTTCGTATCCCACTCTCCTTTAATCTGATTGATCACAAGAGCGGAATCTCCGAAGACACTTAGAAATTTGATCCTTAGGTCGATCGCAGTTTGAAGACCCATGATGCACGCCTCGTACTCCGCCATGTTGTTGGTACAGTTGAAACACAGCCGGGCAGTGAGTGGAGTATGAGTACCTTGTGGAGATATGATTATGGCGCCGATACCATTTCCCAAAGCATTGGAGGCTCCGTCAAAGTGCATAGACCATCGGGATCCTGGTTCAGGTCCTTCATCCGGTCCAGGTACTTCACAATCAATTACAATCATGATGCTTTCATCCGGAAACTCGAAGTTCATTGATTGGTAGTCATCTACAGCTTGATGAGCTAAGTGGTCTGCCAATACACTCCCCTTGATGGCTTTCTGGGTTGTGTACTGGATGTCGTATTCCGTCAAGATCATTTGCCATCTTGCAATTCTCCCAGACAGAGCAGGCTTTTCGAATATGTATTTTATCGGATCCATTTTTGAGATCAATAAGGTAGTGTGAGTCAGCATATACTGTCTCAGCCGGCGAGCAGCCCATACCAAAGCGCAGCAAGTTTTCTCAAGCAGTGAGTATCGGGTCTCACAGTCGGTAAACTTTTTGCTAAGGTAATAAATGGCATGCTCTTTTCGGCCAGACTCGTCATGCTGCCCCAGCACACACCCCATTGAGTTGTCCAGCACTGTCAGGTATAGGATCAGAGGTCTCCCTTCAACCGGTGGCATAAGGATGGGTGGTTCTTGGAGATACTCTTTGATTCTGTCGAAGGCAGCCTGACATTCATCGTTCCAACGTACTACCTGATCTTTCTTCAGCAGCTTGAAGATTGGCTCACAGGTAGCAGTCAGATGAGAGATGAATCGAGCAATGTAATTCAGGCGTCCTAAAAAGCCTCTGACTTCCTTCTCTGTCTTGGGAACTGGCATCTCTTGAATAGCTTTGACCTTAGCAGGGTCCACTTGAATACCTTTATCACTGACCACGAAGCCTAGCAACTTCCCAGATCTTACCCCGAAGGTGCACTTGTTCGGGTTCAATCTCAGCTTGTACAGTTTCAACCGATCGAACAACTTCTGCAGATGATCTAGATGCTCTTCCTCAGTCTGGGACCTAGCGATCATGTCGTCCACATACACCTTTATCTCGTGATGGATCATATCGTGAAATAAGGCAACCATGGCACGTTGGTAGGTTGCCCCAGCATTCTTTAATCCGAACGGCATGACCTTGTAACAGAAGGTGCCCCACTGAGTGACAAACGTAGTCTTCTCCATGTCTTCAAGTGCCATCTTGATCTGATTGTAGCCTGAAAAGCCATCCATGAAAGAGAATACCTTGTGCTGAGCTGTATTATCAACAAGGACATCAATGTGAGGTAAAGGGAAGTCATCCTTGGGGCTGGCCCTGTTTAGATCCCTGTAGTCGACACACATTCTGACCTTGCCGTCCTTTTTAGGTACCGGCACCACGTTAGCAACCCACTGAGGGTAAGAAGTCACTGCAAGGAAACCGGCATCAAACTGTTTCATGACTTCGGCTTTAATCTTCTTGGACATCTCTGGGCGCATCCGACGGACCTTTTGTTTAACTGGAGGGCAGTCTTCCCTAGTCGGCAAATGATGGACAACAATGTCGGTATCCAACCCGGGCATGTCTTCGTAGGACCAGGCAAAGATATCCATATAGTCATGTAACATCTTGGTTAACCGTTGCTTCACGCTGAGCTCTAGGTTGGCACCAATCTTTACCTCTTTCCTGTCTGCTTCAATACCCAGGTTTATGGTTTCCACTGGCTCTTCATGGGGTTGAATTGCCCTCTCTTCCTGAAGCAAGAGTCTAGCAAGCTCGCCAGGCACTTCGCAATCATCTTCACCTTCGTCTTCGGCTAAGTTGATCGGATTTTCGAAGTCATAATTGGCAGTAGCAGAGCTGTTATCAGTGAGATCCAGAGTGGATTGGAACCTGTATGAGTGAGTGTGTGTGTAAATACAGCTGTTTTTGAAAATTATGTAAAGGAAAAGAAAGACAGAAAAGGAACACAATATTTGCAATGCGAAAAGTACGTCCAAGATTTTCATTCATGATGTATAAAATGACAGTTTGTATGCCCTCACAAATAGAACCACGGTGCCTCGGGTAAGACACCGGGCCATAGAGTTCATCATTGTTTATTACAAAATAACAAAACATAGGAATTCATTACTGCGTCACAAAGGTAACAGGGGTATGGTCCTTTGCACTCCAATTGTTCAATCCGTCTTCGGCCGTCGGATAAATCCAGCTGTTGAATTCTGCTTCGTCTACTTCCTCTGCATCCCCAATAGCATTCACTTCTGAGCTTTTAATAAATACCGGAGGCCTTCCGATCTTCGCTTTCCTCATAGCCCTCTGACCTTCTGAGGTGAAACCCAGCCCAAGTTTATCAGTCTTCTGAGTGAAGTCTGGAAGTCTGCCCCAGTCGGCACATTCACCTTTCTGCACCACAGCCCTGGCATCCTTCAGGGAAGCCATCTTCAAAGGACCACTTGCTTCTGTTGTCTCTGCTGCAATTGGAAAAACCTCCTCGAAATGCTGAAAGGGGGTCTCAATGAACTCCCCATCCATTTCAATGTATCTGAACGAGTTCAGGTGGCTCACCATATATTCTTCCTCTCCTTGCACGGTGACAATCTTCCCTCTGACGGGGTACTTCAGCTTTTGATGCAAGGTAGAGGTCACTGCCCCAGCTTTGTGTATCCAGGGTCGACCCAGCAGACAAGAGTAAGATGGACGGATGTCCATCACATAAAAAGTGGAGTCGAACACCTGAGAGCCCACCCGAATCGGGATGTCAACTTCTCCATGGACCATCCTCTTTGAACCGTCAAAGGCCCTGACGATAATGTTGCTGGGTTTCAAATCCAGGCCTTCACAATCTAGACGATCCAGAGCCTTCTTGGGTAGCACATTCAAAGATGACCCAGTATCAACCAACACATGTGCCAAGGTGGTGCCCCTGCATTCGATCGAGACATGCAGAGCATCATTATGGTCTCTCCCCTTTGCGGTCAAGTCGGCGTCTGAGAAACCCAAGCCATTATCTGCCGTTAGGCTTGCCACGCAATCAGTGAACTGGACTGCAGAGGTTTCATGTGGCACATGGGCCGTCTTGAGGAATGAGATGAGGGCCTTTGCATGGGCCTCAGAGCACAGCAGTAAAGAGAGCATGGAGATCTTGGAGGGCGTATGCCCCAGCTGTTCTACCACATTAAAATCGCTCTTCTTTATAATCTTCAAAATCTCCTCCATCTCTTGTGGGGAGGCTTCAGCAGCTATGGGTATGGGTGCCTCCATCTGGGCAGGCTCAGTTTCAATTCCCTTGCCCCGAGCATTGGATGACTCGGCAGTAGGAGAAACGATCGGATCAACAGCAGGAACAACAACTTGATCAGCAACGGGAGTAGGTGTACTTGCAGGAATTATCAGGAGCGGTCTTCGGGCAGCAGGCGGTGCAATGTCAGGCGAGAAGAGCCTGCCACTGCGGGTAACTTTGGCTGGGCCAGTGATGTCACAAATGCTAGCGCCAGCGTTGAGCTCTTGTTTGATCCCGTTTATATATACATCTGCCCCATAGTGCCAAGGGACAACTTTGTTAGATACATAGGGCAGGGGCCCAGGAACAGTGATAGTAACAGGTGCAACGGTCAGAATTTGGACAGGCTTCTTCTGGAGAGCCGGGATCGGATTATTGAAGATAGTCACCACAGAAACTTCTTCCATTGGAACCAAACGAACAGCAGACTTCTTGAATAGAATCTCCTTGCTATCCATTAAGCTTTGGATGCCTAACTTTAGCAAGGGACAACCGGATGGGGACACAACACAGAACAGGCAATTCTCACTACAACCCGGAAATAAACCGGCCTGCAGTAGGTTCTTCTTAACGATCTTTAGAGGAGTGGCTAGATCATCCACGGAAACAGCATAAACGTCTTCATCAACAGCATTTACCCCGTGCTGAGGCATAGGAGCAGTAACTACATTCGGCTTTGTAGGCGCCTCGAATTGTATCTCCTTAGCATCGATAAGGTCTTGCACCTTATTCTTCAATGCCCAGCAGTCATCAGTAGAGTGCCCCGGGCTATCTGAATGGTAAGCACAACGAGCATTCGGGTTGTACTTGGGGGACGCAGTATTGGGGAACTTTGGCGCCTCCCTGACAGTCACTAAATTAGTTGAGAGTAACTGTGGCAGGATCTGCGACAAAGTCATGTTTAAACGGGAGAATTCTCTCCGGGGTCTTTCCACCTTCTGAGTATTATTTGGCCGGGGAGCGGCAGCAGGCTTAGCAATCATGACCGCACTGACAGATTGGCGGTGCTCATGTCTTTCTGATCTTCTGGAACCATACACGGCACTAGACTCTTTTTTAAACGGTTTCTTTTCTGAACTAGCTGATGCGCCCTTCGCAATCTTCCCAGATTTCAGCCCAGCTTCAATCCTCTCTCCAGTCAAGATCAAATCAGTGAAACCAGCAGAAGAATTCCCAATGAGATGGTTGAAGAATGGCCCAGATAGGGTCCCCAAGAACATGTCAACCAGCTCCCGATCAGTTAATGGTGGCTGCACCCTGCCAGCCAGGTCTCTCCATTTCTGAGCGTACTCCTTAAAACCTTCGCTTGCACCTAACGCCATACCCTGGAGTTGGGTACGTGTGGGGGCAAGGTCGGCATTATATTGATACTGCTTGTAGAAAGCAGTAGCCAGCTCCTCCCAGTTACGAACTTTGGTCCCATCCAGCTGATAGAACCATTCGAGATGAGTCCCTGAAAGACTCTCCTGGAAGAAGTGGATCCATAGATTCTTGTCCGCAGAGTACGGCTGAATTTTCCGAACATAGGACCTTAAGTGCAGCTTGGGACCAGATGCCCCGTCATATTTGGAGAAAGTTGGTGCTTTGAATTTATGCGGGATAATCACACTAGTCGACAAACCCAGATCTCCGAAGTCCAGCCCAGGTGCCTGTTGCACCTCCATAGCCTTCAACCTGTCCTCCAGTTGTTTGTACCTGTCATCTGCAGGAGGGTACTGCTCCTCATCAAAATCTGTCTCGTTGTCGGAGACGACCGGACTAGGAACCTTTACTTCTGCCTGAGAAGGACTCCTGCCAACAGAAGAACCAGCCTCTTCATGCTGCAGAGTATTACCCAACCTTCGGCCCGAGTTGAACAGAACAGTTCTTCTCTTCTTCTTCTTCTCCTTCTTCAGGAGCATAGTCTTCAGTTCTTCTTGGCCTTTAGCTAGACCCATGATTAGTTCTTGAAACTGCGCATTCTGCGCCTGGAGAGCCTTGATTGATGTCTCGGTTGATTCAGATCCGGGATTCATGATGCTGAAATAAACAGCGAAGAACTGTAAGCAACCTGAAAAGGGGAAAAACCTGCTATGCACATGATGTATGAAATGCGTATGCAATGCATTCAAGGGTTCGAAAGTTCAAATTCGTTGTAGACAAAAAGGAACACACGTTATCATTAAAGAAATCATTGTTTAATACATCAAGGCCTCATGGGCAAAAAGTACAAAAATCAAGTCAATCCCAAAATACACTGCGCATCCTCTTCGGAGCTATGTAGGTGTTGAGACTCCTCTCCTCATGCAACAGACGGGTGAGCTCCAAGACCTTCTTTTCGCTGGCATGCAGACTAGTCTCAAGAGAATTCCTTTCCTCCTTAAGCTGGATCCAGCTCTTCTGCATCTCTTCCCAGGATGTGGGCATATCAGGGTGCTGAATAACATGAGACACTTCCCCTTCCAAGACAGGTTCTTTGATTACTGGGAGCATGTGAGGATAAGGCATCACTAACTTCTGAGAGCGGGCGCGTACCCATTTGAGATAAGGCTCCAAAGGGATGGAGTTCCTGTGCCCCAGTGTTTTGCTGTCTATCCTACTGGGCATCCTCCAGGCTCTGATAAATCTCTGACGAAGTCCTTGAGTATCACTGTCGAAGTCAAAAACTATATCAGGAATTAACATGTCATGAGGACCATCCCTCAGAGCATAACCAAACTGTCTCCAAGCCAGGCATGGGCTATAAGTAATACCTCCTCTGATTCCAAGTAAAGGAACATTAGGGTACTCCCCACAACGATCAATGATAGTGACATCTTCTCTAGACCTAGGACACCAATGTATATCTGCATGTGTAAGGATCATCAACCGTTGTGACCATCTCAAACCCCGCTCATTCTTCAAGACTGATTGTGGAAGGTGCGAAATAAACCACCTTCCCAGGAGAGGAGTGCAACACATAAGGACACCTCTTTTTCTCATGGTTCGAGTGTAACATGAGTGAAGGATGTCCCCCAGCAACGTAGGTATAGGATTCCTGGACATAAAGATCTGAACGGCACTGATATCAATGAGCTGATCTGGGTTAGGGAACAACACCAAACCATAAACAAGGAGGGCCACAACCTCTTCAAAAGCTTGCAAGTCAAGGGAGTTCCAACATTCATGGGCCTTCTCAAACAGAAACCTGGCCAAGAACCCTTTGATACCACTTCTGACTTCCCAATGTCCTTTGAGGTCAGATGACTGTAGGTGCAAGGCTTTAGCAATCTCTTCAAGCTTAGGTTCCTTTTCTGTACCGTTGAAGGGTAGCTGATCAAGGATAGGGATCTTCAGGAGCCGGGAGAACTCCTCCAATGTAGGTACCAACTGATAGTCCAAGAAGGTAAAGCAGTGATGCAGAGGGTCAAAGAACTGGAACAAGACCTTAATCATATCTTCCTCAATGTTGGTGTTGACCAAGCTGATGAGGCTTCCATGCCTTTCACTGAATGAAGAGTTCTCGGGAATCCTGGATATAAGCTCCTTAAGCTGAGGAGGGATCCTTACAAGACTGACTTGAATGGTCTTTCTACGAACAGTTTCCATGTCCTACAAAACAAGAACAAAGATGAAAAATTCGAACCCCTGAAATGGTTAGTTAATGCATATGATGCTGGATGATGTCATGATGCTATGATTAAACACACCACAGATATGTACAAAGACAAACATGTAAGGCACACAAGGCACACAAGACAAGCCCTTAAGGTTTAAGGCCAGCATGGGGTCTGGGTAGTACCCTCTTGAAGTTGGTGGGTTCAACCTGTCCTAATCAAAGTAACCGGGTTCTAAGGTTCCCAATATCACGGGATTGCTTTCATTGTTCATCGTTTCGATTTAGCCACTGAACTGGCGACCGAAATATTCCAGGAAAGCAACCCTCAATTGAGTGTAGTATCGAGTATCAACCAACCTCGGACTGCACCAAAGTCAGTTATCTCACTACCCTAAAGAGGCCAAGATAGTTCCATTAAGGTTCCTAAGGTCTGTTGATGCTTCACGACACCACGCGGAGGCCCCGTACTCTCCTTGACTGAACTCAAGGGTTACCGGTACACACCAAAGTGCCACATCAACGTAGCAGACTGTTTCAACCATGTCGGTATACCCCGCACAGTTCCCTCACAGCCTTGTTGCTACTTTCTAAGAAGGTTTCCCCCAGATCCGGGTTAGGATCTATAGAAATCCCAAGACAGTCCCACAATTTAAAGCAAGCAAAGAAAGCAATTGAAAACACAGTTATGAACTAACCCTAAGGTACACCTCACTTTATAAGAGTCCCCAGCAGAGTCGCCAGTTCTGTGATCGGTGGATCTGGAACTGACTGTTTAAAGCTGGTTCGCGAAATGTCGCGGAAGCAAGAGTCGCCACCGTCTTTTATTTTCTCCTAATGGAAAGGACAAAAGCACAGAAAAATTCCTTAAAGAGATCGCTCTCGGTTCGGGAGGTAGGTTATAGAAAGGGAAGGTGTTAGCACCCTTTCTATCCATGGTTATCCATGGGCTCTTAGATACTTGCTCATTGTGTTTTCAAAATTGTTTGTTTGCTTTTCAACTGTGGGTTTTTAAAAAAGTTTCTTTGAAAATTTCAGTTCGACTCGTACGTTAGAGTGTTTAAAAAATTTGCTTTGAAAGCTCTTGAAAATGTGTTGGTGTGAAAAATATTTTTTGTTTTGTTTGAAGTTAGAGCAAGTATCCTTGAGAACCTACCTACCCTAAGGAATTCGTCTGTGTAGATGTCCTTAAAAGTAGTGCCATCCCACCATTGAGAGGTAGGTAGCACCACCCTTGGAGGTGTTCGGGTCAATTCGAGTTTTAGGGACATGGTGATCACCAGAGCAATGGGAAGACACCTTAGAAGCTACCCTCATGCCAGGTTCCCGGATCATGAGGACTTACTAAGACGTCCTCTACTCGACGACCACCTTTCGAAAGGCAACAGTGAGGCGTACCCTAGGGGTGGTGTGTGCGAATTGTGTGTCATGTTTCAGTTATTTGTCTTGTCATGTTTATTTGTGATCTAACGCTTGATTTTAATTAAGACATTCATTCTTGCATGCTTTTTAACAGTTATAAGTTGCGGGAAAATAAATCTAAGGCTATTACAAATGGCGCGGGTCCACATCGCCAAAATTAAACCGGACCCGATTTAGCGGAAAGTAAATAAAGCGATAAGTAAAAGTGCGAGAAATTTAAATTACAGTGCTTTGGGAGAGATACAAAATTATAATAAATGACATAAAATAAATGCGCAAAATAAAATAATTAAAAAAACAATGGGCGTTGGACCCTTTTACAAAAAATATTTAAAGTTAATGAATTAATTAAGGAGGAATTAAAATTAAAGATTTAAAAGGAATGTTTTTTTGGTATTTTTGTATTTTTTAGATTAAATAAGAAAAAGGATTAATTATAATTAAAGATAAAATGCTAAACCCTAGTTCTAATGTTTTTTAAGTTTATTATGAAAATATTGAATTTTTGACCTAATTTAACTCTAAGTTATTTATATACATTTAATTATAAAATAAATAAACAAATAAATAATATTATGATAAAAAAGGAAAGATTATAAGGAGTGGAAATTATTAAATAACCTAATTCTAATTTTTATTTAATACGAAAAGAATTAAAATTGCAAACATCCTAATTAAAACTAAATTCATTATGTATTAATTTATTTACAAGAAAATAATTATAATAAAAATATTTATTCCTTTTTTGGTCTTTTCTGATTTTTTTTAATTAAGTTTTTGTATTTTATTAAAAAATAATTAATGAATTAAAACAACAAAACAATAAAATAATAATTAAAAAAGATATAAGAAAAATAAGTAAAATTGGCAAACCAGGGTGGGGTGTAGTCCCCAATTCAGGAGGTATAGGTTCAGCAAATCAGGCCCAATAAGCATGGCCTTGTGGACTTTTCCAGATTTCATATGGTGCGTTGACTGGAGTTTATTGCGCTTCTGGAATCCATGCCTTTGATTTGGCCGTCTGGGACACGTGTGTGGCTTGATGATGAGAGAATATGGTGTACCTGGATGTTAGCGTAGCATAGGATTTTATATTGCAAAATAACATTGAAGTTTACCAGACCTGGGACTTGAACCCAGGTCTTTAACGTTGCCAGCACAAACACTTAACCACTGAACCAAGCGCTTTTAACTTAACATATAATAACACATAAATATAATAAATAAAACATGGTGTTAGTGGATGAAAAACGCGCGAGATTCAAAGTGGCCAATGGCTGATGGACACGAAACCATCTTCTTCCTCATCCTGTAAAACAAAACCCTATGGCAACAGTTTTCACGCGTGGGTTAAAGTAGCTTTTAGGAAAATAGCGACTAGCGCTATAGGACCAATAAATTGGGCGCGAGTAGTGCTTATCCTTCGTCTCAACCTGCTCAATCCAATGGCCATAGTCTTGAATCCTAATTTTGCTTCGTTGTAAAAGCCCTAATTCAAAAAACCTGCAACCCTAATTTTTAAGCATGGTGAAATCGCGTATGGTCAACGAAAATGCAATCAAACGCAATGGTTAGCTTAGAAACATCATTATGAGCATGAATACATAAATAAAAATGCAAAAAGATGCTTGAATTATGCCATACGATTTCGAAAATTTTGCTTTACAGTTTGGGTTCTTGATGCCAATTCCTGGAGTTTTTATGGTTGATATTGATTGGAATACGATCAGTGAATCACAAGGAAGCTTTTGGGATGAAAATCAAGGCTTGAATCGACCCCTAACCTCGAAAACAGTTTTGTGTTTTATGGAAAAAATTTCAATGTGCAAAGTGTTCTTGGGGCGCAGCTTAGAGTGTAAGGCCATTAGGTTTTGATTCCTGAATATGTATAGAGCATATTAGGTTAAGAAAATTATACAAAATCTTTGAATTCAATGATTTGCAATATTTGATTGTATAAGATCTTTTTTTGAATCTTTTTTCATGGTTCCTTTGTTCAATCAGCTCCAATCACACCAAAACTTGCCTAATTAAGATGTGCACGAAATCTTGAGTCTAGAATGTGCATAAAAAGATTTTTTAGGTCAAGCTTTATATTTTTCATGTATTAAAATAATTTAAATGAATTAATATTAATATAAATTCAAATAAATAATTAAAAAATTGAGAAAATACTTCCCCTTGGGCTTAATGGTCGTGCATAGGCTTGGCATGAAGAAACTTGGAAGAAAAATGGGCCCATTTGCATTTTTGGATCATTTGAAGTAAAGTTGACTTTCAAAAATTTCCAAAAATTTCCCAACTTCCACAAGGCATAACTTGCTCAATTTTCAAGCTTTTCACATGTTCTTGGACATTTTGGAAAGGTCTTTGAGTCCTTTAACCAATTCCTTTGGTCCCATGTCATTTTGATTTACCAATATCAAGTTATGGCCTTTGACTTAAAGTCCCTTTTTGTTGACTTTTGAAAATGACCTATAATGTTGAAATTGATAACTTTTTGTGAGAGCATTTCTTGGACTTGAAATATGAAGATGAATTGTAGGAAATGTCTTTCTCTTCAAAATGAGCTTTGGATGGAATTTTTCTGATAATCCATGTGAAAGTTATGCCCTGGTCAATTTCAGTTGACTTTTTCAACTGTCCAAATATAGCAACTTTTGCATCTTTGATGATTTCTGAGCCAAATTTTGAGAATCATGATCAAGCATTGATCAAATGATGTTTGTGGCTTCAAAATTATATATTGACCAAAAATTTGAACTTTTGACTGTCAAATGACCATTTTGCCCCTACAGTTGACTGTAGTGCAATCTAGGGTTTTGACTGTGCAATTTTGAGCTGAATGCCTTGAAACTTGATATGAGGATGCTTGACCACATTTGTAGGCATGTGAGACTTGATTGGGCCTTTGAAAACTTTCAATTCTTGATCAGAACACAAACCCTAGTTTTGACTGTGTAGGAGACAGTTGAGCTGCATAACCCTTGGGGAATTTTGTGACTTGGCTTAGCAATTTCTTGAAGAATATGGGAGGGCAAATTTTGGGGTACAACATAGTGCCTCATCATCGAGATATCAATGGGGGACCTCGTCCTGACTCCATTGGGGAGGTCAACACCACACCGAAGAGAGGAAAGTAAGATACGTTCTTCAATATTGAGAGTAAGTATTGCATCAACTTCTTTGGGGAAAAAGTATGAAACCTCATGGGGACAACAACTTGGACAATTAAGAAGTCAAACATTATAGCAAGAAATCAATCTTATGGGGATTTTAAATCAAACCCAACACTTGGCGAATGAAAACCCAAAAAGTTGATAACCAATTCAACACTTCTTAAAAGAAACAATGCCCTTGCCTGATTATCGGGCAATCAAACAAAATGAAAGTACAGCCGAAAGGGAGATGCTTCATAAATGAGTCAAATCTCAGCATGCACGGGGAGAAAAGAATTCTATCAAATAAGCGAGGCCTTCACTGGGAAATTTTGGATTGAGTCTTCATATCACACAAACCTATTCCAACCAAAGGTGCCCTTGGGGAATCAAGAAGTCAACATATAGAAAGAGATCAAACTCTTGGGGATTTTAAATCAAACCAATCACTTGGCAGGTAAAAACCCAAAGGGTTGACAACTGTCTCAACACTTCTTAGAAAACATATTGCCCTGGTCTAGTTGTCTGGGAAATAAATACCAACAATAATTCCAATACTGCAGAAAGAGCGACATTTTGCAAATAGTTCCATCTCAACACACCAAGGGAACAAGACCTTTCATCATATGAGGGAAGACTTCGCTAGGGAATCTGGAATAGAGACCTCAGACCATGCAAACCCAAAACTCAGAAAATGAACCGACACTTGACTGGGGACACTGGGATCACAAACCCAATACTGCACCTTACGCCCATTGGTGTCATCTTCAATATACAATAAACACGCGCATACCAGCGAAAACAACCTGAGAAAACCTTCACGGGGAAAAACAAAACTTCTCAAAATTACGGGAGTTCGTCCATTCCTGGGATCACCATCTTTGTTTTCCTCTTGAATCACGAAATCTAAAGTAAAAGTAAGTTGTAAATTATTTTTTGAAAAACAATTTTCTTATTTAATCTTTTCGCTTTGAAAATTATCATTAATAATAAAATGGAGTCTTTGTAAGCTGAATAAAAATAAGAACTATAAAGAATTGGGTAAAAGCTCAAATTTTATTGATAGAATGGTAGTCTGCGAATGGCGAGACTCCATGGATAATTACAAAGTTTAGAAAATGGTAATATATATAATGGAAAAGATACATTGAGATATAATGACCACTATTCCCTCTAATAACTTTGAAATCCTGAGCAGCAGCTTCTGTTGAAGTATGGTGAGGACCCAAGAAGATTGTTGCTTCAATGATCAAGTCTTGTCTGATGTAGTTACTTGCTGTTGTACCCCAAAATTTTCCCTCCCATATTCTTCAAGAATTGCAAAGAGCATGCTTCAAAATCTCCCCAAGGGTTGCACAGTTCAAGGGCCTCCTAACAATAAAAAATTAGGGTTTTGGTTCTGACAAAGAAAATGAAGTTTCCAAGGGTCCAATCAAGTCCCACATGCCTATAAACATGGTCAAGCATCCTAATGCCAAGTTTCAAGACTTACATCACAAAATTGCACAGTCAAAAACCCTAAATGCACTACAGTCAACTGCAGGGGCAAAATGGTCATTTGACAGTCAAAAGTCCAAATTTTTGGTCAACATCTCATTTTGAAGCCACAAACATCATTTGATCAATTCTTGATCATGATTCTCAAAGCTTGGCTCAAAAAGTCTCAAGATGCAAAAGTTTCCATATTTGGACAGTTGAAAACGTCAACTGTAACTTGACCAAGGCATAACTTCCACATGGTTTATCAGAAAAATTCCATCCAAAGCTCATATTGAATAGAAAGACATTTCCTACAACCACTCTTCACACTTCATGTCCAAGAAATGCTCTCACAAAAAGTTATCAATTTCAACATTATAGGTCATTTTCAAAAGTCAACAAAAAGGGACTTTAAGTCAAAGGCCATAACTTGAGATTGGTGAATCAAAATGACATGGGACCAAAGGCATTGTTTATAGGACTCCAAGACCTTTCCAAAATGTCCAAGAACATGAACAAAGCTTAAAATTTGAGCAAGATATGCCTTGTGGAAGTTGGAAAATTTTTGGGTATTTTGAAAAGTCAACTTTGCTTCAAATGCCTTAAAATTGCTAATGGGCCACATTTTCTTCCAAGATTCATCATCCAAAGCATGTGCACGACCATTTGGCCCAAAGGGGATTTATTCATCATTTTTATTTATTTATTTGAATTTTTAATTTCTATTAATTCATTTAATAAAATAAAATATGTGAAAAATACTAAGGCAAGCTTTTCAAATCTTTTTATGCATGGAATACCTTCAAGATTTCGTGCCCTATCTAATATGGAAAGAATCAAGGTGATTTGATCATAATTGGCACCAAAAGCACATGAAAAGATTTGGAAGATATGCCATGAAAATCAAATATCTTGTACATCAATGCAAAGGGTTTTGGATCCAATTTTCAACCCTAATCAGTTCCCATACATATATTGAACCTAACCCTAGTGCAAAGAACCTCTAAGCTGCGCCCCATCTGAAGAACCAAGTTTGCATTTTTACCAAAAAAATCTAAAACTGAAAACTGCCTTGGAGGACGATTCAAAGGAGAATATTGATCCCATTAGCTTGCCAAGACATCATTGAACCTGACTGAACACTTTTCCACGTCTATAGCACCCAGAATTGGTATATAGCAGTCCAACTGTTTCATCTTTTTTGCATAATCGTATTTCATCATCCATGCCATAATTTTGAATTTTAATGCTTGTTTTGTACTAGTCGTATCATTCTGAAGCTAACCATATTGTTTAATTGAGTTTTCCTTGCCCATATGCGAAATCACCATTGGAGCGTTTTAGGGTTGCAGAGATTCAAATTTGGGGTTTCTCTCTTATGGAAAAATTGAGACATGATACTTAGGCCATTAAAATCAGGAGCTTCAGACGAATTCAATGGATAACTCGCGATCAATTTATGATCAAAGGATTTCTATTCGCTATTTTTTCATACATCATATAGTGGGGGTTTAAAACCCCCGCAATCTTGTTTCTTTTTTCAGGTAAAACACAGAGCAATTGGAGAAGACGCTTAGTTGTCATAACATGAGTGGGCAATTCAAACTTCAGCGCGCGTTTTTTTGTTTCTAGGCCACTAACGCTGATTTTCGTTTATATTATTTATTTGTTATTTTAGATACAACGCGCATGACTGGTTCAGTTGGTGGAGGATAACATTGGTAAGCCTTGGGACCTGGGTTCGAACCCCAGGTCCCCCTTCTTTATTCTATATTTTTCTGCCTAACGCGTTTCTATGTAGTTTACCTCCTAATGACCATCATACACCCATAATCCAAGTGTGCCACATGGCCACTGAGGGCAATCCAAAGGCCAATGTCTGAGGAGTATCATATGTGTCAGTCAACGAGTACACGCGTGATTGCCAGAAGTCAACAGGGCCAGGAATCAAATGGGCCTAATTGCTGGCCAGACACCTCCAGTTTGGGGACAGAACCCCCCATTGGTTTGCTTTTTCATTCTTTTTCATATTTTTCTATTTTATTTGTTTTAATTAGTTTTAATTTAATTCTTTAAATTAATTTATTTTCATAAAATATAAAAATAATATAAAAACCAGAAAAGACAAAAAAACAAAAATATATTTTATTTTAATATCTTTGTAAATAAATTGTATCAATTAATTTAGTTTTAAATTCTAGGATTAATTTTAATATTTTCTAACCAACTAAAAAATTTGTAGAATTAGGGTTTTAAAAGACTTTTATCCTTTTCTTTTCTCATTATTAATAATTAATTATTTATTTTTGTAAATAAAATTGTATTAATTAATTAGGTTAATTTTAGATTAAATTTTAATGCTTTTCTTAATAAATTAAAAATAACTAGAATTAGGTTTTAAATTCCATAATTCTTATTAAAAATCCATAAATACAAAAACTCCAAAAAAATCTTTTCTTTTTACTTTAATTTAATTAATTTGTTAATCATAATTTAGTTTCATTAAAAAGGGTCCAACGCCCTCGCTTTCGATTATCAATTCGTTTCGCGCGTTTATTTTTTTTCTTATAATATTCATGTAATTCTCCCAAAGCCGTGTAAATCAGACATTTATCTTTTCCGCATTCTTTATTTTATTTTCAAATTGGGTCCTGGATTAAATTTGGCGATGTGGACCCGCGCCTTTGTAATAGCGTAGAACTTTTAAATTCCGCGCTTTTTAACTGTTAATAAATTTGCATGCAAGAATGAATGTTAAAATAAAAGCAGCGCGTAGATCACCCCCGACATGAACAAGATAAATGCAAATGAACATGACACACAAATCACACACCACCCCTAGGGTACGCCTCACTGTTGCCTTGCCCCTTGAAAGGTGATCGTCGAGTAGAGGATGTTTTAGTAAGTCCTCATGATCCGGGAACTTGGCATGAGGGTAGCTTCTAAAGTGTCTTCCTATTGCTCCGGTGATCACCATGTCCCGAACCCTCGAATTGACCCGAACACCTCCAACGGTGGTGCTACCTACCTCTCAATGGTGGGATGGCATTACCTTAAGGACATTTACACAGACGAATTCCTTAGGGTAGGTAGACGACTCTAGATACTTGCTCTAACTTCAAAACAAATCAAAAATACTTTTCACACCGACACCTTTTCAAAAAGCTTTCGAAAGCAACTTTTCAAACACTCTTGAGGACCGATACAAGAGTCGAACTGAAATTTTCAAAGAAACTTTTTAAAACCCACAATTGAAAAGCAAACAAACCTTTTGAAAACACAATGAGCAAGTATCTAAGAGCCCATGGATAACCATGGATAGAAAGGGTGCTAACACCTTCCCTTTCTATAATCTACCTCCCGAACCGAGAGCAATCTCTATAAGGAATTTTTCTGTGCTTTTGTCCTTTCCATTTGGAGAAAATAAAAGACGGTGGCGACTCTTGCTTCCGCGACATTTCGCGAAACCAGCTAAAAACAGTCAGTTCCAAATCCACCGATCACAGAACTGGCGACTCTGCTGGGGACCTAAACTTAAAGTGAGGTGTACCTTAGGATTAGTTCATAACTGTGTTTTCAATTGTATTGATTTGCTTGCTTTAAATTGTGGGACTGTCTTGGGAGTTCTAATAGATCCTAACCCGGATCTGGGGATACCTTCTTAGAAAGTAGCAACAAGGCTGTGAGGGACTGTACAGGGTATACCGACATGGTTGAAACAGTCTGCTACATTGATGTGGCACTTTGGTGTGTACAGGTAACCCTTGAGTTCAGTCAAGGAGAGTACGGGGCCTCCGCGTGGTGTCGTGAAGCATCAACAGACCTTAGGAACCTTAATTGAACCATCTTGGCCTCTTTAGGGTAGTGAGATAACTGACTTTGGTGCAGTCCGAGGTTGGTTGATACTCGATACTACACTCAATTGAGGGTTGCTTTCCTGGAATATTTCGGTCGCCAGTTCAGTGGCTAAATCGAAACGATGAACAATGAAAGCAATCCGGTGATATTGGGACCCTTAGAACCCGGTTACTTCTAATAGGACAGGTTGAGCCCACCAACTTCAAAAGGGTAATACCCAGACCCCATGCTGGCCTAAACTCTAAAGGCTTGTCTTGTGTGACTTGTGTGCTTTACATGCTTGCCTTTGTAAATATCTGTGGTGTGTTTAATCATAGCATCATGACATCATCCAGCATCATATGCATTGACTAACCATTTCAGGGGTTCGAATCTTCATCTTTGTTCTTGTTTTGTAGGACATGGAAACTGTTCGCAGAAAGACAATTCAAATCAGCCTTGTAAGGGTCCCTCCTCAGCTTAAGGAACTTATATCCAGGATTCCCGAGAGCTCTTCATTCAGTGAAAGGCATGGAAGACTCATCAGCTTGGTCAATACCAACATTGAGGAAGATATGATAAAGGTCCTGTTCCAGTTCTTTGACCCTCTGCATCACTGTTTCACCTTCTTGGACTATCAGCTGGTACCTACATTGGAGGAGTTCTCCCGGCTTATGAAGATCCCTATCCTTGATCAACTACCCCACAACGGTACGGAAAAGGAACCCAAGCTTGAAGAGATTGCTAAAGCCTTGCACCTATAATCATCTGACCTCAAGGGACATTGGGAAGTCAGAAGTGGTATCAAAGGGTTCTTAGCCAGGTTTCTGTTTGAGAAGGCCCATGAATGTTGGAACTCCCTTGACTTACAAGCTTTTGAAGAAGTTGTGGCCCTCCTTGTCTATGGTTTGGTGTTGTTCCCTAACCCAGATCAGCTTATAGATATCAGTGCTGTCCAGATCTTCATGTCTAGGAATCCTATACCTACGTTGCTGGGGGACATCCTTCACTCATGTTACACTCGAACCATGAGAAAAAGAGGTGTCCTTATATGCTGCACTCCTCTCCTGGGAAGGTGGTTTATTTCGCACCTTCCACAATCAGTTTTGAAGAATGAGCGGGGTTTGAGATGGTCACAACGGTTGATGACTCTTACACATGCATATATACATTGGTGCCCTCGGTCCAGAGAGGATGTCACTATCATTGATCGTTGCGGGGAGTACCCTAATGTTCCTTTACTTGGAATCAGAGGAGGTATTACTTACAACCCATGCCTGGCTTGGAGACAGTTTGGTTATGCTCGGAGGGATGGCCCTCATGACATGTTAATCCCTGACATAGTTTTTGACTTCGACAACGATGCACAAGGACTTCGCCAGAGATTTATCAGGGCTTGGAGGATGCCAAGTAGGATAGACAGCAAGACACTGGGGCACAGGAACTCCATCCCGTTGGAACCTTATCTCAAGTGGGTACGCGCCCGCTCCCAGAAGTTAATAATGCCTTATCCTCATGTGCTCCCTGTGATCAAAGAGCCAGTCTTGGAAGGAGAGGTTTCCTACACCATTCAGCATCCTGACATGCCCACGTCCTGGGAAGAGATGCAGAAGAGTTGGATCCAGCTTAAGGAAGAACGGAATTCTCTTGAGACCAGTCTACATGCTAGTGAAAAGAAGGTCCTGGAGCTCACCCGCCTATTACATGAGGAGAGGAACCTCAACACCTACATAGCTCCAAAGAGGATGCGTAGTGTCTTTTGGGATTGATCTGCTTTGTATTATTGTGCCCATGAGGCTTTGATGTACTGAACAATTATTTCCTTAATGATGACGTGTGTTCTTTTTGTCTACAACAAATTTGAACTTTCGAACCCTTGAATGCATTGCATAAACACATATCATTCATCATGTGCATAGCAGGTTTTCTTCTTTTCAGGTTGCTTACTGTTCTTCGCTGTTTATTTCAGCATCATGAATCCTGACTCATCATCAACTGAGATGTCCATCAAGGCTCTTCAGGCGCAGAATGCGCAATTTCAGGAACTAATCATGGGTTTGGCTCAGGGCCAAGAAGAGCTGAAGGCTCTGCTCCTGAAGAAGGAGAAGAAGAAGAAAAAGAGAACGGTTCTTTTCAACTCGGGCCGAAGGTTTGGCAACACTCTGCAGAATGAAGAGGCTGGTTCTTCTATAGGCAAGAGCAGTCCCCAAGGGGGAAAAGGTCCTAGTCCGGTAGTCTCTAACAACGAGACTGATTTTGATGAGGACCAGTATCCTCCGGCTGAAGACCAGTATAAGCAGTTGGAAGACAGGCTGAATGCAATGGAGATCCAACAGGTGCCTGGGATGGATTTCGGAGACTTGGGCTTATCTACTGGTGTGATTATTCCTCACAAGTTTAAGGCACCATCCTTCACCAAATATGACGGGGCGTCTTGTCCCAAGCTACACCTCAGGTCTTATGTGCGGAAGATTCAGCCGTACTCAGTGGACAAGAATTTGTGGATCCACTTCTTCTAGGAGAGTCTTTCAGGGACTCATCTCGAATGGTTCTATCAGCTGGATGGGACCAAGGTTCGTAACTGGGAGGAGTTGGCTACTGCTTTTTACAAGCAGTATCAATATAATGCCGACCTTGCCCCTACACGTACCCAACTCCAGGGTATGTCGCTAGGGTCAGGTGAAGGTTTCAAAGAGTATGCACAGAAGTGGAGGGATCTGGCTGGCAGGGTGCAGCCTCCGTTGACTGACTGGGAGTTGGTAGACATGTTCTTGGGGAACCTATCTGGGCCTTTTTTCAACCATCTTATCTGTAACTCGTCTGCAGGGTTTACTGATCTTATTCTGACTGGAGAGAGAATAGAGGCTGGAATGAAGTCTGGAAAAATTCAGAAGGGCGCATCTGCAAGTTCTGAGAAGAAGCCCTTTAAGAAAGAGGCCAGTGCTGTATATGGGTCTAGAAGACAAGAGAAACCTGAGTGCTGCCAGTCTGTCAACGCGGTGATGATTGCTAAGCCTGTTGCCGCTCCTCGGCAAACCAATCCTCAAAGGGCTGAAAGACCCAGAAGAGAGTTTACCCGTTTGAGCATGACCTTATCGCAAATCTTGCCGCAGTTGCTGTCCACCAACCTAGTGACTGTCAGGGAGGCCCCGAAAGTTGTGAATACTGCCTCTCCAAAATACAATCCAAATGCCCGTTGTGCTTATCACTCCGATAGCCTGGGGCATTCCACTGATGACTGTTGGGCCTTAAGGAACAAGCTGCATGACCTTATTGATGCGAAGGAGGTACAGTTAGAGGCATCTGAGAAGCCTAATGTAGTGATAGCTCCCCTGCCTGCTCACGGAGTGAATGCTATTGGGGATGAGAATGAAGTGGATGAAGCTGAGTTCGACAGCTGGATTTACCTGGAAACCGACAGGGAACCTAGCAATTGGATTGCAAAGGACAACCTACTTGTTTCTCTTGTTACTGAGTAATGAATTCTTCTGTTTTGGTATCTGTAATAAACAATTAAAACTCTATGGCCCGGTGTCTTACCCGGGGCACTGTGGCTTCATTTGTGAGGGCATATAAATTGTCATTTCACATATCATGAATAAAAATCTTGGACGTTTTCTCGCATTTCAAATCTTATGCTCCTCTTCTTTCGTTCCTTTCTTTATATATTACGAAACAGCTGTATTTACACACACTCACTCATACAGGTTTCAATCAACTCTGGATCTCACTGGTAACGACTCTTCTACTGCCAGTTATGACTTCGAAAATCCGATCAACTTAGCCGAAGACGAAGGTGAAGATGATTGCGAAGTGCCTGGCGAGCTCGCAAGACTGTTACTCCAGGAAGAGAGGGCAATTCAACCACATGAAGAGCCAGTGGAAACAATAAATCTGGGTACTGAGGCAGACAAAAAGGAGGTAAAGATTGGTGCCAACCTAGAGCTTAGCGTGAAGCAACGGTTGACTCAGATGCTACATGATTATGTGGAGATCTTTGCCTGGTCCTACGAAGACATGCCCGGGTTGGATACCGACATTGTGGTCCATCACTTGCCTACCAAGGAAGACTGCCCTACGGTCAAGCAAAAGGTCCGTCGTATGCGTCCAGAGATGTCTGAGAAGATCAAAGCCGAGGTTATGAAACAGTTTGATGTCGGGTTCCTTGCAGTGACTTCTTACCCTCAGTGGGTTGCTAATGTAGTACCGGTACCTAAGAAAGATGGAAAGGTCAAAATGTGCGTTGACTACAGGGATCTGAACAGGGCCAGTCCCAAGGATGACTTCCCCCTACCTCACATTGATGTCCTTGTGGATAATACAGCTCAGCATAAAGTGTTCTCTTTCATGGATGGTTTTTCAGGTTACAATCAGATCAAGATGGCACCTGAAGACATGGAAAAAACTACCTTTGTTACTCAGTGGGGCACCTTCTGCTACAAGGTCATGCCTTTTGGACTGAAGAACGCTGGGGCAACCTACCAACGTGCCATGGTTGCTTTATTTCATGACATGATCCATCATGAGATAGAAGTGTATGTTGACGACATGATCGCAAGGTCCCAGAATGAGGAAGAACACCTCGATCATCTGCAGAAATTGTTTCACCGTCTGAAACTGTACAAGTTGAGGTTGAACCCGAACAAGTGCACCTTCGGGGTAAGGTCTGGAAAGTTGCTAGGCTTCGTTGTAAGTGACAAGGGTATTCAAGTGGACCCTGCCAAGGTTAAAGCTATTCAAGAGATGCCAGTTCCCAAGACAGAGAAGGAGGTCAGAGGCTTTTTAGGACGCCTGAATTATATTGCTCGCTTCATCTCGCACCTAACTGCTACCTGTGAGCCAATCTTCAAGCTGCTGAAGAAAGATCAGGTAGTACGTTGGAATGATGAATGTCAGGCTGCTTTTGACAGAATCAAAGAGTATCTCCAAGAACCACCCATCCTTATGCCACCGGTTGAGGGGAGACCTCTGATACTATACCTGACAGTACTTGACAACTCAATGGGATGCGTGCTGGGGCAGCATGACGAGTCTGGCCGAAAAGAGCATGCCATTTATTACCTTAGCAAAAAGTTTACCGACTGTGAGACCCGATACTCACTGCTTGAGAAAACTTGTTGCGCTTTGGTATGGGCTGCTCGCCGGCTGAGACAGTATATGCTGACTCACACTACCTTGTTGATCTCAAAGATGGATCCTATAAAGTACATATTTGAAAAGCCTGCTCTGTCTGGGAGAATAGCAAGATGGCAAATGATCTTGACAGAATACGACATCCAGTACACAACCCAGAAATCCATCAAAGGAAGTGTATTGGCAGACCACTTGGAACACCAGGCAGTAGACGACTATCAGTCAATGAACTTCGAGTTTCCAGACGAGAGCATCATGATAGTGACTGATTGTGAAGTACCTGGACCGGATGAAGGACCTGAGGAAGGATCCCGATGGTCTATGCACTTTGACGGAGCCTCCAACGCTTTGGGTAACGGTATCGGCGCTGTGATCATATCCCCTAAAGGCACTCATACTCCCCTCACTGCCCGGCTATGTTTCAACTGCACCAACAACATGGCGGAGTATGAGGCATGCATCATGGGTCTCCAAGCTGCGATCGACTTAAGGATCAAGTTTCTGAGTGTCTTCGGAGATTCCGCTCTTGTGATCAATCAGATCAAAGGAGAGTGGGATACGAAACATCCGAATCTTATTCCTTACAGAGAATGTGTGTTGACATTGATCCCCCACTTCACAGAGATAACCTTTGAACACTTTCCGAGAGAGGAGAATCAGCTGGCGGACGCGTTAGCTACAATGTCTTCTATGTTCAAGGTCAAATGGGACAATGAGGCTCCCCGGATCATCATCTGGAAACTGGACGAACCGGCATACTGTTGTGATCTCGAGACTGAATTGGTGATTGAGAAGCCTTAGTACCATGAAGTGAAGAGATACTTGGAAGCTCAGGAATACCCTGAAGGTGCATCTGTCAACGACAAGAAGTTTCTGAGAAGATTCGCAGCCAAGTTCTTCCTTAGCAACGACATTCTGTATAAGCGAAACCATGATTCGACCTTACTGCGTTGTGTGGACAAGACAGAAGCAGAAAGGATCATGGAAGAGCTACATGAAGGGACCTTCGGAACACATTCCAGTGGACACACTATGGCTAAGAAAATCCTTCGGGCAGGGTACTTCTGGTCCACAATGGAAGCTGACTGCTACCAACACTGTCGGACATGCCATAAATGCCAAATATATGCAGACAAGGTGCATGTCCCTCCAGTTCCTCTAAATGTTCTGACTGCGCCTTGGCCGTTTGCAATGTGGGGCATAGATATGATCGGTGAGATTAAACCTACGGCATCCAATGGGTATCGCTTCATCCTGGTAGCGATTGATTACTTCACGAAGTGGGTTGAAGCAGCATCCTACGCTACGGTAACCAAGAATGTGGTGGCACGGTTCATTCGGCACAACCTGATCTGTCGATACGGCATCCCTGAAAGAATCATTACAGACAACGGTACCAATCTCAATAACAAGATGATCACTGAGCTCTGCGAGCAGTTTAAGATACAGCACCACAACTCTTCTCCTTACAGACCGAAGATGAATGGGGCTGTAGAAGCAGCAAACAAGAACATTAAGAAAATCGTGCAGAAGATAACAGTGACCTATAAAGATTGGCACGAGATGTTATCGTTCGCTCTACATGGGTACCGCACCTCAGCCAGGACGTCAACCGGGGCAACTCCTTTCTCCTTGGTCTACGGCATGGAGGCAGTCTTACCGATCGAGGTGCAAATACCTTCTCTCCAGATAATGAAGGATGCAGATCTGAACGAAGATGATTGGATCCAGACACGACTTGATCAGTTAAACTTAATTGACGAAAAGAGACTCGCTGCTATCTGTCATGGTCAGACGTACCAAAAACGGATGATCAGGGAATTTAACAAAAAGGTCAGACCACAAGAGTATCAAGTTGGGGATCTGGTAATCAAGCAAATCATCCTTCCTCAGAGTGATCCAAGGGGAAAATGGACCCCTACGTACGAAGGGCCATTTGTGGTTAAACATGTGTTCTCAAGAGGAGCCATGATTCTAACCAACATGGATGGTAACGACCTTCCTCACCCCGCCAATGCAGACATAGTAAAAAGATACTACGCATAATAAAGACCCGCTAGGTTGACATACCTAGGCAAAAATTAGGACTTCCCAGCGAACCAAAAGAGTTCGGGCAAAATGAAGGGATGAAATGAAAAATCTGTACACCCGGCAAGTCAAAAACCTGAAAAGGCGGCTTGGGCAAAAATGGGTATCCCGGTGGATTGAAAACTCGAAAGGGCGGTCCAGGCAAAAGTTAGGGATAAAGCGTAATACTATGTCTCATTGGATCACTTCGCATCCATAATCCGGTATCTACATCAAGTTCAGACGACATCAATCAGTCAGCTTCACCTTCAACTAAGGTCATCAAGTGATGAGACGTTCAGAGATATAAAGGCAATAGC
The DNA here is from genome assembly GCA_948472305.1 of Vicia faba. Lineage (NCBI taxonomy): Eukaryota > Viridiplantae > Streptophyta > Magnoliopsida > Fabales > Fabaceae > Vicia > Vicia faba. Next base: position 1,313,550,514 of record OX451741.1, on the reverse strand, counting down.
AGAGTTGAAACCCAGTGGGATCATTCATTTCACACAGCTGTTTTATTTTCTTTTGTACAAACTTGTATAAATTCTTTTGTTCGGCGGCGTTCTCTTACTAGGACGTCAGCCTCTTGTACATAAACGCCTATTTGCAGGCAAATTCAAAATCAATACAAATATACTTTTCAGTTAAAATTGCCAATTGTTTTTCCTTTTCTGTTTTGTTTTGCGAAGAACGTCCAAGGTTCAATTTGTGATATATGCATTGACAATAATTTGCTAACTCATGAATATTTGCATACGAAACAAAGGATTAATTACAGGTAACATTAGAAGCAGGGGCAATAAAGAGTTGTCTAAGCAATCTAATTGTTCTGTCCTCCAAGGTACCAAGGTAGGTTCAGCTAAAGAACATAACCAGATATCTTAATTCCCCAGAGAGTGAGCCAGCAAGTCGGTGCACTCTCCCCGAGCAAAGCTATAATATCAGTCTTAAGGAAGTTGGGTATCCTCCCGCAGATCTCAACATTCCCCAGCAGTATATATGCATTCTTAACAAGCATCCCCGGCAATCTTGGTCTAAAGATTGTTCCCCAGCGGTATATCAAACATTCAGTGGAGTCACTTCCCCGATACAGTTCAAAACTTCCCCAGGAGAGTCCAATCCAATTTCCCCAGGAAAAGTTGGAATCCATCTCCCCAAGCAGCAAGCTTATCCCCAGTAGATTCTGGAAGCTTATCCCTCGCAGAGCACGAACGCGTCTCCCGGCTTTATTTAAAGAGTTATTTCCCTACCGGGATATAACTGGGTTATCCTCAGCCAAAAGCCACGAGAAGATCGTCCTCGGCGAAGTCGTATCCCCAGTGAAGTCACCATCAACATTCCAGTAAAGTATCTCTCTCCCCACAGAGTGTTGCTTCCCAACAAGATCGTTAGAGTACTTTTCTCCCCGCAGAGTAATCTCTTCGCCAAGTTTATTCCCCAACGGAGTTATCTTCTCCTACCGGTATTCTTGCCACTATCATCCCCAGCGGAAACAAGATCTATTCTTCAACATCAGCCCAAGAGTGACTTCCTGGCACCCGTCAAGGATTTACTTTCCTAGACGACAAAAGATACATTCACAAACATTGCACTTTCATACATTATAGCATGCATATACACATCATATCTTACAAATCTCATTTATGATTGAGAACATCATTCCTTGATCCATATCATACATTGCATATGACTGACCTTTACCTTTCAGGAAAGATCCAGTTAAGTTCTCAGCTATATTCAAGACCTAGACCGGTTCAGTTAAATCGACCCTAAGATTTTCCTGTTTCTTATCCAGTCAAAGGCCTTCTCTGGTTCAGTCCGATCGACCCTAAGATCCCCCTGATTCTTATCCAGTTGAAGATATTTCAAGACCTAGACCGGTTCAGTTAAATCGACCCTAAGATTTTTCTGTTTCTTATCCAGTCAAAGGCCTCCTCTGGTTCAGTCAGATCGACCCTAAGATCTCCCTGTTTCTTATCCAGTTGAAGACATTTCAAGACCTAGACCGGTTCAGTTAAATCGACCATAAGATCTTCCTGTTTCTTATCCAGTCAAAGGCCTTCTCTGGTTCAGTCAGATCGACCCTAAGATCTCCCTGTTTCTTATCCAGTTGAAGACATTTCAAGACCTAGACCGGTTCAGTTAAATCGACCCTAAGATTTTCCTGTTTCTTATCCAGTCAAAGGCCTTCTCTAGTCCAGCTAAATCGACCCCTAACAGATTTTCCTGATAAAGACTCAGTAGAAGATATCCAAGATTCTCTCAGCGTTACTGTTGAGGTAGAAGTCGCCCAAGATTCTCTCAGCGTTACTGTTGAGGTAGAAGTCGCCCAAGATTCTCTCAGCGTTAGTTTTGAGGTTGAAGTCGTCCAAGGTTCTCTCAGCGTTCCTGTTGAGGTAGTAATCGTCCAAGGTTCTCTCACCGTCCCGTTGAGGTAGTAACCATCCCTGGTTCATTCATCACCGTTTGAAGCTCCAGATTCAGCTCCTGTAACCAGTCAGGGTACATCCTTACAAAGAGTTTGAAGACCACTCCTGTAACAGGTCAGGTAATCATTTTTCTTTTTCAGGTACGCAAGTTCTCGCTAAGGAATCTCTTACGCGATCGACACCTAGGTGGCGTCTATAAGCCCATCCACCTTCCATCATCTCTCAGCATGGCATCTATAAGCCCATCATCCTATCCATCAATCTCCAAATGGCATCTATAAGCCCATTCCCACCATCATGCTACTATGTGAGCGCAAATTTCTGGGCACTCTAGTGTTCAATCATCTTCCACCTTCGGATTACGAAAGGCACGTCAGCCAATCTGCATCCTCAGGTCTAAGAAGATTGAACAGGGGCAACTGTTGTACCCCAAAATTTTCCCTCCCATATTCTTCAAGAATTGCAAAGAGCATGCTTCAAAATCTCCCCAAGGGTTGCACAGTTCAAGGGCCTCCTAACAGTCAAAAATTAGGGTTTTGGTTCTGACAAAGAAAATGAAGTTTCCAAGGGTCCAATCAAGTCCCACATGCCTATAAACATGGTCAAGCATCCTCATGCCAAGTTTCAAGACTTACAGCACAAAATTGCACAGTCAAAAACCCTAAATGCACTACAGTCAACTGTAGGGGAAAAATGGTCATTTGACAGTCAAAAGTCCAAATTTTTGGTCAACATCTCATTTTGAAGCCACAAACATCATTTGATCAATTCTTGATCATGATTCTCAAAGCTTGGCTCAAAAAGTCTCAAGATGCAAAAGTTTCCATATTTGGACAGTTGAAAAAGTCAACTGTAACTTGACCAAGGCATAACTTCCACATGGTTTATCAGAAAAATTCCATCCAAAGCTCATATTGAAGAGAAAGACATTTCCTACAACCCCTCTTCACACTTCATGTCCAAGAAATGCTCTCACAAAAAGTTATCAATTTCAACATTATAGGTCATTTTCAAAAGTCAACAAAAAGGGACTTTAAGTCAAAGGCCATAACTTGAGATTGGTGAATCAAAATGACATGGGACCAAAGGCATTGGTTATAGGACTCCAAGAACTTTCCAAAATGTCCAAGAACATGAACAAAGCTTAAAAATGGAGCAAGATATGCCTTGTGGAAGTTGGGAAATTTTTGGGTATTTTGAAAAGTCAACTTTGCTTCAAATGCCTTAAAATTGCTAATGGGCCACATTTTCTTCCAAGATTCATCATCCAAAGCATGTGCACGACCATTTGGCCCAAAGGGGATTTATTCATCATTTTTATTTATTTATTTGAATTTTTAATTGCTATTAATTCATTTAATAAAATAAAATATGTGAAAAATACTAAGGAAAGCTTTTCAAATCTTGTTATGCATGGAATACCTTCAAGATTTCGTGCCCTATCTAATATGGAAAGAATCAAGGTGATTTGATCATAATTGGCACCAAAAGCACATGAAAAGATTTGGAAGATATGCCATGAAAATCAAATATCTTGTACATCAATGCAAAGGGTTTTGGATCCAATTTTCAACCCTAATCAGTTCCCATACATATATTGAACCTAACCCTAGTGCAAAGAACCTCTAAGCTGCGCCCCATCTGAAGAACCAAGTTTGCAATTTGACCAAAAAAATCTAAAACTGAAAACTGCCTTGGAGGACGATTCAAAGGAGAATATTGATCCCATTAGCTTGCCAAGACATCATTGAACCTGACTGAACACTTTTCCACGTCTATAGCACCCAGAATTAGTATATAGCAGTCCAACTGTTTCATCTTTTTTGCATAATCGTATTTCATCATCCATGCCATAATTTTGAATTTTAATGCTTGTTTTGTACTAGTCGTATCATTCTGAAGCTAACCATATTGTTTAATTGAGTTTTCCTTGCCCATACGCGAAATCACCATTGGAGCGTTTTAGGGTTGCAGAGATTCAAATTTGGGGTTTCTCTGTTATGGAAAAATTGAGACATGATACTTAGGCCATTAAAATCAGGAGCTTCAGACGAATTCAATGGATAACTCGCGATCAATTTATGATCAAAGGATTTCTATTCGCTATTTTTTCATACATCATATAGTGGGGGTTTAAAACCCCCGCAATCTTGTTTCTTTTTTCAGGTAAAACGCAGAGCAATTGGAGAAGACGCTTAGTTGTCATAACATGAGTGGGAAATTCAAACTTCAGCGCGCGTTTTTTTGTTTCTAGGCCACTAACGCTGATTTTCGTTTATATTATTTATTTGTTATTTTAGATACAACGCGCATGACTGGTTCAGTTGGTGGAGGATAACATTGGTAAGCCTTGGGACCTGGGTTCGAACCCCAGGTCCCCCTTCTTTATTCTATATTTTTCTGCCTAACGCGTTTCTATGTAGTTTACCTCCTAATGACCATCATACACCCATAATCCAAGTGTGCCACATGGCCACTGAGGGCAATCCAAAGGCCAATGTCTGAGGAGTATCATATGTGTCAGTCAACGAGTACACGCGTGATTGCCAGAAGTCAACAGGGCCAGGAATCAAATGGGCCTAATTGCTGGCCAGACACCTCCAGTTTGGGGACAGAACCCCCCATTGGTTTGCTTTTTCATTCTTTTTCATATTTTTCTATTTTATTTGTTTTAATTAGTTTTAATTTAATTCTTTAAATTAATTTATTTTCATAAAATATAAAAATAATATAAAAACCAGAAAAGACAAAAAAACAAAAATATATTTTATTTTAATATCTTTGTAAATAAATTGTATCAATTAATTTAGTTTTAAATTCTAGGATTAATTTTAATATTTTCTAACCAACTAAAAAATTTGTAGAATTAGGGTTTTAAAAGACTTTTATCCTTTTCTTTTCTCATTATTAATAATTAATTATTTATTTTTGTAAATAAAATTGTATTAATTAATTAGGTTAATTTTAGATTAAATTTTAATGCTTTTCTTAATAAATTAAAAATAACTAGAATTAGGTTTTAAATTCCATAATTCTTATTAAAAATCCATAAATACAAAAACTCCAAAAAAATCTTTTCTTTTTACTTTAATTTAATTAATTTGTTAATCATAATTTAGTTTCATTAAAAAGGGTCCAACGCCCTCGCTTTCGATTATCAATTCGTTTCGCGCGTTTATTTCTTTTCTTATAATATTCATGTAATTCTCCCAAAGCCGTGTAAATCAGACATTTATCTTTTCCGCATTCTTTATTTTATTTTCAAATTGGGTCCTGGATTAAATTTGGCGATGTGGACCCGCGCCTTTGTAATAGCGTAGAACTTTTAAATTCCGCGCTTTTTAACTGTTAATAAATTTGCATGCAAGAATGAATGTTAAAATAAAAGCAGCGCGTAGATCACCCCCGACATGAACAAGATAAATGCAAATGAACATGACACACAAATCACACACCACCCCTAGGGTACGCCTCACTGTTGCCTTGCCCCTCGAAAGGTGATCGTCGAGTAGAGGATGTTTTAGTAAGTCCTCATGATCCGGGAACCTGGCATGAGGGTAGCTTCTAAAGTGTCTTCCTATTGCTCCGGTGATCACCATGTCCCGAACCCTCGAATTGACCTGAACACCTCCAACGGTGGTGCTACCTACCTCTCAATGGTGGGATGGCATTACCTTAAGGACATTTACACAGACGAATTCCTTAGGGTAGGTAGACGACTCTAGATACTTGCTCTAACTTCAAAACAAATCAAAAATACTTTTCACACCGACACCTTTTCAAAAAGCTTTCGAAAGCAACTTTTCAAACACTCTTGAGGACCGATACAAGAGTCGAACTGAAATTTTCAAAGAAACTTTTTAAAACCCACAATTGAAAAGCAAACAAACCTTTTGAAAACACAATGAGCAAGTATCTAAGAGCCCATGGATAACCATGGATAGAAAGGGTGCTAACACCTTCCCTTTCTATAATCTACCTCCCGAACCGAGAGCAATCTCTATAAGGAATTTTTCTGTGCTTTTGTCCTTTCCATTTGGAGAAAATAAAAGACGGTGGCGACTCTTGCTTCCGCGACATTTCGCGAAACCAGCTAAAAACAGTCAGTTCCAGATCCACCGATCACACTTGCCAAGAAAGTCCCTAACTTTTGCATAAGCTGCCCTTGCGGGTTTTCAACTTAGCGGTAAATTTTATTCTGTTTATGTCTCTAATTTTTGCCTAGACCGCCCTTTCGGGTTTTCGGCCTACCGATACGCTCTTTTTTTCGTAAGCCGCTCTTTTGAGTTTTCAACTTAGCGATCTATTCTTTTATTTCTTTAGGAGAAGTATTTCTTGACTGCATCATCATTCATGGGACGTGGGAACTCCTCGCCATTCATAGTTTCAATAATTAATGCATCGCCAGAGAAGGCTTTCTTGACAACATATAGGCCTTCAAAATTGGGAGTTCACTTGCCCCTAGAATCCGCGTTAAAAGACATGATCTTCTTGAGCACGAGGTAGCCTTCTCTGAATTCACGAGGTTTGACCTTCTTATCAAAAGCTTTCTTCATTCTCTTCTGATATAACTTCCCATGACACAAAACCGTCATTCTCTTCTCTTCGATCAAATTCAATTGGTCAAACCTGTTATGGACCCATTCATCCTCTGACAACTTGGTTTCCAATATCACACGCAAGGAGGGAATATCAACCTCCATTGGGAGCACTTCTTCCATTCCATATTGTTGTACCCCAAAATTTTACCTCTCATTTTACTCAATACATACTCCTAGAGATCCTCAATTTGCTCAAGTTTGCCCAAGAGTTGACCAGACAAACTCTCTCCTAAGGCAGTGTGTCTCAAATTAGGGTTTCCATTTTCATCAAGATAGGTGAACTCCAAAGACCTCATATGCTCTCCATGGTGATAATATGTTCTTAAGACCCTCCATGTCAAACTTCAAGCACTGCACAAGAAGTTTGCTCAGTCAACTGCTCAGATGCTTGATAATCGACTGTATTAGGTCAAAAGTCAACTGTGGCCCACATACAGTCAAACTTCAAGATTTTGATCAACATCAACATTTTGAAGTGATATCCATCATTTTATCAAGGGTTGATCATGATTCTTTAAGGAATGCCCTAAATTTATCAAAACCCAAAAGTTGCTAAATTAGGGTTTCTCAGGAAAAGTCAACCAAACTTTGACCAAGCATAACTTCCACATACTTTATCAGAAATTTTCCATCCAAGGCTCATTTTGAATAGGATGCAATTCCCTACAACTCATATTCATCCCACAAGTTCAAAATATGCACTCATAAAGAGATATGAATTTCCACATTATAGGTCCTTTTGAAAAGTCAACAAAAACACTTTCTGGGTCAAAGCTTCTTACATGAACATGGAAGACCCAATTTAAATGAGACCAAAAGGGTTGCTTAGGGGACATCCTAAGATTTCTAAAAAGTCTAAGAACACCTATCTAGGGTTAAAATTGGAGGTTTGCATATGGATGATTTGGCTCAATATAGAAGGTTTGCATATGGATGAAAAATCAAATCAAATCTTCCAAAATTCCAAAGATATCATCTGTTTTTGCAACCCTAATTCGCTCTAGCATATATAATGAACAAGAACCAAGGATAAAACAAGGTTGGTAGGCGTAAAAAGGCAGAACAAAATTCCAATTTTTCAAAGAAAAGTGCAGATCCAATCTTGCTCCACAGGCAAGTTCAAAGCGTTCTAAGGATCAAACGACATTCCTTGGGAGTTTCTGAAGCTATCCCAATCATTTGCAAAGTCTGAAGCATCAAGAAATGCAAGCTTTAACTCACACGGTTTTCATTTTTTTTTCAAAAACCGATTAATGTAATTCCTGCATCATTAGCATGTTTAATTGGTATATTTGTGATGTTTGAGATGTTTGCAACATGACTGTATGATTCAATTGTATTTTTGATGCCTATATCTAGATCTGCCATTGCTAGGTTTTCTATGTGCATTTTAGGGTTTTTGCATACAGGTAAAGTCAGGCCTTAACCAAGATACCATGATGATTGTGACATCAAGACCAATTGGATTCTGGTCTCCAATTTCATTTATCATGCATTTTATGATTTTTTGAAGGTGACAGGGCTATAGCTACAGATGCACGACTGTAGGTAAAAGGTATATAGCTAAGACGACGGAGCCTTGGAGAAGAAGAATAGGTGGCAGCCAATCAGTGGACCATTTGAAATCTCGCGTGTGTTTCCCACTAACTCATTTATTTTGTTATATTATATTTTGTTTCAGTATAATGACAACTAAACAAATTGGCCCAGTGGAAGAGCGCGCTAGTGGTAAGCATAAGGACTTGGGTTCGATCCCAGGTCCCAACAATTTACTTTATATTATTTTGCCTTTGCAGATTCAGTGTATCACACGCTCGAGCGCCTATCATGTGTCGTCACTTCAAACCAACAGATCATAGCTTCTTTAGATCTAATGCTTCAAGCTTGAAGAAGCATTGTGTACCTTCAGGAGAGCGCTACACAGGATCTCACGCAGGCAGGTGGGCCAACAGTCTTGGGCCCAACAAATTCAATTCCTCACACCCCCAGATTTGCTATTCAACACAGGCCCATTTTCTTTTCTTTATTTATTTCTTTTATTTTAATTATTTTGTTTAATTATTTTTCACCAAATTAATTACTTTTTTATTAGTCATAAAATCAATAAATCACAAAACACCAAAAAAGCATTTTTTTTGATAAATTATTTATTTTAATTTAATTTCTTTTTTTCATAATTAAAAGCAATTAGAAATTATAGTTTTAATTAATGTGCAATTAAATTCTTTTCTCAAAAAAATGTACAAAAAATATTTTTCTCTCAATTAGGGTTTTAGGTTTTTTTTTAAGCGTCCTCGCATTTAATTTGCCGTGCGTTTAATTAATTCTTTTCATATTTTTGTAACTGCCAATGGTTTGTAATAGTTAAACTAGGGTTTTCATTTATCGCTTTGCTCTCGATTTTGGTTATGTAATTAATCCCTATCCTCGAAGCCTTGTAATAGCTAGGTTTATTTTCTCACACTTTTAATTTCCGCAATCTTTAACTGTTAGATGCATGGTTATTAGGATTGTATGGAAAGATGTTTGAAAATTAAAAAGGTAGCTCACTTAATGTGCAAAGACTAATTTACTGAAAAAATCACATGCAAATATTTCACTCGTAGGGTTTGCCTCACTTCGGTTGCCTTCAGTAAAATAGTCATTTAAGCATAGGAGATTTTAGTGGTTGCCCTTCTGTCTAAAAGATCAAATGTCCCATTCGAATGTTGCCTCGGAAATGTTGCCTAGGAAAGATCTTAAGACTTTAGGGTTACTACTAAGGTTTCCTACCCATTGCTCTGGTGACTGTACTTGTCCCTTTCGAACGTCCCTTACAAACTCCAACGAAGGGGCTACCTACTCCTTAATAGTAGGATAGCATTGTCTAAAGGAAATGAGAACAAACAACCTTTTTTCGAGTAGGTAGAATCTTAAGTACTTGCTCAACAAATTTTTTCACACAAACACCTTTCAAAACAAATTTTCAAAACAAACTTCGTCACACCCTTGAGAACTGATACAAGGGTTATCACGAAGTAAAAAAAAAAATTCAAAACAAGCACACACAAAAAATTTTAAAAAGATGAGCAAGTACCTAAGAGCCCATGGAAAACCATGGATAGAAAGGGTGCTAAAACCTTCCCTTTCTATAATCTACCCCCCGTACTCAAATATTATCGAAAAAGGTTTTTTCTGTTCTTTATACTTTTCCAGATTGGATGAAATAAAAGTCGGTGGCGAATCTTTCTTACCGCGACATTTTGCAAACAAAAAACGCAAAACGCAAACCAGTAAAAACAGTCGGTTCTGCCACCGTATCACAGAACTGGCGACTCTGCTGGGGAAAATTTAATAAGTGGGGTATACCTTAGGATCTAGGTCATGTTAAAAAATTGCTTTCTTGTTTGTTTGCATTATTCTTAAAAGGGTTTTGCTTGGGTTACTATAGATCCTACACCCGGATCTGGGGCACTCATTAGGTAAACAGCAATAGATCGTGGAGACTGTACGGCATAGACCGATATGGTTTAAGCGATGGCTGTGTTGGTGTGGAACTTTGGTTGGTATCGGTATCCTTCGTGGGGAAACGAGGAGAATACAGGGCCGCCGCATGGTTTCGTAAAGCACTAACGGACCTTAGAACCTTAGTTGAACAAACTTGGCCATTATAAAGTTGTGAGATAGCCGACATCGGTATAGAGTTGAGGATTGGTTGATACTCAATGCTACACTCATTGAGATCAGACTTTCAGGATATTTTAGCCGCAAGAAAATATTGCTTGAGCTGAGACAATGCCCGATAAAGGATGGTCAGTGATATTGAGATCCCTTAGAACCCAGTTACTTTTTAAGACAGGTTTGAAACCAACTAAACTTCAAGAGGGTATAACCTTTAACCTCATGCAGGCCTTAAACGTAATGACTTGGTGTGATTTGACTGTGTTTGCTATACCTATGGTTTATTATGACATCATGCATCATAACACGCATCCATGCTTATTGAACTAACCATTTCAAATACCAAGGGGATTTATCTTTGTTCTATTTTACAGATCATGGTTTTCGTTCGTAGAAACACTATCCGAATCAGCTTTGTGAAGATACCTTCCCAACTCAAAGAGCTAGTATCAAGGGTTTCTGAAACTTCTGCGTTCACTAAGAGACATGGTCAGCTTCTCAACCTGGTTACTTCAAACTTTGATGAAAAGATGATGAGTGTACTCTTTCAGTTCTTTGATCCCAAGCACCACTACTTCACATTTCCAGACTATCAGTTGGTGCCTACCATGGAAGAATTCTCTCAGCTGTTGGATATACCCATTCTTGAACAGTTGCCTTTCACAAGTCTAGAAGAAGTTCCTAATCCAGAAGTCATTGCCTCAGCCTTGCATCTGAAACGGGCCGAAGTGGTATCCAATTGGGAAACGAGAAGTGGAGTCAAAGGTTTTCTAGCCAAGTTTCTGATGGACAAGGCCCAGCTGTTTTAGGATGATATGGATTTTCAGGCTTTTGTGGAGGTCTTGGCTCTTCTAATCTATGGGTTAGTCCTATTCCCTAATCCAGACTCATTCATAGATGTGAATGCTATCAAGATCTTCCTGTCTCGCAACCCCGTGCCTACTTTTCTCGGAGATATTTTGCACACTCTCCATACTCATACCATGAAGAGAAGAGGGGTTCTTATGTGTTGCATGCCATTGCTGTCAAGGTGGTTTATTTCTCACCTCCCTAAGTCCATACTGAAGAATGAAGAAGGTTTGGGTTGGTCACAAAGGATAGTGTCACTCGCTCACATGGATATTCTCTGGTGTTCCCGAGCTATTGAAAACACTGCTATTATTGACCGTTGCGGGGAGTACCCTAATGTCCTGTTATTTGGCGTTAAAGGGGGCATAACCTACAATCCTTGTTTAGGTTTGCGACAATTTGGTTATGCTCTAAGAGATGGTCCCCACGAGTTACTTATTGAGGGAATTGTATTCAACTATGAGGATGACGCTCACGAGTATCGCCGGAGGTTCATACGAGCTTGGGGCATGGTAAACCGATCTGGCGCCAGGGCTTTGGGGCCAAAGGCTTCCATTTCTATGGAACCTTACCTCCAATGGGTACGAGCTCGCGCCCAGAAGCTTATGATGCCCTATGTGGCCGTTTTACCAGTGATTGTGGAACCCACTACTGAAGGGGGTATTCCTTACACGGTTCTCTATCCTTATATGCCCACTGATCTTGGAGAGTTATAGAGGTCTTGGATTCAGTTGAAGAAGGAGCGGGATACTTACAGGGATCAATTCCATGCTCAGGAGAGGAAGGTTTTAGAGCTCACAAAGCAACTCCATGAGGAAAAAGGACTCAATGATTATCTCGGCACAAAGAGGAAGCATCCATGGGAATTTTGATTTCTTTTCTAGCTTTAGATTTATTTTAATTGTAACGCCTAAAAGGAATTCGAACTTTGAATTCAGCTAATAAAATCTTTGTTTTATTTTTGGTTTGCAAATTTAAATTTCCCAAAGTCTTTGAAATCATTGCATGCGCATCCCCTTCATAGCATTACATGTACAGGTACCCTTACAGGTTTCTCATCTTCTTCGTTGTTTATTTCAGCAGAAATGTCTTCCGAACAAAGCATCAAGGACCTTAAGGCACAAAACGCCCAGTTCGAATAAATGTTCATAAGTCTGGAAAAAGGGCAGGAGGATCTGAAAGCCCTCATCTTGAAAGAGAAAAATAAAGAGAAGAAGGTTGTCGGTATTCTGAATATGTGCAGAAGGTTTGGAGAGCGGTCGAAGCGACAAGTCGATCTGACCTCTTCATCTAAGGAAGGGGAGAATCAAGAAGAAGAGACAGGGGAGAAGGACCCCAGTCCTGCAGTTTCTGACAATGATACCGACAACAATGATGAGCAGTATCCTCCTGCTGAGGATAGATAGAAGCAGTTGGAAGATCATTTGAGTTCCATGGAAGTTCAGAGGATACCTGGGCTGGATTTCGAAGAATTAGGATTGGTGTCGAGAGTAGTCATCCTGCAGAAGTTCAAAGCTCCAGTTTTTTATAAGTATGATGGGGTGTCCTTCCTAAAACTCCATCTCCATTCTTATGTCAGAAAGATCCAGCCCCACACTGCTGATAGAAATCTGTGGGTTCATTTCTTTCAAGATAGTCTATCAGGGACTCAGCTTGAATGGTTCTACCAACTGGAGGGAGCCAATGTCCGAAATTGGGAAGATCTGGCTGCTGCTTTCTACAAGCAGTATCAGTATAACGCCGACCTTGCTCCTAATCGTACTCAACTCCAGAGTATGTCCATGGGTGCAAGTGAAGGCTTTAAAGACTATGCACAAAAATGGAGAGACTTGGTTGGAAGAGTTCAACCCCCATTGTCTGATAGGGAGTTGGTTGATATGTTTCTGGGGACGCTATCTGGTCCATTTTTCAATCATTTGATCGGTAGCTCGTCAGCTGGTTTCACCGAGCTGATTTTAACTGGAGAAAGAGTAGAAGTTGGGATTCGGAGCGGCAAGATACAGAAGGATACCTCTTCGAGCTCAGTAAAGAAGCCTTTTGCTTGTAAGAAGGAAGCCAGTGCCATCTATAGCCCCGAGGGGCCAAAACAGGGCTGAACATCGTCAGACAGTAAGTGTCGTAATGATACCTAGGCCTGCAGTTGCTCCACAATGCAACAATTAACAAAAAGTGGAAAGACCACAACGGCAGTTTACCCGAATTAACATGACATTGGCTGAAGTTCTACCTCATCTACTGAGATCCAACTTAGCAACCTTGAAAGAGGCTCCCAAGAATCCAAATACTACATCTCCCCGATATAATCCAGATGCTCGGTGTGCCTATCATTCTGAGAGTCCTGGCCACGATACCGATGACTGCTGGGCTCTAAGGAATAAGGTACAATATCTTATTGAAGCCAAGGAAATTGAGTTCGATGCTCCGGAGAAGCCCAATGTCATAACTGCTCCCATGCCTAAGCACGGTCGTGGAATTAATGTTGTTGATACCGACTTGTTTGTGACCTTGGTGGATGAAGTTTCTACCCCTCTCATGACTGTGAAGAATAATTTGCTGTTGGCCGATTTATTTCCAAGTTATGGTGAAGGTTGCCACATGTGTTCATTTCTACCTTCTGGTTGCCATTTGCTGAAGTCAGGTGTTCAACGCCTGATGGACAGCAAAGAAATTTTGTTCAAGAAAACTTTGGTTCCTGTTGTTCCATCTAAAGACATTGCCATTATAACCATTTCCGCCAATCCTTCCAAGGTCTCCTCGAGAAGACCTGTTAGGATTACATCTGCTCTAAGAATTGCTCCGCTGATAATCACTGTTCCTGGTCCTGTCCCGTATGTCTCGGACAAAGCTGTCCCCTGGCATTATGGTGCCGATGTGTACTATCATGGCATCAAACAAGATTTGAAAGATGAAGAGGCTGATCCTGATATTGGTAACATTATTGGAACCAACAAAGTTACCCTAAGTGGAAGGGTCTTCTCTTCCGAGATTTCCCCTAAGACTGTCAATAAGCCTATTGTCATTCCATTTGATGTCCCTGCTAGTACATTAACTATTGCTCATGTTCTTACTCCAGTCATTACCCCTGTCGGCGAATCGTCTGATACCCGCGACAAAGAAATTATAGGTGAGCCTGCCCGGACGGAGGCGCCTAGGAAAATTGTTGTGGAAGCCTCTAAGCAAGAGATAGAGGAAATACTAATAATAATTAAGAAGAGCGACTACAATGTGGTCGAGCAGCTGGGGAAGACCCCATCAAAGATATCCATGTTGTCTTTGTTGTTGTGTTCCGAAGCCCATGTGAATATTTTGATTGCATTCCTCAAGACTGTGCATGTGCCGCAGGAAACTTCAGCTGATCAGTTCAAAGATTGTGTGGCCAGCCTGACTGCTGATAATGGGCTGGGTTTTTCAGATGCAGACTTGATACCAAAGGGAAGGAAGCATAATGATGCTCTGCATGTCTCGATTGAATGCAGGGACACCACTATAGCTCATGTGCTGGTAGATACTGGGTCTTCGCTGAATGTCTTGCCTAAGAAGGCATTGGACCGGTTGGATTGCGAGGTTTTGACTCTAAAGCCTAGTAACATTATGGTAAGGGCTTTTGACGAATCGAAGAGAATGGTGCACGGGGAGGTGGACATCCCTGTCAAAGTGGGTTCTCAGACTTTTGGGTCCACCTTCTATGTGATGGATATCATGCCATCGTATTCTTGTTTGATGGGTCGTCCTTGGATCCACGAGGCTGGGGCAGTTACTTCCACACTCCACCAAATGCTGAAGTATCCGGTAAAAGGAAGATTGTCACAGTGTGGGGTGAAGAGGAGTATATGGTGAGCCACCTCAATTCCTTTCGCTACGTAGAGATGGACGGGGAATTTATAGAAACTCCTTGTCAGAACTTCGAAGAGGTCCCTCAGATCTTAGCATCGACTGAAACTACTACCAGCAACAAACCTCCTTTGAAGATGGCTTCCCTCAAGGACGTTAGGGCCGTGGTTGAAGAAGGTGGGTGTGCCAATTGGGGTCAGCTCCGTGATTTCACTCACAAAACTGACAATTTGGTTTGGGCTTTACTACAGGGGCTCAAAAGGCTGTTCGACGCGCTCGGGCTGGAGGACCTCCCCTACACATCAACAACCATGGGGTTAAGGCCATTGAAGACAGCGAGGAAGAGTCAGACATTGACAGCTGGATCTACCCAACTACCAACGGTGGATCGAGTAACTGGACGGCTAGGGACTTTATACCAGTTTCTTTTATTCTGCAGTTATTGTCTTACTTGTTTTAAGAGTTGTAATAAACAATTTAAAACTTTACGGCCTTGTGCCTTGCCCGAGGCACATTGGTTTTGCTTGTGAGGGCTATTATTTGTCATTTCATATATCATTAATAAAGCATTGGACGTTTCTTGCATACAAATTTTGCGCTCTCTGTTTTTCTTTTCTATTTTTCACTTTATCGAAACAGCTATTCTCTTACACACACTCACGTATCGTAATGCATATCCATATCCACTCTGGATCCCATTGATAACAGCTCTGTTATTTCCAGTTATGACTTCAAAAATCTGATCAACCAAGCCGAAGACGAAGGTGAGGATGATTGTGAGGTTCCTGGAGAACTTGCTAGGCTACTACAGCAGGAAGAGAGGGCCATACAGCCTCATGAAGAGCCGATTGAGACAGTGAACTTGGGTACTGAGGAAGACAAAAAAGAGGTTAAAATAGGTGCAAATATGGAGCTTAGTGTCAAACAGAGGTTGATACAGATATTGCACGACTATGTTGAGATCTTTGCCTGGTCCTATGAAGACATGCCTGGTTTGGACACCGATATTGTGGTACATCTCCTGCCGACTAAAGAAGTCTGTCCTCCGGTTAAATAGAAGGTTCGTTGTATGTGTTCCGAAATGTCAGAGAAGATCAAGGCAGAAGTCATGAAACAGTTCGACGCAGGATTCTTAGCTGTCACTTCGTATCCACAGTGGGTTGCCAACGTCGTTCCGGTACCTAAGAAAGATGGTAAGTGTTGTACCCCAAAATTTTCCCTCTCATTTCCTCAACATTTTCTCATCACCAGACCCTTGGAGCTCAAGATCAAGTTAGGGTTTGCTCTGCTCAAGACTCCTCCTTGCACTGTTGACCCAAATTAGGGTTTGTGTTTGCACAAAGATGTTTTGACCTAAAATTCCTAAGGTGACTTTCATGCTTCATTTTGTACTCCCAAGTTTATCCATACCAAATTTCAAGCCTTGATTCCAATCTTTGCCCAGTCAATTGGACAGTTGACCTAGAAATCAGTTGTATTGGGGAAAAAGTCAACTGTGGTCAATTGACAGTCAAACCTCATGAAATTTGACCCACATCAACATTATGAACTCATATGAACCATTTGGTCAAGTTTGGATCACAATTCCACAAGAAATTTGATCAGATCACCAAAAGGGCAAAATGGTCATTATTAGGGTTTTGATTGCACAAAGGCAATTTTTGACTGTTTGACCTAGCCAATGGCAAACCAAGCTTACATATGGACTCAAGGACCCAATGGAATTGTCTTGGCATGTTCAACAAATTCAAAAGATCCCAAATGCACAAGATTGACAGATGAATTTTCTAGTCAATTGATCAATTTTTGACTGTATACTGAAAAGTCAAACTTTGACTTTTTGGTCAAAATCAAGTGTCAAGATTCATTTTCCATTAAAACATGTCAAATTATGAAACTTGTTCACCAAGAAATCAAAAATCACAAATTAGGGTTTGAAATGAAGAATTTTCATAACTTAGAATTTTTCAAAGTTATGGAAATCCCTAATTTTTTCCTAACTTTGTCCCATTTTTTCACCAAGATGCCTTTGGATTCAAACAAAACTCAAAACATGAAAGTTATAGTCCATTGCAAAATATACAACTTTTATTCACAAAGTTTCCTCAAAAGAAGCTTGTAGCTCAAGTTATGATTTTTGGAACAAGGGTGCAAAACATTCTTAACTTAGAAAAAATTTGACCTATTTTAGGCAGGATTTTTGCCTAACTTCATGGCCATTTTTCACATGCTTCCACTTGGAATTTCAACTTGCATTACAAAGATGGATTGTAGTACACATTCCAAGCTTTCCAAAATGTCCAAGAACTCATCAAACACCCTTGTGGTTAGGGAGAATCGAATTTGGCAATATGGGAAAAAGTCACTTTGTTCATGAGCCATTTCCATGTTCATAACTTGTGCAATTTTTCAAATTAGCATGAGCAAGCTAGTTACAGGCCTCTAATCCTTTTCTTACTCAATAATTAAATGCCAATCCATTCTGCCAAGGCATTATTTTGTGCATTTGGTCATTGTATGAAGAATTAAGCCTTAATTAGAAAAAGCACTTTATCCATTTTTGTAAAGTATAGCTTTATGTCAAGTTTGCAAATCAAGAAGTACAAGGCCATATCTTTGGACACGGGATTCATGGACATAACACACTGATCAAGAGGGATTGAGGCAGCATACTTGAGGGGCCTAGGAAAGTTTGTAAACCAACTTGTCATTTTTTGCTTAAGAGAGAAGAAACCTTGCATAACCAACAACATCTCACATTGTTGCAACCACAAGCTTAGACAAACTTGTTAAACACATTCCAAACATCAAACCTAAGCTAAGGCACGAGCTAACCACCTTCCAAACCTCACCATTCACAAAAACACCATTGTACTGCACAAAACAGGGCATCCCTGCAGTTTGAGTGGCACAACTCAATCCACTCGTGCGCCTTGGCCAAAATCAGTTCATACACATTCCATACCACCTATACAAACTATCCAAAGCATTGGACACGACCTGTAACACCTCTAACCAACTTCACCATTTTCACTTTTTCTGTTTTGCAGGTTGACTTCCATAGCTTGATTCATTTGGTTTTAAAGCAAGCTAAAGGTTGGAGAAGCATCCCTGACCTTCAAGCAAGCTGTACAAGTCCTCACATTGCACTGAAAGTACCTCCATTGCCAGACACGATCCAAGCTGAACAGGTAAGTTCATGGACTTCTATCTCTCAATCTAGGAAGAGTTAGCTTTAGGTTTATGAATGAAAAATGCTCTACTCATGGCCCTGAAGCTGCACATATAATTACTTTCCATTTATATTGCATATGCTGAGAGAATTTGGAACCTGAACATTAGAAAAAACTTAGGTTAAGAATTAGGGATGGAGAAATTCTCTCTCATTTCTGAGAGTTAGATCAAGTTCTTGGTATGTATGGAATCGTGGCTTGATGCTTGACATTTTTCATGTTATAAGTTTGTGCTAAAAGTCCAGGAATCAGGATGTTTGAACAAGGTGGGAAAGGCGCGCGTTTTTGACAAGTTTGTTGCTGGAGGTTGAAGACAACCTCTTTGGGCTGGGCCTATGTTGTTTTTCCTTTTTGCACCACTGTTTTACACATGCACCCCCCTGGCCCATTTTGAGATATATTTGTCATTTTTAATTTTTTCCTTTTGATTTTGTTTCTATATTTTTATTTAAGCATGAAAAAATATTAAAAATATTTTTCTCCCATTTTTTGCATTTTTATTTGATATTTATTTTGTTTCATTTAGTTTTATATGTAAATAAATACATAATACCTTTTATTTAAAAATACAAAAAATAATACAAACACTTTTATTTTCTGATTTTTATTTTATTTTACCTTTGAAAACATTTTATAAAAAAATATACTTTTTTTTGTAAATATTAAATATTTTATTTTTGTACATATTTAAATATTTAATAAATAATATAAATACTTATATATTTATTAGTCTATTTAGGTTAAAAACATAAAAATAATACATTTTTATTTTTTTATTAATATTTTGACTTCAAAAATCCTTTTTTTACAATATACTTTCTTTTATTTATTTTTGCACATAATTAATAAATATTGCATACATTAAATAATTAATACATTTTATTTAGCAAAAATTAGGGTTTTACCCTAAACTTGAAAAATATCCAAAATTAACCTTTTTTATTTTTGTGTATTTGACACATAAAAAACACTTTTCACATACATATAAAAAATCATTTTTTGCATCTTGCATATTTATTGTATTTTATTTAATTATTGTGCAATTAAATAATTTGTATAATTCAATTTGGATGTAATAGTTTAGGTTTTAATTTCTTGCTAAAATATCCCCATTTGAACATTTGTACCCCCCATCCCATATTTGTGTTGTAATAACTTAGGACCTTTAAATTTCACACTTTAAAGCTTTCTAAATATGCCATGATAGAATTAGGGTTTGTATGCAAAAATCAACCAAAACAAATAGCTTGACCTAATTCCAAGATAAAAACATGAAAATGAACAAACACCAATCACACTTGCACCCCTAGGGTTACTCCACTTGTTGCCTTCAATAATGGGACATATTGCATGTTAGGTGTCTTTGGCAAAACAAAACAAATCAAATGATCATAGTCCCTCGATGACGCTTTCAAAAGTTGCCTAAACAAATGATCAAGTCCCTTAAAGGAAAAATTGCCCAAAGACACTTGGCACCATTGCAGTCATGGTCTAAACGATGACCCGCGCCCGTCCCGTTCACATCCTAATACAAGATTGTCCACCAAATACAATGGTGGAACAAAATTGTTAAAAGGGTTAAAACATAGCAATAATCTTTGAGAATTTAGGGTAGCTATCTCTTGGTTACTTGCAAACTTGCAAAACAAAAACACTTGCCTATTTTTCAAAACCACACATCACAACACACTTTCAAAAAAACAACTTTAAAAAACAATTGAAAATTTTTCAAAAGACATACACCTTTGTATACATCCCAACATGGATCATTACAAAGGTTGCCACCACATTGGCCTCTTTTCAAAACATTTTCAAAACACACACACAAAGCACCATTTCAAACAATTGAAAGCACCATTTCAAACAATTGAAAATCAAGGCAAGTTGATCTAAGCAAGTAACTAAGAGCCCATGGATAACCATGGATAGAAAGGGTGCTAATACCTTCCCTTTATATAATCTACTCCCCGAACCCAAGAAAACATCTCAAAGGTTTTTGCTGTGCTTTTTAACCTTTCCTTAGGATAAAATAAAAAGTCGGTGGCGACTCTTGCTCAACCGAAACATTTGCAAAAACAAACGCAAACCTCAAGTCAGTTCTCCCACCGTATCACAGAACTGGCGACTCTGCTGGGGAAAATTTTAAAAGTGGAGTAACCTTAGGGCTTAGATCACCCTCTTGCATGACTAATTTTTTGTTTTGATTGCTTTACATCTTGGCTCCCTTGTTTGGGTTTGAAATCCTACACCCAGATTTGGGGAAACATTCATAGATAGCAATACATTGTGGAAACTGTGCGGGGTATACCGACACGGTTGAAGCAATAACTATATTAGTGCGACAGATTTGTGAGTACCGGTAACCCTTGAGTTCAATCAAGGAGAGTACGGGGCCGCTGAGTGATGTCACTAAGCACTAATGACCTACAACCTTACTTGATCATCTTGGCCTTTCATTAGGGGTAGTGAGATGACCGGCTTTGGTGCAGTCCGAAGTTGGTAGATACTCGATACTACACTCATTGAGGGTTGTTTTCTTGGAATATTTTGGTCGCTAGTTAAGTGGCTAAACCAAAACAATGAACAATGAAAACAATCCAGTGATATTGAGCTCCTTAGAACCCGGTTACTATTTATAGGATAGGTTTTTAAGCCAACTACACTCAAGAGGGTACTTACCTATGAAACCCCATGCAAGCCTGAAACTAGGGTTTTGTGTGAATTGTTTGTACATATGTTTGTGCATACATCATGAGCATCATAAAGCATCATATGCATTCACTAACCATTTCAAGGGTTTAGATCTTCATCTTTGTTCTTGTTTTGTAGGTTATGGAAATTCTTCGCAGGAAAACTATCCAAGTCAACCTTGTGAGAATCCCTCCTTAACTCAAGGAGCTCACATCAAGAATTCCGGAAAGCTCTCCCTTCAGTGAAAGACATGGTAGACTGCTCAGCCTAGTCAGCACCAACATTGAAGAGGACATGGTAAAGGTGTTGTTCCAGTTCTTTGACCCCCTTCACCACTGTTTCACTTTCCCCGACTACCAGTTGGTGCCCACTTTGGAGGAATTTTCTCAACTCCTGAGAATTCCTATTCTTAATCAACTACCCTACAACGGTACGGAAAAAGAGCCAAAGCCTGAAGATGTTGCTCAAGCACTACACCTACAGCCATCTGATATCAAGGGGCATTGGGAAACTAGAAGCGGTGTCAAAGGCTTCTTGGCAAAATTCTTGTTTGAGAAGGCACAAGAGTGTTGGAATTCATTGGATCTACAAGCCTTTGAAGAAATTGTGGCCCTCCTCATCTATGGTTTGGTCTTGTTCCCAAATCCTGACCAACTTGTAGATGTCAACGCCGTCAAAATCTTCTTATCCAGAAATCCGATACCAACATTGCTTGGGGACATTCTTCACTCATTTTACACATGAACAATGAGAAAGAAGGGTGTTCTCATGTGCTGTACTCCTCTCCTTGCAAGGTGGTTTATTTCGCACCTTCCACAATCTGTCTTGAAGAATGACCAAGGATTAAGGTGGTCACAACGGTTGATGACCCTTACTCACTCTGATGTACATTGGTGTTCTCGGTCCAGAGAAAATGTCATCATCGTTGATCATTGTGGAGAGTTCCCTAATGTTCCATTGCTTGGCATTAGATGAGGCATTACCTACAATCCTTGTCTAGCCTTGAGACAATTTGGATATGCACGGAGGGATGGCCCTCACGACATGTTGATTCCTGACCTAGTTTTTGACTTCGACAATGATGCGCAAGGACTTTGCCAAAGATTCATCAGAGCTTGGAGGATGCCTAACAAGGTAGACAGCAAGACACTGGGGCACAAGAACTCCATCCCTCTTGAGCCTTATCTCAAGTAGGTACGAGCCCGAGCCAAGAGTCTAATGATGCCTTACCCTCATGTTCTCCCTGTGATTAAAGAGCCCGTTAAGGAAGGAGAGGTTCCCTACACCATCCTATATCCTGACATGCCTACATCGTGGGAGGAGATGCAGAGGAGTTGGATCCAACTCAAGGAGGAACAAAATACTTTTGAAGCCAGCTTCTACGCCAATGAGAAGAAGGTTTTGGAGCTTACCCGCCGACTCCATGAGGAAGAGATCCTCAACACCTACATCGCACCAAAGAGGATGCGCAGCGTCTTTTTACCTTGAGAAGTTTTTTTGTAATATTTGGCCCATGGGGCATTTATGTACTGACAAATTTCTTCTTATTAATATGACGTGCGTTCTTTTTGTTTGCAACAATTTTGAATATTCTAAATCCTTGAATGCATTGCATACATAAGCATATCATTCATCATACGCATAAGCAGGTCTCCACACCAGGTTTCCTTATCTTTCTGTTGTTTATTTCAGTAAGATGGATCTCGAATAGACGGTCAAGGACTTGCAGTCTCAGAACTCACAGTTTCAACAACTCCTGATGACCTTGGCTAAGGGTCAGGAGGATCTAAAGGCCCTGCTGGGGAACAAAGAGCAAGTGAAAAAGAAGAAGAAGAGAATCGGGGTGGCTACCCTAGGAAGAAGGTTTAAGGGTGAAGCCAGAAGAGTCCTTGAATTTCCCCCTACGTCTGAAGAGGGAACCAGTAAAGGGAATGCGGCTGCGGTACCTTCCGAATCCGAAGTTGAAGAAGAGGAGGCTGAAGAGGACGAAGACTACTCTGATCAACAATACCCGCCCGCCGGTGATAAGTACAAAGGCTTGGAAGACAGGTTGGCAGCTATGGAGCTGCAGAGAGTTCCCGGCTTAGATTTCGAAGACTTGGGATTAGTTGTTGGAATTGTGATTCCCCCGAAGTTCAAAGTGCCAGTTTTTGCAAGGTATGACGGGCTATCTTGTCCGAAGATGCATCTCAGATCATATGTAAGGAAGATCTAACCTTACACTGCAGACAAGAACCTTTGGATCCATTTCTTTCAGGATAGACTTTCAGGGGCTCAACTCGAGTGGTTCTATCAGCTGGATGGAGCCAGTATCCGAAACTGTGAGGACTTGGCTACTTCCTTTTATAAACAATATCAGTACAATTCTGACCTCGCTCCTACGCGTACCCAACTTCAGGGTATGTCACTGGGGACAGGCGAAGGATTCAAGGAGTATGCGCAAAAGTGGAGAGATCTGGCTGGCAGGGTGCAGCCACCTTTAACTGACCGTGAACTTGTTGACATGTTCCTAGGGACCTTGTCTGGTCCGTTCTTTAACCATCTGATTGGTAATCCCTCTGCTGGGTTTACAGATTTGATCTTGACTGGTGAGAGGATAGAAGCTGGTATCAAGTCGGGGAAGATACAGAAAGGTGTCGCTGCGAGTACTGAAAAGAAGCCCTTCAAGAAGGAAGCCAATGCTGTTTATGGTCCCAGAAGACAAATTAAGCCGGAACGCCGCCAAGCTGTCAATGCATTGGTAATTTCAAAGCCTGTTGCTACTCCTCAGCAGTATAATCAACAAAGGGGTGAGAGACCCAAAAAGGCAGTACACTCGGCTCAGTATGACCCTGTCTTAGATTCTGCCGCAACTACTATCAACCAATCTGGTGACTGCCAAGGAAGCTCCGAAGGTAGTGAACACAGCTTCTCCAAAGTACAACCCCAACGCCCGTTGCGCTTATCACTCTGATAGCCCGGGGCATACCACGGACGATTGCTGGGCTCTGAGGAATAAGGTTCAAGACCTTATTGATGCTAAAGAAATACAGTTTGAGGCGCCTGAAAGGCCCAATGTTGTGACCGCTCCCATGCCCCAGCATGGAGTGAATGCTGTGGAAGAAGACCGATATGTAGCCTCCGTGGAAGAGATTGTTACCCCATTGTTGACTGTCAAAAGGAATCTGTTGCTAGCCGGTTTATTTCTGGGATGTGGTGAAGATTGCCTTCTATGTGTTGTTTCGCCTTTTGGTTGTCCTTTGCTGAAATCAGGTATCCAAAGCCTGATGAGTAGCAAAGAAATCTTGTTCGAGAAGATTGATGTTCTTGCTGTCCCTGCTGAAGACGTTTCTATTGTCACTATTTTCGACAAACCTCCTAAGGCTCTCTCAAAGAAGCCTGTCAAAGTCATGTCCACTCAGAAGATTGCTCCTATCATCATCACTGTTCCGGGGCCCCTCCCCTATACATCCGACAAAGCTGTCCCATGGCACTATGGGGCAGATGTTTATGTTCTTGGAGTAAAGCAAGAGTTTGATACAAGTACTGGTGTCAGTAACATCACCGGGCCTGCCAAAATTACTCGCAGTGGAAGGCTGTTTTCACCATATATTTTGCCACCAGCTATCCAGAAACCCCTTATCATCACACCTGCAAGTGTGCATGTTCCACTTCCTAATCAAGTTCCTGTTTCTACCCCTGCTGCCGAGTCATCTGACGCTCAGGGCAAAGGGATTGCTACTGAATTGCCTACCCTGACGGAGGCACCGAAGACAACCACTGTTGAAGCCTCCCAGCAAGAGATGGAGGAGATCCTCAAGATTATCAAGAAAAGTGATTTCAACGTAGTTGAGCAGCTGGGGCACACCCCATCAAAGATTTCTATGCTATCACTGTTGTTGTGTTCAGAAGCCCACGCCAAGGCTCTGATCTCCTTCCTGAAGACGGCCCATGTGCCGCAAGAAACGTCTACTGATCAATTTACTGATTGTGTGGCCAACTTGACTGCTGATAATGGTTTGGGCTTCTCTGACGCCGATCTGACTGCCAAAGGAAAGAACCATAATGACGCCCTGCATGTCTCCATTGAATGCAGGGGCACTACTCTTGCCCATGTGTTGGTAGACACCGGTTCTTCACTGAACGTATTGCCCAAGAAGGCCTTAGACAGGTTAGATTGTGAGGGTCTGGAGCTCAAGCCCAGTAACATTGTTGTCCGAGCCTTTGACGGTTCGAAGAGGATGGTACATGGGGAAGTTGACATTCCAATCAGGGTTGGCTCTCAAGTTTTTGATTCAACTTTATATGTGATGGACATCCGTCCATCCTACTCTTGTTTGTTGGGTCGTCCATGATTCACAAGGCTGGAGCTGTGACCTCCACACTACATCAGAAGCTTAAGTACCCGGTTAGAGGGAAGATCGTGACAGTGCAGGGGGAAGAAGAATATATGGTCAGCCACCTTAACTCGTTTCGGTACATAGAAATGGATGGGGAGTTCATTGAAACCCCCTTTCAACACTTTGAAGAGGTGCCTCAGACGTTGGCATCAGCTGAAACTGTGATTGAAGACCCTCCTTTGAAGATGGCTTCCTTAAAGGATGCCCGGGCTGTGATTGAGAAGGGTGAGTGTGCAAACTGGGGCCGACTCCCTGACTTCACTCCAAAGACTGACAAGTTTGGTTTGGGATTCACTGCGGAGGCTCAGAAGGCTGTTCGTAAAGTCAGGATTGGAAGACCTCATGTGTTCATCACCAACCCGGGAGTGAATGCTATTGAAGACGACATGGAGGAATCTGAATTCGACAGCTGGATCTACCCAACAACCGACAGTGGACCAAGCAACTGGACTGCCAAAGACTTCACACCTATTACTTTTCTCACTCAGTAATGAACTCTTTTGTTTTCAATTTGTAACAAACAATATGTTGAAACTTTTATGGCTCGGTGTCCTACCCGGGGCACCGTGGCTCCATTTGTGAGGGATTTTGTATGACATTTTCATATATCATTAATCAAAACATTGGACGTTTGTTGCATTTCAAGGTCTTGCGCTCCTTTTCTTTCTTTATTATATATTGCAAAACAGCTATATTTACACACACTCACTTATACAGGTTCCAATCCACTCTGGATCTCACTGGTAACGACTCTGCTACAACCAGTTATGACTTCGAAAATCCGATCAACTTAGCCGAAGAAGAAGGTGAAGATGATTGCGAAGTGCTTGGTGAACTTACAAGACTGTTACTCCAGGAAGAGAGGGTCATTCAGCCACATGAAGAGCCAGTGGAAACGGTAAATCTGGGTACTGAGACAGACAGAAAGGAAGTCAAGATTGGTGCCAATCTAGAGTTCAGTGTGAAGCAACGGTTGATTCAGATGCTGCATGACTATGTGGAAATCTTTGCCTGGTCTTACGAAGACATGCCTGGGTTGGATACCGACATTGTGGTTCATCACCTGCCTACCAAGGAAGATTACCCTCTGATAAAACAGAAGGTCCGCCGTATGCGTCTAGAGATGTCCGAGAAAATCAAAGCTGAGGTTATGAAACAATTTGATGCCGGTTTTCTAGCAGTGACTTCTTACCCTCAGTGGATTGCCAACGTGGTTCCAGTTCCGAAAAAAGATGGTAAGGTCCGAATGTGTGTTGATTACAGGGATTTGAACAGGGCCAGCCCTAAGGATGATTTCCCTCTGCCTCATATCGACGTTCTGGTGGACAACACTGCTCAGCATAAAGTTTTCTCCTTCATGGACGGCTTCTCCGGTTATAATCAAATCAAGATGGCTCCTGAAGACATGGAGAAGACCACTTTTGTCACTCAGTGGGGCACCTTTTATTACAAGGTCATGCCTTTTGGGTTGAAAAATGTTGGGGCAACCTACCAACGTGCCATGGTTGCTTTATTTCATGACATGATCCATCATGAAATAGAAGTATACGTCGATGATATGATTGCAAGGTCCCAAACTGAGGAGGAACACCTTGACCATCTACGAAAGCTGTTTGACCTTCTGAAGTTGTACAAGCTGAGGTTGAACCCGAACAAGTGCACCTTTGGAGTGAGATCTGGAAAATTACTAGGTTTCATTGTAAGCGACAAAGGTATTCAAGTGGACCCTGCCAAGGTGAAAGCCATACAAGAGATGCCAACTCGTAAGACAGAGAAAGAAGTCAGAGGCTTTCTAGGACGGTTGAACTACATTGCCTGATTCATCTCACATCTAACTGCTACCTGTGAGCCGATCTTCAAGCTGCTGAAGAAAGATCAAGTAGTACGTTAGAATGATGAATGTCAGGCCGCTTTCGAAAAGATCAAAGAGTATCTCCAAGAACCACCCATTCTTATGCCACCGGTTGAAGGGAGACCTCTAATCTTATACTTGACAGTACTAGACAACTCAATGGGGTGTGTGCTGGGACAACATGACGAGTCTGGCCGAAAAGAACACGCCATTTATTACCTGAGCAAAAAGTTTACCGACTGTGAGACTCGGTACTCACTGCTCGAGAAAACTTGTTGCGCTCTGGTATGGGCTGCTCGCCGGCTGAGACAGTATATGTTGACCCACACTACTCTGTTGATTTCAAAAATGGATCCAGTCAAGTACATATTCGAAAAGCCTGCTCTATCTGGAAGAATAGCAAGATGGAAAATGATCTTGACGGAATACGACATCCAGTACACGACTCAGAAAGCAATCAAGGGAAGTGTATTGGCAGACCATTTGGCACACCAGGCAGTGGATGACTACCAGTCGATGAACTTTGAATTTCCAGACGAGGATATCATGGTAGTGACTGATTGTGAAGTACCTGGACCGGATGAAGGACCTGAGGAAGGATCCCGATGGTCTATGCACTTTGACGGAGCCTCGAACGCTTTGGGTAATGGTATCGGCGCTGTGATCATATCCCCTAAAGGCACTCATACTCCACTCACCGCCCGGTTATGTTTCAACTGCACCAACAACATGGTAGAGTATGAGGCATGTATCATGGGTCTTCAGGCTGCAATTGACTTAAGGATCAAGTTTCTGAGTGTATTCGGAGATTCCTCTCTCGTGATCAATAAGGTCAAAGGCGAGTGGGATACGAAACACCCAAATCTTATTCCTTACAAGGAGTATGTGCTGACATTGATCCCCCATTTCGAAGAGATAACTTTCGAACACTTCCCAAGAGAGGAGAATCAGTTAGCGGACGCACTAGCTACGATGTCTTCTATGTTCAAAGTCAAATGGGACAACGAGGCTCCCCAGATCATTATCTGGAAATTGGATGAACCTGCACATTGCTGCGATCTCGAGACCGAAGAGGTAACAGAAAAACGTTGGTATCATGAAGTGAAGAGGTACCTTGAAGCTCAAAAATACCCCGAAGGCGCATCGGTCAATGACAAGAAATTCCTGAGAAAGTTTGCGGCAAAGTTCTTCCTCAGAAACGGCATTCTCTACAAGCGAAACCATGATTCAACCTTACTGCGTTGTGTGGATAAGACTGAAGCAGAAAGGATCATGGCGGAGCTACATGAAGGTACCTTCGGAACATATTCCAGTGGACATACCATGGCAAAGAAAATCCTTCGGGCAGGATATTTCTGGTCCACAATGGAAGCCGACTGTTACCAACATTCTCAGACTTGTCATAAATGCCAGATCTATGCTGATAAGGTGCATATTCCTCCGGTTCCTCTGAACGTCCTGAAGGCACCTTGGCCTTTTGCAATGTGGGGCATTGATATGATCGGCGAGATCCGACCTACGGCATCCAACGGGCATCGCTTCATCTTGGTAGCGATTGATTATTTCACAAAATGGGTTGAAGCAGCTTCCTATGCTACCGTAACCAAGAGCGTCGTGGCACGGTTCATTCGGCACAACCTGATCTGTCGATACGGTATACCTGAAAGGATCATTACGGATAATGGTACCAATCTTAACAACAAGATGATCACTGAGCTCTGCGAGCAATTCAAGATACATCACCACAACTCTTCTCCCTACCGGCCGAAGATGAATGGAGTTGTCGAAACAGCGAATAAGAATATCAAGAAGATTGTGCAGAAGATGAAAGTGACCTATAAAGATTGGCACGAGATGTTACCGTTTGCTCTTCACGGATATCGTACCTCAGCACGGACGTCAATAGGGGCAACTCCCTTTTCCTTGGTCTATGGCATGGAGGCAGTCTTGCCTATTGAAGTCCAGATACCCTCTCTCCGGATAATGAAGGATGCAGATTTAAGCGAAGATGACTGGATCCAGACTCGGCTTGATCAATTGAACCTAATTGACGAAAAGAGACTCACTGCTATTTGTCATGGTCAGACGTACCAAAAACGGATGATCAGGGCATTTAACAAGAAGGTCAGACGACAAGATTATCAAGTCGGAGATCTGGTAATCAAGCGCATCATTCTTCTTCAAGGTGATCCCAGGGGCAAATGGACCCCTACGTACGAAGGGCCATTTGTGGTTAAGAATATCTTCTCAGGAGGATCTATGATTCTAACCACCATGGATGGTGACGACCTTCCTCACCCTGCCAATGCAGACATAGTAAAAAGATACTACGCATGAGCTAAAAACCCGCTAGGTTGACACACCTAGGCAAAAATAAGGGCTTCCCGGCGAACCAAAAGGGTTCGGGCAAAAATAAGGGATGAAAATGAAAAAAAATCTGTACACCCGGCAAGTCGAAAACCTGAAAAGGCGGCTTGGGAAAAAATGGGTATCCCGGTGGACTAAAAACCCGAAAGGGCGGTCCAGGCAAAAGTTAGGGATAAAGCGTAATACTATGTCTCATTGGATCACCTTGCATCCAGAATTTGACATCAACTATCAGACTTCGGCATCAATCAATCAGCTTCATATTCAACTAAGCAGCAAAGTGATGAGACGCTTGAAGACATAAAGGCGATAGCAGAGTTGGAACCCAGTGGGATTATTTTTCACATAGCTGTTTTGTTTCCTTTTCAAAATTGTATAAACTCCATGTTGCTCGGCGGCGTTCTCTTACTAGGACGTCAGCCTCTTGTACACATAAACGCCTATTTACAGGCAAATTTCAAAATCAATACAAGTTCAATTTTTCAGACAAATTACCCATCGTTTTTCCTTTTTCTGTTTTGTTTTGCAAAAAACGTCCAATGTTCATTTTTGATATATGCATTTGACATTAATTGCTAATCATAAATATTTGCATACGAAACAAAAGACTAATTACAGATGACATCAGAAACAGGGGCAATTTAGATTTGTCCAAGCGGTCTAGTTGCTCTGTCCACCAAGGTACCAAGGTAAGTTCGGCTGAAGAACGTGACCAAGTTACCTCAACTCCCCACAGAGTAAGACCAGATTCAGCAATACTCTCCTCAAGCAGAGTTGGTTTCCCATCATCCCTGAAAAGGCACTTTGTTCCCCTAGCAAGTCAGCGATACTCTCCTCAAGCAGAGTTAGTCTACTGTCATCCTTAAGGAAGTTGGGTATCCCCAGAAGATCTCAACATTCCCCAGCGGAGTATAGACATTCCTCAACAAGCATCCCCGGCAGTCTTAGCATAAGATTGTTCCTCGGTGGAATACAGACATCCAGTAGAACCTCCCCAGTACAGCCTGAAAAGTTTCCCCAGGAAAGTGGAATCCATATCCCCAGCAGGCTCTGAAGCTTATCCCCAGTAGATTCTGGAAGCTTATCCCCTGCAGAGTACGTCTCTCCCCGACTTTGTTCAAAGGTTATTTCCCCACCAGGGTATAACTGGGTTATCCTCAGCTAATTACCACAGAAAGATCGTCCTCGGCGAAGTTCTTCCTATCCCCAGCGGAGTTCATCAAATTCCACAACATAACTTATCATTGGAATCCCCAGCGGAGTTCTCATCAAAACCTCAGCGAAGTATCTCTTCCCACAGAGTAATTCCCCACAGAGTAATCTCTCCAACAAGTTTATTCCCCAACGGAGTCATCTTCTCCTACCGGTTTATTCTTGCAACCATCATCCCCAGCGGAAGCGAAGAACTCTACTCTTCAACGTCATCCCAGGATTCAACAAGCTCCCGGCGTTCGTCAAGGATTTATTTTCCTAGTCGAAAATACATTCATCACATTATCATACACCATGACGCATGCATATACGCATCATATCACACAATCTCATTTATTTTTGAGAACATCATGACATCATCATGACATTGCATACAACTAATGTCTTGCCTTTTCAGGAAAAAGGACAATCCAAAGATGATTGCTATCAACTATCGCAATTCCAGATTCTATACCTGTATCTAGCCAGGGCATATCTGTGAGTGACTAATTGTAGATTCGATACTTGTATCTAGCCAGGGCATATCTGCATGAAGAGTTTGAAGATCAACCCCTGTAACAGGCCATGAAATTATCTTTCATTCTCAGGTCAGAGGCTTACACCTGTATCCAGCCAGGAAAGCTATCTCTACCAACCTTTTACAATTCCATATTCGATTCCTGTATCTAGCCAGGGCACATCTGTGAGCAACTAATTCCAGATTCGATACATGTATCCAGCCAGGGCATATCTGTAGATGACAATTCCAGATTCGATACCTGTATCCAGCCAGGGCACATCTGTAGACAACAGTTCCAGATTCGATTCTTGTATCTAGCCAGGGCACATCTGTGAGCAACTAATTGTAGATTCGATACCTGTATCTAGCCAGGGCATATCTGCATGAAGAGTTTGAAGATCAACACCTGTAACAGGACAGGAAACATCTTCCTTTCTCAAAGTACGCAAGTTCTCGCTAAGGAATCTCTTACGCGGTCAACACTTCCAAATGGCATCTATAAGCCCATTCCCGACAAGTTTCTGTCACGCCTCCCAATGGCATCTATAAGCCCATCCTCCTATCCACCATATCTCCAAGTGGCATCTATAAGCCCATTCCCACCATCACATTGCTGATACTCTACCATGCGAGTGCAAATTTCCGGGCACTCTAGTGTCCAATCTCCTTTTACCCTCGAGTCGCGAAAGGCAAACTTGCCAATCTAACTCTTCAGGTTCAAGAAGATTGAACAGGGGCAACTGTTGTACCCCAAAATTTGCCCTCCCATTTCCTCGACATTTTCTCATCACCAGACCCTTGGAGCTCAAGATCAAGTTAGGGTTTGCTCTGCTCAAGACTCCTCCTTGCACTGTTGACCCAAATTAGGGTTTGTGTTTGCACAAAGATGTTTTGACCTAAAATGCCTAAGGTGAATTTCATGCTTCATTTTGGACTCCCAAGTTTATCCATACCAAGTTTCAAGCCTTGATTCCAATTTTTGCCCAGTCAATTGGACAGTTGACCTAAAAATCAGCTGTATTGGGGGAAAAGTCAACTGTGGTCAATTGACAGTCAAACCTCATGAAATTTGACCCACATCAACATTATGAACTCATATGAACCATTTGGTCAAGTTTGGATCACAATTCCACAAGAAATTTGATCAGATCACCAAAAGGGCAAAATGGTCATTTTTAGAGTTTTGACTGCACAAAGGCAATTTTTGACTGTTTGACCTAGCCAATGGCAAAACAAGCTTACATATGGACTCAAGGACCCAATGGAATTGTCTTGGCATGTTCAACAAATTCAAAAGATCCCAAATGCACAAGATTGACAGATGAATTTTCCAGTCAATTGATCAATTTTTGACTGTATACTGAAAAGTCAAACTTTGACTTTTTGGTCAAAATCAAGTGTCAAGATTCATTTTCCATCAAAACATGTCAAATTATGAAACTTGTTCACCAAGAAATCAAAAATCACAAATTAGGGTTTGAAATGAAGAATTTTCATAACTTAGAATTTTTCTAAGTTATGGAAATCCCTAATTTTTGCCTAACTTTGTCCCATTTTTTTACCAAGATGCCTTTGGATTCAAACAAAACTCAAAACATGAAAGTTATAGTCCATTGCAAAATCTACAAATTTTATTCACAAAGTTTCTTCAAAAGAAGCTTGTAGCTCAAGTTATGATTTTTGGAACAAGGGTGCAAAACATTCTTAACTTAGAAAAATTTCGACCTATTTTAGGCAGGATTTTTGCCTAACTTCATGGCCATTTTTCACATGCTTCCACTTGGAATTTCAACTTGAATTACAAAGATGGATTGTAGTACACATTCCAAGCTTTCCAAAATGTCCAAGAACTCATCAAACACCCTTGTGGTTAGGGAGAATCGAATTTGGCAATATGGGAAAAAGTCACTTTGTTCATGAGCCATTTCCATGTTCATAACTTGTGCAATTTTTCAAATCAGCATGAGCAAGCTAGTTACAGGCCTCTAATCCTTTTCTTACTCAATAATTAAATGCCAATCCATTGTGCCAAGGCATTATTTTGTGCATTAGGTCATTGTATGAAGAATTAAGCCTTAATTAGAAAAAGCACTTTATCCATTTTTGTAAAGTATGGCTTTATGTCAAGTTTGCAAATCAAGAAGTACAAGGCCATATCTTTGGACACGGGATTCATGGACATAACACACTGATCAAGAGGGATTGAGGCAGCATACTTGAGGGGCCTAGGAAAGTTTGTAAACCAACTTGTCATTTTTTGCTTAAGAGAGAAGAAACCTTGCATAACCAACAACATCTCACATTGTTGCAACCACAAGCTTAGACAAACTTGTTAAACACATTCCAAACATCAAACCTAAGCTAAGGCACGAGCTAACCACCTTCCAAACCTCACCATTCACAAAAACACCATTGTACTGCACAAAACAGGGCATCCCTGCAGTTTGAGTGGCACAACTCAATCCACTCGTGCGCCTTGGCCAAAATCAGTTCATACACATTCCATACCACCTATACAAACTATCCCAAGCATTGGACACGACCTGTAACACCTCTAACCAACTTCACCATTTTCACTTTTTCTGTTTTGCAGGTTGACTTCCATAGCTTGATTCATTTGGTTTTAAAGCAAGCTAAAGGTTGGAGAAGCATCCCTGACCTTCAAGCAAGCTGTACAAGTCCTCACATTGCACTGAAAGTACCTCCATTGCCAGACACGATCCAAGCTGAACAGGTAAGTTCATGGACTTCTATCTCTCAATCTAGGAAGAGTTAGCTTTAGGTTTATGAATGAAAAATGCTCTACTCATGGCCCTGAAGCTGCACATATAATTACTTTCCATTTATATTGCATATGCTGAGAGAATTTGGAACCTGAACATTAGAAAAAACTTAGGTTAAGAATTAGGGATGGAGAAATTCTCTCTCATTTCTGAGAGTTAGATCAAGTTCTTGGTATGTATGGAATCGTGGCTTGATGCTTGACATTTTTCATGTTATAAGTTTGTGCTAAAAGTCCAGGAATCAGGATGTTTGAACAAGGTGGGAAAGGCGCGCGTTTTTGACAAGTTTGTTGCTGGAGGTTGAAGACAACCTCTTTGGGCTGGGCCTATGTTGTTTTTCCTTTTTGCACCACTGTTTTACACATGCACCCCCTGGCCCATTTTGAGATATATTTGTCATTTTTAATTTTTTCCTTTTGATTTTGTTTCTATATTTTTATTTAAGCATGAAAAAATATTAAAAATATTTTTCTCCCATTTTTTGCATTTTTATTTGATATTTATTTTGTTTCATTTAGTTTTATATGTAAATAAATACATAATACCTTTTATTTAAAAATACAAAAAATAATACAAACACTTTTATTTTCTGATTTTTATTTTATTTTACCTTTGAAAACATTTTATAAAAAAATATACTTTTTTTTGTAAATATTAAATATTTTGTTTTTGTACATATTTAATATATTTAATAAATAATATAAATACTTATATATTTATTAGTCTATTTAGGTTAAAAACATAAAAATAATACATTTTTATTTTTTTATTAATATTTTGACTTCAAAAATCCTTTTTTTACAATATACTTTATTTTATTTATTTTTGCACATAATTAATAAATATTGCATACATTAAATAATTAATACATTTTATTTAGCAAAAATTAGGGTTTTACCCTAAACTTGAAAAATATCCAAAATTAACCTTTTTTATTTTTGTGTATTTGACACATAAAAAACACTTTTCACATACATATAAAAAATCATTTTTTGCATCTTGCATATTTATTGTATTTTATTTAATTATTGTGCAATTAAATAATTTGTATAATTCAATTTGGATGTAATAGTTTAGGTTTTAATTTCTTGCTAAAATATCCCCATTTGAACATTTGTACCCCCCATCCCATATTTGTGTTGTAATAACTTAGGACCTTTAAATTTCGCACTTTAAAGCTTTCTAAATATGCCATGATAGAATTAGGGTTTGTATGCAAAAATCAACCAAAACAAATAGCTTGACCTAATTCCAAGATAAAAGCATGAAAATGAACAAACACCAATCACACTTGCACCCCTAGGGTTACTCCACTTGTTGCCTTCAATAATGGGCCATATTGCATGTTAGGTGTCTTTGGCAAAACAAAACAAATCAAATGATCATAGTCCCTTGATGACGCTTTCAAAAGTTGCCTAAACAAATGATCAAGTCCCTTAAAGGAAAAATTGCCCAAAGACACTTGGCACCATTGCAGTCATGGTCTAAACGATGACCCGCGCCCGTCTCGTTCACATCCTAATACAAGATTGTCCACCAAATACAATGGTGGAACAAAATTGTTAAAAGGGTTAAAACATAGCAATAATCTTTGAGAATTTAGGGTAGCTAGCTCTTGGTTACTTGCAAACTTGCAAAACAAAAACACTTGCCTATTTTTCAAAACCACACATCACAACACACTTTCAAAAAAACAACTTTCAAAAACAATTGAAAACTTTTCAAAAGACATACACCTTTGTATACATCCCAACATGGATCATTACAAAGGTTGCCACCACATTGGCCTCTTTTCAAAACATTTTCAAAACACACACACACAAAGCACCATTTCAAACAATTGAAAGCACCATTTCAAACAATTGAAAATCAAGGCAAGTTGATCTAAGCAAGTAACTAAGAGACCATGGATAACCATGGATAGAAAGGGTGCTAATACCTTCCCTTTCTATAATCTACTCCCCGAACCCAAGAAAACATCTCAAAGGTTTTTGCTGTGCTTTTTAACCTTTCCTTAGGATAAAATAAAAAGTCGGTGGCGACTCTTGCTCAACCGAAACATTTGCAAAAACAAACGCAAACCTCAAGTCAGTTCTCCCACCGTATCACAGTAAGGTACGGATGTGTGCGGATTACAGAGATCTGAACAAGGCAAGCCCCAAGGATGACTTCCCACTTCCTCACATCGACGTTCTGGTCGACAATACCGCGTAACACAAAATCTTCTCCTTCATGGATGGTTTCTCTGGATATAATCAGGTCAAGATGGCTCCTGAAGACATGTAGAAGACAACCTTCGTTACGCAGTGGGGCACCTTCTGCTATAAGGTGATGCCTTTTGGGTTGAAAAATGTTGGGGAAACTTATCAGCACGCCATGGTCGCTTTGTTCCATGATATGATTCACCATGAGATCAAAGTCTATGTTGATGACATGATAGCCAGGTCTCAGACTGAGGAAGAGCACCTGGACCATCTCCAAAAGTTGTTCGACAGGTTAAAGATGTATAAACTGAGGTTGAATCCGAACAAATGCACCTTCGGGGTAAGGTCTGGTAAGCTTCCGGGTTTCATTGTCAGCGACAAAGGCATCCAAGTAGATCCTGTAAAGGTAAAAGCTATACAAGAAATTCCAGCTCCTCGTACAAAGAAGGAAGTTAGGGGATTCTTGGGACGCCTGAATTATATCGCCAGGTTCATTTCACATCTGACTGCTACTTGTGAGCCAATCTTTAAGCTTCTGAAGAAAGATCAATTGGTAAAGTGGAATGATGAATGCATGACCGCTTTTGAAAGAATCAAGGAATACCTTCAAGAACCACCAATTCTGATGCCTCCAGTTGAAGGAAGACCTTTGATATTATACTTGATAGTGCTAGACAATTCAATGGGGTGTGTGATGGGGAAGCATGACGAGTCTGGTCGAAAAGAGCACGCAATATACTACCTTAGCAAAAATTTTACCGACTGTGAGACACGATTCTCATTGCTCGAGAAAACTTGCTGCGTTTTGGCATAGGCTGCTCGCCGACTGAGATTGTATATGTTGACTCACACTACCTTGTTGATATCAAAGCTGGATCCGATCAAGTACATTTTCGAGAAGCCCACACTCTCCGGAAGGATAGCAAGGTGGAAAATGATCTTAACTGAGTATGACATACAATATACAACCCAAAAAGCAATAAAGGGGAGTGTATTGGTTGATCATTTAGCTCATCAGGCCGTGGATGACTACCAGTCCATGAATTTTGAGTTCCCAAATGAGGATATTATGCTGGTCACTGACTATGAAGAACTTGGACCAGATGAAGGACCTGAAGAGGGATCCTGATGGTCTATGTATTTTGACGGAGCCTCAAACGCACTGGGTAACGGCATTGGCGCCATAATCATATCTCCCGAGGGCTGTCATACTCTGTTCACTGCCCGATTATGTTTCAATTGCACCAGCAACATGGTGGAGTATGAAGCGTGCATCATGGGCCTTCGAGCTGCTATTGACCTAAGGATCAAGTTCTTGAATGTATTCGGGGATTCCGCTTTGGTGATAAGTAAGATCAAAGGCGAGTGGGATACAAAACACCTGAATCTCATCCTTACAAAGAGTATGTACTGACATTGCTCCCACACTTTGAGGAGGTAACCTTTGAACATTTCCCACGAGAGGAGAATCAGTTAAAGAACGCGCTAGCTACCATGTCTTCCATGTTCAAGGTTAGGTGGGACAATGAAGCTCCCCAAGTTGCCATTGAGAGGGTGGATGAACCAGCACACTGCTGTGAAATCGATATCGAAGAAGTGGCAGACAAACCCTGGCTTCACAAAGTGAAAAGGTATCTCGAGGCTCAAGAATATCCTGAGGGAGCATCTGTCAATGATAAGAAGTTTCTGAGAAGGTTCTCCGTAAAGTTCTTCCTCAGTAATGGAATCCTCTACAAGCGCAACCATGACTCTACTTTACTTCGGTGTGTAGACAAGAGTGAAGCAGAGATGATTATGGCAGATTTACACGAAGGTACCTTTGGTACCCATTCTAGTGGACACACCATGGCTAAAAAGATCCTACAGACAGGATATTATTGGTCCACTATGGAAGCAGACTGTTATCAGCACTCCCGAACTTTTCACAAATGCCAGATCTATGTTGATAAAGTGCATGTACCTCAAGTTCTGTTAAACGTCTTGGTGGCTCCCTGACCCTTTGCAATGTGGGGAATTGACATGATCGGAGAGATTAGACCTACCTCTTCCAATGGGCATCGCTTCATCCTAGTGGCCATTGATTACTTCATAAAGTGGGTTGAGGCTTCCTCTTTTGCTACTGTTACCAAGAATGTTGTGGTACGGTTCATCAAGCATAACCTTACCTGTCGGTATGGCGTTCCATAGATAATCATCACAGATAATGGTACAAATCTCAACAATACTATGATCACCGAACTCTGTAAGCAATTCAAGATGCAGCATCATAACTCTTCTCCTTAACGGCCGAATATGAATGGCGCTGTAGAAGCTGCTAATAAGAACATTAAAAAGATCATACAGAAGATGACGGTGACATATAAAGACTGGCATGAGATGTTACCATTTTCTCTTCATGGTTACCGTACCTCAGCACAGACGTCGACATGGGTAACACCCTACTCTCTGGTATATGGCATGGAGGCAGTCCTACCCATCGAAGTCCATATACCTTCTCTCAAGATTATGAAGGATACGAGTTTGAAGGAAGACGACTGGATCCAAACCCAACTTGATTAGTTAAATCTAATCGATGAAAATAGAATTACTGCTATCTGCCATAGTCAGACGTATCAAAAGCAAATGATCAAGGCTTTTAACAAGAAAGTTAGACGCCGAGAATATCAAGTTGGGGATCTAGTGATCAAACGCATCATACTACCGCAACGTGATCCCAGGGGAAAATGGACCCCCACGTACGAAGGGCCATTTGTGGTTAAGAACATTTTCTCAGGAGGAGCTATGATTCTAACCACCATGGATGGTGACGCCTTCCTCACCCTGTCAATGCAGACATAATGAAAGGATACTACGCCTAATCAAAGACCCGCTAGGTTGACCGGCCTAGGAAAAAATAAGGGCTTCCCGGTGAACCAAAAGGGTTCGGGCAAAAGTAAGGGATGAAAATGAAAAAATATGTACACCCGGCAAGTCGAAAACCCGAAAGGGCGGCTTGAGCAAAAAAGGGTATCCCGGTGGACTGAAAACCCTAAAGGGCGGTCCAGGAAAAAGTTAGGGATGTGAAGCGTATCACTATGTCTCATTAGATCATCTCGTGACTAGACTTCGGTATCGACTATCAAGTTCGGACGGCACCAATCAATCTGATCAACTTTCGGCCAAGAAGCAAAGTGATGAGACGCTTGAAGATATAAAGGCAATAGCAGAGTTGGAACCCAACGGGGTTGTTGCATATAGTTCTTTTTCTTTTACATAAATTTGTATAGCTTCTATTTTTTTCCGATGGCGTTCTCTTACTAGAGCGTCATCCTCCTTGTACAAAAATGCCTATTACAGGCCGACTTTAAAAATCAATACCAAATTATTTTCACTTCGAGTTTGTTTTTGTTTTCTGTTTTGTTTTGCAAGAACGTCCAATGACTTATTTTTGATATATGCATTTGAAAATGATTGCTGCTCATAAATACTTACATAAAAAACAAAAGACAATTACTCGTAATTCCAGAAACAGGGGCAAAAACAAGAAGTGCCAAACCCGACGGTTACTCCGCCCAGCATGTGTCAGGATAAAGTCAGATTTGGAGCACAATCATCAATACATACACTCCCCACATAGTAAAAGTATTCAAAAGCATTGATGTCTGTTTTCCTGAAACAGGATGTAACCTCCCCAGCCAGGGTCCTTCTGAAACCTGACAGCTATATCCCTCAGCTGATTCCCATATTCGCGGGCGAGCCAGTAAAATTCATCCCCCAAGCAGAGTTTATTTTTCTAGATGCAGAGGCTCAACCCCCGACAGAGTTCATCACTTCAGCTACAAAAGTACATTTTCTAACAGCCCTACTATCCAGGCTTTCATATCGAAGTAACCCTACGACCCAGGTTCCTTCTCACAGCCATACTATCCAGGCTTTCATATCGAAGTAACTCTACTATCCATGTTCCTTCTCACAGCCCTACTATCCAGGTTTTCATATCGAAGTAACCCTACGACCCAGGTTCCTTCTCACAGCCATACTATCCAGGCTTTCATATCGAAGTAACCCTACTATCCACGTTCCTTCTCACATCCCTACTATCCAGGCTTTCATATCGAAGTAACCCTACTATCCAAGTTCCTTCTCACAGCCCTACTATCCAGGCTTTCATATCGGAGTAACCCTACGACCCAGGTTCCTTCTCACATCCCTACTATCTAGGCTTTCATATTTAAGTAACCCTACTATCCAGGTTCCTTCTCACAGCCCTACTATCCAAGCTTTCATATCAAAGTAACCCTACGACCCAGGTTCCATCTCACAACCCTACTATCCAGGCTTTCATTTCGAAGTAACCCTACCACCCAGGTTCCTTCTCACAGCCCTACTATCCAGACTTTCATTTCGAAGTAACCTTACTATCCAGGTTCCTTCTCACAGCCCTACTATCCAGGATTTCATTTAGAAGTAACCCTACTATGCAGGTTCCTTCTCACAACCCTACTATCCAGGTTCCTTCTCACAGCCCTACTATCCAGGCTTTCATTTCGAAGTAACCCTACTATTCAGGTTCCTTATCACAACCCTACTATCCAGGTTCCTTCTCACAGCCCTACTATGTAGGCTTTCACTTCGAAGTAACCCTACTATCCAGGTTCCTTCTCATAACCTTACCATCCAGGTTTCTTTTCTCTTACCTCCAGACGACATATTACAACACGGTAAAACCTGGACCTGGCCAGTTTCGGTCAATTTTACCTTTCCCCAGTAAGTCGCGATGCAGCCTGTACACTGACTAGATATGCAGTTCACCTCCGCTTCCTCAACCAGGAGTTAATTCCCCAATAGAGTAACGGACAACTGAAGCTCCTAAAGTTCTATTTCTCCCAAGACAGATACCAACATTCCTCAGCAGATTTCTCCTCAACGACAGGAGCAGGGACTCTCATCAAAAGAATATCTCATGAAATCAACATCCTCTAGATGGCATCTTTAATCCCATCTCTGACGATACTCTGTCACATCTTGGATGGCATATTTAAGCCCATCTATGACAATTCTCTAGAAACTTTCAAATGGCATCTATAAGCACATTCCTGATATCACAAATCAAGTATCACTTCATGTGAGTGCAAATTTCTGGGCACTCTAGTGTTCAATCATCTTCCACCTTCAGATCACGAAAGGCAGACAATCCAATCTACATCCTCAGGTTTAAGAAGATTGAACAGGGGAAGTTGTTGTACCCCAAAATTTTCCCTCTCAGTTTACTCAATACATACTCCTAGAGATCTTCAATTTGCCCAAGAGTTGACCAGACAAACTCTCTCCTAAGGCAGTGTGTCTCAAATTAGGGTTTCTATTTTCATCAAGATAGGTGAACTCCAAAGACCTCATATTCTCTCCATGGTCCTAATATGTTCTTAAGACCCTCCATGTCAAATTTCAAGCATTGCACAAGAAGTTTGCTCAGTCAACTGCTCAGATGCTTGAGAATCGACTGTATTAGGTCAAAAGTCAACTGTGGCCCACATACAGTAAAACTTCAAGATTTTTGGTCAACATCAACATTTTGAATTAATATCCATCATTTGATTAAGGTTTGATCATGATTCTTCAAGGAATGCCCTAAATTCATCAAAACCCAAAAGTTGCTAAATTAGGGTTTCTCAGGAAAAGTCAACCAAACTTTAACCAAGCATAACTTCCACATACTTTATCAGAAATCTTCCATCCAAGGCTCATTTTGAAGAGGATGCAATTCCCTACAACTCATATTCATCCCAAGAGTTCAAAATATGCACTCATAAAGAGATATGAATTTCCACATTATAGGTCCTTCTGAAAAGTCAACAAAAACACTTTTTGGGTCAAAGCTTCTTACATGAACATGGAAGACCCAATTGAAATGAGACAAAAAGGGTTGCTTAGGGGACATCCTAAGCTTTCTAAAAAGTCCAAGAAAACCTCTCTAGGGTTAAAATTGGAGGATCTATGCCTTGTCAAAATTGACCTTTTTTGCAAAATTGCCAAAAGTCAAATATGCTCAAAAGTGCATTTTTTACCAAATGGGCTTAGCATTTCATGATTGCACCTCACTTGTAGCATGGTCCACGACCCAAATGTTCACTCACATATTATTTGCTTCATTATTTATTTTATTTTGATTTTTTATTTATTAAAAATTGAATAAAATCAAATAATTGGTAAATAATATCAAAGATATGTTTTGATATGATTTTTGGACAGGATCTCAATCAAATTATGCTGAGATATCAAGACCAAATCGAATCAAGCATGATTGGTACAAAAATGGGATGATTTGGCTCAATATAGAAGGTTTACATATGGATGAAAAATCAAATCAAATCTTCCAAAATTTCAAAGATATCATTTGTTTTTGCAATCCTAATTCGCTCTAGCCTATATAATGAACAAGAACCAAGGATAAAACAAGGTTGGCAGGCGTAAAAAGGCAGAACAAAATTCCAATTTTTCAAAGAAAAGTGCATATCCAATCTTGCTCCACAGGAAAGTTTAAAGCGTTCTAAGGATCAAACGACATTCCTTGGGAGTTTCAAAAGCTATCCTAGTCATTTGCAAGGTCTGAAGCATCAAGAAACGCAAGTTGTAACTCACACGGTTTGCATTTTTTTTCAAAAAACCGATTGTTGTAATTCCTGCATCATTAGTATGTTTAATTGGTATATTTGTGATGTTTGAGATGTTTGCAACATGAATGTATGATTCAATTGTATTTTTGATGCCTATATCTAGATCTGCCATTGCTAGGTTTTCTATGTGCATTTTAGGGTTTTTGCATATAGGTAAAATCAGGCCATGAACAAGATACCATGATGATTGTGACATCAAGACCAATTAGATTATGGTGTCCAATTTCATTTATCATGCATTTTATGAGTTTTTGAAGGTGACAGGGCTATAGCTACAGATGCACAACTGTAGGTAAAAGGTAAATAGCTAAGACGACGGAGCCTTGGAGAAGAAGAATAGGTGGCAGCCAATCAGTGGACCATTTGAAATCTCGCGCGCGTTTCCCTCTAACTCATTTATTTTTGTTATATTATATTTTGTTTCAGTATAATGACAACTAAACAAATTGGCCCAGTGGAAGAGCGTGCTAGTAGTAAGCATAAGGACCTGGGTTCGATACCAGGTCCTAACAATTTACTTTATATTATTTTGCCTTTGCAGATTCAGTTCATCACACGCTCGAGCGCCTATCATTTGTCGTCACTTCCAACCAACGGATCATAGCTTCTTCAGATCTAATGCTTCAAGCCTGAAGAAGCATGGTGTACCTTCAGGAGAGCGCTACACAGGATCTCGCGCAGGCAGGTGGGCCAACAGCCTTGGACCCAACAAATTCAATTCCCCACACCCCCAGATTTGCTATTCAACACAGGCCCATTTTCTTTTCTTTATTTATTTCTTTTATTTTAATTATTTTGTTTAATTATTTTTCACCAAATTAATTACTTTTTTGTTAATCATAAAATCAATAAATCACAAAACACCAAAAAAGCATTTTTTTTTATAAAATATTTATTTTAATTTAATTAGAAATATAGGTTAATTTAATTTCTTTTTTTCATAATTAAAAGCAATTAGAAATTAGGGTTTTAATTAATGTGCAATTAAATTCTTTTCTCAAATAAAAATGTACAAAAATATTTTTCTCTCAATTAGGGTTTTAGGTTTTTTTTAAGCATCCTCGCATTTAATTCGCCGTGCGTTTAATTAATTATTTTCATATTTTTGTAACTGGCAATGGTTTGAATAGTTAAACTAGGGTTTTCATTTATCGCTTTGTCCCCGATTTTGGTTATGTAATTAATCCATATCCCCGAAGCCTTGTAATAGCTAGGTTTATTTTCTCGCACTTTTAATTTCCGCAATCTTTAACTGTTAGATGCATGGTTAAAAGGATTGTATGGAAAGATGTTTGAAAATTAAAACGGTAGCTCACTTAATGTGCAAAGACTAATTAACTGAAAAAATCACGTCCACATATTTCACTCCTATGGTTTGCCTCATTTCGGTTGCCTTCGGTAAAATAGTCATTTAAGCATAGGAGATTTTAGTGGTTGCCCTCTTGTCTAAAAGATCAAATGTCCCATTCGAATGTTGCCTCGGAAAGATCTTAAGACTCTAGGGTTACTACTAAGGTTTCCTACCATTGCTCTGGTGACTGTACTTGTCCCTTTCGAACGTCCCTTACAAACTCCAACGACGGGGCTACCTACTCCTTAATAGTAGGATAGTGCTGTCTAAAGGAAATGAGAACAAACAACCTTTTTTCGAGTAGGTAGAATCTTAAGTACTTGCTCAACAAAATTTTCACACAAACACCTTTCAAAAAAAATTTTCAAAATAAACTTCGTCACACCCTTGAGGACTAATACAAGGGTTATCACGAAGTAAAACTTTTTTCAAAACAAGCACACACAAGCAATTTTAAAAAGATGAGCAAGTACCTAAGAGCCCATGGAAAACCATGGATAGAAAGGGTGTTAACACCTTCCCTTTCGCTAATCTACCCCCCCCCCCCCTCCGTACTCAAATATTCTCGAAAAAGGTTTTTCTGTTCTTTTTCCTTTTCCGGATTGGATGAAATAAAAGTCGATGATGACTCTTGCTTACCGCGACATTTTGCAAACAAAAAACTCAAAATGCAAACCAGTAAAAATAGTAGGTTCTGCCACCATATCACACATACATAAGA
The DNA here is from genome assembly GCA_948472305.1 of Vicia faba. Lineage (NCBI taxonomy): Eukaryota > Viridiplantae > Streptophyta > Magnoliopsida > Fabales > Fabaceae > Vicia > Vicia faba. The sequence goes on along the minus strand of OX451741.1, from coordinate 1,313,505,672 downwards.
GAGAACAGGGTTGTTCCTGTTGAAATACGGACAAATGTCTGATATCCATGTAAAGCAAAAGGGAGCATTTCATGCCAATTTTTATAAGTAACAACCATCTTCTGGACGATCTTCTTGATATTCTTATTAGCAGCTTCAACAACCCCATTCCTCTTTGGCCTGTACAGAGATGAATTGTGATGGACAATCTTGAATTCTTCACAAAGTTCTGCCATCATCTTGTTGGGTAAAAGCTCAAATTTTATTCATAGAATGGTAGTCTGTGAATGGCGAGACTCCATGGATAATTACAAAGTTTAGAAAATGGTAATATATATAATGGAAAAGATACATCGAGATATAAGGACCACTATTCCCTCTAATAACTTTGAAATCCTGAGTAGCAGCTTCTGTTGAAGTATGGTGAGGACCCAAGAAGATTGTTGCTTCAATGATCAAGTCTTGTCTGATGTAGTTACTTGCCAAGAAAGTCCCTAACTTTTTCATAAGTTGCCCTTGCGGGTTTTCAACTTAGCGATAAATTTTATTCTGTTTATGTCTCTAATTTTTTCCTAGACCGCCCTTTCGGGTTTTCGGCCTACCGATACGCTCTTTTTCTCGTAAGCCGCCCATTCGAGTTTTCAAATTAGCGATCTATTCTTTTATTTCTTTAGGAGAAGTATTTCTTGACTGCATCATCATTCATGGGACGTGGGAACTCCTCGCCATTCATAGTTTCAATAATTAATGCACCGCCAGAGAAGGCTTTCTTGATAACATATAGGCCTTCAAAATTGGGAGTTCACTTGCCCCTAGAATCCGCGTTAAAAGACATGATCTTCTTGAGCACGAGGTAGCCTTCTCTAAATTCACGAGGTTTGACCTTCTTATCAAAAGCTTTCTTCATTCTCTTCTGATATAACTTCCCATGACACAAAACCGTCATTCTCTTCTCTTCGATCAAATTCAATTGGTCAAACCTGTTATGGACCCATTCATCCTCTGACAACTTGGTTTCCAATATCACACGCAAGGAGGGAATATCAACCTCCATTGGTAGCACTTCTTCCATTCCATATTGTTGTACCCCAAAATTTTACCTCTCATTTTACTCAATACATACTCCTAGAGATCCTCAATTTGCTCAAGTTTGCCCAAGAGTTGACCAGACAAACTCTCTCCTAAGGCAGTGTGTCTCAAATTAGGGTTTCCATTTTCATCAAGATAGGTGAACTCAAAAGACCTCATATGCTCTCCATGGTAATAATATGTTCTTAAGACCCTCCATGTCAAACTTCAAGCACTGCACAAGAAGTTTGCTCAGTCAACTGCTCAGATGCTTGAGAATCGACTGTATTAGGTCAAAAGTCAATTGTGGCCCACATACAGTCAAACTTCAAGATTTTGATCAACATCAACATTTTAAAGTTATATCCATCATTTGATCAAGGGTTGATCATGATTCTTCAAGGAATGCCCTAAATTTATCAAAACCCAAAAGTTGCTAAATTAGGGTTTCTCAAGAAAAGTCAACCAAACTTTGACCAAGCATAACTTCCACATACTTTATCAGAAATTTTCCATACAAGGCTCATTTTGAATAGGATGCAATTCCCTACAACTCATATTCATCCCAAAAGTTCAAAATATGCACTCATAACAAGATATGAATTTCCACATTATAGGTCCTTTTGAAAAGTCAACAAAAACACTTTCTGGGTCAAAGCTTCTTACATGAACATGGAAGACCCAATTTAAATGAGACCAAAAGGGTTGCTTAGGGGACATCCTAAGCTTTCTAAAAAGTCTAAGAACACCTCTCTAGGGTTAAAATTGGAGGTTTGCATATGGATGATTTGGCTCAATATAGAAGGTTTGCATATGGATGAAAAATCAAATCAAATCTTCCAAAATTCCAAAGATATCATCTGTTTTTGCAACCCTAATTCGCTCTAGCATATATAATGAACAAGAACCAAGGATAAAACAAGGTTGGTAGGCGTAAAAAGGCAGAACAAAATTCCAATTTTTCAAAGAAAAGTGCAGATCCAATCTTGCTCCACAGGCAAGTTCAAAGCGTTCTAAGGATCAAACGACATTCCTTGGGAGTTTCTGAAGCTATCCCAATCATTTGCAAAGTCTGAAGCATCAAGAAATGCAAGCTTTAACTCACACGGTTTGCATTTTTTTTTCAAAAACCGATTACTGTAATTCCTGCATCATTAGCATGTTTAATTGGTATATTTGTGATGTTTGAGATGTTTGCAACATGACTGTATGATTCAATTGTATTTTTGATGCCTATATCTAGATCTGCCATTGCTAGGTTTTCTATGTGCATTTTAGGGTTTTTGCATACAGGTAAAGTCAGGCCTTGACCAAGATACCATGATGATTGTGACATCAAGACCAATTGGAATCTGGTCTCCAATTTCATTTATCATGCATTTTATGATTTTTTGAAGGTGACAGGGCTATAGCTATAGATGCACGACTGTAGGTAAAAGGTATATAGCTAAGACGACGGAGCCTTGGAGAAGAAGAATAGGTGGCAGCCAATAAGTGGACCATTTGAAATCTCGCGTGCGTTTCCCACTAACTCATTTATTTTGTTATATTATATTTTGTTTCAGTATAATGACAACTAAACAAATTGGCCCAGTGGAAGAGCGCGCTAGTGGTAAGCATAAGGACTTGGGTTTGATCCCAGGTCCCAATAATTTACTTTGTATTATTTTGCCTTTGCAGATTCAGTGTATCACACGCTCGAGCGCCTATCATGTGTCGTCACTTCAAACCAACAGATCATAGCTTCTTTAGATCTAATGCTTCAAGCTTGATGAAGCATGGTGTACCTTCAGGAGAGCGCTACACAGGATCTCATGCAGGCAGGTGGGCCAACAGTCTTGGGCCCAACAAATTCAATTCCTCACACCCCCAGATTTGCTATTCAACACAGGCCCATTTTCTTTTCTTTATTTATTTCTTTTATTTTAATTATTTTGTTTAATTATTTTTCACCAAATTAATTACTTTTTTATTAGTCATAAAATCAATAAATCACAAAACACCAAAAAAGCATTTTTTTTAATAAAATATTTATTTTAATTGAATTTCTTTTTTTCATAATTAAAAGCAATTAGAAATTAGAGTTTTAATTAATGTGCAATTAAATTCTTTTCTCAAATAAAAATGTACAAAAAATATTTTTCTCTCAATTAGGGTTTTAGGTTTTTTTTAAGCGTCCTCGCATTTAATTTGTCGTGCGTTTAATTAATTCTTTTCATATTTTTGTAACTGCCAATGGTTTGTAATAGTTAAACTAGGGTTTTAATTTATCGCTTTGCTCCCAATTTTGGTTATGTAATTAATCCCTATCCTCGAAGCCTTGTAATAGCTAGGTTTATTTTCTCACACTTTTAATTTCCGCAATCTTTAACTGTTAGATGCATGGTTATTAGGATTGTATGGAAAGATGTTTGAAAATTAAAAAGGTAGCTCACTTAATGTGCAAAGACTAATTTACTGAAAAAATCACATGTAAATATTTCACTCCTAGGGTTTGCCTCACTTCGGTTGCCTTCACTAAAATAGTCATTTAAGCATAGGAGATTTTAGTGGTTGCCCTTCTGTCTAAAAGATCAAATGTCTAATTCGAATGTTGCCTCGGAAATGTTGCCTAGGAAAGATCTTAAGACTTTAGGGTTACTACTAAGGTTTCCTACCCATTGCTCTGGTGACTGTACTTGTCCCTTTCGAACGTCCCTTACAAACTCCAACGACGGGGCTACCTACTCCTTAATATTAGGATAGCACTGTCTAAAGGAAATGAGAACAAACAACCTTTTTTCGAGTAGGTAGAATCTTAAGTACTTGCTCAACAAATTTTTTCACACAAACACCTTTCAAAACAAATTTTCAAAACAAACTTCGTCACACCCTTGAGAACTTATACAAGGGTTATCACGAAGTAAAAAAAATTCAAAACAAGCACACACAAGAAATTTTAAAAAGATGAGCAAGTACCTAAGAGCCCATGGAAAACCATGGATAGAAAGGGTGTTAAAACCTTCCCTTTCTATAATCTACCCCCCGTACTCAAATATTATCGAAAAAGGTTTTTTCTGTTCTTTTTCCTTTTCCAGATTGGATGAAATAAAAGTCGGTGGCGAATCTTTCTTACCGCGACATTTTGCGAACAAAAAACGCAAAACGCAAACCAATAAAAACAGTCAGTTCTGCCACCGTATCACAGAACTGGCGACTCTGCTGGGGAAAATTTAATAAGTGGGGTATACCTTAGGATCTAGGTCATGTTAAAAAATTGCTTTCTTGTTTGTTTGCTTTATTCTTAAAAGGGTTTTGCTTGGGTTACTATAGATCCTACACCCGGATCTGGGGCACTCATTAGGTAAACAACAATAGATCGTGGAGACTGTACGGCGTAGACCGATATGGTTTAAGCGATGGTTGTGTTGGTGTGGAACTTTGGTTGGTATCGGTATCCTTCGTGGGGAAACGAGGAGAATACGGGGCCGCCGCATGGTGTCGTAAAGCACTAACGGACCTTAGAACCTTAGTTGAACAAACTTGGCCATTATAAAGTTGTGAGATAGCCGACCTCGGTATAGAGCTGAGGATTGGTTGATACTCGATGCTACACTCATTGAGATCAGACTTTCGGGATATTTCGGCCGCAAGAAAAGATTGCTTGAGCTGAGACAATGCCCGATAAAGGATGGTCAGTGATATTGAGATCCCTTAGAACCCGGTTACTTTTTAAGACAAGTTTGAAACCAACTAAACTTCAAGAGGGTATGACCTTTAACCTCATGCAGGCCTTAAACCTAATGACTTGGTGTGATTTGACTGTGTTTGCTATACCTATGGTTTATCATGACATCATGCATCATAACACAGCATCCATGCTTATTGAACTAACCATTTCAAATACCAAGGGGATTTATCTTTGTTCTATTTTACAGATCATGGCTTTCGTTCGTAGAAACACTATCCGAATCACCTTTGTGAAGATACCTTCCCAACTCAAAGAGCTAGTATCAAGGGTTTCTGAAACTTCTGCGTTCACTAAGAGACATGGTCAGCTTCTCAACCTGGTTACTTCAAACTTTGATGAAAAGATGATGAGTGTACTCTTTCAGTTCTTTGATCCCAAGCACCACTACTTCACATTTCCAGACTATCAGTTGGTGCCTACCATGGAAGAATTCTCTCAGCTGTTGGATATACCCATTCTTGAACAGTTGCCTTTCACAAGTCTAGAAGAAGTTCCTAATCCAGAAGTCATTGCCTCAGCCTTGCATTTGAAACGGGCCGAAGTGGTATCCAATTGGGAAACGAGAAGTGGAGTCAAGGGTTTTCTAGCCAAGTTTCTGATAGACAAGGCCCAGCTGTTTTAGGATGATATGGATTTTCAGGATTTTGAGGAGGTCTTGGCTCTTCTAATCTATGGGTTAGTCCTATTCCCTAATCCAGACTCATTCATAGATGTGAATGCTATCAAGATCTTCCTGTCTCGCAACCCCGTGCCTACTTTTCTCGGAGATATTTTGCATACTCTCCATACTCATACCATGAAGAGAAGAGGGGTTCTTATGTGTTGCATGCCATTGCTGTCAAGGTGGTTTATTTCTCACCTCCCTAAGTCCATACTGAAGAATGAAGAAGGTTTGGGTTGGTCACAAAGGATAATGTCACTCGCTCACATGGATATTCTCTGGTGTTCCCAAGCTATTGAAAACACTGCTATTATTGACCGTTGCGGGGAGTACCCTAATGTCCTGTTACCTGGCCACGATACCGATGACTGCTGGGCTCTAAGTAATAAGGTACAATATCTTATTGAAGCCAAGGAAATTGAGTTCGATGCTCCGGAGAAGCCCAGTGTCATAACTGCTCCCATGCCTAAGAACGGTCGTGGAATTAATGTTGTTGATACCGACTTGTTTGTGACCTTGGTGGATGAAGTTTCTACCCCTCTCATGACTGTGAAGAATAATTTGTTGTTGGCTGATTTATTTCCAAGTTATGGTGAAGGTTGCCACATGTGTTCATTTCTACCTTCTGGTTGCCATTTGCTGAAGTCAGGTGTTCAACGCCTGATGGACAGCAAAGAAATTTTGTTCGAGAAAACTTTGGTTCCTTTTGTTCCATCTAAAGACATTGCCATTATAACCATTTCCGCCAATCCTTCCAAGGTCTCCTCGAGAAGATCTGTTAGGATTACATCTGCTCTAAGAATTGCTTCACTGATAATCATTGTTCCTGGTCATGTCCCGTATGTCTCGGACAAAGTTGTCCCCTGGCATTATGGTGTCGATGTGTACTATCATGGCATCAAACAAGATTTGAAAGATGAAGAGGTTGATCCTGATATTGGTAACATTATTGGAACCAACAAAGTTACCCTAAGTGGAAGGGTCTTCTCTCCCGAGATTTCCCCTAAGACTGTCAATAAGCCTATTGTCATTCCATCTGATGTCCCTGATAGTACATTAACTATTGCTCATGTTCTTACTCCAGCATTACCCCTGTCGGCGAATCTTCTAATACCCGCGACAAAGAAATTATAGGTGAGCCTGCCCGGACGGAGGCGCCTAGGAAAATTGTTGTGGAAGCCTCTAAGCAAGAGATAGAGGACATACTAAAAATAATTAAGAAGAGCGACTACAATATGGTCGAGAAGTTGGGGCATACCCCATCAAAGATATCCATGTTGTCTTTGTTGTTGTGTTACGAAGCCCATGTGAATGTTTTGATTGCATTCCTCAAGACTGTGCATGTGCCGCAGGAAACTTCAGCTGATCAGTTCAAAGATTGTGTGGCCAGCCTGACTGCTGATAATGGGCTGGGTTTTTCAGATGCAGACTTAATACCAAAGGGAAGGAAGCATAATGATGCTCTGCATGTCTCGATTGAATGCAGGGACACCACTATGGCTCATGTGCTGGTAGATATTGGGTCTTCGCTGAATGTCTTGCCTAAGAAGGCGTTGGACCGGTTGGATTGCGAGGGTTTGACTCTAAAGCCTAGTAACATTATGGTAAGGGCTTTTGACGGATCAAAGATAATGGTGCACGGGGAGGTGGACATCCTTGTCAAAGTGGGTTCTCAGACTTTTGGGTCCACCTTCTATGTGATGGATATCATGCCATCGTATTCTTGTTTGATGGGTCGTCCTTGGATCCACGAGGCTGGGGCAGTTACTTCCACACTCCACCAAATGCTGAAGTATCCGGTTAAAGGAAGATTGTCACAGTGCGGGGTGAAGAGGAGTATATGGTGAGCCACCTCAATTCCTTTCGCTATGTAGAGATGGACGGGGAATTTATAGAAACTCCTTGTCAGAACTTCGAAGAGGTTCCTCAGATCTTAGCATCGACTGAAACTACTACCAGCAATAAACCTCCTCTGAAGATGGCTTCCCTCAAGGATGTTAGGGCCGTGGTTGAAGAAGGTGGGTGTGCCAATTGGGGTCAGCTCCGTGATTTCACTCACAAAACTGACAATTTGGTTTGGGCTTTACTACAGAGGCTCAAAGGGTTGTTCGACGCGCTCGGGCTGGAGGACCTCCCCTACACATCAGCAACCATGGGGTTAATGCCATTGAATACAGCGAGGAAGAGTCAGACATTGACAGCTGGATCTACCCAACTACCAACGGTGGACCGAGTAACTGGACGGCTAGGGACTTTATACCAGTTTCTTTTATTCCGCAGTTATTGTCTTACTTGTTTTAAGAGTTGTAATAAACAATTTAAAACTTTACGGCCTTGTGCCTTTCCCGAGGCACATTGGTTTTTCTTGTGAGGGCTATTATTTGTCATTTCATATATCATTAATAAAGCATTGGACGTTTCTTGCATACAAATTTTGCGCTCTCTATTTTTCTTTTCTATTTTTCACTTTATCGAAACAACTATTCTCTTACACACACTCACGTATCGTAATGCAGATCCATATCCACTCTGGATCCCATTGATAACAGCTCTTCTATTTCCAGTTATGACTTCAAAAATCCGATCAACCAAGCCGAAGACGAAGGTGAGGATGATTGTGAGGTGCCTGGAGAACTTGCTAGGCTACTACAGCAGGAAGAGAGGGCCATACAGCCTCATGAAGAGCCGGTTGAGACAGTGAACTTGGGTACTGAGGAAGACAAAAAAGAGGTTAAAATAGGTGCAAATATGGAGCTTAGTATCAAACAGAGGTTGATACAGATATTTCACGACTATGTTGATATCTTCGCCTGGTCCTATGAAGACATGCCTGGTTTGGACACCGATATTGTGGTACATCGCCTGCCGACTAAAGAAGTCTGTCCTCCGGTTAAACATAAGGTTCGTCGTATGTGTTCTGAAATGTCAGAGAAGATCAAGGCAGAAGTCATGAAACAGTTCGACGCAGGATTCTTAGCTGTCACTTCGTATCCATAGTGGGTTGCCAACGTCGTTCCGGTACCTAAGAACGATGGTAAGGTACGGATGTATGTGGATTACAGAGATCTGAACAGGGAAAGCCCCAAGGATGACTTCCCACTTCCTCACATCGACGTTCTGGTCGTAAACACTACGCAACACAAAATCTTCTCCTTCATGGATGGTTTCTCTGGATACAACCAGGTCAAGATGGCTCCTGAAGACATGTAGAAGACAACCTTCGTTACGCAGTGGGGCACCTTATGCTACAAGGTGATGCCTTTTGGGTTGAAAAATGTTGGGGAAACTTATCAGCACGCCATGGTCGCTTTGTTCCATGATATGATTCACCACGAGATCGAAGTCTATGTTGATGACATGATAGCCAGGTCTCAGACTGAGGAAGAGCACCTGGACCATCTCCAAAAGTTGTTCGACAGGTTAAAGATGTATAAACTGAGGTTGAATCCGAACAAATGCACCTTCGGGGTAAGGTCTGGTAAGCTTCCGGGTTTCATTGTCAGCGACAAAGGCATCCAAGTAGATCCTGTAAAGGTAAAAGCTATACAAGAAATGCCAGCTCCTCGTACAGAGAAGGAAGTTAGGGGATTCTTGGGACGCCTGAATTATATCGCCAGGTTCATTTCACATCTGACTGCTACTTGTGAGCCAATCTTCAAGCTTCTGAAGAAAGATCAAGTGGTAAAGTGGAATGATGAATGCATGACCGCTTTTGAAAGAATCAAGGAATACTTTCAAGAACCACCAATTCTGATGCCTCCAGTTGAAGGAAGACCTTTGATATTATACTTGACAGTGCTAGACAATTCAATGGGGTGTGTGATGGGGAAGCATGACGAGTCTGGTCGAAAAGAGCACGCAATGTACTACCTTAGCAAAAAGTTTACCGACTGTGAGACACGATACTCATTGCTCGAGAAAACTTGTTGCGTTTTGGCATGGGCTGCTCGCCGACTGAGATTGTATATGTTGACTCACACTACCTTGTTGATATCAAAGATGGATCCGATCAAGTACATTTTCGAGAAGCCCACACTCTCCGGAAGGATAGCAAGGTGGCAAATGATCTTAACTGAGTACGACATACAATATACAACCCAAAAAGAAATAAAGGGGAGTGTATTGGTTGATCATTTAGCTCATCAGGCCGTGGATGACTACCAGTCCATGAATTTTGAGTTCCCAGATGAGGATATTATGATGGTCACTGACTATGAAGAACTTGGACCAGATGAAGGACCTGAAGAGGGATCCTGATGGTCTATGTATTTTGATGGAGCCTCAAACGCACTGGGTAACGGCATTGGCGCCGTAATCATATCTCCCGAGGGCTGTCATACTCCGTTCACTACCCGATTATGTTTCAATTGCACCAGCAACATGGCGGAGTATGAAGCGTGCATCATGGGCCTTCGAGCTACTATTGACCTAAGGATCAAGTTCTTGAATGTATTCGGGGATTCCGCTTTGGTGATAAGTAAGATCAAAGGCGAGTGGGATACAAAACACCTTAATCTCACTCCTTACAAAGAGTATGTACTGACATTGCTCCCACACTTTGAGGAGGTAACCTTTGAACATTTCCCACGAGAGGAGAATCAGTTAGTGGACGCGCTAGATACCATGTCTTCCATGTTCAAGGTTAGGTGGGACAATGAAGCTCCCCAAGTTACCATTGAGAGGGTGGATGAACCAGCACACTGCTGTGAAATCGATATCGAAGAAGTGGCAGACAAACCCTGGTTTCACGAAGTGAAAAGGTATCTCGAGGCTCAAGAATATCCTGAGGGAGCATCTGTCAATGATAATAAGTTTCTGAGAAGGTTCTCCGTAAAGTTCTTCCTCAGTAATGGAATCCTCTACAAGCGCAACCATGACTCTACTTTACTTCGGTGTGTAGACAAGAGTGAAGCAGAGATGATTATGGAAGATTTACACGAAGGTACCTTTGGTACCCATTCTAGTGGACACACCATGGCTAAAAAGATCCTACGGACAAGATATTATTGGTCCACTATGGAAGCAGACTATTATCAGTATTCCCGAACTTTTCACAAATGCCAGATCTATGCTGATAAAGTGCATGTACCTCAAGTTCCGTTAAACGTCTTGGCGGCTCCCTGACCCTTTGCAATGTGGGGAATTGACATGATCGGAGAGATTAGACCTACCTCTTCCAATGGGCATCGCTTCATCCTAGTGGCCATTGATTACTTCATAAAGTGGGTTGAGGCTTCCTCTTTTGCTACTGTTACCAAGAATGTTATGGTGCGGTTCATCAAGCATAACCTTACCTGTCAGTATGGCTCTCCATAGATAATCATCACAGATAATGGTACAAATCTCAACAATACTATGATCACCGAACTCTGTAAGCAATTCAAGATGCAGCATCATAACTCTTCTCCTTAACGGCCGAATATGAATGGCGCTGTAGAAGCTGCTAATAAGAACATTAAAAAGATCATACAGAAGATGACGGTGACATGTAAAGACTGGCATGAGATGTTACCATTTGCTCTTCATGGTTACCGTACCTCAGCACGGACGTCGACATGGGTAACACCCTACTCTTTGGTATATGGCATGGAGTAAGTCCTACCCATCGAAGTCCAGATACCTTCTCTCAAGATTATGAAGGATACGGGTTTGAACGAAGACGACTGGATCCAAACCCAACTTGATTAGTTAAATCTAATCAATGAAAAGAGACTTACTGCTATCTGCCATGGTCAGACGTATCAAAAGAAAATGATCAAGGCTTTTAACAAGAAAGTTAGACGCCAAGAATATCAAGTTGGGGATCTAGTTATCAAACGCATCATACTACCGCAAGGTGATCCCAGGGGAAAATGGACCCCCACGTACGAAGGGCCATTTGTGGTTAAGAACATTTTCTCGGGAGGAGTTATGATTCTAACCACCATGGATGGTGACGCCTTCCTCACCCTGTCAATGCAGACATAGTGAAAGGATACTTCGCCTAATCAAAGACTCGCTAGGTTGACCGGCCTAGGCAAAAATAAGGGCTTCCCGGCGAACCAAAAGGGTTCGGGCAAAATTAAGGGATGAAAATGAAAAAATCTGTACACCCGGCAAGTCGAAAACCCGAAAGGGCGGCTTGAGCAAAAAAGGGTATCCCGGTGGACTAAAAACCCGAAAGGGCGGTCCAGGAAAAAGTTAGGGATGTGAAGCGTATCACTATGTCTCATTGGATCATCTCGCGACTAGACTTCGGTATCGACTATCAAGTTCGGACGGTGCCAATCAATCTGATCAACTTTCGGCCAAGAAGCAAAGTGATGAGACGCTTGAAGATATAAAGGCAATAGCAGAGTTGGAACCCAATGGGGTTGTTGCATATAGTTCTTTTTCTTTTACATAAATTTGTATAGCTTCTATTTTTTTCCGATGGCGTTCTCTTACTAGAGCGTCATCCTCCTTGTACAAAAATTCCTATTACAGGCCGACTTTAAAAATCAATACCAAATTATTTTCACTTCGAGTTTGTTTTTGTTTTCTGTTTTGTTTTGCAAGAACGTCCAATGACTTATTTTTGATATATGCATTTGAAAATGATTGCTGCTCATAAATACTTACATAAAAAACAAAAGACAATTACTCGTAATTCCAGAAACAGGGGCAAAAACAAGAAGTGCCAAACCCGACGGTTACTCCGCCCAGCATGTGTCGGGATAGACTCAGCTTTGGAGCACAATCATCAATACATACACTCCCCACAGAGTAAAAGTATTCAAAAGCATTGATGTCCGTTTTCCTGAAACAGGATGTAACCTCCCCAGCCAGGGTCCTTCTGAAACCTGACAGCTATATCCCTCAGCTGATTCCCATATTCGCGGGCGAGCCAGTAAAATTCATCCCCCAAGCAGAGTTTATTTTTCTAGATGCAGAGGCTCAATCCCCGACAGAGTTCATCACTTCAGCTACAAAAGTACATTTTCTAACAGCTCTACTATCCAGGCTTTCATATCGAAGTAACCCTACGACCCAGGTTCCTTCTCACAGCCATACTATCCAGGCTTTCATATCGAAGTAACCCTACTATCCACGTTCCTTCTCACAGCCCTACTATCCAGGTTTTCATATTGAAGTAACCCTACGACCCAGGTTCCTTCTCACAGCCCTACTATCCAGGATTTCATATCGAAGTAACCCTACTATCCACGTTCCTTCTCACATCCCTACTATCCAAGCTTTCATATCGAAGTAACCCTACTATCTAAGCTCCTTCTCACAGCCCTACTATCCAGGCTTTCATATCGGAGTAACCCTACGACCCAGGTTCCTTCTCACATCCCTACTATCTAGGCTTTCATATTGAAGTAACCCTACTATCCAGGTTCCTTCTCACAGCCCTACTATCCAAGCTTTCATATCAAAGTAACCCTACGAACCAGGTTCCATCTCACAACCCTACTATCCAGGCTTTCATTTCGAAGTAACCCTACTACCCAAGTTCCTTCTCACAGCCCTACTATCCAGACTTTCATTTCGAAGTAACCCTACTATCCAGGTTCCTTCTCACAGCCCTACTATCCAGGATTTCATTTAGAAGTAACCCTACTATGCAGGTTCCTTCTCACAACCCTACTATCCAAGTTCCTTCTCACAGCCCTACTATCCAGGCTTTCATTTCGAAGTAACCCTACTATTCAGGTTCCTTCTCACAACCCTACTATCCAGGTTCCTTCTCACAGCCCTACTATGTAGGCTTTCACTTCGAAGTAACCCTACTATCCAGGTTCCTTCTCATAACCTTACCATCCAGGTTTCTTTTCTCTTACCTCCAGACGACATATTACAACACGGTAAAACCTGGACCTGGCTAGTTTCGGTCAATTTCACCTTTCCCCAGTAAGTTGCGATGCAGCCTGTACACTGACTAGATATGCAGTTCACCTCCGCTTCCTCAACCAGGAGTTAATTCCCCAATAGAGTAACGGACAACTGAAGCTCCTAAAGTTCTATTTCTCCCAAGACAGATACCAACATTCCTCAGCAGATTTCTCCTCAACGACAGGAGCAGGGACTCTCATCAAAAGAATATCTCATGAAATCAACATCCTCTAGATGGCATCTTTAAGCCCATCTCCGACGATACTCTGTCACATCTTGGATGGCATCTTTAAGCCCATCTCCGACAATTCTCTAGAAACTTCCAAATGGCATCTATAAGCACATTCCTGATATCACAAATCAAGTATCACTTCATGTGAGTGCAAATTTTTGGGCACCCTAGTGTTCAATCATCTTCCACCTTCAAATCACGAAAGGAAGACAAGCCAATCTACATCCTCAGGTTTAAGAAGATTGAACAGGGGAAGTTGTTGTACCCCAAAATTTTCCCTCTCATTTTACTCAATACATACTCCTAGAGATCCTCAATTTGCTCAAGTTTGCCCAAGAGTTGACCAGATAAACTCTCTCCTAAGACAGTGTGTCTCAAATTAGGGTTTCCATTTTCATCAAGATAGGTGAACTCCAAAGACCTCATATTCTCTCCATGGTCCTAATATGTTCTTAAGACCCTCCATGTCAAATTTCAAGCACTGCACAAGAAGTTTGCTCAGTCAACTGCTCAGATGCTTGAGAATCGACTGTATTAGGTCAAAAGTCAATTGTGGCCCACATACAGTAAAACTTCAAGATTTTTGGTCAACATCAACATTTTGAATTAATATCCATCATTTGATTAAGGTTTGATCATGATTCTTCAAGGAATGCCCTAAATTCATCAAAACCCAAAAGTTGCTAAATTAGGGTTTCTCAGGAAAAGTCAACCAAACTTTAACCAAGCATAACTTCCACATACTTTATCAGAAATCTTCCATCCAAGGCTCATTTTGAAGAGGATGCAATTCCCTACAACTCATATTCATCCCAAGAGTTCAAAATATGCACTCATAAACAGATATGAATTTCCACATTATAAGTCCTTCTGAAAAGTCAACAAAAACACTTTTTGGGTCAAAGCTTCTTACATGAACATGGAAGACCCAATTGAAATGAGACAAAAATGGTTGCTTAGGGGACATCCTAAGCTTTCTAAAAAGTCCAAGAAAACCTCTCTAGGGTTAAAATTGGAGGAGCTATGCCTTGTCAAAATTGACCTTTTTTGCAAAATTGGCAAAAGTCAAATATGCTCAAAAGTGCATTTTTTACCAAATGGGCTTAGCATTTCATGATTGCACCTCACTTGTAGCATGGTCCACGACCCAAATGTTCACTCACATATTATTTGCTTCATTATTTATTTTATTTTGATTTTTTATTTATTAAAAATTGAATAAAATCAAATAATTGGTAAATAATATCAAAGATATGTTTTGATATGATTTTTCGACAGGATCTCAATCAAATTATGCTGAGATATCAAGACCAAATCGAATCAAGCATGATTGGTACAAAAATGGGATGATTTGGCTCAATATAGAAGGTTTACATATGGATGAAAAATCAAATCAAATCTTCCAAAATTCCAAAGATATCATTTGTTTTTGCAATCCTAATTCGCTCTAGCATATATAATGAACAAGAACCAAGGATAAAACAAGGTTGGCAGGTGTAAAAAGGCAGAACAAAATTCCAATTTTTCAAAGAAAAGTGCATATCCAATCTTGCTCCACAGGAAAGTTCAAAGCGTTCTAAGGATCAAACGGCATTCCTTGGGAGATTCTGAAGATATCCTAGTCATTTGCAAGGTCTGAAGCATCAAGAAACGCAAGTTGTAACTCACGCGGTTTGCATTTTTTTTCAAAAAACTGATTGTTATAATTCCTGCATCATTAGCATGTTTAATTGGTATATTTGTGATGTTTGAGATGTTTGCAACATGAATGTATGATTCAATTGTATTTTTGATGCCTATATCTAGATCTGCCATTGCTAGGTTTTCTATGTGCATTTTAGGGTTTTTGCATATAGGTAAAATCAGGCCATGAACAAGATACCATGATGATTGTGACATCAAGACCAATTGGATTATGGTCTCCAATTTCATTTATCATGCATTTTATGAGTTTTTGAAGGTGACAGGGCTATAGCTACAGATGCACAACTCTAGGTAAAAGGTATATAGCTAAGACGACGGAGCCTTGGAGAAGAAGAATAGGTGGCAACCAATCAGTGGACCATTTGAAATCTCGCGCGCGTTTCCCACTAACTCATTTATTTTTGTTATATTATATTTTGTTTCAGTATAATGACAACTAAACAAATTGGCCCAGTGGAAGAGCGTGCTAGTGGTAAGCATAAGGACCTGGGTTCGATCCCAGGTCCCAACAATTTACTTTGTATTATTTTGCCTTTGCAGATTCAGTTCATCACACGCTCGAGCGCCTATCATTTGTCGTCACTTCCAACCAACGGATCATAGCTTCTTCAGATCTAATGCTTCAAGCCTGAAGAAGCATGGTGTACCTTCAGGAGAGCGCTACACAGGATCTCACGCAGGCAGGTGGACCAACAGCC
This sequence comes from Vicia faba, assembly GCA_948472305.1. Lineage (NCBI taxonomy): Eukaryota > Viridiplantae > Streptophyta > Magnoliopsida > Fabales > Fabaceae > Vicia > Vicia faba. The sequence continues at coordinate 1,313,489,743 of OX451741.1, read as the reverse complement.
TTGGACCCAACAAATTCAATTCCTCACACCCCCAGATTTGATATTCAACACAGGCCCATTTTCTTTTCTTTATTTATTTCTTTTATTTTAATTATTTTGTTTAATTATTTTTCACCAAATTAATTACTTTTTTGTTAATCATAAAATCAATAAATCACAAAACACCAAAAAAGCATTTTTTTAATAAAATATTTATTTTAATTTAATTAGAAATATAGGTTAATTTAATTTCTTTTTTTCATAATTAAAAGCAATTAGAAATTAGGGTTTTAATTAATGTGCAATTAAATTCTTTTCTCAAATAAAAATGTACAAAAAATATTTTTCTCTCAATTAGGGTTTTAGGTTTTTTTTAAGCGTCCTCGCATTTAATTCGCCGTGCGTTTAATTAATTAATTTCATATTTTTGTAACTGGCAATGGTTTGTAATAGTTAAACTAGGGTTTTCATTTATCGCTTTGTCCCCGATTTTGGTTATGTAATTAATCCATATCCCCGAAGCCTTGTAATAGCTAGGTTTATTTTCTCGCACTTTTAATTTCCGCAATCTTTAACTGTTAGATGCATGGTTAATAGGATTGTATGGAAAGATGTTTGAAAATTAAAACGGTAGCTCACTTAATGTGCAAAGACTAATTAACTGAAAAAATCACGTCCACATATTTCACTCCTATGGTTTGCCTCACTTCGGTTGCCTTCGGTAAAATAGTCATTTAAGCATAGGAGATTTTAGTGGTTGCCCTCTTGTCTAAAAGATCAAATGTCCCATTAGAATGTTGCCTCGGAAAGATCTTAAGACTCTAGGGTTACTACTAAGGTTTCCTACCATTGCTCTGGTGACTGTACTTGTCCCTTTCGAACGTCCCTTACAAACTCTAACGACGGGGCTACCTACTCCTTAATAGTAGGATAGCGTTGTCTAAAGGAAATGAGAACAAACAACCTTTTTTCGAGTAGGTAGAATCTTAAGTACTTGCTCAACAAAACTTTTCACACAAACACCTTTCAAAACAAATTTTCAAAATAAACTTCGTCACACCCTTGAGGACTGATACAAGGGTTATCACGAAGTAAAACTTTTTTCAAAACAAGCACACACAAGCAATTTTAAAAAGATGAGCAAGTACCTAAGAGCCCATGGAAAACCATGGATAGAAAGGGTGCTAACACCTTCCCTTTCGCTAATCTACCCCCCCCCCCCCCCCCCCCCCCCCCCCGTACTCAGAAATATTCTCGAAAAAGGTTTTTCTGTTCTTTTTCCTTTTCCGGATTGGATGAAATAAAAGTCGGTGATAACTCTTGCTTACCTCGACATTTTGCAAACAAAAAACGCAAAACGCAAACCAGTAAAAATAGTTGGTTCTGCCACCATATCACACATACATAAGAGAGAACGGGGTTGTTCCTGTTGAAATACGGACAAGTGTCTGATATCCATGTAAAGCAAAAGGGAGCATTTCATGCCAATTTTTATAAGTAACAACCATCTTCTGGATGATCTTCTTGATATTCTTATTAGCAGCTTCAACAACCCCATTCATCTTCGGCCTGTACAAAGATGAATTGTGATGGACAATCTTGAATTCTTCACAAAGTTCTGCCATCATCTTGTTGTTCAGATTTGAGCCATTGTCGGTGATAATTCTGCTCGGCACACCATACCGACATATGAGATTATTCTTAATGAAGCGCACAACCAATTGCTTAGTAACATTAGCATATGAAGCAGCTTCCACCCATTTGGTGAAGTAATCAATTGCTACCAAGATAAAATGGTGTCCATTTGAAGCTTTGGGTTCTATCATTCCAATCATGTCAATACCCCACATAGAGAAAGGCCATGGGGAGGAAATAACATTGAGAAGTGTCGGAGGCACATGAATTTTATCCGCATAAATCTGGCATTTATGGCACTTCTTTGAATGTCCATTGGCATGAGTTCCAAATGAACCTTCATGAATCTCATGCATCAACATGTCTGCTTCGTGTCTACCCACGCATCTGAGCAAGACCATGTCATAATTTCTCTTGTACAACACATTTTCACTGAGGAAGAAACTTCCATCCAATCTTCTCAATGTCTTTCTATCTTTATTCGAAGCACCAATCGGGTATTCCCGAGTCTGGAGAAAATGATTGATATCATAATACCAATGTTTCTCATCTGCTACCTCTTCTGTTGTAAACACATGAGCAGGCCTATCCATTCGTCGAACTATGATTCGAGGTATATCATTCCAAGTATTCACTTGATACATAGAAGCCAAAGTTTCTAGAGCATCCGCCATATGATTTTCGTCTCTGGGGATGTGATGGAATTCAACTTTATTAAAGAAGGGTAACAATCTTCTAGCATAATCTTTATAAGGGATCAAGTCGGGGTGATGAGTATCCCACTCTCCTTTAATTTGATTTATTACCAAAGTTGAATCGCCATACACTTTAAGAATTTTAATTCTGAGATCAATAGCCTCCTCGAGACCCATGATGCAAGCCTTATATTCTACCATATTATTAGTACAATCAAATGTCAACCTTGCAGTAAAAGGGATGTGTGATCCACGTGGAGTGACAATCATGGCACCAATTCCTTTACCATAAGCATTCACAGCTCCATCAAATATCATGCTCCAGCGAGATTCAGGATTAGGACCTTCCTCAGGAAATGGTTCATCACAATCTTTTACTTTCAGAAATATCACATCCTCATCGGGGAAATCATACATCACAGACTGATAATCATCAACTGGTTGGTGAGCAAGATAATCTGCCAACATGTTGCTTTTAATAGCTTTTTGAGTGCGGTATTCGATGTCATATTCAGATAACAGCATCTTCCATCGGGAAATTCTCCCAGTAAGACCGAGCTTTTCAAAAATGTACTTGATTAGATCCATTTTTGAGATCAACCAAGTAGTGTGATTCAACATATACTACCGCAAACGTTTTCCCGCCCCAGCCAGAGCACAACATGTCTTTTCCAGCATGGAATACCGCGATTCACAATCAGTAAACTTTTTATTAAGATAATAAATGGCATACTCTTTCTTCCTTGTTTCATCTTGTTGTCCCAGAATACAACCCATGGAGTTATCTAACACTGTCAGATACATAATCAATGGTCTTCCTTCAACAGGAAGGAGCAAGATAGGAGGTTCAAGAAGATATTCTTTAATACTTTCAAATGCCCTTTGGCAGTCATCTGTCCATACACAACCTTGATCTTTCTTTAACAACTTAAAGATCGGTTCACACGTTGTAGTCATATGGGAAATGAATCTGGAAATATAATTCAAACGCCCGAGGAACCCTCTGACTTACTTTTCAGTTCTTGGTGCTGGCATATCTTGAATTACTTTTACTTTACCAGGGTCAACTTCAATCCCTCTCTGGCTAACAATGAAACCCAACATTTTCCCTGACTGAACACCAAAGGTACATTTATTTGGATTCAAGCGGAGATGATACTTCCTCAAACGTTGAAACAACTTCAACAAATCTTCTACATGCCCTTCTTCTGTCTGGGATTTAGCAATCATGTCATCAACATATACCTCAATTTCCTTGTGCATCATATCATGGAATAGGGTTGTAGTAGCCCTCTGGTACGTTGCACCAGCGTTCTTCAACCTGAAGGGCATCACTCCGTAAAAGAATGTTCCCCAGGGTGTGATAAACTTTATTTTTTCCATGTCCTCGGGAGCCATCCTTATTTGATTATATCCGGAAAATCCGTCCATGAACGAGAAAACTTTGAATTTTGGTGTGCTATCCACTAACATATCAATGTGTGGCAATGGAAAATCATATTTTGGACTAGCTGTATTTAGATCTCTATAATCTACGGACATGCAAACTTTTCCGTCTTTCTTCGATACTGGGACAATATTGGCAGTCCACTGAGGGTACACTGATGTCACAAGAAAACCGACATTAATCTGCTTTAGAACTTCTTCTTTGATCTTCACTGCCATATCTGGGTGAGTTCTTCGCAACTTCTGTTTGATTGGCAGGCAATCTAGCTTCAGTGGAAAGTGGTGCTCTACAATATCGGTATCTAAACCAGGCATATCTTGGTAAGACCAAGCAAAAATATCCACATACTCTTTCAACATCTCAATTAACATGCTCTTCACATCAGGATGTAGTAATGCTCCAATCTTGACTTCCTTCGGATCTTCTTCTGAACCCAAATTGATTACTTCTAATGGCTCATTATATGGCTGGATGGCATTCTCCTCGCGCTCAAGCAAATGTGAGACCTCTTCCGGAATATCATCATAGTCTTCTTCTTCGGCCCTATACACAGGACATTCAAAGTTGGGAGAGGGTCCAGGGTCATTGTATTCAACGGGTTTTTTAATTAATCTGCACATATGATTTATGATTGCTTTTAGAAACTGACACATATAACAAGTGATCATGCAGATTGTATTTCAGTTATTATTTATTTTGAAAGGTTTTTTCTGATTACCATTTTCCAAGAAAAAGCAGAAAATAAAGACACAATTTGGGAAACAAAGACAACTTTTATTATTGATTTTAAAAATCACAGCAAACAGATAATCCCATACAATATTAATACTTTTCACCTTGGGTAGAGTGAAAGCTTTTCAAAAAGATTAACAAAACAAATTACTTTGAAACATGTATGCAAGAGGGAACATCAATGGTGATCCAGTTCTGAACCCTAACTCCGTGCCTCACATAATTTGGCATTTCTGGCTCCGCTTCATCTTCCATAATGGCATTAATCCAGGAAACAGTTGGATGAAGATAACCCCCGCTATGAAAGATATCTTGATACTTGCCTGCATCATCCTTCGGCTTCATGCTCTTACCCTTATCATTCTTCACATAAAACCCCAAGCCAACTATATTCTTATTTACAGGTGGATCAACAATTTGTCCCTGTACTTCACTATGGCCATTACGTACAACCTGTTGCGCATCCTTAAACGAAGCCATAGAGTTCTCACTTCCTCTTATATTATCAATGGATAAAGCTTAGAACTGGGTTCCAACAACAGCTTCATCCACCTCCACAATGTTGAAAGAGGACAAATGAGATATCAATAATGCATGTTCTCCATTTATAATTACCAGTTTTCCTTCACGTACAAACTTTAACTTCTGGTGTAAAGTCGAAGTGATAGCCCTTTCCTCATGTATCCACGGCCTTCCCAGTAAACAGCTATAAGCGGGTACAATATCCATAACCTGGAAAGTAATCTAAAACAAATGTGGGCCTATATGAATAGGCAAGTCCACCTCACTGATAACAGATTTCCTTGATCCATCAAACGCTTTCACAATAATGCCACTTGGGCGCATGTCGTTCCTTGATATTTCAACTTCATAAATGTGCTCCTTGGTATAACATTCAATACGGATCCATTATTAATCATCACATTGGATAATGAATCATTCCTGCAGTTCATAGAGATGTGGAGGGCCAAATTGTGATTCCTTCCTTCATCGGGCAGTTCATCGTTGCAGAAACTCAGGTTATTACATGAAGTAATGTTCCCTACTACACTGCTGAATTGGTCTACAGGCATATCACTTTCCACAAAAGCTTGGTCCAATACTCTCATCAAAGATTCTCTGTGAGCAGAGGAGTTCATCAATAAAGCCAAAATAGATATTTTTGAAGGAGTCTACAGTAGCTAATCTACAATTTTGTAGTCACTCATCTTGATTATCTTCAAAATATCATCCACCTCTTTTTCTAGCGTAGCTCCACTAGATTCACCCGTAGCCTTCTTGGGTTCAACATTTTCAACAATTTTCTTTCCAATACTAACATCTCCACGAACAAATGGTGCAAATATACGACCATTGCGGGTCACTCTGCTAGTCTCAGCAATATTTTCAACATTAGGCATTGGTTGGATGGGAACTTCCACACCATCCTCTAAGATTGTAGCATTATATTTGTAGGGTACAACCTTGTATGACTTGTAGGGGACAAGACTCGGCAAACTAATCACCAATGGAGTAATAGCTGGCTTGCCATGATATTCAACTTCAAAATGGGTAGGCATACCAAAACAAGGCACAATAACATTTACTCCCTCTTCAACACAATCAGTCTTTACAGAGTCATCTCTAGAAAACATATCTTCATTTGAGGAGAAGAACTCATCTACAGAGGCATACTCATCATCTGACTCCTCTCCAGCCAAACAAACCTCAATTACATCAACTTCATGATAATCATCCCTTTGGCCTGTAACCTTGATAGTTCTATTATCCAACAACAATTGAACACCTTTCCTTACAAATGAACATCCTCGGGAGTCCCGACAGCAAATTCCGCAAGATCCATACTAATGTTCTACCTGACCAGCCATGTGGCAGAAAATAGCATGCAATTGCACAAGATCCTAATTCATATATTCCACATCAAAGATTTTGAACTCTCCAGGACATCCAGAAAGCATGTTTACTTCCTCTTCATACTCTTCCCTAGGCCTGAATATATGGATGAGGCCCTCATCCATCATCTTCTGCAAATCAACCTTTATCTTGTCACAATCCTGTATATCCATATTGCAAATAGCACAACCAGCATGGTCATGCATATAGTAGCTAAATTCACAAAGGTCTGCATGCATTTTCACCAAATCTCCTCTAACCAAATTAATATCAAAAATACAGAAGTCGCCTAGACAACCGGCCACCAGGTTCACAACATTTGCTCCTCCATGCTTTGGTAGAGGATTATCTTACACATTAGGGCCCACATCCTTGAAAGATAGGATACCAGACTTAACCAATTTTTATACTTCAGTCTTCAAAGGATAGCAGTTCTCAACATTGTGCCCTGGCACTCCCTGATGAAAAGCACATATTTGGTCTGCCTTGTAATACCAAGGCAACGGTGATGGTACAGCGAGAGGTGGTCGGGTTTGAACCAACTTCTTCTAAATTAATGTCGGGAGTAATTTTGTATAACTCATAGGAATAGGTTCATAACTCTCCCTTCTCTGATTATACCCTTGGTTGCCCTGATGGGATGGTCTCTGATAAGCAACGGTGGTCAGAGCTACACCAACAACTGGAGTAACTGAGGCGACTTGCTGATGACGCTGATAATTTCTTCTAGGAAGATTAACCCTCCTTTCTTGCATGACAGCGTTTGTATCTCCTTCCTTCTTTTTGGAAAACCCATAGGATGGATTCTTCGCACCTCTGGAAATTTCACTTTTTGTTAAACGACCCTCTCTTATAGCATCTTCTAAGCGGATACCCATGTCTACCATTTCAGTAAAGTCACTTGGCGCACTCGCTACCATCCTCTCATAGTAGAAAGCACCCAGAGTCTTCAAGAAAATCTTAGTCATCTCCTTCTCTTCCATGGGAGGAATCACTTGGGCGGCTACCTCACGCCATCTTTGTGCATATTCTTTGAACGATTCCATGTCTTTCTAGACCATGGACCTGAGTTGATCATGGTCAGGCGCCATGTCCACATTGTATTTGTACTTTCGGATAAATGCTTCTCCAAATTCATTGAAAGTATGAATATTGACGTTGTCCAAACTCATATACCACTTCAGCACAGCACCAGTCAAACTATCCTGAAAAAAGTGAATCAGTAGACGTTGATCATCAGTATGGCTAGACATTCTCCTTACATACATCACAAGATGAGCACGAGGACAAGTGTTTCCCTTGCACTTCTTGAATTTCGGGACCTTAAACTTCACAGGTATCTTGACATTCAGACCAAGCATAAATCATTCACATTCTGCCCGAACAATTCCTTTCCCCTGAGGACCTTCATCTCCCTTTGCATCTTGTCAAACTTCTCTTGAAAATCATCCATTTATCATTGAGACCCAAGTTTTCACTTGGTGGAGGAACAGAACGACACATATCATCATTAGAAAATGGGACCATAATCACCGAAGGAGGTGCAGCAGGAGAAACATGCACCATAGAAGGTGAAGGAGTAACAATAGTCTGAACAACTGGAGTATCTTGAGGACCAAGATTGAAAACTTCAGGCGTAAAGTTCTCTGGCATTCCCCATGGACAACCTTGAGGCATACGATTCTGAACAACAGATGGAGTAGCAGACACAGGAACAACCAGAGCTTCAGTAGTAACCATTGTTTGTTAAGGTTGAACACTCAGTGGCTGATTCTGAGCAGCCACCAGAGATTCCATCAGAGCAGTAAGATTGTCCATGCCGGCCTTCAAAGCAGAAACTTCCTCGCGCAGCTCGTGATTCTCTTGTTCTAAGTTGTCCATCTTCCTTCTGAAATTAGCTCGAGTATTGTAGTGGTGAGACAACTTTCTGAACGAAGTAAAGAAGCTTGGTAAGACACTTGGATATGCATAACAAATGCAAGAAATATGTGCAATATAATGCGTGATATGCAATGCACATGATTTATTTTAATATTTCAAGGGACTTAAATATTTATAGACACATTACAAATATAAAAGTAATAGCACATTTGAAATACTGAAATTTTTTATTATAATAACTTCAAAATGGATTACAAGTTTCAATAATCCCAAGTACAAGATGAAAATAAAGTCTAAAACCCTAAGAAGTAAAGCTGACAGAGATCATTCTATATGCTGGCGATCTGAGCCTGGCAACCTCCTTCCAATCACTTGAATCATGAAATGAGCAACTAGCATCTGACTGGGGCTTAGAGGAAAATAAATCCCCTTGCCTCTCCATGGTCTTTACAACCCGACTCTCAAGAATCTCAATCAAGTCGTCTTTCTCCTTCAAGTCTGCTCTATGGGAAATCTCTAAAGTTTGGCACTTATTCTTCCAAGAATCCTTTTCCTGTTGCATCCTGACCAAAGCAAGTTGTAGCTCTTCCACATCATCCAATAGGGGAGGATTTGTCTTCACAAACAAATCAGGCATAGGTGTTTCCCTAGAATACGGAATCTTCAACTGAATAGCTCTCATTTGGACCCACTGAAGATAAGGCTCCAAAGAAACAGCCCCCCTAGGTCCCAGATCTTTCCTACTCTTACTATGAATGTAATGCCAGGCCTTCGCAATCTTCTCCCTAGCTTCCTTATGGTCTTCTCCCTCCTTCAGAAAGAAACTGCTCAAATGAATATTATTTGGTTTATCCCTCATCAGATAACCAAGTTGTCGTCGTGCAAGAACATGGTTGTAGTGAATTCCTCCCTTTGTACCAAGAAGAGGTACATTGGGGAAGCTACCACAATTGTCGACAATCTCTACATCCTGATAAGCCCGATGATATCAATCAATATCCGAGCGTGTAAGTGCCATAATCTTAGGAGCCCAATGGGATTCCTTCCTGACATCCTAGAAAGCATCAGACTGAGGCATATAAGAAATAAACCACTGGTACATGATAACACACAAATATATGATATTTTTAGCTTGATTTACATAAATTATTTCCCTTATTTTATTTTAATTGTATTATTTTATATAGGTATTACGCGAGTATTCACTTATTTTGCAGATAAATGTTCAGTTAAAGACTTTGGAAGAAATGAAGAAAAAGGGGTGCAAAAATAGCAAAAGGGCCAAAGAATAAAAGAAGAAGAAAGTATAAGCCCATCATAAGGCGTGAGCACGTGGCCCACTAGCATAAGGACCTTGACGATCGTCAAGGCACCTTATCAGTCGTCACGGGCATAATGGACCAAGTGACCAATGTCACTTGGACTTGACGAACGTCACAGGCCCACCTTTTCCTTCTTTGACCATGTAGTCTGCAAATCCAACGGAAGAGGAAAGTTCAAACACCAATCCAACGGCCATCCTATTTTTAAGCTCCACTCAGTTAACACATGAAGGATGTAACCAACTCCGTGGTCCTATTTTTTCTCAAACGAACTTGAAGTGTTCCTATATTTTCTCAAACCTACGTATCGCACAAAGGACTATAAATAGAACAAGGACACAACAAAGGGGGCGAAGCTTGGATATTTTGAGAACTCGTTTTCCTTAAGAATTTTTTCTTTGAGCATTTTTTCCTGCAATTTTCTATTTCCTCTAGCATTTGTTTTCTGTATGATTGTCTTTAATCCTGATTGAAGCAAAGCCTACCAGCTTGTGGAGGAGTGCTTCTAGTCAAGAGTTAGAAGTAATTGTACCCGTATCCAGAATTATTATCCTCGGATTTATTTTTATGAATTGTTATTGCTTTTAATTAATATAATTATGTATATTTTGTTTTGTCTTTGGAATTGTTCTGTGATTTGGTCTGATATTATGCTAGGCTAGAATTCATATACCGGTATGTAAGGTCATATAACCAAGGGATCGAGTGACTCAGTTGGGTAATTTTTACTACAAAACCTTTTTCTGGTCTAAGTTACTATTTTTAATCGATAAATTGTTTTGTTACGAAAGTAAAGAACGGATAGAGGTTAGGGTCAACAAAGCGGAAGTTTGAGATCTTTCAACTAGACAGTAGTAATTAGGCATTGGCTTAAAATACAGCGGAAGCATTTTAAAGTTAATTAAGATTCTATTTCGTTTTCAAAAAGTGTTTTTAACTCCTGGGGGATGGCGGAAGCGTACGTTAGGACTTAACTTCATAGCCTAGATCAATAAAACGACAGTGTGAGACGAGGGCTTTTAAACTAAATAGATTTTACTGAAAGTTGTTTTGAAAATGCAAAGACACCCAACCAGTTGCTAGTTCCCGAGGTCCGACCATTACACACTGGTAGTTTCGCTTACTGATAATTAAAATTAAACTTAATCTAGTACTTTTATTCCCTTTAATCAATTATTCATTAGCCTTAGCTTTACAAAGTGACGATAGATTACGGTAGGTTGACATTGGTCTCTGTGGTTTGACAATATTTTATATTACTTCAATATTTCCGTGCACTAGCGGACGCATCAAGTTGTTGGTGCCATTGCCGGGAACCAACAATCAATATTGTTATTTCGTTGTTGCACTGTATAGACTAAGGAACTCTTGTCCCAATTACTATGTATCACCCAAATTTTTTCTACAAATCCCACTCCGAGTATTTCGAGGAATCACAAGAATCCCATAAATCCGACCTCGAAATACTATTGGAGAATTTCAATGTATCACAAACTCATTCTCACCCGAATTACCTTTCATACTACCAATCCCAAAATTTTGAGGAATCGCAAGAATATTATAATTCCAACCAAACTTATCCTCAACCAAATTTCCCCTACAATCACTACACCCAATATTTCGAGGAGACGCAAGAATCCTATAAATCCGACCTCGAAATATTAATGGAAAATTTTAATGAAATATCTATGATGACAGAGCGCTTTGTGGAAACACAAAATGTGACTCTAACTCACTTTGAAGAATCAGAAGAATCGCATGATTTCAACTTTGAAACATCAATGGAGGATTCTGATGCGACGCTAATTCACTCTAGGTTAGAATCTATGATGAAGCACTTTGTAGAGACACAAATTGTCCAGAACGAAGAGTTTAGAAAACAAAGTCTTCAAAACAGTGAAAACCTTAGGCAATTGACCACTGTGGTTGAGTCGCTCACGACTCACAACATAGCCTTAGAGACTCAAATCTCCCAGCTTGAACAAAACCCTCTAGGACCCTTCCCCTAGGAGAAAATAGATATTGTAACAACCAGTAGTGAAAAACAAATCAAAAATCCTAAAGAGAGTGATAATGAGGTTGAGGAGAGTGATGATGTGGTTGAGGAGAGTTCCGAAGAGAAAAGAGTAAAGATTGAGAAAAATCCTCCAACACCATCTAAAAGGGAGGTTGTAGAAGAGGTAAAGAAGGAAGCACCTATTGTTGTTCCTCATCCCTATACCCCACCGTTTCCTTTCTCGAAAAGTTTTATGGAAGCTCAAGTAGACTCCCAATCTAAAACATATATGGAGGTATTGGAAAATATCCACACTAATGCACCCGTGTTTGAAGTCTTGCATAAAAATAGAAAATTAGAGGACCGTGAAACTAGGGATATAATTACTGTTAAGGGGGTAAGGTTAACCTTTGAGGTGGTGGATGAAATCACTAAGCCCAAACTTGAAAAGTTGATACTTATGATAGATCCAGAACCACCACCACAAGTTCAAAAGAATGAACCACCCCATAGAAGAAAGAAAAGAAAAGGTCAGGGATATGTGAGATGGCTTGATAAGTGGCCATGGAGAACAATGATTACTAAAAGTTCAACCGAGGAGTCACTCTCGAGAGAACCACCACGAGTGCTTGCAATCCTGAGATGTCGAGCTAACGACATTAAACAAGCGATGTGTGGGAGGCAACCCACAAGTTTTTTTATTTATTATTTAATTTCTTTTAAAATCTCTTTATTTTTTATTATTCTGATTATTATTACGATTCTTAGATTATTATCATTTCATATTTTATTTGTTTTCTTTTCTTTATTTACTAATTTTAGTACCGACTCACGGGCACTAACTAGCTAGACTAACTTATGGATAATATCACCTTCGCTACTGGGGCCCAGCAGAGGCGTTATGAGATACTAGCTCAGTGCCAGATGAATTTGACGACTTATGTGCATGATCCCACGTTAATAGTTCTAGGTATTAGGGAGAGTGTTGATTTTTTATTTAACTAGATAGGTTGGGAAGGATTCCTTGCCCATAAGTACCCCACCTATCGAAACCTTACCCTAGAGTTCCTGAGCTCACTCCATTATAAACCTACCTGAGGATTAGGGCGTAGTAGAGGACAAATGTCCTTCAGACTATTCAGCTTTACCCACCATTTCACCGTTCGTCGTCTTGTTGAGCTGCTAGGATTTCCTAGATCCATAGATGCTTACATGGAGACCCAGGAAGACGACTACCTTGATTTCAAGCTAAACCATTTTTGGAGTGATATAGATGGCCAGTACCCTGAGAACCCTGACCGCCTGGATGTGACTGATATCCATAACCCATCCATTAGGTATTTCCACCACATCTTAGCTTTTATCCTGTTCGGAAAACCTATAAACTGTCACTCAGTTTCTAGGGATGAGCTATTTATTATATATTGTGCTTTCCAGTCTAGACCCGTAGTTGGTGCATCATTTATGATTGCCAATATGTTTGCCATAGCCAAGTGTACCCATGGACCTATCTGTGTCGGCGGGCTAGTCACCATGATAGCCGATACATTATCCTTAAGATCATCATTATCACGCCTTACGCCATATGGAAGATACTATACCATGGATATACCATTCTGTTTTAACATTACTCTCATAGGTAACCTAGAACCACCTCACTTTCAGCTTCTAGTGCAAAATGATCCTCTCTACTACTTTACCTTGCCTAGCCCAGAGAACACGAGTGCCCATAACAAGAAAAATTGGTTGTATAACCTCGAGAAGACAGATGAGAATGACCCTGAGAGAGAGGAGAGCGACCCTTCCACACCTCCTGGTTACCATGAGTATACTCCACTAGACGACCCTACACCTTCCCTTGTTACTGAAGTTGTCGATGTTCCAATGGTAGAATATGCACATACTATCGAGACACTGCATTCTGATGTTACTATGCTCCGAGGAGAGCTCACCGATGTTAGAGAAGACATCAGCACACTTCGCCGTGATTTCTTTTATTTCATGGATGTCATCACTGAGCAGTTCGACCATATCTATCAGCTCCACCTCTAGGATACCCACGTGATCGCTAGTTTTGATCTTGTGCCTCCCCAGTGAGGACACTGTTTGTTCTCAGTATGGGGGGGTTACATTATTATTTTGACGCTCATATTTTTCGGATATTTTGTTACAATCGGTTCTAAAATTTCGGATATTTATTTCATTCAATAGTATTTATTTATTTACTTCGTTTCGCATTTCATATTCCTATTTTTCATTTTTGGTTAATTTTTATATTTTTCGTTTTTGGTTAATTTCTATTTTTAGTTAATTTTTAATTCTATTCGATTATCATTCCTCCGATTCTACTCGAAGCATCATATTGATACACCTACACTAATTCCATGAAATATTGATTACAATACTAACACTCGATTGTATGCACTAAATATTATCGAATAGACGTATTATCTATATTTTTTCAATGTATCAATAATAATTCCTATCATATACCCTACAAATTGTGTGTCACTAACTATTCATATAAATATATAAACCATGTAACAATATTTAAACTATATGAATAAATAAAAAATGCTTTAATTTGCACGTCCAATAAGATAACATGCATGCGGTCAGACAACCACAGCACGCGCCTTTGACCCTGACGAACGTCAGGAAGCATATGACGAGCGTCTTTGACCCTGAAGAACGTCAGGAAACGCGTGACGACTGTCAGTCCCTGTCTCTCACGATTCCTTCCCGTGACCGTTTGAACCATTAAACGAAAATTTGACCAAGAACCTCACCCATTCATTTTACTCCCACTACTTCATTATTCTTTAACACCCCACTAAAAACTCCCATTACTCCATTCATCCATAATGTCTATAACCTCCCATATTCAAAATTTCTCATAAACCTCATTCATTTCCCACTCATAAAATCCATCTATTTAAACCCTTCTTTCATTCTTTAGTTTTCACCACTACCACCCACCTTCCTTCCATTCCTTCATCACCATTACATTTTCTTCTTTGTTAAAAACACAATCATGGCCGCCCGAAGGAATCCACCCCGCAGAAGAAACCCACCAAACCAAGAAGAACCCGACATGAGCCATCTCGTGTTCCGGTAAGGGGAAATAGGCGAACTTCAAAGAGAACGATACATAAAATTTTATCATCGAGGTTTGACATCCATAAGATTTATCAACAACAGCTGCTTGCAAGAATTGGGGTTACGAAACAATATGCAAGGCTTGCTCGACAAAGCAGGCCTGAGCTTTATAAGCACGTTGAACACACCAACCTACGAGGCTCTGGCGTTGGAATTCTTGAGTTCTTATGCCTACCACACTCGCGACGATGTTGATGAACACCTAACTGGAGCCGCTCAATTTCGGATGTTCAACCGAGAATACACGCTTAGCCATGAAAATTTGAGCGAAATGTTTCGTTTTCCCCATGGAATGGAAGTGCATACGCACTATGGGAAAGAATAACCGGTGAGGCCAATGTTATTCCTGAAGCACGCAACGCCTCTCACATTCACAACCCAAATATTCACTTCTTACACCGCATTATGGCCAACACAGTTTTTGGAAGGCCAAACAACAACAAGTCAACACTAAGGAGTTGTATGCTCTTCACTGTGCCTTTTCACAAGATCTCCGTCTTAATCCCGTTACATTAATGATGGCCCATATTCAAAACCTTGTCACGAGAGATAGGACTACGCCTTTTTGTATTGGAGGCATTGTCACCACCATCGCAGTTCACCTAAACTGGGGGGAAAGGATTCAACTTCTACCTACGCTACCAGCAGTTTATATGGACATTGATAACTGCAGAGCTGGCCGCCTGATCAAGGTAAGAGAAGTTGGAGGTTACTATCTGATGGTGAAGAATGCAGAAGTTCGTAGCGTCATCTTGCCAAATCACAGTCGTACAAATTTGGGCAATCCTGATAATTGTCTTTACAACCTGAATCCACCCGAACCTGGACTAAATGAGCAAGGAAATCAAGGTGAGGCCAACAATGCTGTTGTTGATGAAATTGAAGAAGAATTAGAGTAGCAAGAGCCCCAACCACGGGACGCCAACAATCCTGCCACCATTGATGCAATTTATGCCGCAATAATGTAGCAGAACCAGCTGTCCACTCAACGCTACCAAAGCCTCGAGACATGCCAAATTAAGATGTTGAATCTCATGCAACAAATGCAGAGAGACCAAAGCGACTATGCTCACAGGCACGATCAAAGTATGCTAGAATTCACCGCAGGAATGATGGAAGATATGCGAGCTTTAACACTTCGTGTCGAAGACTTGCATAACGTTATTTCTCATGGTAATGGAGTCGAATCTTCCAGAAGCGGTGAGCAAGCACATAGAAGAGCAAGGACACATGGCAGGTTTCTAAGGCAAGAGGAGGAAGAATAATTGTCTAGTTTCCACTTCCCTTTTCCATCTTCTGTCAATACATTGAGGACAATGTATGATTCAAGTATGAGGAGGAAGTATTTCCCTTTCCTAGTAATTTTTATTTTCTTTGTAATTTCCCTTCTGTCATTTCTAATTCAATACAAATTTTTTTATCAAGTTATCTATTGAAGCATTTGTGCTGTTTTTCCGATTCCCCTATCTTTTTGAGCCCTATCAAAAAAAATTTAGAGTTTTATGCATAACTTGACTCACTTGACAAGTACATAGGCTGCAAGATCTTTAATAGTTAGGAATTGTGGCAAGACTAAGCAAAATTACTACCGTCTAGACATTCTACAACCCCAGAGTATGATAGACTAGTTCAAGTACCTGTTATTCCAAAACCCTGAGTTTTAGTTTTTGTAGTAACCCTGAGTAGTTTATATTAGCAGTCAACACCGTCTTAAACACAAACTACGTAGGAAGTCGATGAATATAAGTGGATGATCTAATTTATTATTTCAGAAAAATGTTACAAGCTTTAATAAGATAGGTAATACACCAATTAAATTGGGCGATCCTTACCCGATCGTTTAATCCAAAGGATGTAAGCCTTACAAAGTAACATTAAAAATCCTTTGTTAGATGGTTCAGGAGCGTCTGGTACTGAACTTGGTAGGGCAGATTACGGTCTGATCCCCCGCATCTTGCAATTGGATAGAAAAAGGTTGCCACATTACTGTGCCAGAAACCTAAGTGCTAAAAAAGGGATCATAACCACTAACCGGTTGTTCTGCTATGTGCGTGCAAGGATAAAGGGCTTAATGTGATTGCGCTAGAATTAAAGGGACGAAACGAGACAAATACTCGAGGTAAGCTATGATAGCATCTGTAACTAGTTTACTTAAAATGGGATTATCTAGTGTCATTACCGTAGTAATGGAGCATGAATCAAGCTTTCAATTTTTGACAAAAACACAACGCATTCGTATATGAGTTGATTCGAGTCATGTATGTGCATCTGACCATGTTTAGAAAAACATCGTACTGAGCATTTGCTTGAGGACAAGCAAAGTTCAAGTATGGGGGAGTTTGATAACACACAAATATATGATATTTTTTGCTTGATTTGCATAAATTATTTCCCTTATTTTATTTTAATTGTATTATTTTATATAGGTATTACGCGGGTATTCACTTATTTTGCAGATAAATGTTAAGTTAAAGACTTTGGAAGAAATGAAGAAAAAGGGGTGCAAAAATAGAAAAAGGGCCAAAGAATAAAAGAAGAAGAAAGTATAAGCCCATCACAAGGCGTGAGCACGTGGCCCACTAGTATAAGGACCTTGACGATTGTCAAGGCACGCTGCTGGTCGTCACAGGCATAATGGACCAAGTGACCAACGTCACTTGGACTTGACGAACGTCACAGGCCCACCTTTTCCTTCTTTGACCATATAGTCTGCAAATCCAACGGAAGAGGAAAGTTCAAACACCAATCCAACGGACATCCTATTTTTAAGCTCCACTCAGTCAACACATGAAGGATGTAACCAACTCCGTGGTCCTATTTTTCTCAAACGAACTCGAAGTGTTCCTATATTTTATCAAGCCTACGTATCGCACAAAGGACTATAAATAGAACCAGGACACAACAAAGGGGGAGAAGCTTGGATATTTTGAGAATTCATTTTCCTTAAGCATTTTTTCTTTGAGCATTTTTTTCTGCAATTTTCTATTTCCTCTAGCATATGTTTTATGTACGATTGTCTCTATTCCTGATTGAAGCAAAGCCTACCAGCTTGTAGAGGAGTGCTTCTAGTCAAGAGTTAGAAGTAATTGTACCCGTACCCAGAATTATTATCCTCAAGTTTATTTTTATGAATTATTATTGCTTTTAATTAATATAATCATGTTTATTTTGTTTTATCTTTGGAATTGTTCTGTGATTTGGGCTGATATTATGCTAGGCTAGAATATGTATACCGGTATGTAAGGTCACATAACCAAGGGATCGAGTGACTCAGTTGGGTAATTTTTACTACAAAATCTTTTTCTGGTCTAAGTTACTATTTTTAATCGATAAAATGTTTTGTTACGAAAGTAAAGAACGAATAGAGGTTAGGGTCAACAAAGCGGAAGTTTGAGATCTTTCAACTAGACAGTAGTAATTAGGCATTGGCTTAAAATACAGCGGAAGCACTTTAAAGTTAATTAAGATTCTATTTCGTTTTCAAAAAGTGTTTTTAACTCCTGCGGGATGGAGGAAGCGTACGTTAGGACTTAACTGCATAGCCTAGATCAATAAAACGACAGTGTGAGACGAGGGCTTTTAAACTAAATAGATTTTACTGAAAGTTGTTTTGAAAATGCAAAGACACCCAACCGGTTGCTAGTTCCCGAGGTCCAACCATTACATACTAGTAGTTCCGCTTACTGATAATTAAAATTAAACTTAATTTAGTACTTTTATTCCCCTTAATAAATTATTCATTAGCCTTAGCTTTACAAAGTGATGATAGATTACGGCAGGTTGACATTGGTCTCTATGGTTCGACAATATTTTATATTACTTCAATATTTTCGTGCACTTGCAGACGCATCAATACAACAGAGGCGTGCAACAGACAATCATCCCCTATGATAAGAATTCCGAAGATGAATAGAGTAATAAGCATCACCCAACAATGTAGGAACTGGGTTTCCAATCATGAAGATCCTGATAGCATTAACGTCAACAAACTTATCCACATTAGGAAATAAAAATAATCTGTAAGCAAGTAGAGCAAATATGGCCTTAAAAGAGATTGTACTCTTCATCCTGGCAAAGTAACGGGCTTTCTCTGATAAGAACTGACCTGGTAATCCTCTAATCCCTCCTTTAGTAGTCATATGGGCTCCAACCTAAGACTTCCCTAGATGGATCAAGGCAGCAATCTCATGTGGTTTTGGCTCACCCTCCAAACCAGTAAAAGGAACACGATCAGTAACAGGTAAATCCAACAGATAAGAATACTCCTCTAGTGTAGGCATCAACTGATAGTCGGGGAAAGTAAAGCAATGATACATCGGATCATAGAACTGGACCAAGGTCAAGAGAATACCCTCCTTCATCCTAAGCTTCATGAGAGGAATGATGGATCCATACTTCTTCTAAAATTCTACAGAACACTCAATCTCGGGAATTAGACCGATCACCTCATCTATCTTGGGATCTTTGAAACTGTATTTTCCGGTATTTCTTTTTCCAGAATCCATGGTCAAAAGGTACTCTAGATATTCACAAATGGTCAACTTTCAAGTCCCTTGAAATAAAATTTCTTCAAAATATGCTTATGAGTGCATGGATGCATGATGCAACAATCACACACAAGATCACAAACATAGGGTTCATAGGTTCAACGTCACGAGCATGAGTTTGAAGGTACTACCCATATGGTATGGTCTAAAAGTTATCACCTGCCGAACAAGGTTCTAGAGGTTCCCAGAATCTACATCCTTCCTTCGGATATTACCAACTCCCCGATTAACTCAGTAATTAGTAATATTCTCAAGAAAAACTCGTCTGAGCATAGTATCGCGTGACAACTATTTCTGAATTACTCCGACATAGTTTCCGCACTACACCTAAAAGGCCAAGATGGGTTAGGTATTCTACGGTCCTCAGCTTCAGCAGGCTTCCAGGTCAAAAGTAGTATGTCTTCCCGATTACTCGGTAAATGACACTACAGTCAAAGGGGCCTCCACTGAGTGGGGGATCTCATGCCTCCTTTTTTTGGATTACTCCCTCAAAGTTAACATGACTATACCACCCGTCCTATCTTAAAGTTTTCCCAAGTCCGGGTATAGGACTTATAAGTAATCACCAAGCACCCTGAAAACCAGGAAAATCCAGGCAAACATATATACAACATATAATATATAACAAACAATAGCACATATATAGATATAAACAAAGATAGGTTTAACCCACTTAGGTATGAACCAACAATAGGTCAATCTTTCCCTCGTGAAGTCGCCATTTTTTCTTGTAGCGGTAGAAATGTTTAAGACTAAGCCATTGGATTGACTAGACTTATACAAATCAAAATAAAAATTGCCACCGCGCTTTATTGTTTCCAAATGAATGGGAAAAGAGCGAATAACCCAAAAAGAGGGAGGAGATACTAGGTAAGGGGGTTGGTTATGCAAAGGAAAGGTATTAGCACCCTAAACATCTAAGGTACTCCGCAGGAACCTCTTTGAAAAAAATCTGTATATTTTGGCTACAAAATGTTGTATGTAAAATAGATGGTGGAGGTGAGAAAATAAATATATTTTTTTTTATGATTTTTGCACTCGCCGCGGTTGCAAACCTTTGGTGCCTACGTACCACCTTTCATGCAATAGGGGGTCAGGGTACACGTAGTTCACCTTTTAAAAATTTTAAAACACAAATGTGTTGGTTAATTTTATGAGATAAGACATCATCGTCATTGTCTGTGTGGAAAACATACTTACTACCCACAATTATGAGAAAGGAGAATTTGCATCATCTCAAAGTGGAGGATATGGCTTGGATTTTAAAATCAACAATGCCTCACTCAACACCCAAGTGGAAAATATCTCTCTTAACTATATATTGTAGAAGTATAGTTGTTTTCATCACTACAAGGATTGACAAGAGTCTAATCTTTTGAGAAAAGTTTTAAAGTAAAAAGTCAAAGTGGCAAAATGGTTTGAATGAGATTGATGTACTTTTAGTCTTCTCACAAAAATGTCAAGGTATTATTAAGTTGATTAAAGTTTATTTATGAAAAGGTTTTGAAAACGCATGGACCTAAGTCCAAGTTTATTATGAAAGTGGTTCAATTTTCCAAAACAAGAATAGTTTTCAAAAGGAGGAGGGAGATTTTTGAAATTAAAGAAGATGGGAGGAGAAGAAGAGACTTCCTAAAGCATAAGGTAAAAGCTAGGGATAAGAACCATCTAACCAACAAGAAGCCAATACTTGATATTATGAGTCAAGATAAAATTCCCATTCTTTGGATTGAAATCAAACAAGTAAATATACTAGACCTCTTGAGAGAACCAAACTTCAAGTGTATAAAGTCTTCATAAAAATTGGGCAGAGTAATGGCTCTATACGGGTGAATTCTAGATTACAAACAAAGAATGTAATCACAATAACCTGCACACAAAACAAACAAACAACCCAATGTCCTGAGGTAAACCTCAAGAACTCAAGACAAAATATCAATTAAGGTCACAAGGTCTCCAACTTAGGTCAAGGCCTCTAATCCTAAGTCGAAGAAGTCCAATACTCCATAATGCCCAGGATAGTAACCAAATAGTCCAAGTATCATTAAAGCTTTTTTAGGGCTCATGTTGATTATTAGGTGTCTTGAAAAAGAAAAGAAAAGATCAAGTGAGCAAAATAAAAATGACAAGAAAGTAAATGCTCAAGTGAGCAAAATAAAAATGGCATGAAATGTAATGCTTAAAATAAATGGTACATAAAGCATAAAAAATAAAAGCATAAAGTAAAAACAATTTAATAATTAGTGGTTAGTTAGATAAACATCTTGAAACTTGCATTTGGAACTCATTAGAGGATTGGTAGAACCAAAGCCTCCACACAACAAGTTGCATTTGCTTTTTGTCAAGTATATCATCCATTTAGAATTCTCAAAAGTACCATTTAATGATCAACGATATTTAAGTGATCTGCATTGACCAAAAGTGTTGTAGATCCATTAGAGGATTGGTAGAACCAAAGCCTCCACACAATGAATCTCAAGGTTATTGGATCAAAGAGATCAAATTAACATACTTGGGCTTGCAAACATAAGTTTGGGCCACGAATGATCATTTATTTGAATCGGGACAAAATTTCGCGCTATGTTAAGCAATCGTAAGTGGACTTATATAAAAGTCGCACCTATTTTGAGGCCGGTCAATAGCAATTTATGCATCATTTGTTTTGAGACATGATATAGAGATCATGCTCCAATAACACTTAGTGCAATAAGAAGGGAATGAGATGAAGAGGGGTGGGAAAGAATATACAAACCATATTTCCATTAAAATTTAATCAAACTATTATTAAAATCACTCATCCATTTTTGTGGAGTTAGACTCAATACCATGGATCCAATGATGTTAATAAAGTTCATGATCAAAAATTTAACCCAAGATCAGCCAGAAAATAATCACAAAATAATATTACATTTAATATATATATATATATATATATATATATATATATATATATATATATATATATATATATATATATATATATATATATATATATATATATAAAGGTTTTAAAATGTTTTAAAATAAAAATAAAAGAGAAAAATATCAACTATGTTCAAATTAATCAAGAAATATTAAGCAAGACCATAGAAAAATCAGAAATGAACTCAAATATTTTAATAAAATTTTTGGTAATTTTTTAAAATCAGAAACTATTTTTAAAATTAAAAGAAATGAGTAAAATAAACCAAAAATTATATAAAAAAATACCAAAGTCAAAAATAAAAAATAAATGAGATCACCAATATTTGTCACAGTATCATTGGATCATTCCATAATTTTTTCAGAATTTAAAAATGCATAAAAGTATTTTTATACATTTAAAATAATTCAAATAAAGTTAAAATTTAAAAAAAATATCAAAACACAAAATAAAATTGTGAAAAAATAGAAATCAGAAAGAGAAAAATCAAAAATATGTTTCATAATTTTTTTCAGATTTTTTGGACTTAAAATGAATTTTCTATGATTTTTTGAAATTTAAAACAACTAAATATAAAAATCATAAAATAAAATAAAAACCAAAAAGATGTGGACCAATGGATGAGAGTCAAAACGCGTTAGTAATCAAATTCAAGGGATCTGGCGCGTTGTGCATATCATGGTCATTACTAAATATCACACCGGATCCAACATTTTTAAAATAAAATAACTTAAAATGTGGCGCGTTGGGTGGAGTCTGACTCACAAAAGTAATCAGATCCAAGGGCTCCTGAGGCACACGCATGGTAAGGCAAGCATATTGTATCCATTTCAAAAAAATAACGTGGCCTCATGTCATTGGTTGAAGACGGACATGTCATCATCTTCAACCTCCAGCCGTCCCCAAATTGAATCTTTCAAACTGTAAAATTAGCAAACCAGATCGGTACCATTAGATTCGTCTCTTCAAGACGATTCTAATGGTACCATCGCGCCAAATTTATATAAATTATGCAAGGTTGTGTTTGAAGAAAACCATAAAAAATAGCGAGCACAAAAATCTGGGATATCTCACTCAATTCTCAATCAAATTGCAAACTATAAAGAGCACGAGGATCAGAAGAATACAAGGAGTGGATTAGTCTTTTATTTGAATCAATTTGGTCAAGAATTCTACCTGAATAAAGTAGTGAGAAGTTGCTCTGAAACTGGACTTCTACAGATCAATATAGGTCACAATTCTTGAAAGTAACCATATGGTTAGCTTCAGAGAAGTTCAATGAAGCTAACTGAATGGAGCTTTTGGTGTTTGAAGGTGAGAATTTAAGAAATCATAATTTCAAATTCAGAGTTCGTGTGGGATCTAAACAGGGGTCAATTGGCTATCAAAAGCTTGCTAAAATGAGTGAGTGATGATCCTTATTTATAGCTGATCATGATGCAAGGCTCAAGCGTGTGAATTGGAGGCAAAATCAGTGAAATCGTGTGGACCTGCTAAGTGTGAAAAGTGTGACTTCACATGGCTCAAAACGCAGCAAAATGAATGGTTTAAGGGTCTTTTCTTATTATGGCAAGTTCCTAAACATGATTAGACACGAAATTGATCTTTAAACAGGCTTGTAATTGGATTTAAACCAATTTTCAAATCTAAATGAACTTGGAATTTCCATTTTATGATGCTACTTTCATAACCATGGTGCCAACAATGTAGGGCACCATATGATGTGATTTTTGAAGCATTTGAAAGATAAAGTCACAAACTTTACAATGTGCAAGGAGTGAGATCAATTGGATTTTGAGCAAGAAGTTGAGTTGAGTCAGAGTTGGAAGAAAAGGGTTGACTTTCCATACTTAGAAATATTTCAAGTTTTTTCTTCAAAAGTGACCTATATAATGTTTTACATCAAAACATGGCCTTCCACTTGGAATTTTCTCTTGACCAAAAAAGATGGCATGAAATATACCTCTTTAATGACATTTTGAAACTTGAACCATTCAAAATATCCAAAAATTGAGAGAGTTATGAATTGTTGAATTTGGAAACAAATCATGTAATGACTTATAATCTTTTGTATCCTTAGGGCATCTTCCATCCATTTTCTCACTTTGAATATAAAAGAAGGAATAAAATTCACATACTCAAGATCATTGTGGAAAAGTAGTGGGCTCAAGGTGATAAAAATTGACCAAGTTATGATCATTTGAAGTCACACATGGGAAATTGGGGATTCATCTAGAGGACTTGTAATCTTTCTTCATCATCAAGTTTCTTTCACATGAAAACTCCTTGAAACTTTTGAAGTGATTTATTAATAACCCTTTGAAGAGAATGATTTTTTTGTAATCACTCAAAAATACCAAAAGATGAGCAAGATATACTTCTTTGAAGTTCAAAACCCTAGCTCCTAGATCAAGAAAATGCTTTGAGGAACTTTGACAATTTTGAACAAACTTATTGTACCAACACTTTTGCTTTGTAAATAGAAGTTGACGAGGATGGTAATGAGAACTCATAGCCACCAGAACCACTTCCATATCTTGAGAATTGATAGAAATATGCACTTGTGACCAATGGGAACAAAGCCTTGTACAAACATGACAACTTCTTCAATCAACCCCTTGTACCTTTAAATCAATCTTGATAACTTTGAAATATGGTGAATTAAGATAAACCTTTACATGCCATTTCTTCCAACGTAACTTCAATGATGAGGTTTGAACTTCTAAAGCTTTATTGACTAGGGCGTGGAAATAAACTCATGAACCCATGGATCAACTTGCTAAGACACATTGCCTTTACCTACATTATTAACAAGTAAGCCAAACCAACATTGCATTTTATTAATTAAAAGGAAAATCAAAACAAAACATGCATGATCACAAAAGAAAAAAAAGTCAAGGTGCTTGGTGATTCCTCAAAGAGCAAAGCTAGAGATAGGGAGGAGAACCAAAAGCCCTAATGTGATCTTGTTGTGATTTAATCAATATGGTATGATGAAGGGATCTTAGGGGCAAAATTTGGGGTACAACACAATGGTACACAAAAGATCCTGAGAAAAATATTATGGTTGAATCTAATTCTAAAACCTCTGGTCCTACGTTGAGAGATGTTCCATTTGATTATAGTGCATCTGAAAAGAATACATATATGTCTAAACCTCCAAAATTCAGTGAAAATTTTGTTGAGTCTTGATGAGTGCCAATTATGACTACTTTTCCACATGAAAACTTGGCCTTTTTAAGTTCCATTTTATGTTTTTGATCAATTATTTCCCCATGTTTGCTTGAATGTATCTTTTATATATTTATTTGTGGTAATTTTAATTTGAGTGTTAAGTGTGTAGAAAAACCTTAGAAGAATCCAATAAAGAAGGCATAATCCAAGGAAGAAGAAATCAAAGCCAAATAAAGAAATTTGCGCATGTTCATCGGGAGAGTTATGGGTAAGGTTTGAGCGAGCTCGCCGGGGGAGACCAAGGTGAGGAAGAAGTGAAACAAGTCGGTAGCTTCTCAGTGGCATATAGAGGTATGGTCGTCGGGCGAGGTTGAAGCTTTTAGGTCGTCAACGAGGTTTTGGTCGCTGGGTGAAGTTAGATATTTTCCTAGGGCTGTTTGAGTGTTGTGCGTTGGCTGATGTGAAGCAAAATGGACATTTGTCGGGCGGAGCTTTTGGCCGCTGGACGAATTTAGCTGAGCAGAGTTTGTATAAATAGGTTCAAAATAGATTTTTGTAGAGACCTACCATATCTTATATATATTTTTTTCCCTATATACCATTTTGGAGAGGGGTGAAGTTGAGAAAAAAATGGATTAGGTGCTTCTTAAAGATCAGGAGATGAGTTCGTATTAATTGTTGGGAAATCACGATTGATGCATGTTCATCTTCATTATTCTCTTTGTATCGATCTACCATGAGTATATAAATCCCTTTCTTGTTGGGATTGGATGTAAGTTTACTGTAATAATATGTATTTTTCTTGATCATGGTGTTGTGTGAAATCTATTTATGAATCTATATCAATGTTATCTTTGTTTTCATGTTATTCTTAAGATTTGAATTGATGTTGAGAAAATAAGTGTTGTACCCCAAAATTTTCCCTCCCATTTATCTCAAAAAAACATTCTCCTAGGGTTCTCAATTGCTCAAGATTACTCAAGGAATTGATCAGACAAATTCTCCTCCTAAGCAATGGGTCCACAACTAGGGTTTTGTGTTTCGCAAGGAAGCTTGGGTTTCAAAGGTCTCAAGTGGTTTTCATGGTTCTCCATAGGTCTTCAATAATAAGAAACCCAGGGGGGTGTATTGCTGAATTGTCTGGGCCCATTCTTTGTTCAGCCCACTCCATGCGTGAGATCCAGTGCTGGTCATGCCTGTAGATGCACCATGGTATTTCCTTGATTGAGCTTTGGATTTGGATTAGTGATGATCCAATGGCTGGATGTTTGGATGCATGGTAGGCGCCTGGAACGTATGTGCATAGAATCTACATGTAAATGTTAAGAAAATAGAGAAAATGCTGGGACCTGGGATCGAACCCAGGTCCTTTTACTTTCAAACATACACCCTTGCCATCTGCGCTGCGTGGATTAGTTGTCAACATAATGACCATAATAAATAATATATAAAACAAAAGTGGGTAACTGAAACGAAAAAACGCGCATGTAATTATTCAGATGGACCAATAATAGTTAGCCACGCTATCATCCTCTTCCCCGTCCGTCGTTTTAGACCAATTACTTTTACCTACAGACTAAACTCCATAGCTATAACCCTGTAAGTTTCAAAAATTCACAAGACGCATGATAAATTAATTCTAGCTATATAGATCAATTAATTTTGATCTCAAGAGAATCATGGTGTTATTTTCTTGGCCCAATTTAACCTGTATAGAGAAACCCTAAAACGGAAAAGCAAACCCTAACAATGGTGATCATCAATATACGCATCAAAATGCAAAATTAATTAAACCAAAACATCCCAAATGATGATACAAACATAATGCTATGCTTAAAAGTGATTAATCATGCGTAAATTGTAAAATCAAGTTCAAGATGGTATGTGTAAATTGTGGGTTTGTAAGTCGTGTTTCTGGGCTTGTGGGGGCTTGCAAACGATCGTGTTAGCTTTAGGAGATGTCCAGGAATCGATTAGAAGCTTTGAATGGCCTTGAATCGTCCCCTAGAGTAGAAACCGATCCACCACTTTCTTGCAAAATTTTGAGTTTTGTTTTGTGCTCTCACGACCTGCAATCCTTTTCCTTTTGGCTTGGGCATGTCCTATATATGTAGTAGAACTGATTAGGTTAACAGAAACAAATTAAATTTTTGTGAATCATGGAATTTGGATTTGATTTTGCTCTAGTATTATATCTTTCCAAAACAAGCATAATCATGTCAATTTTTCTTCAATCATCCCTTGCACGATTTGATATGATATGCATGCCTAATTGGATTTGATTCCTACAAAAAATCATATCAAAAATCAATCTTTTATATTTTTTGCAATTTATTTGATTTAATCTAACTTTTAATAAATAAAAATAAATAAATAAGCAAATAATATATGGAGGCTGATTTGGGTCGTGGACCATGTCACAAACAAGATACAATCATGAAATGCTAGGCCCATTTGACAAAAAATGCACTTTTGAGCACATTTGACTTTTGGCAATTTTGCAAAAATGGTCAACTTTGACAAGGAATATCTCCTCCAATTTTAACCCTAGAGAGATGTTCTTGGACTTTTTAGAAATCTTAGGATGTCCCCTAAACAAACCTTTTGGTTTCATCTCAATTGGGTCTTCCATGTTCATGTAAGAAGTTTTTACCCAAAAGGTGTTTTTGTTGACTTTTCAAAAGGACCTATAATGTAGAAATTAATATCTTTTGATGAGAGCATATTTTGAACTTGTGGGATGAAGATGAATTGTAGGGAATTGTATCCTCTTCAAAATGAGCCTTGGGTGGAAAGTTTCTGATAAAGTATGAAGAAGTTATGCTTGGTCAAAGTTTGGTTGACTTTTCTTGAGAAACCTAATTTAGCAACTTTTGGGTTTTGATGAATTTGGGGGAATTCCTTGAGGAATAATAATCAACCCTTGATCAAATGATGGATATCTCTTCAAAATGTTAATGTTGACCAAAAATCTTGAATTTTGACTGTATGTGGGCCACAGTTGACTTTTGACCTAATACAATTGATTTTCAGGCATCTGGGCAATTGACTGAGCAAACTTCTTGTGCAAGGCATGAAACTTGACATGGATGATCTTGAGAACATATTAGGACCATGGAAAGCATTTGGGACCTTTAGAGTTCCCACACCCTGATGAAAATGGAAACCCTAATTTGAGGCTTGTTGCCTTAGGAGGAGGATTTGTCTGGTCAATCCTTAGTCATCCTTGAGCAATTGAGGACCTCTAGAGGCATGTCTTGAGTGAAATGAGAGGGGAAATTTTGGGGTACAACAAAGGGTATCTACAGAGGTTCATACGAGCTTGGGGCATGGTAAACAAATCTGATGTCAAGACTTTGGGGCCAAAGGCTTCCATTCCTATGGAACCTTATCTCCAATGGGTACGAGCTCGTGCTCAGAAACTGATGATGCCATATATAGCTGTCTTACCAGTGATTGTGGAGCCCATTACTGAAGGGGATATTCCCTACACGGTTCTTCATCCAGATATTCCCACTGATCTTGAAGAATTACAGAGGTCCTGGATTCAGTTGAAGAAGGAGTAGGATACTTATAGGGACCAGTTCTATGCCCAGGAGAAGAAAGTTTTAGAGCTCACAAATCAGCTTCATGAGGAAAGAAGCCTTAATGTCTATCTCGGCACAAAGAGGAAGCAGCCATGGGAAACTTGATCTTTTTTAATTTTTAGAATTTTCAATTGTAACGCCTAAAAGGCAATTGTATTTTGAATTCTAATAATAAAATCTTTGTTTCATTTTGGGTTTGTAAATTTAAATTTCTCAAAGTCCTTGAAATAATTTCATACACATATCATCCATGACATTGCATAAACAGGTTTCATAACAGGTTTCTCATCGTTTTCGCTGTTTATTTCAGCAATAATGACTTCTGAACAAAGTATCAAGGATCTCCAGGCACAAAATGCCCAATTTCAGCAAATGTTTGTAGCTTTGGCTAAAGGGCAGTAAGATCTGAAGGCCCTTATTCTGAAAGAAAAAAAGAAGAAGGTAGAGAAGACTGTTGGTGTCCTGAATCTGGGTAGAA
Organism: Vicia faba; assembly: GCA_948472305.1. NCBI lineage: Eukaryota > Viridiplantae > Streptophyta > Magnoliopsida > Fabales > Fabaceae > Vicia > Vicia faba. The sequence continues at coordinate 1,313,460,295 of OX451741.1, read as the reverse complement.
GATTCAAGGGACCGTTGAAGCAACCGGTTGATCTGACCTCCTCATCCAAAGAAGGGGAGAATCAAGAGGGAGAAACAAGGGAGGAGGACCCTAGCCCAGAGGTTTCTGATAATGACACTGATTACAATGATGAACAATATCCTCCCGCTGAGGATAGATACAAACAGTTAGAGGATCATCTGAGCACAATGGAGGTCCAAAGAATACCAGGGCTGGATTTTGAAGAGCTGGGTTTGGTATCTGGGGTAGTCATCCCACAGAAGTTCAAGGCTCTGGTGTTTGCAAAGTATGATGGGGTTTCTTGTCCCAAGCTTCATCTCTATTCTTATGTGAGGAAGATTCAGCCTCACACTACTGATAGGAACTTGTGGGTCTATTTCTTTCAGGATAGTCTATCTGGGACTCAGCTCGAGTGGTTCTATCAGTTGGAGGGAACCAATGTCCACAACTGGGAAGATCTGGCTGCTGCTTTTTATAAGCAGTATCAATATAAAGATGACCTTGCTCCCACCCGTACTCAACTCTGGAGTATGTCCATGGGTGCAAGCGAAGGTTTTAAGGACTATGCACAAAAGTGGAGAGATCTGACAGGGAGAGTCCAACCCCCTTTGTCTGATAGGCAGTTGGTGGACATGTTTCTTAGTACGCTATCTGGTCCGTTCTTAAATCACTTGATTGGTAGAACCTCAGTTGGCTTCACTGAGCTGATATTGACTGGAGAAAGGGTAGAAGCTGGGATCCGAAGTGGCAAGATCTAGAAAGACAACTCTTCAAGTACAGTGAAGAAGCCATTCATGGGTAAGAAGGAGGTCAATGCTGTTTACAATCCCAGAAGTCAGAATAGAACCAAGCATCGTCCAGCGGTAGGAGCTGTAATGATTTCTAAGTCTGAACCCACCCAACAAAGGAGCAATCAACCGAGGACAGAAAGGCCGATAAGACAGTAGACCCAGATAAACATGACTCTGTTTCAAATCTTGCCACAGTTATTGAAGACAAATCTGATAACCTTGAAGGAGGTTCCAAAGAACCCCAATACCATATCTCCTCGTTATAATCCAAACGCTCAGTGTGCTTACCATTCTAAGAGTCCAGGCCATAATACAAATGACTATTGGGCTCTGAGGAATAAGATACAGGACCTAATCGAAGCCAAGGAGATTGAGTTTGATGCTTCAGAGAAGCCCAACATTATAATTGCACCCATGCCCAAGCATGGCTCAAGAATCAATGCTATTGAGGTTATCTCCTCTACGGAGGATGCTGATGATGAGGATTCTGATATTGACAGTTGGATCTACCCTACTAACAACGATGGACCTAGTAACTGGATGGCCAAAGATTTTGTGCCGATTTCTTTTGTTTAGCAGTAATTGTCTTACTTGTTTTTCGAATTTGTAATAAACAATATAAACTCTATGGCCTTGTGTCTCACCCGAGGCACAATGGTTTATTTGTGAGGGTCATTATATGTCATTATCATATGTCATCAATATAACATTGGACATTTCTTGCATACAAATGTTGCGCTCTCTATTTTTCTTTTTTGCTTTTCACTTTATCAATACAGCTATGCTCTTACACACACTCACATATCAAACTGCAGATCCATATCCACTCTAGATCCCATTAATAACAGTTATGATATTTCCAGTTATAACTTTGAAAATCCGATCAACCAAGCCGAGGAAAAAGGTGAGGAAGATTTTGAGGTGCCTGGAGAACTTGCTATATTGTTACAACAAGAAGAGAGGGCTATATAACCTCATGAAGAGCTAGTTGAGACGATAAACTTGGGCACAGAGGTAGACAGAAAAGAAGTCAAGATCGGCACAAATCTGGAGATGAATGTCAAACAGCGGTTGATACAGATGTTGCACGATTATGTTGAGATCTTTGCCTGGTCATATGAAGACATGCTCGGTTTAGACACTGATATTGTGGTACATCGTCTTCTGACTAAAGAAGATTATCCTCCGGTTAAACAAAAGGTCCGCTGTATGCGCCTTGAAATGTCACAGAAGATTAAAGCAGAGGTTATGAAACAATTCAACGCTGGGTTCCTAGTTGTCGCATCTTATCCGCAGTGGGTTGCTAATGTGGTCCCGATACCTAATAAGGATGGTAAGGTACGGATGTGTGTGGGCTACAGAGACCTGAACAGGGAAAGCCCCAAGGATGACTTCCCGCTTCCCCATATTGATGTTCTGGTTGACAACACCGCACAACATAAAATCTTTTCCTTCATGGATGGTTTCTCTGGCTATAACCAGATTAAGATGGCTCCTGAAGACATGGAGAAGACAACCTTTGTCACACAGTGGGGCACTTTCTGTTACAAGGTGATGCCTTTCGGATTAAAGAATGCTGGGGCAACTTATCAGCGAGCCATGGTAGATTTGTTCCACGATATTATTCACCATGAGATAGAGGTTTACGTTGATGACTTGATAGCCAGGTCTCAAACCGAGGAAGAACACCTTGATCATCTACAAAAGCTGTTTGACAGGTTGAAGACATATAAGTTGAGGTTAAATCCGAATAAGTGCACCTTCGGGGTAAGGTCTAGTAAAGTTCCAAGGTTCATTGTCAGTGACAAAGGTATTCAGGTAGACCCTGCAAAGGTGAAGGCCATACAATAGATGCCAACTCCCCATACTGAGAAGGAGGTTATAGGTTTCTTAGGACGCCTAAATTATATCGTCGAGTTCATTTCACATTTGACTGCTACTTGTGAGCCAATCTTCAAGCTCCTGAAGAAAGATCAAGTGGTAAAGTGGAATGACGAATGCCAGACCTCTTTCGAAAGAATCAAGGAATACCTTCAAGAACCACCAATTATGATGCCTCCAATTGAAGGAAGACCCTTGATATTGTACTTAACGGTTCTAGACAATTCAATGGGGTGTGTGTTGGGGCAGCATGGCGAGTCTAGTCGAAAAGAGCATGCAATATACTACCTTAACAAAAAGTTTACCGACTGTGAAACACGATACTCACTGCTCAAGAAAACTTGCTGCACTTTGGCATGGGCTACTAGCCGACTAAGACAGTATATGTTGACCCACACTACTTTGTTGATATCTAAGATGGATCCAATCAAGTACATCTTCGAGAAGCCCCCTCTCTCCAGAAGAATAGCAAGATGGCAGATGATCTTAACCGAATACGATATCCAATATACAACCCAGAAAGCAATCAAGGGAAGTGTATTGGCTGATCATTTGGCTCATCAGGCCGTGGATGACTACCAGTCCATGAATTTTGAGTTCCCGGACGAGAATATTATGCTAGTGACTGACTACGAAGAACCTGGACTGGATGAAGGACCTGAAGAAGGATCCCGATGGACTATGGTTTTTGACGAAGCTTCGAACATACTCGATAATGGCATTAGCATTGTAATCATATCTCCGGAAGGCTGCCATACTCCTTTCACCGCCCGACTATACTTCAATTGTACTAACAACATGGCGGAGTATGAAGCATGCATCATGGGTCTCAAAGCTGCTATCGACCTAAGGATCAAATTCTTGAGCATCTTTGGGGATTCAACCTTGGTGATAAATCAGATCAAAGGAGAGTGGGATACGAAGCACCCGAATCTCATCCCCTACAAAGAGCACGTGCTGAAATTGCTCCCACACTTTGAGGAGGTAACCTTTGAACATTTCCCACGAGAGGAGAATTAGTTAGCGGACGTGCTAGCTACCATGTCTTCTATGTTCAAGGTCAGGTGGGACAATGAAGCTCCCCGGATCACCATTGAGAGGTTGGATGAACCAGCGTACTACTGTGAAATTGATACTGAAGAGGTAGCAGACAAACCTTGGATTCACGAAGTAAAAGGGTATCTTGAGGCTCAAGAGTATCCTGAGGGGGCGTCTGTCAATGATAAGAAGTTTCTGAGAAGGTTCGCCGCTAAATTTTTCCTCAGTAATGGAATCCTCTACAAGCGCAACCATGACTCTACCTTACTGCGGTGTGTAGACAAGAGCAAAGCGGAGAGGATTATGACAGATCTACACAAAGGTACCTTCAGAATCCATTCAAGTGGACATACCATGGCTAAGAAGATCCTACGGGCAGGATACTATTGGTCCACTATGGAAGCAGATTGTTATCAGCACTCCCGAACTTGTCATAAATGCCAGATCTATGGTTATAAGGTGCATGTGCCTCCAGTTCCCTTGAACGTCTTGACATCTACTTGGCCCTTTGCAATGTGGGGAATTGACATGATCAGAGAGATTAGACATACCGCTTCCAACGGGCATCACTTCATCTTGGTGGCCATTGATTACTTCACGAAGTGGGTTGAAGCTGCCTCCTTTGCTACCGTTACCAATAATGTTGTGGCGCGGTTTATCAAGCATAACCTGGTTTATCGTTACGGTGTCCCCGAAAGAATCATCATAGATAATTGTACGAATATCAATAACACGATGATCACTGAACTCTGTAAACAGTTCAAGATCCAGCATCATAATTCTTCCCTTTACCGGCCAAAGATGAATGGCACTGTGGAGGCTGCCAACAAGAACATTAAGAAGATCATACAGAAGATGACGGTGACATACAAAGACTGGCATGAGATGTTACCATTTGCTCTTCATGGGTACCACACCTCCGCGCGAACATCGACATGGGCAACACCCTACTCTCTAGTATATGGCATGGAGGATATCCTGCCTATTGAGGTACAAATCCCTTCTCTCATAATTATGAAGGATATGGGTTTGAACGAAGACGACTGGATCCAGACTCGACTTGATCAACTGAATCTGATCGATAAGAAGAGACTTACTGCTGTCTTTCATGATCAAATGTATCAAAAATGGATGATCAAGGCTTTCAACAAGAAAGTCAGACGCCAAGAGTATCAAGTCGGGGATCTAGTGATCAAACACATCATACTGCCGCAAGGTGGTCCCAGGGGAAAATGGACTCCCACATACGAAGGGCCATTTGTGATCAAAAACATTTTCTCAGGTGGAGCCATGATTCTGACCACCATGGACGGTGACGACCTTCCTCACCCTGTCAATGCGGACATAGTGAAAAGATACTACGCATGATTAAAGACCCGCTAGGTTTACTGGCCTAGGTAAAAATAAGGGCTTCCCGGTGAACCAAAAGGGTTCGGGCAAAAATTAGGGATGAAAACGAGAAAAAAAATTTGTACACCCGGCAAGTCAAAAACCTGAAAAGGTGACTTAGGCAAAAAAGGGTATCCCGGTGGACTGAAAACCCGAAAGGGCAGTCCAAGCAAAAGTTAGGGAATTAAAGCGTATTACTATGCCCAATTGGATCACCTTGCGATCAGACCTCAGTATCAACTGTCAAGCTCGAACGACACTAATCAATCTAGTCAGCTTCGGACAAGCAGCAAAGTGATGAGACGCTCGAAGACATAGCGACAATAGCATAATTGAAACTCAATGGGATTATTACACATAGCTGTTTTCTTCTCTTTGTACACAATTTTTGTATATTTTTCATTTTCACGGCGGCATTCTCTTACTAGAGCGTCAGCTTCCTTGTACAAAAACGCCTGTTATAGGCCAACTTCAAGAAATTAATACAAGTCATTTTCACAAAATCATTTATTTTTCTTTTTTCTGTTTTGTTTCGCAAAAACATCCAATGATTTATTCTTAACATATGCATTTGAATATAATCACTATTCACAAATATCTACATAGGAAACAGAAAGACAATTGCTCGTAACTTAAGAAACAGGGGCAAAAAAAATCATGTCAAGCCCGACAGTTACTCTGTTTAACAGGTATAGGGGCAGAGACAGTTTTGGAACAAGGTCATCTCAGCATACGACCCCATGACATCTACACTCTCCATAGAGTAGAGGCAAATAAAGCTTTATCCTCGGTTTCCCCAAATATGAGTTACTTTCCCCAGCCAATTTCCTTCAGAAAACTGATATCTATGTTCCCCAGCCGAATTTTATAATCGCAAGCGGTTCATAAAGTTGTCTCCCAAGCAGAGTTTATTTCTCTGAATACAGAAGCTCAATCCCCAACAGAGTTTATTCCTCCAGCTACGGAAGTTCATCCCCCAACGAAGTTTATTTCTCCGAATCAGCAAAATCTTCCAGCAAAGCATCTCCTCTCTCAAACAGAGTTATTCCCCCGCAAAGTTATTCTCAAGCAGAGTCTCTCCCCAGCAGAATATTCACAAACAGAAAGGAGTAAACCACGGCATAGTCATCTCCATTCACCATCCCCAGTGGAAGTAGAAGAACCACTTTTTCTACAACGGTCAAGAATTCAATTTCCAATACTCTCCAGCAGCAGTCAAGGATTTACTTTCCCAAACTCGGATATGTCACAATAGCATTTCATACATCATGACGTCCTCATACATATTGCATACAGCATAATCTCATTTATTTTGAGAACATCATCACATAATGCATTTCATGCATCGCATATAATTAATCTTGTACCTTTTCAGGAAAGATGGTTATCATTAACAATTCCAACAATTCAAGATTAAATCCACGAAGTTATACATGTCACATCTGCAGACAACCAATGGAAAATCAGTTCCCGAAACCAAACGGGTCAACTAATCGACGTGATCAAATGAGGCAAGCCCTACTATCCAGGATTTAATTTCGAAGTAACCCTACTATCCAGGTTCCTTCTCATAGCCCTACTATCCAGGCTTTTATTTCGATGTAACCCTACTATCCAGGTTCCTTCTCATAGCTCTACTATCCAGACTTTCATTTCGAAGCAACCCTACTATCCAGGTTCCTTCTCATAGTCTTACTATCTAAGCTTTCATTTCGAAGTAACCCTACTATCCAGGTTCCTTCTCATAGCCCTACTATCCAAGCTATCATTTCGAAGTAACCCTACTATCCAGGTTCCTTCTCATAGCCCTACTATCCAGGCTTTCATTTCGAAGTAACCCTACTATCCAGGTTCCTTCTCATAGCCCTACTATCCAGGATTTCATTTCGAAGTAACCCTACTAACCAGGTTCCTTCTCATAGCCCTACTATCCAGGCTTTCATTTCGAAGTAACCCTACTATCCAGGTTCCTTTTCAGAGCCCTACTATCCATACTTTCATTTCGAAGTAACCCTACTATCCAGGTTCCTTCTCATAGCCCTACTATCCAGGCTTTCATTTCGAAGTAACCCTAATATCCAGGTTCCTTCTCATAGACCTACTATCCAGGCTTTCATTTCGAATTAACCCTACTATCCAGGTTCCTTCTCATAGCCCTACTATCCAGGCTTTCATTTCGAAGTAACCCTACTATCAAGGTTCCTTCTCATAGCCCTACTATCCAGGATTTCATTTCGAAGTAACCCTACTATCCAAGTTCCTTCTCATAGCCCTACTATCCAGGCTTTCATTTCGAAGTAACCCTACTATCCAGGTTCCTTATCATAGCCCTACTATCCAGGATTTCATTTAGAAGTAACCCTACTATCCAGGTTCCTTCTCATAGACCTACTATCGAGGCTTTCATTTCGAAGTAACCTTACTATCCAGGTTCCTTCTCATAGCCCTACTATCCAGGCTTTCATTTCGAAGTAACCATACTATCCAAGTTCCTTCTCATAGCCCTATTATCCAAGCTTTCATTTCGAAGTAACCCTACTATCCAGGTTCCTTCTCATAGCCCTACTATCCAGGCTTTCATTTCGAAGTAACCCTACTATCCAGGTTCCTTCTCATAGCCCTACTATCCAGGCTTTCATTTAGAAGTAACCCTACTATCCAGGTTCCTTCTCATAGCCCTACTATCTAGGCTTTCATTTCAAAGTAACCCTACTATCCAGGTTCCTTCTCATAGCCCTACTATCCAGGCTTTCATTTCGAAGTAACCCTACTATCCAGGTTCCTTCTTATAGCCCTACTATCCAGGCTTTCATTTCTAAGTAACCCTACTATCAAGGTTCCTTCTTATAGCCCTACTATCCAGGCTTACACTTTGAAGTAACCCTACTATCCAGGTTCCTTCTCATAGCCCTATTATCCAGGCTTTCATTTCAAAGTAACCCTACTATCCAGGTTCCTTCTCATAGCCCTATTATCTAGGCTTTCATTTCGAAGTAACCCTACTATCTAGGTTCCTTCTCATAGCCCTACTATCCAGCCTTTCATTTTGAAGTAACCCTACTATCCAGGTTCCTTCTTATAGCCCTACTATCCAGGCTTTCATTTCGAAGTAACCTTACTATCTAGGTTCCTTCTCATAGCCCTACTATCCAGGATTTAATTTCGAAGTAACCCTACTATCCAGGTTCCTTCTCATAGCCCTGCTATCCAAGTTTTCATTTCAAAGTAACCTTACTATCCAGGTTCCTTCTCATAGCCCTACTATCCAGGCTTTCATTTTGAAGTAACCCTACTATCCAGGTTCCTTCTCTTTTATCTCTGGAGAACAGTTTACAGCACTGTAAAGCATGAACCTGACCAGATACGGCGAATTTCATATTCCCCAGTAGCGTAATGGACAACCGAAGCTCCTAGACTTTATTTCCCAGGATATAAATCAACATTCCCCGGCGAAGTCCTCCTCAACGGCAGGACATGAATTCTCGCAAAGGAATCTCTTATGTGACTGATATCTTTTTCTGGATGGCATCTTTAAGCCCATCTTCGACGATTCTATGTCACCTTCCAAATGGCATCTGTAAGCCCATTCCCGATATTATCAATCAGTATTACTTCATGCGAGTGCAAATTTCTAGGCACTCTAGTGTTCAATCATCTTCCACCTTCAGATCACAAAAGGCAGACCAGCCAATCTACATCCTCAGGTTTAAGAAAATTGAACAGGGGAAGCTGTTGTACCCCAAAATTTTCCCTCCCATTTTTACTCAAAACATATTCCTAGAGGTCCTCAATTGCTCAAGTTGACTAAGGATTGACCAGACAAATCCTCCTCCTAAGACAATGAGCCTCAAACTAGGGTTTTCACTCCTCATCAAGATGTTTGAGTTCAAAGGGTCCTAAATTATTTCCATTGCCCTAATATGTCTTCAAGATCATCCATGTCAAGTTTCACGCCTTGCACAAGAAGTTTGCTCAATCAACTGCTCAGATGCCTAAAAATCAGCTGTGTTTGGTCAAAAGTCAATTGTGGCCCAAGTACAGTCAAACTTCAATATTTTTGGTAAAAATCAATATTTTAAGGTGATATCCATCATTTGATCCAGGGTTGATCATGATTCCTCAAGGAATGCTCCTAATTCATCAAAACTCAAAAGTTGCTAAATTAGGGTTTCTATAGGAAAAGTCAACCAAACTTTGACCAGGCATAACATTCTCATACATTATCATAAATTTCTCATCCAAGGATCATTTTGAAGAGAATTCAATTCCCTAAAACTCATCTTCATCCCTCAAGTTCAAAAAATGCACTCATGAAAAGATATAAATTCAGACATTATAGGTCATTTCAAAAAGTCAACAAAAACACCTTTTGGGTCAAAGCTTCTTACATGAACATGGAAGATCCAATTGAGATGAAACCAAAAGTGTTGTTTAGAGGACATCCTAAGATTTCTAAAAAGTCCAAGAACACCCTCTTAGGGTCAAAATTGAGAGAGATATGCATTTTCAAAGTTGGCCATTTTTGGAAATTTGCCCAAAGTCAACAATGCTCAAAATTGCATTTTTTTTCCACATGGGCCCATCTTTTCAAGATTAAATCTCAATCCTAGAATGGTCCACGACCTATGGGATCCCCCATGCATTACTTACTCATTTATTTAATTTATTTTGATTTTTATTCATTTAAAAATCAAATAAAATCAAATTAAATCAAATTTGTGGAATGGGATTTGTTTTGCATTGAATTATAGATCTCATATGCTGTCAATGATCAAACAAATCGTGCCAAGCCAAAAACAAGAGGAAATCTCCAATTTTGGAAAGATTTGAATCAAAACTTCAAGACCATCAATCTTTTGATTCTTTCCAATTTTATTGACCTAATTGGATTCAGTACATATACAGAAGCATTTGTGAACCCTAAGAGAGAGAATTCACGCGCAGCCTGCCTCCCTAGAGCAAGAACAAAGTTCAATTTTTTGACAAAAAATTGCAGATCGGATTCCTTTCTACAGGCCGTTTCAAGCCATTCCAAGGATCAAAACACATCCCTGGGCATCCTCTGAAGCGATTGCAAGCATCACCAAGTCTCCACAAGCCCAGAAACGCGCTACACGAACATCACTGTTTGCCCTTCTTTCCAAAAATCGATTACAATGATTCTTGCATCATAAACATGTTTTAATTATATATATGCTTGTTATCATATTTGCAACGTACTGGAATGCTTTGATTGAAGTTTAAGTGCAGATACGGGCATCTACCATGGCTAGGGTTCATAAGCTCGAATTTGGGGTTTCCTCCTCTAGGGAAAATTGGCCCAGATTTTGGGTATCATAGCACTCAGGGGGTTATTTCCCATTGATCCATGGATTTGGATATAATTTATGTTGCTTGTATTACATGTTTGACGTTTGCAGGTTTGTAGCCACGCACAAGAACCGTCACTATAGCCTATAGTGACGAGTTCGTCCGTAGGTAAAAGTTCCTCCTAAAACAACAGTCCCTGGGGAAGAAGATGAGGGCGTGGTAGCATATCATTGGCTTGTTTAAAATTTGCACGTTTTTACTGGGCATAATACTTTGTTTCACTTATATTTTATTTGTTTAGTTATGTTAACGAATGAGTCCTCCAGCGCAGATGGTCAAGGAAGGGAAGTGTAAAGGGAACGTCCTGGGTTCGATCCCAGACGTGTGCTTTTGTGTTTTTCTTGGTATTTCCTTGCAGATCCAATGCGTCACACAACCCAGTGCTCACCATGCACCACAACATCTCAGCCATTAGATCCATCATCATATCATATCCAACATGCAGCAAGCAAGGAGCATGGTAAACCCTCCAAAGGCCAATGACACTGAATCAGGCGCAGCCTTGGGCCACCAGCAGGATTGGGCCTGGACAAACTCAGCATACACCCCCAGAATTATTTTTCATTACCAGGCCCATTCTTTTTCTTTTTTTAATTTCTTATTTTAATCATTTGTTTTAATTATTTTTTTCACAAAAATAATCATTGTTTTTTTAATTAAATCAAAAATCATAAAAACACAAAAATATTAGAATTAGTTTTTTTGTAAAATAATTAATTCTATTAATTAATTAGGTTAATTAGAATAATTTAAATTCTTTTTTCCATAATTAAAATTAATTAGAAATTAGGTTAATTTGCAAAGTTAATTATTTTTCTCAAAAAATCCAAAAAGTATTTTTTTCTTTATTTATTAAATCAAATATCTTTGAATTTAATTTTAATTCCGTATTTAATTTCAATACGCGCATTTATTTCATTATTTACCAATTAATGTAATTGTTCCGAGTTTGTAATAGTTTAACTTAGGTTTACTATTTGCCTTTACTATTTTCCCAAGTTTTGATCATGTAATCCCCCTCCCCAAAGCCTTGTAATAGCTAGGTTTAAATTTCTCGCATTTTATTTTCCGTTATTATAAACTGTTAGATGATTGATAATAGGATTGTATGCGAAAGAAAAGATCAAAATTTAAAACAGTAGAAAACCCTAATTGTGAAAAGATTAAATAAACTGAAATCAAATACTTGCACATGCTCACTCCTAGGGTTTTCCCCACTTCGGTTGCCTTCGGTAAACGGTCATGAAGTATAGGGAGTTTTAGTGGTTGTCCTCTAGTCCCAAAAGATCAAAAATGACCCATTCGAATATTGCCTCGGAAAGATCTTTAGGACTTTATGGTAACTACTAAGGTTTCCTAACCATTGCTTTAGTAATCATAATCATCCATTTCGTCCCTTTCGATTGTCCCTTAAACTCCAATGATGGAGCTACCTACTCCTTAATAGTAGGATATCGCTGTCTAAAGGAAATAAGAAAACGAACATACTTTTTCGAGTAGGTAGAAACTTTTAGGTACTTGCTCAAACAAACTTGTACACCATACACTTTCAAAAAAACTTTTCAAACTAAAGTTTTCAAAAAAACACTTTATCACACTCTTGAGGACTGATACAAGGGTTACCATAAAGTGAAACGCTGCACTAAGGCAATTTTCAAAACTTTTCAAACACACAAACATACAAAAGCGATTTAAGAATGAGAAAGTACCTAAGAGCCCGTGGAAAACCACAGATAGAAAGGATGCTAACACCTTCCCTTTCTGTAATCTACCCCCCGTACTCAGAAACATCTCGAAAAAGGTTTTTTTGTTCTTTTTCCATTTTCCTTTGTTGGATGAAATAAAAGTCGATGGCGACTCTTTCTTACCATACATTTGCGAACAAAAAACACAAAACCAGTAGTAACAAAAAATAGTCAGTTCTGCCACCGTATCACAAAGAGTCTTACAAACCTAAAGAAACAAGAGCAACTTCCAATAAATTTCATGAACAAACAAGTTTTGAGAAAATAAGACAAATGCATGGTTCAATTTTTTAAAGCACATGTAAGATCGTGCTTACCAGTATACTACAACCAAACCATAATCATGAAACACATTATAAACACAAAAGTCATGTCAAATATTCCAAAACAACACATGTTTAATTATGAATCACACGTAACACACAATTTCATCAATGGATGAAAAATAAACATGAGGGACGTGACTCTCATCTAATAATCTTAACAACATCCAGATTAAATCATGTATTCATCCAAAAAAACTCATATTTAAATCATAAAAGCACAAATCACAAAGGGCTTTCAAGGGTTGTAATTTGGCTTGGATAACAGTTAAGGGTCATACCTCAAGGTAGTTGAAACAAAGTTTTCTAAACCTATGAGATAATTCACTTCTCAAATTCTCAAGCATTCACAACTTTATTTTACCATTTTCCCTTTGCTCAATTTTACACCCTTGAACTTAAATGTTAGCATACAATACTTGCCTTTTTTTTCTTTCAAAGCCTTTTTTTTCTTTTTCATAAATTTCTTTCTTTTTCAACCACTTTCTTATTCAACACTTAGCAATCAACCTTTTTTCTCCCCAACTTGAATATAATCAAACAGTATAATAAGAATGCTACCAAACTTTCTAAGACAAGGGAAAAGTTCTAACCACAATTTATGGTTGATGGTTCAAGTGTTTCAAGAAACAAAATCAAAATCCATTTAAAAATCAATGATGAACTAATTACTCGTGCACAAATATCATAGTTCAACTCCGTTATGGATCCTGACACTAAGTCTCAAAGGGGTTAACAAATTCTCGCTCACTCACAATGTAGATTATTTTTGGTCAAGTGGTTGTGCTCAATTTATAAAAAAAAATCCTTGATCATTTTCATGCTTTCATACAATTCAACACAAATGCAAGATTAAACATAATAAAATCGAGTTAAAACAATAATTATTGGTCTCTCATGCATATAGTAAACAATAGAAAATTTCCTCACATTTAGGCTTTGATCTAAAGTGATTCAATCATGAACATGTACTGCAAAAGAATGAAGGGTACAGTATTTGTATAAATTATAAGTTTCATGTTCATTCTATGGTTTAGAAAGCAATAAACATGTACCTTGCCCTTGTACCAATTGTTCAAGCTTTTATCATTACCACAACATTTGCATGTTGATCCATTTAACTTGGAATGATCACTAGTTGCTTCTTCAAGTCATTCGAAGACAAGCTTTGAGAACAAACTCAATTTTTTTTGCTAAAACTCTTGAAATTAAACTAAACTACTATACTTGAAATTTAATTAAATTAAACTACTATACTTTAAAGTTAGGTTGCCTCCCAACAAGCATTTGTTTTACCTTATTAGCTCGATGCATTTTTAAAATAGACGCTCCCTCTTGATGCTTCCTTTTGCTTGGCTACTTGTTTGTGCTTCTTGGCTTTGTTGTTGTACCTTCACCGGTAGTTAACCCTAACCAACACTCGAGCAAATATGATGGGAACATGTATATAAACAATATAGAAAAATGTACAAAGATTAAAAGATAGAAGCTATTGCGATGCTTTAATATCTAAGCTCCAATCTCCGACAACGACGCCATTTTTTTGCTGCAGTAAAGTAATAATCAAAAGTGTAAGTATTTTTTTCATGTTCTCCACGAAGATTAGTGCGATATCAATTTCGTTTAATAGTCACTATGATTTTAAGCTTACGTTTGAAAGATGTTTAGTGGTTTAAATTTATAGAATATAAAATGGGTGAATGATAAACAAAGTTGCAGAGATATAAGAACTTGTCAGGATTGGATTTCATCCACCGATAGAGTATGCATTTTACCAATAAATTATACACAATCTAAACATTCATTAATATCATCACATATCGTTCACAAAATATTTTATGTCTAAACTTCTGATGATATCACTCATCAACACTGCTTATGTCTAACCGGTGTTGTGGGTTCTACCGTATTGTTTAATCGATGATCTCTCAGCCTATTAAACAATACGAAGCATTAAGATTCGATACTTAAGGTGAATGTTAAACCTAAATCTATTTCTAGAATTTAGAATCTAACAGATGTTCATCTTAGATCAAGATTCGAATCTTATTGTGATACGGTGGGAGAACTGACTTGTTTTTGCGTTTTATTGCAAAAGTTACAGATAGCAAGAGTCGTCACCGACTTTACTTTTATCCAATAAGGAAATGGTGAAAAGAACAGAAAAGACCTTTTAAGATTTTGAGTTCGGGGGATAAGTTATGAAAAGGGAAGGTGTTAGCACCCATTTCATCTGTAGTTATCTACGGGCTCTTAATTGCTTAGCTCACTTTAATTTGCTTTGTGTGTGATTTGTTTGAAAATGTTTTAAAAATGCCAATGTATGGCAGTCATCTTTATAATAACCCTTGTATCAGTCCTCAAGAGTGTTTATAAATCCTCTGAAAGTAGTTGTTTTGAAAGTGTGAGGTGTAAAAATTATTTTATTTGTGAGCAAGCAATTAAGGGTATCTTACCCACTGAAAGATCTTTCGTTATCCTTTTCCTTCTCCATTAGGGATAGTGCTATCCATACTGTTGTACCCCAAAATTTTCCCTCCCATTTCCTCAACATTTTCTCATCACAAGACCTTTGAAGATCAAGATCCAGTTAGGGTTTCCTCTGCTCAAGGCTTCTCCTTGCACTGTGGACTCAAATTAGGGTTTGTGTTTGCCTAAGGATGTTTTGACCTAAAATGCCTAAGATGACTTTCATGCTTCATATTGGACTCCCAAGTTTACCTATACCAAGTTTCAGGTCTTGATTCCAAGTTTTGCCCAGTCAATTGGACAGTTGACCTAGAAATCAGCTGTGTTGGGGAAAAAGTCAATTGTGGCCAATTGACAGTCAAACCTCATGAAATTTGATCCACATCAACATTATGAACTCATATAGACCATTTGATCAAGTTTGGATCACAATCCCCCAAGAAATTTGATCAGATCATCAAAAGGGCAAAATGGTCATTTTTAGGGTTTTGACTGCACAAAGGCAATTTTTGACTGTTTGACCTAGCCAATGGCAAACCAAGCTCCCATATGGCCTCAAGTACTCAATGGAATTATCTTGACATGTTCATCAAGCTCAAAAGATCCCAAGTACACAAGATTGATAGTTGAATTTCCCAGTCAATTGATCAATTTTGACTGTATACTGAAAAGTCAAACTTTGACTTTTTGGTCAAAATCAAGAGTCAAGATTCATTTTTCATCAAAACATGCCAAATCATGAAACTTGTTCACCAAGAAATCACAAAATGCAAATTAGGGTTTGAAAATGGAATTTTTCATAACTTAGAATTTTTCTAAGTTATGAAAAACCCTAATTTTTTCCCAACTTTGCCCCATCTTTTCACCATGATCCATTTGGATTCAAACAAAAGTCAAAACATGAAAGTTGTAGCTTGTTGCATAATCTACAACTTTGATTCACAAAGTTTTCTCATTTGAAGCTTGTATCTCAAGTTATAATTTTTTGAATAAGGGCACTAAACCATCTTTTAACTTAGTGAAATTTAACCTATTTTGACAAGATTTTCTACCCCACTTCAAGGCCACTTTTCATACCCTTCCACTTGGAATTTTGATTTGCATTTCAAAGATGGATTGTAGTACACATTCCAATCTTTCCAAAATGTCCAAGAACTCATCAAACAACCTCATAACTTGAGAGATTCGAATTTCACAAGTTGGCAAAAATTCACTTTTTGTTCTTCATCAAGACATGTTCATAAACTTGCCAATTTGAAATCAGTTTGCTTTATGCTTGATTACAGGTCCTTGAACCATTTCATACTCAATAATTTAATGCATATTCAATGTGTTAAGGTCATGTTCTTTGTGTTCTAACATTGCATAATGGTTTAATCCTAAACTAGATAAAGTGAAATTTCCATTTTTGAAAAGTTTAGCTTTATGTCAAGTTTGTAATCCAACAAGTACATGAAAGATCTGCTTTGCACAAGATTATGTGCATAACACACTGATCAAGAGAGGCTTATGCAGCACATTAGGAGGCCCCCTACTAACCTAAAACAACCAACTTGCTTTTGTAGCTTAAGTGTGAAGAAACATCCATAACTTATGCTAACTATCATCTCAGCTTAGGAACAGAAGAGAGAAGTGATCAAACACATTCCATAGACCATATTCAAGCTTTGGCACGAGTACTGAACATCTAAAGCACCCTCCATCTCAAAATCACCTCAAAACTGCACAAACAGGGGTGCCCCTGCAGTTTGAGTGCAAACTCCCACTTCCCTCGAGCATTCTCACCAAAAACAGTTCATACACCTTCCTTACAACATATGCAAGCTAACCATGGCGTAAAACCTGACCTGTAATCACTCTAACAGTTTCCACCATTTTTAATTTCTCCTTTTGCAGTTGAAGTTCTGCAGCTTGATACAAGAAGGTTCAAGACAAAGTAAGCATTGAAAAAGCATCCCTGGACCTCAAGGAAGCTTTTCCAATCATTACATTGCACTGAAAGTCTCTCATTCTCCACATAGAAGTTCAACTGCACAGGTAAAACTTTGAACTCGTATCTCTCTTATCATGCATCTTTAGTATTAAGTTTGTGAAGAAACAAGGTCCTACTCATAGCCCTGAACATGTACATATCTTTACATTTCATTTCTTTTGCCTGAGTAGAGAGAATTTGGAGCTTGAAAATGGTAGAAAAATTAGGTTAGGATTTGGGGGAGGAGAAATTCTCCCTCATCTTAGAGAGATAGGTCAAGTTCTTTATATGGTTAGAACCGTCTCTTCATGCTTAACATTTTTTGTGTTGGAAGTTTGTTGAAAAAATCAAAGAATCAGGACATTCGAAGGAAGCTTGTTGGCGCGCGTTTTTGAACAAAATCTGTTCAGAGGTTGAAGAAGAAGTGGATTGGGCTGGGCCTGTGTTATTTTTGCTATCCACACCATTTTTTCTGTTTCACACCCCTCAGCCCATTTGCTTCATTTTTTAACATTTTTGACTTTTTCTTTTTTGATTAACTTTGTTTATTTTTTCTCATGACATTTAAAAATTAAAAATATTTTTTTCATCATTTTTTGCATTTATTGCATATTTATTTGTTTATTTTCTTTGTTTGTATATAATATATATATGTATTATTATTAGAATAAATAAGAAATAATGTAAATACAATTTTTTATTTTTATTTACTTTCTGAAAATATTTCACACAAAAAATACTCTTTTATTTATTTTATTAAAATATTAAATAAATATTTATTTTTTTGTATAATACATATTTAGGGTTTAATATAAATATATATATGTGATTATTAATATATTTAAGACAAAATATAAAAATACTTGATTTTTTTCATTTCATTTAATATTTGATACAAAAATACCTTTTTTCACAATACACTTCATTTTATGTTATTTTTATAAATAATAAATAAATAATACCTTTTTTCTTTAAAAATTAGGGTTTTTGCCCTAAATTTAAAATACTCAAAAAATAATACATTTTTATTTTCTTTTTCCTTTTACATAAATAATATTTTCTCATACACATAAAAAACTTTCTTTTTTTGCATTTCACATATTCATTTAATTTACATTTAATTATGCAATTTATTTACCTTGCAAATATTCAATTGATGTAATAATTTAGATTTAAATTCTTGTCAATATCCCCATTTGAACATTTGTACCCCCCTTCCCATATTTGGTTTTGTAATAGCTTAGTAATTTTAATTTCGCACTTTATTGCTTTCTAATGATAACATGTTAGAATTAGGGTTTGTATGCGAAAAAACGATAAAAAATAGTTTGACCTAATACAAGATAAACAAGCATGAAAATGGACACACAAATCACACTTGCACCCCCTAGGGTATTCCACTTGGTGCCTTCAAATAAATGGGCCATGTTGTATGTTGAACATCTTTGGGCAAAGCAAACAATTTGAATGATCATAGTCCCTCGACAAAGCTTTTCAAAAACAAACAAAAACAAATGATCAAGTCCCTTAAAGAAATTGCCCAAAGACATTTAACGTCGTTACAATTATGGTCTAAAACGATGACCCGCGCCTGTCCCTTTCACATCCTAACACAAGGTTGCCCACCAAATACAATGGTGGAGCAAACTTGTTAAAAGGGTTAAAGCATAGCAATAGTCTTTTGAGAAATTTAGGAGTAGAGAACCTCTTAGTTACTTGAATCAACTTGCAAAACAAAACACTTGCCTAATTTCAAAATCACATCACTACACTTTCAAAACAAACTTTCAAAAAACAACTGAAAACTTTTTCAAAAGACATACATCTTTGTATACATCCCCACATGGATCATTACAAAGGTTGCCACCACATTGGCCTCTTTTCAAAAACATTTTCAAAACCCACACACTCAAGCACCATTTAAAACAATTGAAAACAAAAGGCAAGTGATCTAAGCAAGTAACTAAGAGCCCATGGATAACCATGGATAGAAAGGGTGCTAATACCTTCCCTTTCTATAATCTACTCCCCGAACCCAAGAAAACATCTCAAAAGGTTTTTGCTGTGCTTTTTAACCTTTCCTTAGGATAAAATAAAAAGTCGGTGGCGACTCTTGCTAACCGCAACATTTGCGAATACAAACGCAAAACCTCAAGTCAGTTCTCCCACCGTATCACAGAACTGGCGACTCTGCTGGGGAAACTTTTAAAGTGGAGTAACCTTAGGGTTTAGATCACCTTTGTTTTCAATTGCTTGCTTTGTTTGCTTTTACATCTTGTGGGCTTTGTATCGGAGTTTTATAGATCCTAACCCGGATCTAGGGAAACCCTTTTAGGTAGCAACAAGGCTGTGAGGGAACTGTGCGGGGTATACCGACATGGTTGAAGCAGTCTGCTACGTCGATGTGGCACTTTGGTGTGTACCGGTGACCCTTGAGTTCAGTCAAGGAGAGTACGGGGCCGCCGCATGGTGTCGTGAAGCATCAACTGACCTTAGGAACCTTAATTGAACCATCTTGGCCTTTTTAGGGTAGTGAGATAACTGACTTTGGTGCAGTCCGAGGTTGGTTGATACTCGATACTACACTCAATTGAGGGTTGCTTTCCTGGAATATTTTGGTCGCCAGTTCAGTGGCTAAATCGAAACGATGAACAATGAAAGCAATCCAGTGATATTGGGACCTTTAGAACCCGGTTACTTTTGATAGGACAGGTTGAGCCCGCCAAACTTCAAGAGGGTAATACCCAGACCCCATGCAGGCCTAAACTCTAAGGGCTTGTGTGACTTGTGTGCCTTACCATGATTGCCTTTGTGAATATTTATGGTGTATTTAATCATCACATCATTACATCATACAAACATCATGAGCATTGACTAACCATTTCAAGGGTTTCGAGTCTTCATCTTTGTTCTTGTTTTATAGGACATGGAAACTGCTCGCAGAAAGACAATTCAGATTGGCCTTGTAAAGATCCCTCCTCAGCTTAAGGAACTTCTGTCCAGGATTCCCGAGGGTTCTTCATTCAGTGAGATACATGGAAGACTCATCAACTTGGTTAACACCAACATTGAGGAGGACTTGATAAAGGTCCTGTTCCAATTCTTTGACCCTCTGCATCACTGCTTCACCTTCCCGGATTATCAGTTGGTGCCTACATTGGAAGAGTTCTCCCGACTTCTGAAGGTCCCTATCCTTGATCAACTACCCTACAACGGTACGGAAGAGGAACCCAAGCTTGAAGAGATTTCTAAAGCCTTGCACCTACAGACATCTGACCTCAAGGGACATTGGGAAGTTAGAAGTGGTATCAAAGGATTCTTAGCTAGATTTCTGTTTGAAAAGGCTCAAGAATGTTGGAACTCTCTTGACCTACGAGCTTTTGAAGAAGTTATGGCCCTCCTTGTCTATGGTTTGGTGTTGTTCCCTAATCCAGATCAGCTTATTGATATCAGTGCTGTCCAGATCTTTATGACCAGAAATCCTATACCTACGCTGTTGGGGGACATCCTTCACTCATGTTACACTCGAACCATGAGAAGAAGGGGGGTCCTTTTGTGTTGCACTCCTCTCCTGGGAAGGTGGTTTATTTCGCACCTTCCACAATCAGTTTTGAAGAACGAGCGGGGTTTGAGATGGTCACAACGGTTAATGACTCTCACGCATGCAGATATACATTGGTGCCCTAGGTCTAGGGAAGACGTCACTATCATTGATCGTTGCGGGGAGTACCCTAATGTTCCTTTATTTGGAATCAAAGGAGGTATTACCTACAACCCATGCCTGGCTTGGAGACAGTTTGGTTATGCTCGGAAGGATGGCCCTCATGACATGTTAATTCCCGACATAGTTTTTGACTTCGACAACGATACTCAAGGACTTCGTCAGAAATTTATCAGAGCTTGGAGGATGCCAAGTAGGATAGACAGCAAGACATTGGGGCACCGGAACTCCATCCCGTTGGAACCTTACCTCAAGTGGGTACGAGCCCGCTCCCAGAAATTAGTGATGCCTTATCCTCATATGCTTCCTGTGATCAAAGAACCAGTCTTGGAAGGAGAAGCATCCTACACCATTCAACATCCTGACATGCCCACCTCCTGGGAAGAAATGCAGAAGAGCTGGGTCCAGCTTAAGGAAGAACGGAATTCTCTTGAGACCAGTCTACATGCTAGTGAAAAGAAGGTCCTGGAACTCACCCGCCTGCTGCACGAGGAAAGGAATCTCAACACCTACATCGCGCCAAAGAGGATGCGCAATGTCTTTTTACCTTAGGGAGTTATTTTGTAATATTTGGCCCATGAGGCGTTTATGTACTAACGAATTTTTCCTTATTAATATGATGTGCGTTCCTTTTTGTCTACAACAAATTTTGAATATTCTAAATCCTTGAATGCATTGCATACATACGCATTCCATTGCACCATATGCATAGCAGGTACCCTATTTCGCAGGTTGCTCAATTTTCTTCGTTGTTTGTGTGCACAGTCATCATGAATCCAGAATCATCCAGTGAGCAAGCAATCAAGGCCCTTCAGGCCCAAAGTGCACAGTTTCAAGAAATGGTCCTAAGCCTAGCCCAAGGTCAGCAAGAGTTGAAGACTCTACTCATGAAGAAGAAGAAGAAAAAGAGGACCGCATTGTTCAACACCGGACGCCGATTTGGGAACACACTCCACAATGAAGCTGATCCAACCACTTCTTCTGCTGAGAAAAACAGTCCCCAAGGGGGAGGAGCTCCTAGTCCCGCAGTCTCCGACAACGAGACGGACTATAATGACGAACAGTACCCACCTGCTGCTGACAGATACAAACAATTGGAGGACCGCTTGAGCGCCATGGAAATTCAGAATGTGCCAGGACTGGATTTCGGAGATTTGGGGTTATCTTCTGGGGTAGTCATTCCACACAAGTTTAAGGCGCCTGCCTTCGCCAAGTATGATGGGGTCTCCTGCCCAAAGCTGCATCTAAGGTCGTACGTAAGGAAAATCCAACCTTACACGGCAGATAAGAACCTCTGGATTCACTTCTTCCAGGATAGCCTCTCGGGGCCGCAGCTTGAATGGTTCTACCAATTGGATGGAGCTAGCATCCGACACTGGGAAGATTTGGCAACCGCATTCTACAGACAATACCAATACAATTCTGATCTCGCTCCTACACGTACCCAACTTCAGGGTATGTCTCTAGGAACGGGTGAAGGGTTCAAAGAGTACGCTCAAAAATGGAGAGATTTGGCTGGCAGGGTGAAGCCTCCATTGACTGATAGAGAGCTGGTTGATATGTTTCTGGGGACGTTGTCTGGTCCGTTTTTCAATCATTTGGTTGGTAACTCCTCCGCTGGATTTACAGATTTGATATTAACGGGAGAAAGAATTGAAGCTGGCATCAGGTCAGGCAAGATACAGAAGGCTGCCTCTACAAGTGCTGAGAAGAGGCCGTTTAAGAAAGAAGCAAGTGCTGTCTATGGTCCTAGAAGACAAGTCAAGCCCGAAAGTCGCCAAGCCGTCAATGCTTTGGTCATCTCCAAACCTGTTGCTGCTCCTCAGCATTACAATCAACAAAGAAGCGAAAGGCCCAAGAGGCAGTATACCCGACTAAGTATGACATTATCTCAAATTTTACCCCAACTGTTATCCACCAACCTGGTGACCCTCAAAGAAGCTCCTAAGGTCGTCAACACTGCATCTCCTAAATACAACCCAAATGCCCGGTGTGCTTATCATTCTGATAGTCCCGGGCACACTACTGATGATTGCTGGGCCTTGAGAAACAAAGTGCAAGATCTGATCGACGCGAAAGAAATTCAATTTGAAGCGCCGGAAAGACCAAATGTTGTAACGGCTCCTATGCCCCAGCATAGGGTAAATGCCGTTGAGGAAGAAGTGTACGCTGTTTCGGTAGATGAAGTTGTTACCCCTCTGAAGACTGTTAAGAAGAACCTACTGCGGGCCGGTTTATTTCCGGGTTGCGGTGAAGGTTGCCTATTTTGTGCTGTTTCCCTATCTGATTGTCCCTTGCTAAGGTTAGGCATCCAAGGCCTAATGGATAGCAAGGAAATTCTATTCAAAAAGATTGTTGTTCAATTGGTTCCAATGAAAGAAGTTTCTGTAATTACCATCTTCAAAAATCCAATCAAGGCTCCCCCGAAGAAGCCTATTCAAATCATGACAGTTGCGCCTGTGATCATTACTGTTCCAGGACCCCTCTCCTACGTGTCTGATAAAGTTGTCCCCTGGCATTATGGGGCAGACGTATATATAAATGGAATCAAGCATGAATTCGACGCTAGTGCCAGTATCTGCGATATCACTGGTCCAGCCAAGGTCACCCGCAGTGGCAGGCTCTTCTCGCCTGACATTGCGCCGCCCGCTATTCGAAAACCCCTCCTCATAAAACCTACAAGTTTACCTGTTACTATTGCCGATCAAGTTGTTTCCCCTGCCGCCGAGTCATCAAATTCTCGAGGCAAAGGAATTGAAGAAGAGCCTGCCCGGATGGAGGCGCCAATACCCGTAAATGCTGAGGCCTCCCGACAAGAAATGGAGGAGATTCTGAAAATAATAAAGAAAAGTGATTTTAATGTTGTCGAGCAGTTGGGGCATACACCCTCCAAGATCTCCCTGCTCTCCTTATTGCTATGCTCTGAGGCCCATGCTAAGGCCTTGATCTCATTTCTCAAGACGGCCCATGTGCCGCAAGAGACGTCTGCAGTCCAGTTCACTGACTGCATAGCGAATCTGACGGCGGACAACGGCTTGGGTTTTTCAGATGCTGACCTAACCGCAAAAGGGAGAGACCACAACGATGCCCTGCATGTCTCTATTGAATGCAGGGGCACTACTCTGGCGCATGTATTGGTGGATACTGGTTCTTCCTTGAATGTTCTACCGAAAAAGGCTTTAGACCGTCTGGATTATGAAGGCCTGGAGTTGAAACCCAGCAATATCATCGTCAGGGCCTTCGACGGTTCCAAAAGGATGGTTCATGGAGAGGTTAACATCCCTATTCGTGTGGGTTCTCAAGTGTTTGACTCTACCTTTTATGTGATGGATATACGTCCATCATACTCTTGTCTGCTGGGCCGACCTTGGATCCATAAAGCTGGGGCAGTGACCTCCACCTTGCACCAGAAGCTGAAGTATCCCGTCAGGGGGAAGATCGTCACTGTACAAGGAGAAGAGGAGTATATGGTGAGCCATTTGAATTCCTTCAGGTACATCGAGATGGACGGAGAGTTCATTGAAACCCCCTTCCAGCATTTCGAGGAGGTGCATCCAATTTCAGCAGCTGCAGAGACAATGGCCGAAGAGAATGATTCCTTGAAGATGGCTTCCCTAAGGGATGCCCGGGCTGTGGTTCAGAAAGGCAATTGTGCACACTGGGGTCAGCTTCCTGACTTCACTCAGAAGAACGACAAGTTTGGGCTAGGCTTTACTGCAGAGGCTCAGAGGGCGATGCGCAAAGAGAAGATCGGAAAGGCTCCGGTGTTTATTTCCAGCTCAAGGGTGAATGCTATCGAGGAGGATGTGGAGGAAGCTGAGTTTGACAGTTGGATCTACCCGACTACCAGCAACGGACCAAGCAACTGGACGGCAAAGGATTTTACCCCTATCACATTTGTCACGCAGTAATTGATTTCTTTTGATTTCCAATTTGTAACAAACAATATGTTAAAACTCTGTTGGCTCGGTGTCCTACCCGGGGCATCGTAGCTCCATTTGTGAGGGCTTTTTGTATGACATTTTCATATATCATCAATCAAAACATTGGACGTTTGTTGCATTTCAAATCTTTTGCTCTTTTCCTTTCTGTGTTATATATATTGCAAAACAGCTGTATTTACACACACTCACTTATACAGGTTTCAATCCACTCTGGATCTTACTGGTAACAGCTCTGCTACCGTCAGTTATGACTTCGAAAATCCGATCAACTTGGCCGAAGACGAAGGTGAAGATGATTGCGAAGTGCCTGGTGAACTCGCAAGACTGCTACTACAGGAAGAGAGGGCTATTCAACCACATGAAGAGCCTGTGGAGACAATTAACCTGGGTACTGAGACAGATAGGAAAGAGGTCAAGATTGGTGCCAATCTAGAGCTCAGCGTGAAGCAACGATTGATCCAGATGCTACAAGACTACATGGAGATTTTTGCTTGGTCCTATGAAGATATGCCTGGTTTGGATGCCGACATTGTAGTTCACCATTTGCCAACCAAGGAAGATTGCCCTCCGGTAAAACAGAAAGTTCGACGGATGCGTCCAGAGATGTCTGAGAAGATCAAGGCCGAGGTCATGAAACAGTTTGATGCCGGGTTCCTTGCAGTGACTTCCTACCCCCAGTGGGTTGCCAATGTGGTTCCAGTACCGAAGAAGGACGGTAAAGTCAGAATGTGTGTCGACTACAGGGATTTGAACAGGGCCAGCCCCAAGGATGACTTCCCCCTACCTCACATCGATGTCCTTGTTGACAATACAGCTCAACACAAGGTGTTCTCCTTCATGGATGGTTTTTCAGGGTATAATCAGATCAAGATGGCTCCAGAGGATATGGAGAAGACTACCTTTGTGACTCAGTGGGGCACCTTCTGTTATAAGGTCATGCCATTCGGATTGAAAAATGCTGGGGCAACCTATCAACGTGCCATGGTTGCTTTGTTTCATGATATGATCCATCATGAAATTGAGGTATACGTTGATGACATGATTGCAAGGTCTCAAACTGAGGAGGAGCACCTTGACCATCTGAGGAAGTTGTTTGATCGACTCAAGTTATACAAGCTGAGGTTGAATCCCAACAAATGCACCTTTGGGGTAAGATCCGGAAAGTTGCTAGGTTTCATTGTAAGTGATAAAGGTATTCAGGTGGATCCTGCCAAGGTTAAAGCTATTCAAGAGATGCCGACTCCAAAAACAGAGAAAGAAGTCAGAGGTTTCCTAGGACGACTGAATTACATTGCTCGATTCATCTCGCATCTGACTGCTACTTGTGAGCCAATCTTCAAATTGCTGAAGAAAGATCAAGTGGTACGCTGGAATGATGAATGTCAGGCCGCCTTTGAAAGGATAAAGGAATATCTCCAAGAGCCACCCATTCTTATGCCACCGGTGGAAGGAAGACCTCTGATACTATACTTAACGGTACTTGATAATTCAATGGGGTGTGTGCTGGGGCAGCATGACGAGTCTGGCCGAAAAGAGCACGCTATTTATTACTTGAGCAAAAAGTTTACCGACTGTGAGTCTCGCTACTCACTGCTTGAGAAAACTTGCTGCGCTCTTGTATGGGCTGCTCGCCGGCTGAGACAGTATATGCTGACTCACACTACTTTATTGATTTCAAAGATGGATCCCATAAAATACATATTTGAAAAGCCTGCTCTGTCTGGAAGAATAGCGAGATGGCAAATGATCTTAACAGAATATGATATCCAGTATACAACTCAAAAAGCAATTAAGGGAAGTGTACTGGCAGATCATTTGGCACACCAACCTGTGGACGATTACCAATCATTGAACTTTGATTTTCCGGACGAAGACATCATGGTGGTAACCGACTGTGAAGTACCTGGACCGGATGAAGGACCTGAGGAAGGATCCTGATGGTCTATGCATTTTGACGGAGCCTCCAATGCTTTGGGTAACGGCGTCGGCGCTGTAATCATATCTCCCAAGGGGACTCATACTCCACTCACCGCCCGATTATGTTTCAGCTGCACCAACAATATGGCAGAATATGAGGCATGTATCATGGGTTTACAAGCTGCAATCGACTTAAGGATAAAATTTCTAAGTGTCTTCGGAGATTCCGCTCTCGTGATCAATCAGATCAAAGGCGAGTGGGATACGAAACACCCGAATCTTATTCCTTACAAGGAGTATGTGTCGACCTTGCTCCCTCACTTTGAAGAGATAACTTTTGAGCATTTCCCCAGAGAGGAGAATCAGCTAGCGGACGCACTAGCCACGGTGTCTTCAATGTTCAAAGTTAAATGGGACAATGAGGCTCCCCGAATCATAATCTGGAAGTTGGATGAACCGGCATACTGCTGTGAGCTCGAGGCTGAGAAGGTGACTGAAAAACCCTGGTATCACGAGGTGAAGAGGTACTTGGAAGCTCAGGAATACCCTGAAGGTGCATCTGTCAATGATAAGAAGTTCATGAGGAGGTTTGCTGCAAAATTCTTCCTCAGCAACGGCATTCTCTACAAACGGAATCATGATTCGACTCTGCTGCGTTGTATGGATAAGGCTGAAGCTGAGAAAATCATGATGGAACTGCATGAAGGTACATTTGGAACACATTCCAGTGGACACACCATGGCTAAGAAAATCCTTCGGGCAGGATATTTCTGGTCCACAATGGAAGCCGGTTGTTACCAACACTCCTGAACTTGTCATAAGTGCCAGATCTATGCTGACAAAGTGCATATCCCTCCAGTTCCTTTGAATGTCCTGACGGCACCTTGGCCTTTCGCAATGTGGGGCATCGATATGATCGGTGAGATCCGACCGACGGCATCCAACGGGCATCGCTTCATCTTGGTGGCGATCGATTACTTCACGAAATGGGTTGAGGCAGCTTCCTATGCCATGGTAACCAAGAGCGTCGTGGCGCGTTTCATCCGGCATAATCTGATATGTCGGTACGGCGTCCCGGAAAGAATCATTACGGACAACGGTACCAATCTTAATAACAAAATGATCACTGAACTCTGTGAACAATTCAAGATACAGCACCACAATTCTTCTCCCTACCGGCCAAAGATGAATGGGGCTGTAGAGGCAGCCAATAAAAATATCAAGAAAATTGTGCAGAAGATGACAGTGACCTATAAAGATTGGCACGAGATGTTACCGTTCGCTCTTCATGGGTACCGCACCTCAGCAAGGACGTCAACCGGGGCAACTCCTTTCTCCTTGGTCTATGGCATGGAGGCAGTCCTGCCAATTGAAGTCCAGATACCCTCTCTCCGGATAATGAAGGATGCAGACTTGAATGAAGATGATTGGATCCAAACTCGACTTGATCAATTAAATCTGATTGACGAAAAGAGGCTCACTGCTATCTGCCACGGTCAAACGTATCAGAAACGGATGATCAGGGCATTTAACAAGAAAGTCAGACCGCAAGAGTATCAAGTTGGGGACCTGGTAATCAAACGCATCATCCTTCCTCAAAGTGATCCCCGGGGCAAATGGACCCCTACGTATGAAGGGCCATTTGTGGTTAAGCGTGTGTTCTCAGGAGGAGCCATGATCCTAACCACCATGGATGGTGACGACCTTCCTCACCCCGCCAATGCAGACATAGTGAAAAAATACTACGCATAAATAAAAAACCCGCTAGGTTGACATACCTAGGAAAAAATAAGGGCTTCCCGGCGAACCAAAAGGGTTCGGGCAAAAATAAGGGATGAAATGAATGAAAAAAATTTGTACACCCGACAAGTCGAAAACCTGAAAAGGCGGCTTGGGCAAAAATGGGTATCCCGGTGGACTGAAAACCCGAAAGGGCGGTCCAGGCAAAAGTTAGGGATAAAAGCGTAACACTATGTCTCATTGGATCACTTCGCATCCGAAATTCGGCATCAACTATCTGGCTTCAGAATGCGGCATTGACCAATCAGCTTCATCTTCAAATTGGACAGCAAAGCGATGAGACGTTCGAAGACATAAAGGCAATAGCAGAGTTGGAACCCAGTGGGATTGTTCACATAGCTGTTTTGTTTCCTTTTTCAAATTGTAAACTCTATACTATTTGGCGATGTCCTCTTACTAGGATGTCAGCCTCTTGTACAAAAAACGCCTATTCACAGGCAAAGTCTAAATCAATACAAATTCACTTGTTCATACAAATTACCATTGTTTTCCTCTTTTTGTTTTGTCTTGCGAAGAACGTCCAATGTTCATTTTTGATATATGCATTTGACATTAAATTGCTGATTCATAAGTGTTTGCATATAAAACAAGAGATTAATTACAAGTGACATCAAAGACAGGGGCAATGTGGAGTTGTCTATTGCAGTCTGGTTGTTTTGTCCGCCAAGGCACCAAGGTAGGTTCAACTGAAGAATGTGGCCAAATCACCTCAATTCCCCGCAGAATAAGACAGGATGCGACAATACTTTCCCCAGGCAGAGTTGGTCCCCCGTCGATCCTAAAAAGGCACAACATTCCCCGGCAGGTCTTAAAAGCTCATCCCCAGTAGATTCTGCAAGCTTATCCCCGGCGAAGTACGGACGTCTCTCCCGAGTTTTATTTAGAGTTATTTCCTCACAAGGACTTATAACTGGGTTATCCTCAGCTAAAAGCCACGGAAGATCGCTCTCGGCAAAGTTCCTTCAATCCCCAGCGAAGTCTATCTTTGGTATTCCCAAGCAGAGTTTATCTTTGGAGTTCCCCAGCAGAGTTTATCATCATTATCCTCAGCAGAATCCATCGTTAAAGTCCTCAGCAGGCCTCTCATCAGAGCTTCGGCCAAATATCTCTTCCACAGAGCAATTCTCCGACCGTTCGTCAAGGATTTATTTTCCTAAGATGAAATTACATTCATAAACATTTCACATTTTCATACATCTTACTTACATACATGATGAAACGCATACAACATCTCATGTTGAACATCATGATCTCATGCATATCATACACCATGACATTGCATACAACTTACGTTTTTACCTTTTCAAGAAAAGACAATCCCAAAAACAATTACCGTCAACTGTCGCAATTCCAGATCCGATACCTGTATCTAGCCAGGGCACATCTGAGAGTGATCAGTTTCCAGACTCGATTCCTGTATCTAGCCAGGGCACGTCTGAAGAGTTTGAAGATTCGACTCCTGTATCTAGCCAGGGCACATCTATCAACTACAACATTTCCAGATTCGATTCCTGTATCCAGCCAGGGTATATCTGTTGACCACGTTTCCAGACTCGACTCCTGTATCTAGCCAGGGCACGTCTGAAGAGTTCGAAGATTCGATTCCTGTATCCAGCCAGGGCACATCTATTAAACGACTATTTCCAGATTCGACTCCTGTATCTAGCCAGGGCACATCTGTGAGCAACCGATTGTAGATTCGATACCTGTATCTAGCCAGGGCATATCTGCATGAAGAGACTGAAGATCAAACACCTGTTACAAGCCAGGAAAACATCCTCCTTCCTCAAATACGCAAGTTCTCGCTAAGGAATCTCTTATGCGATCAACACTTCCAAATGGCATCTATAAGCCCATTCCCGACAAAGTTCTGTCACTTCTCCAGATGGCATCTATAAGCCCATCTCTCTATCCACCATCTCTTCCAAATGGCATCTATAAGCCCATTCCCGGCACCACATTGTTGAGACTTCAACATGCGAGTGCAAATTTCCGGGCACTCTAGTGTCCAATCTCCTTTTACCCTCGAGTCGCGAAAGGCAAACTTGCCAATCTAACTCTTTAGGTCCAAGAAGATTGAACAGGGGCAACTGTTGTACCCCAAAATTTGCCCTCCCATTTCCTCAACATTTTCTCATCACAAGACCTTTGAAGATCAAGATCCAGTTAGGGTTTCCTCTGCTCAAGGCTTCTCCTTGCACTGTGGACTCAAATTAGGGTTTGTGTTTGCCTAAGGATGTTTTGACCTAAAATGCCTAAGATGACTTTCATGCTTCATATTGGACTCCCAAGTTTACCTATACCAAGTTTCAGGTCTTGATTCCAAGTTTTGCCCAGTCAATTGGACAGTTGACCTAGAAATCAGCTGTGTTGGGGAAAAAGTCAACTGTGGCCAATTGACAGTCAAACCTCATGAAATTTGATCCACATCAACATTATGAACTCATATAGACCATTTGATCAAGTTTGGATCACAATCCCCCAAGAAATTTGATCAGATCATCAAAAGGGCAAAATGGTCATTTTTAGGGTTTTGACTGCACAAAGGCAATTTTTGACTGTTTGACCTAGCCAATGGCAAACCAAGCTCCCATATGGCCTCAAGGACTCAATGGAATTATCTTGACATGTTCATCAAGCTCAAAAGATCCCAAGTACACAAGATTGATAGTTGAATTTCCCAGTCAATTGATCAATTTTGACTGTATACTGAAAAGTCAAACTTTGACTTTTTGGTCAAAATCAAGAGTCAAGATTCATTTTTCATCAAAACATGCCAAATCATGAAACTTGTTCACCAAGAAATCACAAAATGCAAATTAGGGTTTGAAAATGGAATTTTTCATAACTTAGAATTTTTCTAAGTTATGAAAAACCCTAATTTTTTCCCAACTTTGCCCCATCTTTTCACCATGATCCATTTGGATTCAAACAAAAGTCAAAACATGAAAGTTGTAGCTTGTTGCATAATCTACAACTTTGATTCACAAAGTTTTCTCA